>OZ057412.1:25107498-25753570 GCA_964056705.1 Troilus luridus
GGTGTACCAACCTAGCCCTGAACTTTTTCAGTACAAAACCTACATTATTTAGACGAATTAGGTTGTCATCTTTTTACTTTATTCCCTAGGAAATAAATTTAACTTTTTGACTCAATTTCTAATGCACAGGAAGAAAAGACGTACTTTAGTCCTAATTAATTGAGCCAAAAACACATGTTTTTGTACCAGATGGAGATAAAAATATTTTATTTGCTGGTGATAGCAATCAATCAACGGGATTTTTTTCATTGTTTTCCCCCAACATTAAGTCGTTATCTGGATTAAAACTAAAGAGTTTCAGTCTCAGATCACAATCTACATATATTCCGGTATTTATTTTTTATAAAAAGTAATGTTGAGAAGGTTTGTGGTTGAAAGCCCCTTTAAATGCTCCAGTCTAATTCAAGCAATTACTGCAAATTCTTGTCGAACAGTGATTGAAAAGGAAACATTGATTTCATAGTTTGGCTACATGATAAGTTAACCAAAAAGTTCTCTTCAGTTGAAAATATTTTTAATTTTACCAAGAAATCTTCAACAAAAAGATTTCTAATCTGTAGGATTAATTCTTCAATTTTAGGGAAATGGGAGAAGTGGGAACACTAACCACGGCTTATTAGCTTATATTTAGGATCAAAGTTGCTGCTTCGATGCACTCCTAGATTAAGCCGTACAACCAGTAGCTACTGGCAACTGGGCGACTCAAATTGTTTAAACTCAATTTTTTTATCTGCTCTGTCCGGCCCAGTCCTCAGAAGCCCACAGCACATTGGTTGGCAACCGCTGTAATAAAGTAGTGCACAGATTATTCGGTCCTAAAAAGAAAGAATCTATTTAAGAGGTTACATACACAACGCGACATTGTTCAGCATTAGGTTAATACAATTGAAATTTAAGATGTGCTTGTACAGATGTTTGGTTTAGTGTCAAACAATCCGATTGCTAGACCGAGGCGAAAGAGGGAGGATAGCGTTATTTTCTTTGGGTTGTATCGGCATAGAGCTTTTGGGTGTGGTAAACCTGTAACTATTATATGAAAAGCACTGTAGCGTATCTAAGGCAGGGGGTTGAAAGCCTTTCCTAATTCCTCAGTAATAAGGGAAGATTTTACAACTACAGTGAAACATTAGCATATTTTAATGAGAAAAATAAAAACTCCGGTATCAGTTCCGCAGGTTGTCGTTTTGAGTTAAGTTACAACAAGTATTAACTGTTTATTCGTGTTTTTTTTAATATTTTCTAAAAACACAAGTAATCGTGAGTTTCAGTTTGGATAAAAGTAGTAATTATGGGTAATGAGTAGATATCGATAATCATTTCATCAAGAAATAAAAGTTTCGACTAACATTTCGAAGTATAGATGATAAATGTTTATTGAAACGTTCATTTCTCGATGAGCAGTTTTACCTTGCAGGGTGTGCGGGGCACACGGCGCACAGTGGAACGAACCAACGCATTTGTTGGACATTGGACCAATTCTCTAATAACTAAATTTGTTCTCTATTTTGATTTTAAATTATACTTTATACTTCTTCTCAACAAAATCCATAGATAAATTTATTGTGAAATCAAATCTTATATAAAAAATTCTGAATTGAAATATAAATTTTTCTAAAAACTCATATTTTTAAAGCAATCCACTGTTTGAGGTAATGCATTAAATTAATCGTGCACTTACTGGAAAAACACACATCCATAATAAGATATTTTAGGCAAATAAAACTTGGGATTATTTCAAACGTCTGGGATTTTTCGGTGAAAATTGGGTGATAAAATTAAATAATCAATTGCGAAAATCGCTCAAAATCGCCCAAAAAACTACCTTCACAGTAAATAACTAGAATGTCTGAAGTTTTTTTTCCATTAGTCGGATTTTGCTACTAGGTGCTATTTTCCGAGAAAATGATTTTTTCTTTTTATTGTATGGGCCTTGAGAATTAATTTCTGTTGATATTGGCGTCTACTTTTCGCACGTTTTCTTTTTTTTACCAGTTTTTGTTTACATTCATTTATCCGAACAACCCTCATCTAACATAATAGTATTAACAATGAAACTCAGTTTGCGTGTGGTATTTGAACGACATATGTGTAATGGTGCACATAGGTGCAATAGTCCTACAACAAATCGTCAAGTTTTTAATTTTTGATTTATTTAATTTTTATTTCGTTATTTAAATGAAACAATTTTATATAGGCACTTACATTTATTATAATTTTGATGTATCAATTATACCTAGTATATTAACTAACAAAAGTAATTATCAATTATTTTATTAATTTTGTTTAATAATTAAATTATTTGGTTTGTTACTTTTTCCTTTGTGTAACTTTATTTAATACCTATGTATCTGTCTTTCCATAGAATACTGTATTGTACCTATTCTCGTAGTATGTTGGTACAATAAATGGTGCAATGTTTGATACTAAATAATCTAACATCGAAATATCAAATCTAGAATTTTTACACGTTTATCCTAAAAGGTTTGATCCTGTTTATCATATAATTAAATAGTTCCTTCAAAAAGCTTTAAAACCGTAGCAATAGCCTTATTCTAGGAGAACCAGAAGTGGAGATATTAATGAATGTCCAGACGCTCCTAACGCTCGTTCCACTGTGCGGCGCCGAGTATCAAGGGGCGCCGCGAGGCGTCTCAGGGCTCAACAAATTTCATTCATGTTGATCCCATAGCAAAATTTCTTTAGTTTCATGGGCACATTCCCCTCCTTAAGGGATTTGCCGTTTTTTGTAACACCTTCTATAACTGTAAGTGTTCAATTCCAATCGCGTGGCTAGGCACACGGGGGCGACATGGGCTCGAGCCAGCGCTGAGTATACCCATTTCCCATAAATACCTTCTATTAGGATAAGTAGAACGTTCAACCCTATAGATTAGATACACTTCAATATTTTTAATATACTAATTGTAGGCTCAGCGAACCAGAAGGCTCGATACCGATACAACTCAAAGACACAAGATGATAAGCCAATCCTCCTTCTTACGCTTCGGTCTGGTGATTGACAATCTGTAGAACAGATACCAATATTATACTTGACTTATAAATAAGTTACGATTAGACAGAAATAAAGCCCTTCACTCGATTAAACGTCTATATTTTAGTAATAGATGTTTTTAACTAATATTAATAAAATGGACATATGATTTTAAGTTATTAGATCTACGTTATATCTACAGCTAACTTATTGATATATACATATATATATATATATATATATATATATATATATACGGCTCCCAAAAATACAACATAAAACAAATGAAATAACAGATCTGTCGTCCATGATGACTGATATTCCCCGGGTAAATTAAAATCGAGTTGGCAAATCATCCTAAAAGTGTGAAAGGTCAATGGCATATCATTTATCAGCTAGGAAATTGCAATCTATTGTTTATCGATAATTAGTCTCGTCCTCAAAACGCTTACAATGCAATATTGAACTGAGAGCATCTTCGGCGAACAATCAAAAAATTTGTTTTAGATCGTTGAGAATCGATTCTTTCAGCAAAACTTATTGGCGTCGTCACTGTTTTATCCTCATTTTTGATCCGAAACTTCAACAGACCAATAAGTAAGATTCGATCTTAAAACATTTTCATATATTTTAAAAAGTTACTTGCCTATTTGTTAATAATAAATCTGCTTAATTTGAATACGTTTCGTTACTCAAGGCCATTGAACCTGCAGATGTTTCACATAGTTTCAATTTGACCTTGAATAAATAACTGTTATTTTGTTTCGGTAGGTTATACTTGTATTAACTTATACATATTTGACTGTTAAGTAGTGCTATATGTGGGACCATCTGGAGTACCTAGACAAGTAGGGTAAGGGGACTTGAGGTACCTCCAGGTAGTTAAGTGTCCCTTAGGGTTTAGTACTTTTCCTCTCAAGATAAGGGCAGTTGTCGGGAAGCAGCAGTCAACTGAAGATGCAAAAAACTGGATGGAGCGATGGTCGAGAATTAGCAAGTCACATATAGCGACCCCCTTTCTTTGTAAGTAGTTTTATAGGTTATCTTTATAACCATGATCACCACAAATAAATATAATGTTATTCAGTACTTATTTTTATTTAATAAACACTCCTGGTCAGTCAATGACGTAAACCTTTGGAGAAGAGAGGAATATGTCTCTTATTGATTAATGATATAGAATTACTATATATTAAGTATAACCATCTCAGGGTGGCATTCCATTTAATTATTTAAATATTATTCAGATTAAAGGATCTCACTTTTCCTTGATCATCATAGCTTGGGCTGTGAAGCCAATACAGCAGTAGCGAAACTGGAAATTTGGACGATTGACCTCAAAACAAGAAAAACATTTCCTAGGTAGGAATATTCGCAAATCGTAGGAGATATTCGCACCGGAAGATTTTCATTACTATGAATTATTTAGGAATATTAAATCAATAAAACTTATTTTATTTATTCCAAGTACTTTATTCATTTAAAACCTGTAAAACTACGACCCGTGAACGAGTCTGGGGTTCAGTACATGGTAGAGACTGTACTGTTTCATGGACAACGGTTCTGCAAGGAGGTGACTTGTCCTAGGTCCCGCTCAACCGCCAGGTTTTCCCCCCTTATTTTGGGTACCCTATTTTTATAATATTTAACAGAGGCTGGGTGAGCCCCAGGAGGGTCCTAGATCCCATATGATCCATCTCCCGCCACAAACAGACTAAATAAAAGTAACTGCCTGCAGAGGGATTTGAACCAGGATTTCCGGCATGGCTACTCAGTGCTCAACCACTGAGCCACTCCGCTCCCTATTCATTTAATGTAAACATTAACATTCATATTAAATGTTGTTTAAAGTGATTTCCTTGAGCTCTGCTCGCAATCTTTCTTCAACAGTAGCAGTTGCAGGACTACACGGGATATGTGTTACTGTTTCACAAGATTCAACTATCCTTCTTCACAAAGAATTAAGGTCATTGTCCGGCAATCCAGTGATTGGGATATATGAGCCGTTCACTGCACAAATTGACTAACTCCACTTTTTGAAAAACTTAAATTTAAGTGTAAAAGCACTTGGTATAGTCATAACTTTTTAAAAATTAAATCTTTCCCAAACCATAAAGGTTAACACCATTAAACGACAAATTTTTTTTGGCCACTGAATAATATGTAATTTTTTTCAAAGGTCATTTTTATTAACTCCATACTCTAATGCAATCGCTGCAATAATGTCATATAAATGACCTAGCAAGCGTTAAATGATGAATTTTAATCTAGTTAGAAAGATTCAAACCATACCTTTTCGAATTTAAATGTGTCTATGATGAAGAATCAAAATTTAATGCAATCAATATAAGGAAATCTGTAGCAGATAGACCACAAGGTGTGAAAAATGTGGATCAGCCTTTATTATATCCTAAACGTAGATCTGTAACAAGGGATAAAAGGAGAGACATGATGGATCTGCTGAAATTCATTCTCCTGTTTAACATGATTACTTTAAAAACAAACTGTTAATATTAATTTTTGTGGAAAATTCGTAATAAAAATATATAATAATAAACTTTTTCAATGATTAAAAACTTACAACTTTAAACACTGAATTTAAATTTATTACTTTTTCACATGAAAAAACGATTAACTCCACAGGTCACATAAAAATTGTAACATTTCTGACGATAGCTTTTTGGCTAGTATTTCTTATTAATTCACATAATTTTAGATGAACGTTTAACCATTCTACAATATTTATTTGAATTTATTTATTGATATTTACATCTGTATTAAAATAATACATCAAGTAAATGGGCTAAACGATACATAATGACATGTGAAAATGACAAGTAGAGAAACTACCCACTGGTAGAACACAAATCACAAGTTCAACTAAGAAGTCACGGGCCCTTAGTCTTCTGTTCAGACGCCTCGGAGGATTATCGGGAATTGAAGAGGAAGCTAGGTTTGAAACTAGAGGGTTTGAGTGGAAATGAAGTTTGTTATGAAAGGATATATACCGGGTTCGGGCCAAATCAGCAACAAATGGGAAATTAAGGTCGTTATGGATGACTTTATTCTTAACAAAATAAGGAGCATTAAGGATTTTGGATTGTAGGGATTGGATACGAGAGGAATTCGATGGCTTAGTGGAGCCCCAAAGCTCTACTCCGTAGGTCCAAATAGGTCGTATGATGGTCATGTAGATGAGTCTTTTGTAATTAATTGGGAGCTTAGAGCGTTTGTCTAGTAAGTGTTGAAGTAGCCTGAAACGTCGAGCGGTTTCTTGTCTTTTCAGTCTCGTATGAGGTTTCCAGGTTAATCGTTTGTCAAGATGCAACCCTAAGTATCGGATCTGTTCTACAGGCACCAGTGGGATATTATTAAAGGATACTGAAGGGCAGGAAGTCATTGGTTTACGACGTAAGGTAAAAGTGATTTGATGCGATTTTCGAGAGTTTGTTTTAATTCTCCAGTTTTGATACCATTCTTCAAGATCAGTAATATGGGATTGGAGGCTTTGGGATGCAATAATTGGATTGGTGTTGACTGATAATACACATGTATCATCAGCATACGTGGTAAGGATAGTATTAGGATGAGTTGGGATATCAGCTGTATAAACTGTATAAAGGATTGGGCCAAGGATACTACCTTGAGGAACACCAGCAGATTGGGAAAAGAGGGACGAATAGACATTATTATGATTTACTTGGAAAGTTCTGTTTGTGAGATAGGATCGAAGGATGAGAAAGTAGGTAGGCGGTAGGAATTTAGGGAGTCTGTAGAGTAATCCCGGATGCCAGACTCGGTCAAAAGCCTGTTTCACGTCAAGAAAGACGCCCAAACAATATGGTCCACGTTCTAATGCAGAGGAGACTACATCCACCACACGATGACATGTAGAGGGAATTAAAAAAAACAACAATGCACACTATTTTCTCGCATTTTTCAATTTTTTGTATTATGGAGTTAATCAATTTGTGCATTGAACGACTCATATAACATTTAGCTATAGCCGTGGGCATTGTCCGTAATGCGCAGGACCGCCATCTAATTTACACCACGTGTACCTTCTAAGTTGTAGCGGAATATCTTCAAACAGTTATCATTATTAAGAAATTCCAATACTATCTCCGAATTGAGTCGAGGTGGTAAGAAATGCGGACTTATTAACATATTGTCTATTATCCCCAACCACGCATTGCACTGAAACTCTTTGTGATACGAAGAAAGGATAATTGAATCTTGGGAAACAATAACACATTTCCCTTGGCGTCCTGCTACTCCCGCTGTTGAAGAATGATGCCAAGCCTGTCTTAATGCTAAAGGAAATCACTACGAACAACATTTAATATGAATGCTAATGTTTAAATTTAATAAATAAAGTAGTTGGAACAAATGAATAAAACCCTTCTATTTGCAAATTAATTCAGTTCATATATATATATATATATATATATATATATATATATATATATATATATATATATATATATATATATGGAGTTAAATAGGATTTAAGACCTTAACCTATCTCGCAATGCTACTATGTATTACTCAACAGTTTAATGTATTACATATATTTTTTTCCCGAGTGGGTTAAGGACCACGCGAAATCAACACTTCCTCGCCTTCCTTTTGGCCCAGTATTCCTTCATGGGCAACGAGTGTTTGTTTCCGTTGAACTGACCATGTATATTGGGTAATCTTCCTCTCTTCTTCCTCGAAACCCCGTGTATGAGTGATTTTTCTGATTTCATTTCGGTGCTGTAAGTTTGGTGATCCTAATTCTTTCAGACCCTTTTCTGTCTGTTTGTACCAATTCGGTCTAGTAGGCTTGCTTTTTAAGAATGCATTTATTTTCTGCGTTAGTCTGTTTGGCTCCATTCTTTCTATGTGTCCCATGAACTGAATTCTTCGCATTCGCATTGTGTCTTTGTGATTTTGGAATTTCTTTTATATATTTCTGTATTAGGCTTTGGATAATGTACACCGTCTATGGTTCTAGGCCCTAGGATCTTTATCATTATTTTTCATTCTTTCACTTCTATTTTCTGTTTTAGAGTTTTATGTTGGAGACTGAGTGTATCTGAAGCATAGAGAGCTTCAGGTTTGATTACAGTTGTATAATGTCGGATTTTGCAGTTCCAGAAGAGGCTCTTTTTATTGTATACATTTTTTGTTAACTGAAAAGCGGTTGTCAATTTCTGGAGTCTGGATTCAATAGATTTCTTTTTATTACAGTCTGCTGTAATCTATTCACCTAAATATTTAAATTCGTTTAGTCAAAGGATCTTGTTGTTGCCAATTTGGATTTCATCTGGTGCAATTTTTATGTCTGTCATAATTTTTTTTTCTCAAATAAGATTTGTAATATAATTTTTGCTGCTTGTTCTTGTAGTGGTTGAACTTTTGTACCCAAAATCCTTAGCATATCAACTCATTGCAATGATGTACTTATCTCCTTCAAAATAATTATAAGATGAAAATAAAACTAATACTTTTGTTACTCCAATTATTTAAAAAAAGAAGATTAATTACATTTTTCTGTAGAGCTATGGGTACAGAGTTCGAAGGAGGTCCTAACATGACACAGAGTCGATTCAAGGATGTTAACCGAACTCCTATAACTTATCTACCACACCCGGTCTCAAATTCGGTAGGTACGTACAGTTCAGTAACCGAACATATTACATATTGAGCTACTTTACTCCCTTATAAATTATAACTGCTCTTGATATCCCAACTGTAGTATCAAAATTTTGAAATAATTAACTTAATTAGTGATTTTATGAGCCTGTAACGGGAGTAAGATAGTGAAGGTCAGAAACAGCCGGGTGAGCAAAGAGGTTTGTGTGAAAGGGATTGGCCACTGCCTCAACCATTTCATTAATTTTATTTCATTTAATATTTATTAACTGCTCGTTCATTAATTAATATTTATTTTTTAGTTCATTATTGTACAGTTTTTATTTATTTATAATATAGGGGGAAATCCACGCGTAACCTGTTCCCAGCTGTCCTGCTCCGTTGTGTTGCTTGCGGTGTATAATGGAGACCCTTTGTTATTTTTTGTTCTGTTATTGGCTATATACAAAGTGATATCGACCTGGACCTGTACCCTGACTTAAATAAACGTATTAAAAATAAAATAGACTAATTTACACTGGAACCTAGCTCCTTTATAAGCCTAAGAAAATACATTAACTAAATTATTAATATGCCTAACATCCACTAAATAAAAGAGAAGTATCCAAGGACACTAAGTTGAGGGTATATAAATCTATTTTTCTCCCCATATTAACATACTCTTCGGAATCTTGGGCCTTAAACACCAAACATAAAAGTCCCAGGCTTCAAAAATGAGATTCCTTAGGAAGATAGAGAGGAAAACAAGACTAGGCCGAATTCACAGCTCGATCATTAACTATTTACTGATATCCAAAATTTCCACGTCACAGAATCTTATCACGAAACGCTGCTGAACTAAGACTGACAGTCTTTCTCACAATCCCAACAGCCTAATGAAGACAATAAACTTAGGAAAAATGTTTATTTTTGATAAACAATAGTCATTAATAAGTTATAAACAAATACTAGTTGAGAACTTCAACCGCCCCCATCCCAAACATTATTCGTCTTCAATCTTGTACATGTTTCTATAACTATCTATCTAAAAAAATAGAGCTGTCTAATTCGCGAGCTCACCATCTTTTGACACCATTTTGAGACAGTGCTGCCACCTTTTTTTCTAAAGACACCGGGGCTTTACTAATCTCAATGAACATGACGAGCAATTTATAGAGATGAGAGGAAAGGAGAGGGGAGGTGAACTGTTGTAAGACTTTATTAAATAATTTTCATTTTATTTTACTTTATTATTTGTTCTAAAATTAATATTACTTGAATATTATATTGCATTTTAACCTGTGAATAAATTTCGAATGGAATTCAGTTTTAGTTATTTAATAAGTTCCATGCAAGATATTGAAATTTTGTGAAGTAGGTATATTAAAATATATAATTAGAAAAAATATATATCTAAATATAATTATTAGGAGACGGAGTGGCTCAGAGGTAGAGCACGGAGATGCTGAGTCGAAGTTCCTGGGTTCGAATCCCACTTTCTGGCAGACATTTCATCTGTTAGCGGCCGGGGATGGGATCTTATCGAATCTAGGACCCCCCTGGGGTTCACCCAGTCCCTAAAAAGTGAGTTTTTTTTGGTCCACGCATAAATTTAAAAAGAAAAACCTGTACCATTACAACCTATGGAGGGTCGTGGGTTCAGTGCATGATAGAGACAGTATTGTTTCTTGGTTAACGGTTATGTTGGGAGACAGCCGCTGTCCAAGATACGGTACAGTATCTACTACGTACTGAACCCTAGACCCCCATGGATTGTAGTGGTACAGGTTAAGGATGGGTAAGGTTGTATCTATCGGATAATTTGTAGCCGATATTGAAAAGTAGAGGATACAAGTACCGGGTACGATCAAAATGTACAGATACTCACCTGGATACTTGACTCGAGAGTCGTAGCATGAGAGGTGTATTCAAGGCTGTGGTTGTATTCACATTCACTAGTCAGTATCCACGACGATTGGCGTATTTCTACAATTTTAAGTAATCCTTTGAGTTAACTACCGTACCTTACAACAATCTCTACTCCCGCACCCGCTATCTGCTAGACCAGATAGATATGAGAGCTTTATTCAAGGCCTTGGTTGTATTCACATTACAAGCATGAGCTATTCAATATTCACGAATATAATGAATATGTTATTATATTATACAGTATTCAAGAGCAACTTTCGCAAAAAGAACCTCGACCTATATCCGGGCAAATATGGTTCCATTAATGGATATATCTATACCATAAAGTAAAGGGAATTGACATAAATGATTGAAATCGGGAGCAAAAAAAAATTGTTTGACGAAATTGATTAATTTTTTCTCCACTTTTTTACTTTCAACAGTAACAAATTTTACATAATTTTAAAGAAGAAAATTAGTTTCACAAAATTAAAAAACAGCACCGGAATATGACGAGTATTATAACAGCTAGAGCGTTTTAAAGAGTTTAGCGTGCGGCGGCGGACAGACAAATTATGTATTACAATCCAAATTCTATGTGTCTTGGAACGTGGATAGCAAAAGTTTGAGGTAGGGTTAGCAACTTTTTTTTTTGTTCAATTCCACAGCTTTCAAAAAATAATTAACCAATAAAAAATATTATTTTAATCATTTGATGTCTTGCACAGGTTACTATTTCGTCGAACAACTCTTTTCCCTTTAAAAATTATAACAAAAACTGATGCCCCAAGAAAGGCTTCTGTGTAGCGTATTAGAAGAGTAAGAGTCGGGATAACTGTATTCAACTACAAAAATATCAAGTAAAAGTATCGGATACAGAAAAGTACCCGTATCACTTGTATTCAGATACAGGAAAATCCAGTATCTACCCATGACTAGTACAGGTAAAAAAAAAAAAAAAATCATTATTGTGAGCATATATCCACATAATAGAAGCCACGATTATAGAAAAGACATCCATATTATTTGTATGTCTTGATATTACTAATCTCTCACCTTTAGTCCCAAAAATTGAAAATTAGTATTTAAAAAACTTCCAACAGTTCTTTATGGATGTTAAACGTGACATTTAGCGTTGAAGGATGGACAACTAATTATTACTAAGTTGCACTAATTATTCTTTTTTCACACAATTTTCATTGTTTCAAGTCCCATGTTTTCCTATATTGATGACCTAATTTTCTTGTATGTTATTTGTATCAATAGGCTTCTTTAATAATTTGAATTACTAATTTTGGGTTGTATGAGGCGTGTATTGTTGTTCCTTTTGGGGAAAGGGTAAAATGGAGTGTTAATAACGTTTAAGAATTCGATCGACACTAAGCCCATCATAATTTACGTTTTAGTTCAGAAAGATCCATGACTATTGGTAGTATTTTTTAAACTAAAAAAAAAATGGGGTGTGGCTGGGTCATATACTCGGCCGTGTGTTGTACCTGAATACGTTTAAGTAACGGGTAATATTTTTTATATAAAACATTATTAATCACCCATTCAGGAAAAAATCAAGTAAACAAATAATAACTCTGATAAAATATAACTTTATTAGATATGTTTGACTCAGTCATAAGATGTTTTATTGTTACCATTTGATCGTTCTTGAGAAGCCCTTTCCAACCGTATACAATCTCTATCTTTGGATCTGACTTTTCGAGGCGACCAGGAGTGGAGTGGCTCAGTGGTTGAGCACTGTGTAGCCATGCCGGAAATCCTGGTTCAAATTCCGCAGCGTGAAAGACTTTTATTTAGTCTGTTTGCAGCGGGAGATGGATCATATAGGATCTAGGACCCTCCTGGGGCTCACCCGGCTTCTATAAAATATTATAAAAATAGAGTACCCAAAATAAGGGGGAAAAATCTGGCAGCTGAGCGTGAGCTAGGACCAGTCACCTCCTTGCAGGACCGTTGTCCATGAAACAGTACAGTCTATACCATGTACTGAATCCCAGACCCGTTCACGAATTGTAGTGGTAAAGGTGTTGTTTTTTTTGTCGACGCGTATAGGCCGACATAATATTTTTTCGATATATTTTTTTTTTTTTTTTATGTTAACACCTTATTATGTTAACATTCGCCATTTTACAAAAATCTTTTATATGCAATCGATAGATTTTGACGACACCTGATGATTGATAAACGAACTTCGTAGCTTCTCCGAGTCAAAAGTTATACTGATTGGAAATCTCGATACGCAGCAAAATGTCGGCGCATCCCCCTCCACCGCGCCTGATGCTTCACAGTTCTCTCTTATTGTAATGAATTATTTTATCCTTTAGCTATCCAGTGGTCTAATTGAATTTTGGACGGAGATGATAGACATGTAGCTACAGCACCAAACTGTATCCCTCGATTTTGTTATCATTCGGTTTTTTAAAAATTGTTTCCCAGTGATAAAGCAATTTTAAAGACGTATTCACGTCAAAATCATGTGAGTAGGGCGTTCTAACCTACGTCAAATCCCTCCAGCAAGCATGGAGGACCGCTCTCATTTTCGGCCAGCAAGTCCAAAGGACTTAGCCGGGAGGAACTTCCACCTACCACCCCCACATCCGCCACCCGTGGGACGCTCCACTGCGCGGTAATGAGGAATATTAAATTAATATAGTATGGTTTTTAAGCCGATTCAAATGTATAAACCTGTTCGTTACCACGACTGACAGCAGTACGAACGACGGGCTCCGTGAACTGATAGCGAGACAGGTTTCTGTATTTACACCAATAAAATATTTAATAATAAACAGAATAATACAATGTTCAAAGCAACACTTTATTAGAAATAGATGCTGTGAATAATAATAAAGATGAAAGAGGAAAAAATGATTTTAAATATATTAATAAATATTTGCAATTTAATTAGCTGTCACTATACAGGGAAAAAACATAATAAAAATGCTAACATTGATAAATTAACTTCTAGTTAACAAAAAGTAACTGAGGGTCGACTTTTTTATCATATTTTTTTTTTCATTCAATTCTTGTTTAATAAATATAAATTGACGAGGAAAACTCGAGGATTAATTAAGGACCTTTTTCTTTAAAAAAAAAAAAAAAAAAAGAATCAATGAAAAATATTATGAAGTAAAACACGTGAAGGGAAAAGTCCACGGTTTTATTCTTTATTTTAGGACATGACATATAAATAATTGAAACCAGAATTCCACCTTTTTAGATCTAATTATAAAGGATTATTCTTTAAAATGAAAAAAAAATTACACCACATTCTTTTTAACCTTTCTAACTGTAAAGATTAGAGAAATTTTTTAACATCATAAGAATAATATGCCCTTCTCATTTAGAAATGAATTAGGTAACTATAAATTATTTTCTATAATAAGATTTTTTTTAATTCTAAAGGTATTTTTTTATTTTCTCCTACAGACATTAAATAAAACCAATATTATTCCCTAGAGAACCGGATTTTTTTTCTAAAAAATTCGGACAATGCTCTACCTAATCGTAAAAATGTATATTTAGTTGATGCTATTTTTTTTTTCAAATGGGGCTCCAGATTTTATGTTTTAACAGTTTCATATAAATGCAAATAAATAGATAAAACAAAAAAAAAATTTAAACAACAAAACATATTAAAGTTAGAGAGGAAAATAGTTGATTGGAAGATTCTGATGAAGGATAGAATTGGTGAGGGGGTGGAGTCAATGATAACACAAAAATAAGAAAAACTTATTTATTGATAGTGCCAACGTTTCGGCCTACGGTTTAGGCCTTCTTCTGGGCTAAGAAAGAAAAACAAAAAACAAGCTGACTCAACCAGTTAACAGGTAGCTATGAAACCGTGAACTTGCAGTGACGGGTTAACACCGGGCCCCCCGCCCCCTCCCAGGACAGCACTGAAGAAGGCCTGCAATGTAGGTCGAAACGTTGGCTATTGAATAAACATTTCTCCCTATCTAAGAGAAATTTATTGACCTCCACCCGGACCATTTCCTTCCACATATATAATCAAGGTCAACTATTATCATTCAACAAAAATTATTATAATTTTGAAACTTTTTCCTTTATTGGAATTTTTAGAAAAATTTATGACAGATTTGAAAAAAAAAATATGTAAATACCAATCTAAAAATCATTAAAATAACCCCATGGGCCAAACACCAGGAAACATCGAGCGCCGATAGAATTGATATTTACATCTGCATCCGCGCGGTGCTAACGTTTGCAATGGCCAAGGCCAGGAGGGACCATTTAATTTATGATACTCTTGTGCTCAGTCCTTGTTATAGCTCTTTGGATAGAACTATATTGGTGAATGATAATCGATACTTGCTAATTGTACAAATTAACATCAAATAAAGTCGATATACAAACATTTATTTGGTTGGAAAAATGATAAAAGTGAAGAAGAAAAAAATCCACTATTTCCTACAACACTAATTTCCTTGAACTAACTCATTGAGAGTTTTTGTGTTAACAAATTTTTAAAAACGTGTGTATATTTGATGAATCGCTTTTAACAAACTTTCATCCATATATTACCAACTAATACTAAAAAGAATACCGAAATCCAAATCCGGTGTCTTTTTTTCTTCAGGTACATCAGTTACTTTTACTGGTTACAAAATATCTGTTTTTAATAATTGAAAAAAAAATTAAATTACCAGTTACTTTTCAAACATTATGTTACTTAATCAACCAATAGGTTATTTAAGCAATATATCTATACACATTATAAAACAAAGTCCTGCTAATAAATCCATGAGCGGTCGCGTCTGTCTGTCTGTTCGCGGTAAACTCAATAACTACTGCACGGATTTTCATGCGGTTTTCACCAATAGCTAGAGTGATGCACCAGGAAGGTTTAGCTATATAATTTGTCAAAGCTTTGTGTAAATGGGTTGAAAAATTAAAATAAATGTAGGAAATGTTGGAAAAAGTATAGCCTCCAGAGAGGTTTCATCGATTACGCTGCCTAATCCCTTTGACATATAAAGAAACAATGCATAGTGGAATATTCCTCTTTTATTGATCTACAGAAAAGTCAATGATAGGTGGATAGATGATAAAATATATATCTATTTTTTAAGGATAGCTTATTTTACCTATTTTATTTTCTAAAAAATTGATAACGTGCATTTCGGTATTTGGTAAGCTATTTAGGTGAGCAGAGTATTAATCCTTATCAATTAATATACAGTTACCTTCAGCTGTAGCATTTCATGGGCATTATTAGAATATTTTATACCATATAATTTAAATGAGTATCTTGTGGGTTATAGCAAAAACTTAAAGTGCATGAAAATACATTCGTATATAAAGAAATAATTTGTTTTGTTTTTATGTTTATAATACCTACATAATTAAATACATTATACAGATAAAACCCGGGCGGGTCACTAGTTTAATATAAAAATAACGAAATAATATATTTTGAGAGCAAAAAAGATCCTTTCCTTTTATCTCTCTGGAAATTTTAAAATTACAGGGCCACTAATCTATTCCTTCAGAAAATTTTATTAAATATTCGGCACTACAATGTACATTTTCTTTCTAAGTTCGTTTACTTATCAAAAAAATATCTTAGACCTTTTTGATTTCGAATTAAAGAATGTTGTTCATTTTGAGAAATAATCATCGATATGTAAAAACAGATAATTATTAAACAGTTAATTTTCAACCAGTAAAAAGCAGCTGGCATACCAAAATAAAAAAAAGACCCCAAGCCCGTGAGACCTAACTTGACGCAATCTTCCCACCTACGCCACGGTTTACTTCTTGAACATTCACCAGTCGGGTCAGTACTTGTTAACTTTTGAAGAAATCATTCGTTCATAAGCCCAACATCTTCGTTATCACTTAACATATAATAACCGGTTGCATGCTCTGAAATTCCGCTTTTATTTAGACTCATATTCTTCAGCGACATCGTCATTTTTTTTGGTACGAATATTCTACGCAATAACTTTTTCTTTTTTTTTATATGTGCCAATAACCCATGAAGGGTTTGGGGTTCAGTATATGTTAGATACTTTATTGTTTCTTGGACAAAGGTTGTGGAGGGAAGTGATATGTCCTAGATCACGCTCAACCATCAGATGTTGCCCAATTATTTTGGGTACCCAACTAATAAAGGCTGGGCGAGCCTCAGGAGGGTTCTAGATCCCATAGGATACATCTGCGGCCGGTAATAAAAGACTGCCAGTGACATTGGCGGATATGATGGGGGGGGGCATGGCCTCCCCATGAGTTCTCTTTAGTTGATATTGACCTGAATTTTAGTAGGTTTTCAACAAGAAAAAAATACGTTTTACAGACCAAATTATTCATTGTATCGAATGTTTCCTCAATGAGTGCATCCAAAATCGGCGATTCCGAACCCTTTTATGTATCTTCATTCATATATGGATCGTATACATTGATAACAAATTCACATTGGCCCATGCCCCCCCTGAAAATGCTCCTAGATTCACCACTGGGCAGCGGGACCTGAACCCAGGAGCTTGGCCATGGCAACACAGCTGTCTACCACTGAGCCACTCCGCTCCCTTAATAATTATATAAACCGGGAATATGCCCGCCAATTCGCCCTTTCAAGTACTCTTATATTCTTCAGTGGCCTCGTCATTTTTTGTTTGGTACGTATAATCTACACAATGTTGTTCATAGTATATAATGGATTTTTTTCTATTCGTTAAAAAAAATTAATAGTCAGAACCCAGAGGTAAGATTCGGAATACACGAATTAAAATATGCAATGCACAGCACTTTGCAAGGATTTGGCGCCAATGGTAGTTTATTTGGCATTTGATAATTAAAACAGACATTTTGGTCCATGGATTTGGTGCCAAAGGTAATTTATTTGGACATTAATAATTAAACCGAGGTTTTGGTCCATGGATGTGGCGCAATCCACGTGTAAATAACCTTGGGACACGTGCATAAGTCCAAGCACCTGGCAATAGTACCTTTCACAACTTGAAGGGCCAAAATCCCTTTAAAAACTTATTTATTTAAATTGATAAATAATTAAAAATTAACGAGTTTCACTATATTCTTTGCCAAACCAATTTAGTTCTAGCTCTAATTCCTACCAACATATCATTCAACAAAGGAATGATAATGTGACCAATTATTACAAATGTGAATGCAGTTTTATTAGAATATTTTATTAGACACTGAAAAAAGTATCACTTATGTAGTATCAAAAAATATGTAATATTAACAAATTATATAAAAAGTGTAGAGTTTGAAAACTTTAGTGCAAATGTATAGAATTTTAGAATTACAACATAAATAATAAATCATGTTCTCTTTAAAAAATATAAACTAATTTAATTGTTGCAATAAATTATGTACTATTTTTTATAAAACATATTTTTTTAAACAAAAGTTAATAAAGAATTTTAACATCATCAACCAAAAAAAAAAACATGACTGAAGGTAAAATCCTACAAAAATAAATGATCTTCCTTTTAAAAACTAATTTGAAATCTAGAAATTACATACTAAAAAAAAATACATATTACATAATTTTTAATTAGTTACATAGCATTTAACCTTTAAATGAAAAAATACTGCATAACTTTGCAGATAAAATTTGTCAAGATAATTTACTTATGAAATGTGACTTATGCAATAAGTAGTCATAATCAAATTTAATAAATTTTAGATCCTAAAAGACTTACTTAAAAACAACAAAATGTAATAAATCACAGTCACATGAGTTTGATTCTACTATAAATCCAAAATTTAAAAGAAATATTGTTTGATTGATATATTGATAATCAAATGCCTGTAACTAATCTTTGACAGGAGTAATCTCAAACATAGATTAAAAATAAAACAAATCTATTTGCTATTGAATGAGTATAAAATATTTTTTTAAAACAGTAACTTGGTAAGATGTGATATGAGAAATAAATGCAATCCATTGAAAAAAAAGAAAAAGTAAAGACATTCAACTGCAATGCTATATTTTTTTTTACTAATTAACCTGAAAATTGTGATAAAAATTTGTTATAAACATTTAGCAATATTATTCCAAAGCTACAATTATATAAACAGAAAAATAAATAGGAAACAATTCAGAATAAATTTGAAACAACTTATTAGAGTTTATCCTTGGGGCAACTTGAAGCAAGGTTGTCTATGATTGTTCAAGCAGAGAAGCAATACTTAATAAAACACTTTTTTTTAAATTAATAAGGAAATAAAACTTTTGAATAACAACTCAATGAAATGGTATCTTACCTTAGTGTTAGTCACAACATGGGTTGCCAGTTTGACTACAGCATAGTTCCCCTTGCCAATTGTCTGTTCAAGTTTATAATATCCAACTCGAACAAGACGTTCAACGGAGTAGTTCTGTCTGCTTGAATTCACTCTATCCATCACAGAAACCATTTCACATCACCCATAAATAAAAGAAAAGAAATAAAAAAGAAAAAGAAAAAGAAAACTGGCAATATTTGACCTATCTTTCTTCCATTTGCATCAGTCACTCAACCCAAAACAGTACTTAAATTCAGAAGAATAGCCTTTCTTCTAAAACATACTGATAACGATAGGAAACGGAAGATTAAGAGAAACCAGAGTAAAAAAAAATTATCAATCCACTAAAGAGTTGGGTTCGGTTGTCACATTACATTGACAGTATGCAAGTCACAGTTTTGTCGACAGTTTACACGATAGAAGGAGAATAGCTAATGTGTGTTTCACTAGGAAAATTCAAATTCGAAATAAACTGGCACAGATGGTAACTCCTCCTCACTCGGTGGAAAACTAATTCAGAGGTTACATGGCTTTGTCGGGTCTGGTTCGTAGTTCGACTGGCGGCCGCCTAGGGAGCGCTAGCAGCCGTACATACACGTCCGAAATATTTGGGGTGGGTGTGCTACGTAGTCTCCTTGTTCTCAGTAGGTTATGTTTTGTTATTTTTGTTAAATAAACTTTAATATTGTTCTTCTTTGCTCTCTGTTCTTACAAGTATGACTTTAGACGGTGAAGAAACTATATCGGATCAAGAAAAGGTGCGAATCGTTTCTAATTTTATTTTGCATTCGCCACCGGGAGAGTTTAATGAAGTTTTTAACGATGCAAGGATATTATTAAACAACGATACCCTTTTGAAAGAAGGAGCTCTCGGAGTCTTCGGACAGTACTGTAAAGACCAGCTAACGCCTGTGAAGATTAAGAACAGTGAGTATCCAGTTTTGATTACAGAACATAATGATCTAGGATCCAACAGGTTTTACGATGCAAGATCGAAACAGTCATTTAAATATGATCCATTGAGGAGAGAGACATCCAATTATGATTCGTGGGACGCGGAACCTGGTACTGAAAAGTGGAGATCGGCTTTAGAGCTCGAGTTAGATGGATATATAGCTAAACATTTCGAAAGCGGCTCAGGTAGTGTATTTTCTAAAAGAGAGGATGGTAAGGTAAGCTTGGTTGCGTGCATAGAAGCCCATTTATTTCAACCTAAAAATTGTTGGAATGGTTGCTGGCGATCTCAGTGGTTTGTGACTATAGATTCAGATAATGCCGATGTGAAAGGTGTACTGAAAATTCAAGTTCATTATTACGAAGATGGGAATGTGCAGCTTGTCAGTTTGAAGGATATTAATCAATCGATCCCAGTCGTTGATGAAGAACAATTAAGTAAGGCTTTAATTAAAATATTCGAAGACTCTGAAACAGAGTACCAACAGGCGATATCTGAAAACTACCATACAATGTCAGACACTACTTTTAAAGCTTTAAGAAGGCAGTTACCTGTTACTCGTTCTAAAATAGATTGGAATAAGATGGTGTCTTACAGCATTGCCAAAGAACTCAAGCCCCAGTGATGCTGTATTATAATTATTTAAATAAATGTTTTCTTATATATATATAAATAATTTATTATTGACATTATTAATATTTCCCTATTGTTATACTTCATAGCTATTAATATGCTTACTATTAAATGAAGAATTGTAACAAAGCTAGGAAATGAATTTTCAAGAATGTATTTTTTTTAAATAGATTTATGAATGTTATATAAAGTTATTATCTGTCTAGAAGTCAATAGAGTCGCTGGTGAAGGTGTAAAGTAGTTAATTATATATATTTATATTATTTTATTTTATCACTTAATCGCTACTGCCAGTTAAACCAACATTTAAAGCCTGTTTATATGTTGAATTTAATTAATGATAATCTGATAACGTTTTTGTTGTTTAAATTTCAATTAGAAAATAAAAATGTTTTCTTAATTTTTATTTATGCATAAAATGCCAATTTTCTGTTGATAATAACAAATAAATACTACGTTATTTGTTCATAGGATGTACTTTTAATTCACATAACCCCTTTTTCCTAATTATATTTACATTATATATAAGAGTCATCATTCCCTGAGAAGATAATGACACTTAAGTGAAAAAATGATATCACATTTGACCATATAAGGTCATAACCAACTAGCTATTCATTACTTCATGAATATTGAATATACTGTTTATTTAAATACTATTTGATTTCGATAATTGTATTTAAAGTTTTAAATTGTGCAATATTTACTTAGATAAATTTTAAGTAGTAAAATGACTAATTATAGCTTTTATTAATAAGTAGGGTTTTATTCTTACACTAGGCCTTTACATATCTATTTTGAATTCGAGTCATCATTGCTTTAAAAAAAAAAATTGTGAACAAGAAAAAGTTAATAATTTATTATTTTTTTAAAAAACCTGTTAAACTATAACTGGATTAATCTTTTTAAAAATCCATAAATGTAGATAATCCATTACCACAAAAATAAAAATAGATAGTGATAGGACAAAATGAAGTGAATCATATTTCATTTATAAAAAAAAGCCTGGCCCACTACTCTTAAAATAATTTTAATTAGTAAAATTATTTTTCATGAAGTAAATTATTTCCCATGTTAAATAAATGCCACTGAACTAGCATTTCATAAATATCTGCTAAGTTTTGTTTTTATATTAAATATTTCTTAAAAACTGATTTTTATGAAACTACTGCTCTACATCCTGTGGATAAGATAACATTTCCCTGAAATTTTCTAGGCGTATTTACACTTAATATTATTGTTCCTGTTTAATTGTTTAACTAGTTTACAATAAAAAATGCATAATTTTGATGAACATAATTTAACAATTAAAGAAAAAACTACACTTTATTTAAATTATAATTATTTTTTTTTAATTTACTAGTCCAAATTATTACTTGAGGTCAAACAATTTAAAAGTCAAAAATTTAAAATATATATAAAATCCTGGAACTTAACTTAACATTATATTTGACCATGGAAGAAAGTTAAGTTCCAGGATTTTATATAACAATTTAAAATATATATAAAATCCTGGAACTTAACTTAACATTATATTTGACCATGGAAGAAAGTTAAGTTCCAGGATTTTATATATATTTTAAATTTTTGACTTTTAAATTGTTTGACCTTAATTAATAATTTTGACTTGTAAATTTTAAAGGAAGATGTATGAGGAATTGCTTAAATTGAAAATGACAAATAAGTGTCGAAACGTTTTTTAATCATTTGTTAATTTTTAATAACAATTTTTCACTGGAATTTGGTTTTTTCTTCATTATTAAATTATATAAATTAAGAAGATTGAGTCCAGTATATAAGAAATATCTTATAAAGAAAGAAATATCTTATAAAGAAAGAAATATCTTATAAAGAAAATGAATTATAATTTTTTTTTTTTTTAAAACAGGTCAATAAATAATTAATATACAAATTTGGCATCAATTCATGAAGTTTTTATAATATTTAAAAAAATAGAACCATTTGTATTATAGATTCAATTATTAAAACATGTAACAATAAAATGAATATTTTATCTAAACTAGTAATAACAATAATAAATTTTGTTCGTGAAAGTATGATGTTTTTATGAACTTAGAATTATGCTGTAAAAATAAAATTTAATTTTTCAAATGCGTGTTATTGCCAAAGGCTGGATGGATTTTTATATAGCGATAAATCTTAAAATATGCACCAAAGAAACTCAGATTATATTATGATAAATATATCATTAATTTTCATTTAATATTACTATTAAATTAAGAGCTAAATATAATAACTGATTAATGATTTCCTAAGATAGAATAAAATTCATATATACTGTATTCTCTCTGAATTATTGTCAAAACTATAATATTTTTATAGATATTTTGTTGCATTATTTAATCATAATAAATCTTTTAACAAGTTTTGCTTTTATTAAAAACAAAAACATTACTGAATCGAGGCTTTAGCTAGAATAAAGGCTAACAATTCCAGGTGCCCTTTCAGTGAATAATGCTTTAATGACTTCAATATAATGTTAGAAATATATCTAAAAAATCTTATTTCCCTCAAGAATTAATTTAAGTCGATATGAATGTTTTGGTCATTGAAATATTGTAAATATAGCCGCCAAATTGTCGAGGTGAGGGTAAAAAGATGCGTCAGTAGTTCCTGAACAAGCTTATCCATTATAGTGTCTGGCAGAAGCAAGAGAAGGTAGAGATATGACAACAAACAAACCACAAGGTGAGTAATAGAAATATTTTAAAACTATGGATTGGAGTGACTCAATGGTAGAGCGCTGAGTTGCTGTGCCGAATGTCCTGGGTTCAAATCCGGCTATAGCAGATTTTATTTAGTCTTAACAGCTGGGTTTGGATCCTTTTGGGGAGACCTGGGACCATCCTGTGGCTCATCCAGCCTCTATAAAGTGGATACCCAACAAAAGGGGGGGAATTTGGCATTTGAGCATGATCTGGAACAAATCACCTCCTTGCACAGCCGTTGTCCAAGAAACAGTAAAATCTCAACCAAGTACTGAACCCAAGACACTTCATGAATTATAGTGGTGCAGGTTGTTTTTTTGGTGTACCTGTAGGTTTAAAATAAATGGACTACTAGAGGGTTATGGGTTCAGTGCGTGCTAGAGACAGTACTGTTTCTTGGATAACGGTTGTGGTGGGAGACAACTGTTGTCCAAGACACAGTGCTGTCGATACCACATACTGAACCCTAGAACCCCACGGGTTGTAGTGGTACAGGTAAATAAAATTTCATTATTGTATGTTTATAGGTATCCACATACTAGAAGTCACGATTAAATACAAGATATCCTTGTTATTTTTCGGTCTCGTTATAACAAGCATCTTGCCTTTGGTCCCGAAAATTGATAATTAGAATTTAAAAAATTTGATAAAAAAAAATTAAAAAGAGTGGCTCAGTGGTAGAGTGCTGAGTTGCCATGGCGAAGGTCCTGGATTCAGATCCCGCTCGCTGGCAAACTTTTATTTAGTCTGTTAGCAGCCAGAGATGGATCATAAAGGATCTAGGACCCTCTTGGGGCTCATCCGGCCTCTAAAAGTGAGTAACCAAAATAAGGGGGAAAAATCACGGTTGAGCATGATCTAGGACAAATCACCTCCCGCCACAACCGTTGTCCATGAAACAGTACTATCTCTACTATGTACTCTGAACCCCAGACCCATTCACGAGTTGTAGTGGTACAGGATTTTTTTTGTTTGTATTAATAAGCTTCTTAAATAAATAGAATTCTTAATTTCGAGTTGTATGAGTACCCTTTCACTTTGGGAAGTTCAATTAAATACAATTTTCCCCATGAACTAATTGTACCCTTTAACATAGACTGAACCCAAGACCCTTCATGGGTTGTAGTGGTACAGTTTTTTTTGTTTTTTTTCTAAAGTTATTGCTTTGATCATTTCTTTTTATTCTCTCTATCTAAAATGTAAAACTAGTTAACAAGTGGTGATGTACTTTCAAATGAGATTAATATATTTTATGAATATAGTTTGGATTACCGTTATCCTAGAAATGTGTGATACTTTTGCAGCAGCAAATATAGTTTACTTTTTAATAGATGGAATAGAGGCAAAAATAATACAATAATTTCTGAGAAAAAAAATGCAGTAAGTGAAAATCTGGCAGGGTTTGGAGATCAGGATAGAAATGTGAACAATTGAAATTTTAACGACAACTGTTGTATATGAAGAAACTCAAGAATTAAATCCATAATTAAGACTAAATAAGTCGGATAATTAGGGAGCGGAGTGGCTCAGTGGTTGAGCACTGAGTTGCCATGCCGGAAAGGCTGGTTCAAATCCCGCTGTGGGCGAAACTTTTATTTAGTCTGTTTGCAGCCGAAGATGGATCATATAGTATCTAGGACCCTCCTGGGACTCACCCAGTTTCTAAAAAATATTATAAAAATAGGGTACCCAAAAAAAGGGGGAAAAATCTGGCGGTGGAGCGTGACCTAGAACAACTCACCTCCTTACAGAACTGTTGTCCATGAAATGGTACAGTCTCTACCATGTACTGAACCCCAGACCCGTTCAGTAGGGTGTCCCAGGCTCACAAGGGTGAAATTTTTTTTTTCGAATTTCGAAACACATACCCTCTCAATTTTTTCATTTCAATCCAAAACTTTAAATTTTAAATATTATTGCGATCGGATAACGATAACCGTGCCGACTTGATGTCAAAGTTTAAATATAAAAGTTAATGTGGAAGCTGTAGGGAGATTGTATAGTTTATTGTTTAAATTCAGTAAATAAAACACATAATATAATTATAATATTATTTAATATTTATTTATTGTAAAAGACAAATTAATCATGAAATTTTCTTTTCAAAGTTAGTTTTACACTAAGTATATACGTTTCTGTGTTCTTGTACGCACTGTAATAAAAATTGCTTTTGGTCCTCTTCAACAGTGATTAAACCATGAACGTCTTGCATTAATTTAACTGCTCTTTCTGCCGTCATTGTCAGAAGCTTCTTTTTAGCTTGTTGGAACAAATCATCATTTGACCATGAAGAAGGGCCCTTGTCGAGAAACTTTTCATCAATTTTGAGTCGATTAAATAAGAACTTGCTTTTGACAGAGACAAAGTCATCGATGTTTTTCTCTAAAATTAAAATAGAGGGATAGGATAACAACCGTATAGTAAACTATAAAAGAAAATAAAAGCATAATTTACATGTAATACATACCAAAAAGAGGGCCACACTGTTCTTTGGATGCGATGCAACGTTTATCATGAGCTGATGGGTTTTCTTTAGCTAAGTTAGCAATCATTTTTACTTTAGTTTCTTGATCGACATCATTGTCAAATAAAGACAAAACAGACACTTCATCTGTCAAATACCATAAATGATACCAAAACTTCTGTAAAGCTGCTTTGAAAATGCATTTGTCTATCGTCTCGTAAGCTTTCTTGACTTTAAAAAGCACAAATCCTGATAAGGTGCTTTTACTGCTAAAATGCATTGGAGCGAGGGTTTGACTTAGGATGTTACGATAAAGAGACAGACATTTAGCAGTGCTGCCTAATCCTTGTTTGAAATTCTGAATTGGGAGCTTAGTAATGATATTTTTAATGAATAAATGGGTCTCACCATCCACCGAGCTTGTTGCATAGCACCTGGAGGCCAAATCTTAAATTTGTTCTCAGTATCACCACCAAGAAATATTATTGACAGCTCAATTAATTCGCGATAGTCATCTCTAGCTATTTCTTTAGTCAATTCACATCGGTAGAATTCTAGCAGTTTATCAATTACTGAAACATTCAAACAAGATAACTTCTCCCTACAGATTTGTATTTTCTCAGCATCGACATTTTTCCAGTTTTCTTGGAACTTTTTGAACAACGGAATGTCTAGGCTTGTAGTTACTTGCCTGTGTATTAAGCAGTAGTATCACAACAGAGAATCTGCACTCTGTACTCAAGATTCCAGTCGAAAATGGCGTTCCAAACTGCCAGTGCCTGTTCGCCTCCTGATGAGTTACCTAATTTTGGCACAGCGATAAGTTGTTCGTTATTATCATAGGAAACAACTATCGGTAGCCGTTCTTCTTTAGATTTATGCGGAGCAGGCAACAGTTTGCCATCCCAGTGGACAGTTACCGTATCCGGTACATTGTTATGAAAATTAACCTTTATAGCTTCAGCCCGCTCTCTTCGCATTTCTGTTCGAATTCTATGGATTGAAGACTTGCTTATAGTCTGCATACAAGTTTTATCGGGCTGAGAGGAAGGACCACTTGGACCAGTAGATTTTCTTGTAAATCTATTATTCCAGAATCAGAAGATGAGTTTTCTTATAGTGGTTCATAAGATGATGTCGATGGAGCTAACGATGAAAAATATTTAGCTCGTCGCTTTTCTTCTTCAATGTTTCTAAGGCTTTTCTTCTTTTTCTGTTAGTTTTTTGTCCACTCCGGCTAAGTGACCAGGCCGACCTGGTTTTCTTTGGCGCTGCAAGAAGATCCTATCTTCATTTATTTTAATTAGCTGAAGTGCATCGGCATGAGCAATGTCAAACAAATTGTTCATGTTGGAAAGAAACTTGTCGTCTTGACACTTCTTGTGTTTTTTTCGCATTTTTTTTGCAAATCTTTCCAAACTTGGTATAATGCAACTAGTTTCTTAACACAGTTAGGTATTGATTTAGTCGGTATACGTGCCTTTTCCCAGTAAATAATGCACTCATGAATAGTAAGATTTGCACTTTCATTGACACTAAAATTCACTTCACGAATATTGTAGAACAGAACTGCTAGTACTTGTCCATTAGAGGGAAGTTTCGTGCCAGTAATTTGATGTTTTACTTCCTCTATTAAAAATATCTCCTTTTTGGAACTTCGTAACTCCACTGACATGTTGACTACTGAAAAGTAACACGTTTACTAATAAAACAAACAAGTAATAACAAGCAATCAATAGGAGATTTCCGTCTCCTAATACTGTGCAAGTCCAGACACGTTTCGATGCAAGCACCGGTTGTTGTGATCCTAAGCTAAGTTCCTGAAACTTTATTTTTAAATAAAGACAGAATTAGAGGGTATGCGTTAAAAAAATATCACTTTAATTTTTTTGGGAAACCCTACCGTTCAGTACAGTACCGTAGTGCTACAGGTTTTTTTTAAGAAGGATAATTAAAATAAAAAAATATTTAAAGATATGAAATATAAAGTTTATTTGAATTAATAAATTAAATTATAAAATTTGTGTAATTAATGGTATACAAATTTCTATATGCAACTACAGTCAATATCACATTTCAAGTCAATATTTCAGCCTTAATAATGAAGAAGTAAAGACATTGAATAACTATAATACAACATTTAAATTATTTTTCTTAGAACACTGAATAATCAATAAAATGCTTATATCACTAAGTAAACTCTAGCCAAATAGTTTACAAGAAAAAGTCCTATGGTTATTATAACCTGTTATTTATTTACTTAAATTAATTAATGACTGAGACATTATCAGTTTTGTTGAGCACATTTAAAAAAATTAAATTTACAATTTAATTGATTAATTAATAATTTTCATTTGGACAGTTAATTGAATAAGCTTAATTTCAGAAAACATATTTCTGTACAAAATCACAGTATGAACCCATTTTTGAAGAGTTCTAGTCTTAAAGTATTTGCCTGTTATGAAGGTTTAGTTTGAACCAGTTTTATCTTTAATTTTCAAATGGCTGTAACCAGTTATACCAGTGCAAATAGCTTTCCTTGCAAGTAATCTGCTATAACTACGGTAGATGATTATATCTTCAAACCTAAGAATACAATATTCTGGAATAAATAATGGTTAGATAAATTTAATGTCGAATATGACAGGATGATAACAGTTTCAAAAACTCAATATAACAATATTTTATGGAAATCGAATAGTGACATTCAAATGAGATGGTTAATTATGATTAGAGACAGAATTTTCATTTAACTAACATTTATTTGCCTGTATTACACAAACAGTTGTTTCTATTTTTTTTTCGATTTAGATAGTTTACTCATTATAATTTTGTATATTTAAATTTTTGGAAAAAAACATTTAGTAATGAAAACTGTTGATTAAATTTAAGAATAAATGTAGATGGAGCTCATAAGAAACAGGTGTTTAACCCAAAGGGTGAGTTTCTTAACTCAACACTATTCCCATTAATGGAATTCAACCATAGATTAATTAATTTGATGGGCAGTGTTGTATACTAATATTAGATAAGATATATTTAATTTAATTGGAAGGTTATTAGTCACAGAAAGCGATACAAATAAAAGTTAAAAATGTAACATTGGTAGATCACAATTACAAGCATTTTCTTGTCCCTGGTGACAAGAAATACAGAGATTATAATACCAAATTAATAGCAATACAGATATTGTAATGAGATTATATCCATCTGTCCATCGACCCTTATTATCAGTTGAATCGATGGGCTATCAGTGATTTCATCGGTGAATAAAGAGATGCTAGATCATATTCTTCATTCCTGATGAGTTCACATTGTTGATATTTTACAGTACATACATAAATATACATTGGAATTAAAATAGCAAATATATAAAAATCAATTATTGTATAAAGATTTTCAGCGATAAAACTAAAAGTAAAGAAGAGTAAATGCTCAAAGGAGAAAAGATGCTAGCAGAGTTTGGCGAACTACAGAATGCTATTCCGTTTAGATCGCTTGCATGCTTCTGAACCCCCATTTGCTTCAATAAATTGCCATATTGTACCTGGAAAAAAACAGAACGATACAATAATTTCCCTAAAAATAAGAAAATTTATAAAATTCCTTAAACTCCTAAGTAGCTTTCTAACAAAAAACAACCAGTGGAGGCTTGGTAATGAACCCTTTTCGTAGTTTTAAATATTATGTATAAGGGGTGTTAGAAACATTATACATTATTGTGAATTTTCTATTATCACCACACTAACTTTTTTTTAAAGAAATCTCAAGTTCACTAGATTTAGAAGTAAATACATGTTTATAAAGAAAATATTATAATTGGAGCTATAGCTGCTACTAGGATATATGCTTTGAAAGGTTTTTGGCAACTTAGAAATTGTCTAAGCTGCCCAACAACTTTTGATGACACTTTATTGTCGACCAACTATACCTAATTCTTTAATGAGCCCTAAAAATTCATCTTCCTTAAGAGGTATACAAAGATTCAATTAAATTCTAAGTTTTGAAGTGGCCAAAAATTGAGTTTAAAGATTCCATAACATACAGGTAAAGCTGATAAAAGCATGTTAAAAAATAATAGCTTCTAATCTCGCTATTTAAGCATTCCTTTCTTGCCTGTTCTATCTCTCTTTGGAACTCAATCCCACCAGACATCCATCATGCGTCTTCTTTATCCACATTCAAATCCAAACTTTTTCTACATCTCCTAAATTCTCAAAAACATGCCCTCTGACCAATAAAAATTAATAGCTATATTCAACATAATCGATTGATGAATTACTGTAAATATTCCTCAGTCATAATGAACATATTTTTTGTATTATTAGATGCTCTTATTTATTTATTTATTTTTCTATTAGCCCATTTCTTTTTATTGCAAATTTGTATGCTATATTTTTTTGTATAACTTTTTCTCTCAGAATAAAATTATTTTCCTATTCTATTCTAAAAAAAAATGATTAAAGGGTGGGAATAATAAAAAAAAAAATCTAAGGATCCTTCGACTCTCAATTACCTCATTAAGTTACTTGGAATGCCTGAACACTTGGCTGCCTGATCACTTGGGGGCTAGTTGGTTGTTCCGACAACATGTCTGATCATCCCGCAACAAGCTTGTTCTAGTTCCACCAAACAACCCTAATGGATACATTTTATCCAAGGCCTTCTGATTCTCTTAACATGAGAATTGGTGACTAGAAATGCAATATCTCAAGATATAAAGATTTACAACTAGTCATACTGACTTGAAATAAGATTTTGTTTAAATATTATTCATATTGAAACTATTAAAGTAAATACATAAAGCCGTTACTTCAGCTGAGGCCTCAATCCAGCAAATGATATTATAAATGAAAGTTGTTTGTTTGTTCATTTAACATTACTTTATACTGCTATGGCTTATCCGACGATGCTACATTGGGAGCTCTAAATTTTGCCTATCCAGGTTTAATTAGTATAGGGATTTTTAATGAGCACCTGAGATTTTATAGGCTCAGGACCCCCGTTTAACGTCCCTTCCGAAGGACGGCATAACAAAGGTTTTTTACTCCCTTTAAAAAATCCTAGGGCCATCTGCCAGGCTAGGAACCCGCGATCTTGGGGTTAATGGTTTGTTATGCTAACCACTAGACCACAGGTCTCCCTTAAATGAAAGTTAATAAAAATGAAAATTAATAAAATGGAAAAAAAAATGAAGAGAATAAAAATAATACTTATTCATTTTTATCAGCATTGATAATCTTCTTTTAATGCTTAATATTGGCTGGCAACTACAAAAATACCCAGACATATATTTTTTTATAGATCCGTAAAAGTTATTAACCAAAGCTACAAGTTCTTTTGTTTAATTGAAGCATTGATATGGAAAAGGTATTAAGTAAAAAAAGAAAAAATCATTTTTCTTTATTTTCATAGAAAAAGTAGTGATTAATCATAAAAAGAAAATAGAAAGAGGAGTAAGTCAAGACTGAGAATGGTTCAGTTACTATTTTCCATTTGAAACTTTCATTTTTCCTTTTCAAAACAGTATTTGCTTCTCCATTAAAATTACTTTTTCATGGCTTACAACCTTTTCCATGTCAAAGCTTCAATTAATCAAATGCTTTAACCAATTTTTTTTTTTTAACCAAATAAAATAGGCTGTAAACAATGTTAGGAGAAACATCAACAGAAAATGGGATTACAATTTGTTTTTTGATGTATACTAATACTAAAAATATGTATAAAAAATGAAAATAAATGAAGCCCAATAAGGCTCAACAATTTATAGCCTAATACTTTTTGGAAGTTTATTTTGAAATTAAGGGTTTATTAAAATTATTATAAATGGATCATTATAATCTATACTATCACTGTACTGAATCTAAGTGAAGTAACTACTGTTCAATTATGCCTTATCTCTTTTTGCAGTGATAGTCTCCAATGATAACTGTCAGATAATATATTAAAATTTTTCTTGCATAAAAAAGGCAATATTCAATTAGTTTTTCAATTGCTCCTTATGGAAGGAGAAAAACAAAAATACATTAAAAATTAAAAATATAATAATAATATAAATACATACTGTTTTATTCGTATCTGTATGCGGGTGTAACCTTGGTATTAGAAGACATCCTAAGGGAATATTAAAGGATGAATAAGAAAGCTTAGCTTTCAAATCAAACATAACTTTAACGTATTCAGCAGTTTTATTGAAACTATGAAGCTGCAGACATATCGCAACATTACTTATGTACGGCAAATGGACGCATGGAAGTTTAGTTACTGAAACAAATAAATTATTTTAATACAGTAAATTATTTTAATACAATAATAATCTTATGGAAGGCATATTTTAAAAATTGCATTCACAAAAGCTGAAAGTAAAAAATCATTGAGTTAAAAGAAGAAATAAATTGGAGAAGTAATTTTCATATATTTAAAAAAAAAAGGTTCTTTTGTTTATTTAATTTTGTTTCATTATTTTTTTTTTTTTGCATTTACCTCCAAAGTTAAACAAATAAAATTCTGATTCAAAAAATGTATAATCTACATATCTTTATTATATTAACCCCTGCAGGATTCTTTTTCTCATTTCCTTTATCTAACTACTAATTTCCCTGTCACAGAAGAAGTAAGAATTCTGAAATGCTGGATGATGTTCGTATGTATGGAATGTATGGAAAACTTAGTATAATACAGATAAAATATAAAATGCATGATAATAGACTCCTGGAGAGTTCATAAGTAAAAATGAAAGAAAATTGGTACAATATATTATGCCAGGGAATAAAAACAGAAGAAATATGTAGAAAGTAATGAAAGGAATCTCGTGAATGACACAGTGACATGAATGACAGACAGAGAAGTAAAAATAAATAAATATATATATATATATATATATATATATTTTTTAAATTATTTTATTGAATAGTACAACTGTAATATATACATCTAGTACAATGGCCCAATCCTTTATACAGTTTATACAGCTGACATCCCAACTCATCCTTATACTATCCTTACCACGTATGCTGATGAAACATGTGTATTATCAGTCAACACCAATCCAATTATTGCATCCCAAAGCCTCCAATCCCATATCACTGATCTTGAAGAATGGTGTCAAAACTGGAGAATTAAAATAAACTCTCAAAAATCGCATCAAATCACTTTTACCTTACGTCGTAAACCAATGACTTCCTGCCCTTCAGCATCCTTTAATAATATCCCACTTATGCCTGTAAAACAGATCCGATACTTAGGGTTGCATCTTGACTAAAGATTATCCTGGAATCCTCATACGAGACTGAAAAGACAAGAAACCGCTCGACGTTTCAGGCTACTTCAACACTTACTAGACAAACGCTCTAAGCTCCCAATTAATTACAAAAGACTCATCTACATGACCTTCATACGACCTATTTGGACCTACGGAGTAGAGGTTTGGGGCTCCATTAAGCCATCGAATTCCTCTCGTATGCAATCCCTACAATCCAAAATCCTTCGTAAAATCCTTAATGCTCCTTATTTTGTTAAGAATAAAATCATCCATAACGACCTTAATGTCCCATTTGTTGCTGATTTGGCCCGAACCCGCTATTTATCCTTTCATAACAAACTTCATTTCCACTCAAACCCTCTAGTTTCAAACCTAGCTTCCTCTTCAATTCCCGATAATCCTCCGAGGTGTCTGAAAAGAAGATGGCCCCGTGACTTCTTAGTTAAACTTGTAATTTGAGTACTACCAGAGGGTAGTTTCTCTACTTGTCATTTTCACATGTCATTATGTATCGCTTAGCCCATTTACTTGATGTATTATTTTAATACAGTTGTAAATATCAATAAATAAATTTAAAAAAAAATAAAATAAAAAAATAACACTTCTATAATAGAAGGTCCCGAGGCCATCTTGTCTCCAGACGCCTAGGAGGATTGTCCGGGATGGAATTGGATGCAAGGATAGTAACTGGAGGGTTTGGATGGGCCTGGAGTTTATTATGGAATGATAGGTATCTGGAATGGGCTAAATCGGTAACATATGGAACCTTAAGGTCTTTATGGATGGTTTTATTTGTAACAAAATAAGGAGCGTTTAGGATTTTCCGAAGGATTTTGGATTGCAAGAATTGAATACGAGAGGAATTCGATGGTTTGGTGGAGACCCATAAAAAATAAATTGAAAATTGAAAATATAAGTATGGGACCCTGCTGGGTGTGTTAGTCAACCAGGTTACAGTTTTATATAAACTTAGTCTGTGTAGTGTGTTGATAAAAAGTTCTCCAGGCTTGAGATTATCCATATCGAATTTCATCACAAACGGATCAGCACAGCTGTGAAACATACATTGACACTGATTTACAAACGGGACGGACAAAAGTTTACAGTTGTTCGTTTCAGTAAAGGATTAGTATGTAATGTTATTGAATTTATTGAAAAGGATTAATTAGTATAACGATTTCACTTGACGTACGGCAGCAGAGAGAAATTAAAACTGAAAGGATTAGATGTATGTAGATTTTGCGAGTAAGAAACACGTGAGCAAGCTACTCAGAGGGCAGAATTTTATCCGACTTACTTGATATTTATCGCTATATTATGACCAAATTACACGAAATCATTGTAATTTGTAAACTTTCCCATTTATAATATTAGTAGGTTATCAAAACAATAGTTTCACTCATGTTCTTTCTGTTATTTTAACAACTATGATCATGTGATTTGCCTTTAATTATGTACTATAAGGGATTCTCCACAGTACACAAAAAACTGTCTGGGGGGCACGGGCCCCCCCTAAATCCGCCCTTGTTGTAGCCTATGTGTTATTCTGATGTATAACCTATATTACTGTAAAGTTTCATCCAAATCCGTTCAGTAGTTTTTGCGTGAAGGAGTAACAAATATACATCCGTCCTCACAAATTTTCGCATTTATAATATTAGTAGCGAAAATATGTAGATTTTGCGAGTAAGAAACACGTGAGGAAGCTACTTAGGGAGAGCCCTGTAGCGATGCTAACAATTTTTTAAATATTTAACAATTAAATTAAATAACCGCGATTACCTATTGACCATATGTTGGAGGTAATATTGATAATGTGTCATAACCTAGTACTTTTTAATGATATTTATCTTTATATTATGACCAAATTACACAAAATCATTATAAATTGTAGCCTATATGTTATTCTGATGTATAACCTATATTACTGTAAAGTTTCATCTAAATCCGTTCAGTAGTTTTTGCGTGAAAGAGAGATAAACATACATACAAACTTTCGCATTTATAATATTAGTAGGATTAAATTATTTTATATAATACTATATTAAGCTAGGTAACCTACTACTTATACAATGATATTATAACAATTATAAACAAGTAAAGAAGTAAAACAAATATATTTGAAAAAAGAATAAGATAATGATACCATTAAGAGTAATACTGATGAATGGTTTTCCATTATTAGTAACATTAACACCAAAAGCAGCAGGTAAGTCAAACACTTCATAGTATCCAACAGTTATACAAACTGAAATAAAAAAACGCTCATTAACTTTTGTTTGTCTATGAGATCTTGAAAAATTCTTATTAAAATAAATGAAACAAAGGTTATGAAATTATATATCCTGGGCAAGAACCAAGGATTGCAGATCATGGCTTCCTGTAGAAGCTTTTAACATTTAGCTCAATCCATCGCTGTCACCTTCTGAGAGAGAGAATTCACACAGTTCACCCATCTTAGTTTAAGCTTTATTCCTTCCCACAATGGGACTGCTAATCAGTGTCAAGATTTGCTCTACTAATTACTAAAGAAAGCTATATACATATTGATACGGGCTACTGGGTGTAAAATGAAATAAACTACTCCTAAATTCAAGATACTAATATTTATTATCAAATTAAAAAGAATAAAATGGAATTACTTAAAACAATTAAATTTTTAAACTAATGTTACGGGCTACTGGGTGTAAAATGGACTAAACTGGAAATTTATATAAATTCGTACAAATACAATAATATTACACTATAGTTTACAACTACAAATTAACACTTACAGTTCGCTAATTAAAGTCCACCGACTGTAAGACTCTCCAAATATGACAAAATAGCACACAGTTTATTACACTTATTACACGGCCACTAACTGTCACTGTTACGCACTTAGCACTTATTACAGACTGATACTAACTAACCCGGCCGAAACAGCTGGCCTTTTTATATAGGCAATGTAGGTCGGGGTGGGACAATTCTCGGAAGATCGAGAACCGCCTAGCCCCATCCAGGCCGATCCAGAAAGCTCTGTAGATTGTCTGAATTACTATACGGGAACCTGGTACCTTAGGGTATGCAACTGAAACATTATTGGTCTCCGCGTTGTTGAGGTACCTGACTTGCTGGTCTTCTTTGTATGGGGCCAGTCTATTGAAATGGACTACCCTGGGTTTTCCTTTGGGTTGCTTCCTGACCATATAGATGACGTCGTTTATCCTCTTGATGATCTCTTCCTGGGCCGTCCCAGGAATTCTGAAGTTTAGGCGAGTAGCCTTCTTTGAGGATCATGTAGCCAGACCAAGTCTCCAGGCTGGTAGCCACCTTTCTCCGCCCTGATGTCGTAACGCTCCTTCATTCTGTCACTTACTCCCTAGATGTTTGAGCAAACCTTCTTGTGGATATTATCCATTCGCTTCTGTACATTCATGACATACTCTTCTCCGGCAACTTCCTCGTCGGGCTTGAATCAGAATTTGAGATCACAAGGCAAACGAAGTTCCCTGCCGAACACCACATTTGCGGGGGTCTACCCCGTTGCTTCATGGACTGAACTGCGGTAGGCTAGCAGGACTAGGTGAAGATACTGGTCCCAGTCTTGCTGATGATCGGAGACCACCTTAGAAAAATATCGACCCATTGTCCTATTCATGCGTTCCACCATGCCGTCGGACTGAGGGTGAAGAGGTGTCATCCTGGTCTTCCATATTCCCAGTGCTTCGCACATCCCGGAGAAGACTGCAGACTCAAAGTTTCGTCCCTGGTCAGTGTGAAGTTCCATGGGTACTACAAACCGACTGACGAGCTGCTTCACAAGAACGTCTGCAACCTTAACTGCCTCCTGATTTGGAAGGGCATAAGCTTCCACCCACTTAGAAAAATAGTCCATGGCCACGAGAATATATCGGTTAGCTTCGTCCGTCACAGGGAAAGGGCCAGCGATGTCGATCGCTATCCTCTCGAACGGTACTCCCACGTCGTACTTCTTCATAGGGGCCTTCTTTCTTCTTGTGGGTCCGTTAGAAGCCGGACGAGCTTTTGGCCGGGCGAGCTTCACTGCTCGTTGTGTCTCCGGGTTCCGAAGTCCATCCAGGAATTCGTCGACAGCCAGGCTCTCACCAGCCGGGCAATATCCGCTTCATATTCCTGCAGCGTCTCGTTGGTCTTCTGGATCCTTTTTCTTAGCTGTGAGCGATATAGCTGGTTCATGTTTCAGTGGCCGAAACGCATCTCCAGTCTTCTCATCAGCTCTCAGTAGTTAGACTGCTCCGACATGGGCATCCCCTGCAGTACTCCCAAGGCGTCTCCACGCAAGGCTAGGCACAACGCTGAAGTTTGGGTCTCCTGCGACCACCCGTAAATCGAAGCCGCTGTCTCGAAGAGAGTTATGTAGTCATCCCACGGCGTCTTCCCGTCGAATACTGGAATGGTGTTAATTGGTGGCGCCGGGTTTGAGTCCCGGTCCTGCTCGTATCTTTTCTTTTCAAATAAAATAAAAACAATTATAACATCTAACAATAAATTAAAAGAAATAAATTATAATAATATACAATGGCGTAAGTCAACAAGATCCGAAAATAAAAATCATGTTTAATGAACATTCTCCCTGTGTATACATCGCAAATTGTGAGAACATGGAGATATAGGATTAGTGAAAAGAAAGAATATGTCTGACCGAGAAGCGAATCAGGGTGGCTAAGGTGGCTAGGCCCCACGACGGTTATGTGGAAAACCTGGGTTCGAGTCCCGGTCCTGGTCATATCTTTTTTTTTCAAATAAAATATTTAAAAAATTATAACGTCTAACAATAAAATAAAAGATATATATACAATAAAACCTCTATTATCCGTCACTCTATTTACCGTACCCTCAGTTTTGAAAAAAAAAAAAAAGATGTGTATATATTGTTTGGTTGCTTAAGTCATAGGAGCCGGTTAAGAATCAATTGTTGAGTCATGACATCTATTGTTTACTCAAAACCTAGGCTTCCATGCACACATTTCTCAGAAATTAATTATCTCCTCATCTCTACCTAATGTAGCTTCCGCAGTTGAACTACCTTCAGTCTTCATTCTTGTCTTACGGGTACTTGTCGTTTTCTTAAAAGTACGTAAAATAATGTCGGAAAAAAAACAAAGGAAGAGTGAATATCTCGCTACTAAGTTTGAAATAGTAAAACGTTAACGAAAAGGTGAAAGTGCTTCAATCTTAGCAAAAATCTATGATATTCTTCGGACGACAGTTAATGATATAAAACGTGGCGGGGACAAAATAGAAAATTTTGTTGTGGAAATGGAAGTGTGTGATGGAGATGCGACTAAAAAGAAGACTATGAAAGTTGCCATAGACAGTAAGTTAGATGAAGCATTGTTTCAGTGGTTTGTTCAGAGACTACCATTACCAGGTCCAATAATTAAAGAAAAGGCCCTTCATTTTAATCAAATTTTACGCGGCGACCCAACATTCAATATTATTGAAAGTTGGTTGGACAGATTCAAATCTCGGCATGGCATTTGACAACTTTCAATACAAGGCGAAAAACTGAGTGCTAATAGTGTTTCGGCTAGACTGGTGACGCGGCTGACTGAGAGGCGCTGGGATCTCCTGGCATTGTGCCTCGGCACCCACTTCTGGGTGTAGGGGTTTGATTCGGAGTTCCCAGGGGCAGTATGTAAATATTGTATATAGATATGAATGTGGCCGATTATTATTATTATTTTATTTTATTTTTATTGTTATGTACATATGGAATGAATGATCTCTTTTAGCTCTAATACTCATTGCCCAAGATAGTGGCAGATTGTATTATTTCTCAATAAAGCATAAAAAAAAAAAAAAAAAATAGTGTTTCAGCAATAGAATGTAAAGAAAAATTAGTACAGGAGATTTGAAAACGTGAATTAAATTACAATCAAATTTATAATTGTGATAAAACTGGGCTGAATTAGGAAACCCTTCCTCGGAAATTTCTCGCTTCATCATCAGAGACTGCTGCTCCCAGATATAAAATCCAAAAAGAAAGGTTAACAATTATGATTTGTGCAAATGCAACTGGCGAATTTACAGCCTCTACTAGTTGTAGGTAAGTCAGTCAAGCCTAGAGCTTTTAAAAATGTAAATACTAATGCACTTCCTGTAAAATGTTATGCTCAAAAAAAGGCATAGATGAGCAGAGATATCTTTAAAACGTGGTTTGATGATGCTTTTGTACCAGCAGTAAAATCATTTTTAGATGAAAAAGGGCTTATAATAAAAGCTTTGTTACTCCGAGATAGTGCACCCGCTCATTCTATCGAAACCCTTCAAACTTTAACGGTGATATTTCTACCTGCTAACACATCACTACTGCAGCCTATGGATCAAGGGGTAATTGAAGCACTAAAACGTCGCAACCAAAAAAAAATTCTTGAAAATCTGGATTTGCAGAATGACTGTGATCTTCCAGGTTTTTTGAAAAGTTACAATATTAAGGGTGCCATTTATAACGTGGCAGAAGCCTGGCAGGACATTACACCTGTCACTCTCCAACGATGTTGGAATAAGGTTTTGCCAGCGGAAGAAAACCACACGGAGGCTGGACAGCTTGCTAGCGCAGTGGAACTGTCTTACCCTACCAATCTTTGTTATACTATTCCAGAAACAGGGAATCTTACTCAAGATGATATTATCGAATGGGTAAACATCAATGAACTGGATAAGGGGTATGATAACGTAGTATGTTCCTTCTATATAATTATTTAATGATTATTAAGAAGGGGCATATTAAGTTTGTGCAGGAGGAAAGAGCTAAACTCTACCTTTAAAATTATATCAATTTCTCAAGAGGGAAAAAATGGACATACAATGATTGTGCTTTTATCCATCGATGTATGTAATTATTATTTAAAAAAAAAAATTTTTACTACATATGTATACCTTATTAGTAAGTAAATAAGTTACGAGCACATATGTAATGTCAAATGTTTGAAATATAATGTTCAATGTATGTGTATATATGTATAACATATGTCTCACTCCCAAATCCGTCACCATCTTGGTCGATACCTGACGGATAATCAAGGTTCTGCTGTATATATATAAAGGCTGGCAAAGATCTATACAAGATCTGTAAAGCTAACCAAAAAAAAAATGTATATAAATATATTCATATTGTATAATATTTTAAATACCATATACCAAGAACTAAATTATTTTGAACACTGCTACAATTCTAAATAAAGCTGCAAAATAACAACAGATACCTCAATATGTAAAACTAATGCTTGGTTGAAAGATAAGTAAGTACTTTATTACTTCAATAATTAAACTTAGGTACATACCATTCCCAACAGAATCTTCACAACATCTACAATAGTTCTGTCGGCACATACAACCTGTGTCCTGGTCTGAAACGAAATAATAAAAAATACAATTTTCTTTTTATAAAAAGAAAAAATTCAATAAACAATAAATTATACTTACGGTGAAATACAGATGAGTAAGAATCAACTACAGTATGTAGAGAGTCAAGATTTTTATCCTCACTAATACTGTTTTCTTCCTTTGAACTACATATAATAATAAGTTTTAATAATTAATAAAATACACAATATACAATTAAATGAAGATAACAGAATCTTCCAAAATCATAAATAGTGATAAGGTTATAATAGATCATAATTTTTATATCATTTCCCAACAGCATGTTTTCTCTACTATAGTAAACCATACAGAAGGAATTAGTTTATGTTTACAACATTCAATCAGCACATGATATACTTTCTGATGTATCGTGTACCTATATCTACAGCTACAGTGAATAAGTGGTTAAATCGAATTTTGACCAAAATAAGTTAGCTTTACTGATTGAAGCCAAATCGTGTCATCCTCGAAGTGCACAAGTAGCAAAGTCATGCCTTGGCTTAAAATCAAGTTCATTTCATAACTCCATTCCAAGCCAAAGGCTACACAATAAAAAAATTCTGCTTTCCTAAGTACAATTAACTCATCCTGGACATAATCCACCACCCATCCACCCACTTACCCACTCATTCACCTGAGATATAAATATTATAGATAGATGGAAATACAAACAAAAAAATATTAACATTTAGGTATAGATTAGAGACAGACAGCCTTTATAAATTTATATAAAGATTTATAGGATATAATATTACAAATTTATAAAAATTAGATGAATACTAGTTTCAATCTTCAATGATTCCATTAAAACTCTATATAATTTACAAATTACTAGAATCGACCCTTGTATTTGCTTACAGAATTTGTCAGGGTATAGGCTATGTGTCTATTTGCATTAGGGCTGATTTCAACAAATTACATCTTTAGAAGTAGCAGTTCTTCAAAATATGATGAACGTTTGTGGAGTTAGTTTCCTCTCAGTTACAAAGATCTGTATATGTAAGATGAACCTCTTAAAGCAGCGGTTCCCAACCTTTTTGGTAGTGCGGACGACCAATTTTGAAAGGAAAACTTCGAGGCCCACTAACTAAATATAAATATACAATAACTAGAATAAATCACGGCTTATGAACTTATATTTAAGCCTGGTTTACATTGGTATAATTAGTAGTAGAGTTCACTAGCATACTTTTTTTCTGAACTACTCTACTATGCTCATTTTGGTAGAGTAACTGTATCCACGTTTGCTAGTTAATTTGAAAAGATAGTTCGATTCAACGTGCGTAATAATGAACAAGCAGGTTAGGCAAAAATATCGAGCCGTTGTTGAAAATTGTTTAGTGCAAGCTGCAGATATTTTATTAAATAAACTTGAGGAAGTTATAGAGGAAAAAACTAGTAAGAAAAAAAGAATTTGGGTAAGGGATTGGATTAAGAGGAGTGATAAATTGTCCTTTAAGAGAACTGTCTTTGGAAGACCCATAAGAATATAAAATGTGCTTGAGAATGAAACCTGATAGTTTTGACATACTGGTGAATTTAATTATGCCGCATATTCAGAAAATGGACACATTCATGAGGGATGCAATACCAGCACGTGTTAAATTACAAGTTATTTTAAATTTTCTGGCCATAGACCATAGTTATCGTAGTTTACAACACCTCTTCCGAGTCTAAAATAATTCGGCAATACCAAAATTTTCCTTTGCCATATATTTTACGATTTCTTCGTATGCGGTAGATCTCATTGCTCTATTTCTATAATTAGGACTCATGGTATTTCATATACATTCATAATCTTTGTACAGAGACACTAATTACATATTTTCATATTCCGTCCACTTCATTTTCATTTATACGGAATAAGTTTATTATAATAAACTTTTAACTAAAATGACTAAGCACATAAGCAGCTAGACAAAGACACACTGTTCTCCGCTAAAACCAAACATGTGTTTGTTTACATTGGTACAGTCAACCAACAAACCAGTAGAGTAGAGTAAAATGGTGGAAGTGGGGACGGGACAGTAGAGTCTACTACTCCACGAGTGCTATACACTTTACCCTCCCTTGCTGCTATCTGTAGTACTTTACTGTCACTAGCACAACCTGTTTACATTATTCTAGTAGGGGAATAATAAGCACTCAACCACCCAACTCCACTACTAATTATACCCGTGCAAACCAGGCTTTAGGATTAAAATTGCTGTCTCGATCCACTTCTGTATTAAGCTATACAACCAGTAGTTACTAACAACTGAGTGACTCATATTGTTTTCATTCAAATTTTTTTTTTTTAACAAACTGCACGACCCAGCTCTATGAAGCCCCACAAGTGGGTTGGTTGGGAACAACTGTCTTAAGGTAATGTTTAGCCAGGTCATGTTCAACAAGTAATTGGGTAAATTTAGAACAAGTATTTATAATTTATAACTGTATTTAGTTTTTGAGTATATTCTTGTTTCATGGTGATGATGAAGTTTCAGAATATTTTAATGCAGAGGTCATTGGGTCATTGTTGATTGCTTTCATTGGTTTGCCAATATTTCTAAATACAATTAAAGGAATTAAATTATGTTTGTGAGGCAACTGATAATCATAAGGAACTTCATAGCCAGAATGCTTCATTTCCTTCAACGTCTCAACATTCATTTACCCAAAAGGATACCCAAATCAGTTTATAAGCTTAGGTTCATTAATTTGATGGAACTATTTCTAATTAGAGCGGTAATCAGGTCTAGTATTTTATTGAATACTATTTTATTATCCATGTTAGATATTGTATACATATTCTCACGTTTTTTTGGCTTGTTTATTTAAAGTCACTTTATGCTACCATGGCTAATCGGATGATGCTACAGTGGGAGTCCTAAATTTTGCTCATCCAGGTATAATGAAGAAACAAGTACCTGACACCGCACAGGCTCAGGACTACCATTTTAGGTACCCTACGAAGGACGGAATAACCAAGGATTTTTTAATATTTTTTTTTACTCCCTTTAAAAAATCCTAAGGTTAGCTAGCAGGATTTAACCCACAATCTTGGGCTAAGTGGGTAATTATGCTAACCACAACACCACAGCAGACCTCTAAACATTCATTTAAACAATCAGTGATAGTCTCTTTTGTAAAAAAAAATTTCTGATGAGGAATAAATTTATAAAATGTAAGGTGGGATAAAATAAAAATAGATCGTGAAAGATTGAATTCGACTGAAGAAAACAACCAAAATGCTTTTTGAGAAAGAAAGAACACATTAATAGGGGTAGTATTACTGAGACACGTACAGAGGTACGTCGCTAGGTGGACAGGGGGTACCCCTTAGTGTTACTAAAAACAATTATATATTTTAAATTAAAGGATTTATCAATGTTGTTATGCACAGTTGGGTATAAATCATTATAGATTTTAAATAAGATAATTATTTATCTTAACAAACAAGATAAAAAAAGATAATTATTAAAAAACAAACAAGAAAAAAAACAGGTACTTGTTTTTTATAAAAAACATTTTATGATATACAACCAGAGATAAACTTTACTGGAACGAAAAATAAAGTTCTGGAAAACCTAAGAAGCAGTTAACAGATAACAATTAAAATAGTCGATTAGACTTAGAAATACTAAACTTTGTAGAACAGTTTGATTGGAAAAGCATTTCTGAAGTGGATCTTTTCTATATTTATCCAGTAGTTAATCAAACAAATTTAAAATATATTTCATATATGTACTTTAAAACATAATTTGTTTTTTTTAAATTATAAAATAAATTAAAGCCTGTAAATTTCCAGTACAAGTTTTTAATTTAAGTAAATTTCCACAGTTCAGAATGTTTTATTACAAACAACTTAATTAATTATATTTTTTGATGAAGTAATAAAAAACAATTGATCTCTTTAAATACAGTAAAAATATTAATATGCTATTGTAAAGAGACAGTAATATAAAAAAATTAATGAAATTGGATACTTATTTTAATTAATCCTAAATAAAAATAAAAATGTGAAAAATTATCTCTCTTAAATAGAAATCAGAAAATGTTCTGCATGAATTGACCAGTGATCTTCATGCATGATACAAAATTAGTAGACAAGTAATTCTAAATATGTATAATTATTATAAAAAAATAATGAGATGACCAAAATTAATATACCATATCTTTTTTTAAACTTGAAAGTATCAGTGTGCAATAAGCAGGACCACTTCAGGTGCATAATCAATTAGTGACACTCAACAAAATATTATTTTTGAAGGAATGTGTATATAAATTAAAAAAAAAAAAATTTCTTACGTTCAATCAGATGAAAAGGACACATATATAATTAATGTTCTAAATTTAGCACTTAAGAAGCTAACCATCTATTATACTGGTGTGAAATAATAAACATATAAAATAATACCTGAGCACAATATGCATCATGAATCCTAGGACAGTTATCAACACTAATTTCCACATGATAGAAGATGTGATCTCAGTAATAAAGTTAACTCTCAATCAGGCTGTAGCTAACTCCTAGAACACAGCAGAACTGAGGTTTCAGATACTAGACTGATGCTGTCCATCCCCCACTTCTTCATCTTATCACATTGCAGGGCATATCTTATTGCACGTGTAAATAAATAAACAGTTTTAATTCGTAAATAATATACTGGACTGTAATCTTTTAGTAATCGTGATCAAGAAGAAAAAACAGTTTCCAGTCTCGACAATTATTTATTGTTTTAAAAACGTTTCGAATTTTCAATTGTTAAAATTAAGCATTTTGCATCATACAAACATCGTATATTACTCAGTAAGTTATAAGTCAATTATCTGCAAAGACAACAATTACAACTAAAAAACTTTTTTATAGATCTAAATATGTCCTAACAGTTAGTAAACCAAGTATAGATACCTCTGAAAATGCATTATTAAATAATTAATATTTAAATTTATCATCCTAGGGATCCCCCATGGTTAAATGTTAGTCTAAGAATGATTTAAACCTTTGAGCTATGAAGTAAGAGGTGAATGTTGTATATATTTTTTGCATTTATACTTTTTTGCATCTATAATTGGTTTACTAATTGTTAGGACATGTTTAGATTTATAAAAAAGTTTTTTAATTGTAATTGTTGTCTTTGCAGATAATTGACTTATAACTTATTGAGTTATATACGATGTTTGTATGATGCAAAATGCTTAATTTTAACAATTGAAAATTCGAAACGTTTTTAAAACAATAAATAATTGTCGAGACTGGAAACTGTTTTTTCTTCTTGATCACGATTACTAAAAGATTACAGTCCAGTATATTATTTACGAATTAAAACTGTTTATTTATTTGATTTTTATTATTTTTCAAAAATACAAGTTATCGTGAGCTTTATGTTAAGAGAACGTGATTATGGGTAATGTGTAGATTTCGGCTATGTTCATCTCCAGACAAAATTATTACCGAAGTATACATATTTCCTATAATTAAATTCTGTTTTCCACATTAAATCTCGCGATAACTTGTATTTTTGGAAAATATTAAGAGGAAACGAATGAAAAATTAAAACTTGTTGAGACTCAACTCGAAGCGACAAACTGCGGAATAATTACCGATTTTTCCTTTCAGTTCTTGAGATTCGGGCTAATACTCTTTAAACTATATTTTGCGATGTTTCGAGACTATATATGATCTCATAATCATGGCCAAAAAGTGAAAAAGGATATTTTTAATTAATTAAATTACACCACACTCTAGTCTAAATATAAAATGGATATTTGTACGATTATAAAACAAATGTTGAAAAAATTAGATTTGGTTTGCTATGAAAAATAACGGAAGCTATGGCGTTGATTGGGAATCATAGAAGGCCTGGTATGGGAATCACAGAAGTGAGTTTGTCGGGCCAGGGTTAAAAACAAGCTAAACAATTGTGCACACAAGTGCTTGAATATTTGAGACCATTCTAGGTACTTGTGTATTAGCCGGTCTGCATGAAACCTTTTGAGTTATTTCTGTGTGCGTTATTAAATTGTTTCCCTCTTGTTTTTTAGTGTTTTTGCTTTGCTTGTTTTTGTTTGTTTATTATTAAATTGTTCTCCTTATCGTTTTTTTTTTGAGGATATTGTTTGCTTTTACTATTATTGATTTATTTTTTGTTATTGACTATTTAAATTGAACCGAGTGACCCTTTGGGAATTGCCATCTTCGAAAGAAAGTGCAATATATTTTCAGAAGTTCAGAATAATTCCAAGGATGAAATTATGTCAAAGAGGTCATGAAATGATTTTTAAGAGATGTTTTCGTGCAAAATGTATGGAAATAAATGCTATGAGAAAAGGAAGGTTGCTGGAGGGGTATACAATAATATCTTGAATGATAATAGTTGACCTTGTATATACATAAGTGAAAGAAAATGGTCCGGGTGAAGATCAATAAATTTCTCAAAAGTAGGGGAAAATGTTTATTCAAGAGTCAACGTTTCGATCCACTTTGCAGGTCTTCTTCAGGGCTAAATAGGTAAAATACAGACAAATGGAAATTACTAAATGATTGAAAATTACTGAATTATGGTAAATATTAAAGTTGAAATGTATAAGCATCAAGAGTATTAATAACAAAGTGACAGGAGGTTGTACAAAAAGCAATAAAGAATAAAATAAGTAATGCAAAGTAATAAAAAAGAAAGTATTAAAAATTACAGAATAGGTTAATAAAGATAAAAATTAAAATTATAATGGTAAATAATATATACTAATTAATATTTAATACAATATTCTAATGGACATGGTCCCAAAGTTACCCCAAATAACGGTGATAAGCACAGATTAGAAAATTCTTAGTTGTTTGTTTGTTCATTTTTGCTGCTATGGCTAATTGGGCGATGCTACATTGGGAGCTCTAATTTTTTCCTATCCAGGTTTAATTATAATAGGGATATTTAACGAGTACCTAACAACGTACATCCTCGGGACCCCCGTTTAACGTCCCATCCGAAGGACGGCGTAACTAAGGATTTTTTACTCCCTTTAAAAAATACTAGGGCCACCTGCCGGGCTACGAACCGGCGATCTTGGGCTTAGTACGCTAACCACTAGACCCCAGGCCACCCCGAAAATGCTTAGTTAAACTTTTTTTTTCTAGAATTATGTTTCTGCCATAGTTTCATGTTTCTGATATTCATAATTTTTTGAGCATTTTAACTTTGAATATAAAGATAGAACCAACTTAAAACCTTGAAAAGTTTCCAAAAATCACCACATCTTACGGTATGTAAGGAAAACAATCTGGTTAATTTTTGGGAAGCGGGGTTGATGAGAGTGTATAGTTCCGCGATGCTGAGCTGTAGGTGTCGGGATTCAAATCGTTTGTGGCAGATAAATTATTAAATACTTAAATTGGCCTTGTGAGATATACGGACACTTCTCCGGCCTCAACTTAGTGGGCATCTTATTCGAGGGAATGACACTGGGGGATGGAATGTAAGTTCGGCCAAATCATCTCTCTCCACAACTGTTGGCTTAAGAACAGCACTGTATCTTCCATGTAGTGTAACAAGACACATCGTGGGCTATAAGTGTACAGGTTTTTTTTAATTGACATATTATTTGGTTCCCCTAAAAAACTATTAATGAATCATGTAAACTGGTTCACTATTATCAAAGTTACTTTACTGTACTAGAATTGAACTTAACTGTCACGAAGTTAATCTGTTTCCTTTTTAAAAAATTTTGTTTACTGTCATTATGCATAGCACGCCAATTACTGATAAAATCTTTTACAGGTTTTTTAAAAATTTCCAATTGTTCTTTATTGTCTTGCCTTTCTTTACAATTAAATTGTTTAAGATTATACTTAGGATTAATTTATGGGGCTCCACCAAACCAACAAATTCCTCTCGTATTCAATCCTAGCAATCCAAAATCCTTCGCAAAATCCTAAACGCTCCTTATTTTGTCACAAATAAAACCATCCATAAAGACCTTAAGGTTCCATATGTTATCGACTTAGCCCATTCCAGATACCTATCATTCCATCATAAACTCCAGCCCCATCCAAACCCGCTAGTTTCCATCCTAATTCCATCCCGGACAATCCTCCTAGACGTCTGAAGAGAAGATGGCCTCGGGACCTTATATTATAGAAATGTTATTAGAGTGCTGCCAGTGGGTAGTGCCTCTACATGTCCTTTTATGTATCTAGTTAGTCATATAGCCCTTGTACTAGATGTATATATTACAGTTGCACAATTCAATAAAATAATTTTAAAAAAAAAAGGATTAAATTTTCGTGGAATAATTTATTTTTTAAGGGCTTTATCTGTGCACGGGGAGGTATTAATGATTTTTTTTATTAATAAAAACTATTATAATTATTTTGTAACATATAATTGTTTTTTTTTGGTTTTTAAAATTTATTTATTAAAATTTACAACTGTATTACATTAATACATCGAGTAAATAGGCTATGTAATACATAATGACATGAGTTAATGGCAAGTAGAGAAAGTACCCACTGGTAGCACTCAAATCACTAGTTCAACTAAGAAGGTCACGTGGCCACCTTCTTTACAGACGCCTCGGAGGATTACCGGGAATTGAAGAGGAAGCTAGGTTTGAAACTTTAGGGTTTTAGTGGGAATGAAGATTGTTATAAAAGGATAAATACCGGGTTCGGGCCATTTCAGCAACAAAAAGGGGCATTAAGGTCGTAATGGATGACTTTATTCTTAACAAAATAAGGAGGGTTGAGGATTTTACGAAGGATTTTGGATTGTAGGGATTGGATATGAGAGGAATTTGATGCAATAGTGGAGTCCCAAAGCTCTATGCCGTAAGTCCAACTAGGTCGTATGATGGTCATGTAGATGAGTATTTTGTAGTTAATTGGGAGGTTAGAGCGTTTGTCTAGTAAGTGTTGAAGTAGCCTGAAACGTCGAGCGGTTTCTTGTCTTTTCAGTCGAGTATGAGAATTCCATGTTAATCGTTTGTCGAGATGCAACCCTAAGTACCGGATCTGTTCTATAGGCATCAGTGGGATATTATTAAAGGATACTTAAGGGCAGGAAGTCATTGGTTTACGACGTACGGTAAAAGTGATTTGATGCGATTTTTGAGAATTTATTTTAATTCTCCAGTTTTGACACTATTCTTCAAGGTCAGTGATATGGGATTGGAGGCTTTGGGATGCAATAACTAGATTGGTGTTGACTGATAATACACATGTATCATCAGCATACGTGGTAAGGATGGCATTAGGATGAGTTGGGATGTCATTTGTGTAAACTGTATAAAGGATTGGACCAAGGGTACCTTGAGGGATGGTGTTTTAAAGTGAAGCTTTTGCACTTAAACCAATTTTGGAAACAAATTTGAACTCTAATCCTGGGCTTCTCACCTCACAAAATACACAATTATTTTTTAAATAACATAAACCATATTCTAAAAAACAACATATTTATACAACAATGTTATTTGATTAACCGCTCATCAATGAAGCCAAAACAAAATGCTTAAACTGACATTTTTATACAACGGAAACCAGATCTTTGGTCAGCATCAGAATTCACTACATCTTCGAAACTTTGCCGAGCTTCTTTTATAATTTCCTGTGGCTTAAAGAAACACCCACCTTATTGAAGTTGTGAATTAATATTTACTTTTTTTCTTTAAAAAATTATAAATATTTCAATACTATTTTTGTCCGATCAAGCATATCTACATTATACATAGATAAGCAATATTGCACAATTTTTCGCCACAATCGCTAATACATATTCTTAACATTTAATTCTAAGATGTTTGTATTACTCGGATGAACAAATTATTTAATCTAATCTTGAGCAAAGTGTATTTTCTTGAACATGTACAAAGATATCTCGAAACAGATCATATAAAATAAATTGACCTAATAAAAACAAAGAGAGAATAAGAAAAGAGACAAATATAGTTATCATTGTTTGTTTTTAAAATCAAAATGGGGCCAAATGACAATATAACAATTCTTATTATTTACATTTTTTAATATAACGTACAATTATTTTATAGAAAAGTAGTATGCGGACGTAATTAATAATATTTATTGTTGACAAAATATGGCTTCAAAAATTGGTGGTTTAGAAAATGTTTTTAAATCAATCATTTGCTTTATCATTAAATAATCACTTATTAGTTATATTATAAGTGATTATTTGAAAAATTTATGGTATATTGCATTTTTTAAAATAATTTATTCAATGATATTTACAATTTTATTATACTAATACAAGTGAATAGAATTAGGGTATACATTGGACAAGAAAAGACAAGTAGAGAAACTACCCAGTGGTAGTACTCAAATAGCAAGTTCAACTTAGAAGACCAAGAGGCCATCTTCTTTTCAGACGCCTCGGAAGATTATCAGGAATGCTAGGTTTGAAACTAGTGGGTTTAAGTGGGAATGTAGTTTGTCATGAAAAAATTTATATCGGATTCGTGCCAAATCAGCAACAAATGGGACATTAAGGTCATCATGGATTACTTTATTCGTTACTAAGTAAGGAGCATTGAAGATTTTACGTAGGATTTGGGATTGTAAGGAATGAATTCGATGGGTCCAGATGGGTCTAATGATTGCCATGTATATGAGTATTTTGTAATTAATTGGGAGCTAAGAGCATTTGTTTAGTAAATGTTGAAGTAGCCTGAAACCGCGAGCTGTTACTTGTCGTTTCAGTTTAGTATGAGAATTCCAAGTTAAGGGTTATGCAAATATTGTTGCATTGTCATAGGATGATATATATATATATATCATCTACTGTGAACTTATACCCTATTATATACATACATATATATATATATATATATATATATATTTAATTATTGTTATTTTATCTATTATTGATAGACAAGCAGTTTGTTCATCACACCGATTACTTGATCCTCGTAAAAATGAAATAGACAAATTTTTGTTATTATTGTAGATATGCTTATTCGTTCACACTCTTTACCGTTAAAACTGTTAAATTGTTGCCGTATTATAATACAATGATATAAAATTGTATGAGTATTATTTTACTTCTAAAAGTAAAGAGATGCATTACTCAGTAATTAGAGTTATTTATAATTGAAGATGATCTATTACCACTATTGATAATCCATCACGTTACATCATTATATTTCCATTCTTACATTTAAAAAACTTAGACTTAAATTATAATCCTCAATTTTCCTCTACAAACCTTTAATTAAATTCAAGATACAATTGCCTAAAGAATTGTTCATTGTTTATGTTAATTTTTATTATTTATCCATATTGAGAGAAGAATTATAGCATCAACAATAAATCGACAGGAAAAGATCTGAGGAATACAGTTGCATTTACAATTTTAAAAAATATGCAATTTCTTATTCCGTTTTTTTTTATTTGCACCTGCGTTATTTCGTATCCAGCAAATTTGATCTAAAGGTTTGTTTTTTCTCTCTGATTTCCAGGAACATCAATTTTGGAAATTATCAATAGTTCTTGAGCAGCTCTCTTGGCAATTATCTTTTTAATCTTTTCCTACCAAGCCCGGGTAACAGGGGGTATGATAGAGGAAAAACAAGCGGATTTTGGTGGTTTTGTGCTCATGAGTAGAATGTTGTGTATTTGTTGTAAATATATGATTTTATAGTGGGAATGTTTATGTCGTTGCGTATGGTGTGATTCGAAATAAATCAAAGAGCATTAATAATTTATCATAGCATTTAGGACTGTCTTGGGTCGAAGATTATGAACAGCTTGTAATATTTTAGGGCTTAGTGAAGAAAGAGTTCCTATGTTCCTAAAGCATTAAAAGTCACTAAGCCGACTGGTAAACGTCTGAGGGAGAGACCGAGAAGTAGATGTGAGGATAGGATTAATAGGCCAGCGGCAAGGTACTTGAAGGTTGCAAAAATTTGAAGAGATCTGAATTTTTGATATGTTGTAAGGGCAAGTCTGACTAGGAATCAATGTTTGCTACCGAAAAAATCGGATGGGAAAACTTTTGGTGACCGAAAAACCTCGAACTTTCCGGAGTTATTTCAGTTTTTGGCCTATATCTCCTAATCAGTGCGTTTTTGATAAAAACCTTATAGTGTCTATTTTTAACATAGATTAAATTTGCTATAATTTTAGTCCAACTGCAGATCTGTAGCTTTAATTGATTCTTAGTTACGTACTTTTAAAAATTTGTAATTTATTCCAAAAAATCCAAATTTAAGTTTTGGCCGACTTTCGTGAGGAACACCGGCCGAAGGAGTGCTCCTACGAGGAAAGTCAAGTGAAATTGAGTTGTAGTAAATTTAATTATCTTTAATTTAAGCACATAATGAGACCTGTAGTTGTTATACTTCTCTTGTTAATAAAAAAAAGGATAATCGGGGAAAGGGTGTGAAAAATGACCGATTTTCAAAGAGAACTCAGAATCTGTTACACCTACAGGCCTTAGTCTGTGCTTAAATTAAAGCTAGTTATATTTACTACCTTGACTTTTATCGTAGAATCACTCCTTCGGCCGGTGTTCCTCAAGGAAGTCAGCCAAAACTTAAAATTAGGACTATTTGGAAAAAAATACCAATTTTCAAAGGGGCGTAACTCTGACTCTATTAGACCAACAGAACTGGATTCAAATTGTAGGAAATTTAATCTTATTTAAAATGATTCCCCATGGGTTTTTTTTTTAAATGCGCCGATTATGAGATAAAGGCCAAAAACTGAAATAACTCCGAACATTTCAAGGTTTTTCGGCCACCAAAAGTTGTCCCATCCGATTTTTTCGGTAGCAAACTTGGATTTCCACTAGTCAGACATGCCCTTGTAACATCAAAAATTTAGATCTCTTCAAATTATTACCTTTTTTGGTACTTGGCCGCTGCCCTATAAGTGTTATCTTATGGCTTTAGTCAATCGACGGAAGTTTGCAAGCAGCGTTTGGTCATTACAAGCAGGGATTCCTCAAGAATCAACCCACTCCTCGGTGGGTAAGGCCGTGAGCCTACAGGAGGCAACTATGAGGAACTGGACGCAGTAGTCGGGACTAGGAAGCGACTCCGGTAGCTCAATTGGTGGAGTGCTGTAACTATACAAACACACAACTTATATAATAATATATGTAATTATAAAATATATAATTCTTCCGTCTGAAGTTGACGCTTGCATTATCATATGATGTGCTATTTATAATTCTGCTCCCGGAATCCATTTGTCTGTTGGAAAGCGTTTGAATATTCTCTTCAAGGCTATATCTGGCCTTCTGGGCAGTAGTGGGGGCATTTCTACCTTAGCATCTTCCAGTGTAAGTTGGAAATTAACTAATTTATATGGAAGAAAATGGTCCTGGTAGAGGTCAAGAAACCTATTTTCTTGACCTCTACCAGGACCATTTTCTTTTTCATAATTACATAAGGTCGATTATAACTAATTTACAAATTACATAATATAATTTTTTCCTTTAACTAACACCAAAAGTTTATTATTATATTTAAAACTGAATAACTGTGAGCTACTTTTGAAAATATTTTATATTTCATAATATCATTCATTTAAATTAATAATGCGGGTGGCCACATTAATAGAATCAATTGATTTTTAAAAAAAATCTAACTTTACGAAACTTTTTCTTATAATTGTTAACACATTATTAAAAATATATAGTTGGTCTTCAGTTGACACTTATTTCAGTTCAATTTAACCATTGTTTAAACACGCTTTTATTAGCCTGTAAGTACCTATGTTTGTGGGGGAATATTTTAACTCGATTTTCGGCCGCTCAAAAACATCTGATTCAATTGGAACTTTCCAAACTTGCAAAGGACCGATGAAATGCAATTATTAGATAAGTTCGTCTCCTTATATTTTACCAGGATCTTCAGGATTAGCGATTTTTCATTTCCGAATACATGGAAATTTCTTAATGCGTGTACTAAGGCATGCATGGCTTAATCCTTGAGGCTAGCACATCACTGCTGGCAGGATCAACTGGAGAGTTTCATATATTTAGCAACAAAAAATAATAGTAACAATTTAAATAGTACCATTTTATTAATCACCTTTATTCATCGAATCAACATCATTGATTTGACATTATTCTGTTTTCATCTTAACTCACTATTTTTATTTATTTATATTTTCACTTAGCAACATTATTATAGTCCTTTCACATTTATACTATTCTCTAATAAAGTCCATCATTTGTAACTTTCTCATCGCACTTTTTAAACAGTTTTTCTTGTCATTTCTCATAATCAATTATCTTCTCCGTTCTTATTATGCCTTACTTGTTACTACATTTGTACTACAACTATCCTTTATAACATTTCATCAACAATTTGTATACATTATCGTCCCCATTGTTAGTTAACTGTATTTTCTCATCTCGATTAGGTTTATTGCTATATAAATTCTTCAAGGTCACCATTGCCTGTAAGAATTTTGCCATTCCTATTGAATTTATCTGCACTACTTTCCTTATTTTTACATATTTCTTCATTTTAATTTTTATTACCGTATACCTCAATTTTTATTACTTTCTGTATTGTTTATAATTTTTTATTTTCCTTATTATTAATCGTTATAATTACTCTACATTGATTGTACTTACTTTGTATATCTCAAGTTCTCCCCGCCATCTTTATTTTCACCACTCATATACCTTGATAATTATGTATTTTAATTTTAATAGTAACCATTATAGTTTTACTTTTTATCTTTATTACCTTATTCTGTTGTTTTAATACCTTCTTTTTTATTACTTCGTAATACTTATTTTATTCTTTATTACTTTTTGTACTACCACCTGTCACTTTGTTATTTATTAATACTCTTGTCGCTTATACATTTCAACTTTAATATTTACCATAATTTAGTAATTTTCATTTGTCTGTATTTTACATATTTAGCCTTGAAGAAGACCTGCGAAGTGGCTCGAAACATTGGCTCTCCAATAAACATTTCTCCCCAATTTTTAGAAATTTATTGACCTCCGCCCGGACCATTTTCTTTCACTTAATTTAAATAATAGTTTGTTGTTTGAGTTTAATGTCGCTTATGCTGCTAGGGACGATGCTACAGTGGGAGCTCTAAATTTCGCCTATCCATGTTTAAGTAGAATAAGGATTTTTACCGAATATCGTATAGGACATCATATTAGGGGCTCGGGACCCCCGTTTAATGTCCGGTTGTTATGCTAACCACTAGACCACAGGTCGCCTCTTGTAAAATAATTGTCATATTCCTTAAATATACATTCCACGGTGGATGTAACCATGGCAACCTCTGAAAACACCTGGCCAGAAGATTCCAGCTGTAGTTAGATCTTCTTCAGTTGCTTGTAGCCTTTACTTCATCTTCATGTTCAAATATTATGATTATCAATTTAATATACTGTTCAAAGTATCTAATGTTCTTTTTATTTCATAATAATAGTTATCAGAACCAAAAACACGCTTTTGTAGCTAGCCGAACTAAAAAGTAGAAAATAAATATTAGTTTTAAAAACCAGCTTTAATAGAAAACAAAATTAAAAAGTATAGAATAACTGTAAATGAGTTTAAATTAAGTTCAGAGTGAAGAACAAAAAAAATTCATTTTATAGAGAAATAAGTGTGGAGTGTTTTTTAAGATATTTTCATAATGATTCTACCATTAGCAGTCATTAAAATATTTACAACAATTAACAGTCAGCATTCCACAATTTTCTACGATAAAATAAACATTTTTGTTCATCGCTCTAATCTTATTTTAAACTTAATGAAAATTATTTTCTACCTTTTTAGGTAAAAAGTAATTGTCGAGTCATCGGAACTTTTCCGTTTGCCGGACTCAAAGGAAAAATCACTAAATAATGTGGAATTCGCCAAAATTGTTACAATTATAAGGGGGGTGTTCATTTGGGACCGTGTTCTATTCCCTGAATTCATTAAAAACAACGTTGTTTTTTTTCTTCAGTCTTAATTTTTGTAAAAAAAAATAGTCAGAAAATTTGGGATTAAGCTAGCCTCTGGATCTGAAAAAGATCCAGTCTCTTTCAAGTGAAAGGTTTATCGGCAAAGAATGCAACATGCGATCGGAAATCATGAAACGAAATTGTCTTTTTGTGACGGAGTACGTTGATGTAAAATGCCGCATGAAGAAGAGCATTCGCAATAGTACGATTGAGTTTTATAACATCTTAGAGATTTATTTACAGCTGGAACGAAGAGATGTTGTAAAAAACGACTGGTTATGAATAATAATATAGTTGTAGATTGGAACAGCTACTTAAGAGAAGTTTGTGTAGAAACATTAGCGGAACGTAATAAACAAAAAAAAACGGTGGTCCTGAAAAAATAGTTGAAATAGACGAGGGCTTATTTACAAAACGAAAGAACAATGCCGGTCGAATTCTTCCACAACAGTAGATATTTAGTGGCGTTTGCCACGGAACGGACGAATACTTTCCAGTTAAAATTCATCTTTTGGAGTCGTACCTCACTGAATTTGTATGAAGACGACCTATATTCTTATTCTAAACTTAATGAAAATTATTTTCTACTTTTTAGGTGAATAGGAATTGTCGAGTTATCTTCTGTTCTTACCGTTTATATTCACAGTCGAAATATCGAACGATACAACTCGCTGACTTCGATAAATAAGTCCCTTACGATATATTGCGCAATCGCTCATTTTACTTTGGTATCAACCAGTGGCGGATTAAAGGTCCAGAGCGCCCTAGGCAATAACTTTATCGGCGCCCCTGTACCGGCCATAAATGGCCATCTTAATTTTAACTGATTGTCAGCATCATAGCATCATGCTTGTATTATATTATAGATCAGCATTTAGTTCTTTCTTTCTTTGTCGATATGTTATTTTTTTTATTTATTTAAAAATTCTGAGCTCGCGCGCCCCTTGTAACTACGCGCCCCTAGGCACGTGCCTAGTTTGCCTTACGGATAATCCGCCACTGGTATCAACTATCTTGAGATTTCATGGGACTATCTGTGCTTGTCGCGTATCGTATATCACTTACGATAAATTACCTCAGTGTGAACACGGCGTCAGAATTCAGATTAAAGGTGCCTTGTCAGTTCAGGACACATTGATCTAGCGCATTCATTTGGATTATAAAAAATACTTACTGAACAAATCATTTTCTTTTGCGCCGAACCCCGTATTGGAATATGAAAATACAAATTTAAATTGCAAATATCGCGATTCAAGTGCATCAATAACTAGTGATGTATGTTCAGTTGTTTAAATCAATGGTTCATAAACTACTTTTAAAATAACGAGATTTCCCTAATTAATGGGTCAAGACTGTTCTTAACCCATTCGAGACGACGATTTATTTCGAACACGAACCCGAGGAGCGAAATTCTTTTTTATCTTTATATTGTTCATTTTTAATTAAAAAAGCATGTTTCAATGGAAATCGCCCAATTCGTAAGTGAATTCACATAAGTAATGTCATTACACACCCAGTGTTAGGGCGCGAATTCGTATGTGTCTACATGTTTTTAGTTAATAGGTAGGAATATAGTTGACTGGAAGATCTAATGAAGGATATAATTAGGCTGGGGTGCAGTCAATATAACTCTAAATAAGAAAATACTTATTTATTAAAAGTGCCGACGTTTTGGCCTACAATACAACGTAGGTCATCTTCAGGGCTAAGAAGGAAAAACAGAAAAATAACTATAAGAACATAGCAGTACTAGGAATATATAGAATAATATATAGAGTATAGGAAAGTGGAGGAATATCGCATAGGATAGTATATAAAAATAATTAAGAATGACAAAATGTGTGAACAGAAAGGTGATAAAGTAAAGAAACTTAAAAAGTAAGATAATTTAAAAAGTAAAAAGTAAGATACAAAATGAAAAATACAAACAGAGTTAGAAATGTAAACATATATTTACATATTTCACTATAAACGCATACTTCACATATTTATCTTACATATTTTGCAACAACCACAAATTTGCAGATGGATTCTGAGTAAATAATCCCCAGGTACCTTAAAAAAAAGGGACTTAGTTTTTATAAACTTCAGAGAGTTTCCCGATGAGACATTCAAAAGTTTTTATGCCGTATAATAACATTTGTGTTGTGATATAGCAGTGTCGACTTCACAACACTTTAACATAAAAGGAACAAAGAGAGAAAGCTGCAACAGACACTCATAAAAGCTGCTTCTGCTAGTTCATCACATTAGTCAACTTTAAATATAGATTTTTGTCACCACTATACAAGAGTGTTGCTACTGCTGAAAACGGTACACAGAAGCTAGAAGAAGTATCTTGTGAAGTTGGAACCACAATGAAAAAGAAATTGCAAGATGTGCTGAGGAAAAGCCCAGGCTTGAAAGAAATGATCCTTATGGCAAAAATCCACAAGGGACTGGGTGAGCTAAATCATGAAGAAGAATTTTCACCATTTCATAAAAAGAGCTTCAAGTACGATCCATCGACTTCAGTGGATATAGAGTGATCCTTCAATCGTTAAAAGGAAGTTTAGGACCCCAACGGAGGACTTTTTTATTTGAAAATTTAACAATGTAGGTTGATTCCAACAATTTCAAACAAAATTTTGTGTCCGTAATAATTATATTTTTAATAAATATATATACTTCTAAAAAATTTTAAATAATAAATTAAGCATTTTTTGCTGAATTTGATTTTGTGATAACCACATATATGTGTACATAATTCACAATTTTTATTACATATAAATCTGGGTCCTAATAATCAGAAAATAAATTAATACACTTTAGATTAGAAATATCGAAATATATCGATATATGGCCAGTAAATCAAAAAATTTCAATTTTATTTACCGGTACATTTCCCCGACATACTGAAATATTGATATTAAAATTAGAGCATCAAGAACTTTTCTTTTTTTATCTGTACTATAAAAAAAAAATCCCCACGTGTAATAAATTTGTACAATCCGCTTTACTTTTTAAATCATTTTAGGGAATTATTGTTATTTGTTAGCATTTATGTAGTTCTTAATATATAAATTATATATAAATATAAAATTTACTGTTCCTATTTTTTCTTTTTTAATTATCTATAAGACATAATTTTAGACTTTAGTTATAATAAATTATGGTGATTTGATAAAATGTAAGTTATCAGTTTTATATTATTATTGAAATTGATTATTTATGAATTCAGTTCTGTAATGTCTCTTTTCCACATGATTTATAATTATTTATTAAAGAAATTCTGGAGGATTTATTGATTTCATTTATTACTTACCAATTTTAAAACTAAATGGTTTTAATAATTATATAATAGTTTAAATATGGATATTGATTAAAAACAAACAGCAAGGTAAAAAAAAATAAATAAATTTGTATTTATAAAATAATCTGTTGAAGACTTCCTCTTATTTATTCACACATCCCATCACATTATACTATTATTCTTTTTAAAGTTGACATCATATTTATTCTGAAAAAAAAATTATTAATTTTTTTTATAAATAATTTATAAAATTAAATTCAAACACCACATTTAATACAATTAATTAAATTAAGTAATTAAAGATATAAAGTAGCATTAGCCACTAGAAAAACATTTTCAGTTAGAATGAAGTGAAACTCCAGACTTGAGAAATGACAAATTTTTTTTTTTTTTAAATTATTTTATTGAATTGTACAACTGTAATATATACATCTAGTACAAGGGCTGTATGAATAAATAAATGCATGAAAGGACGTGTAGAGGCACTACCCATTGGCAGCACTCTAATTACATTTCTATTATAGAAGGTCTCGAGGCCATCTTCTCTTCAGACGCCTAGGAGGATTGTCCGGGATGGAATTGGAACCAAGGATGGAAACTAGTGGGTTTGGATGGGCCTGGAGCTTATTATGGAATGATAGGTATCTGGAATGGGCTAAATTGGTAACATATGGAGCGTTCAGGTCATTATGGATGGTTTTATTTGTGACAAAATAAGGAGCGTTTAGGATTTTGCGAAGGATTTTGGATTGCAAGGATTGAATACGAGAGGAATTTGATGGTTTGGTGGAGCCCCTTAGTTCAATTCCGTAAGTCCATATAGGTCTTATAACAGTAACATAAATAAGTCTTTTGTAATTGATTTGAAGCTTTGAGCGTTTGTCTAGTATGTGTTGAAGTAGTCAGAAGCGTCGAGCTGTTTCTTGTCTTTTCAGTCTTGTGTGAGGGTTCCAAGTTAGACGTTTGTCTAAGTTGAGTCCTAGGTAGCGGATCTGTTCAACAGGGATAAGTGGAGTACTATTAAAGGATACAGTAGGACAGGAAGTCAAGGGTAGAAATGACAAATTAAAATCCTTTTCTTAAAATACATTTAAAAAAATGTATACATGTCTGTTCAGATTCTAAAACCTTGTTGAATCAAGAAACAGCAAAATTGATGAAAAATTTTACCAGCTGCTGAAATATTAAAATTTAGAAATGCAACTTAAGTACTGAAGAGTTGTTGAAGGTGTTGAGATCTTATTGTATCGCCATGCTTCAATTTGAATCCATTAAAAAGTGCTTGTTTGTTCCCAATTGCTAAATTTAAAAAAATAATAGTGATATTGTTGATTTTGTCATATTTACTTTTTCTAGCATTTTAATAATATTTTTATAATAAATTTACAATTATATATTTCATGCTTAGGTTAAGAAAATGACAAAAGATTAAATTTTATTTAGTGTTTTCACAGTTCCGCTCTAAGAAAGAAATAGAGATACAGTTAAAATCGATTATCAGCACCCCAAAAAATTTATGCAGGGAAATTTCCTGAAGATTTTCAAAATTTTCCAAGTAAAAGAACCGGAGGCATTGAAATAAATATCTTTCTTTCCCTAAGAATTTATTTCCATCCTTATATTAGACTGAAACTGCTCGTCATTTCAGACCACTTCAACACTTACTAGAGAAACGCTCTAAGCTTCCAATTAATTACAAAATACAATCATATATATGACTATTATAAGACCTATTTGGACCCATGGAGTAAAAAATTTGGGGCTCCACTAAGCAATCGAACTCTTCTAGTATCCAATTGTTACAATCCAAAATCCTAAAAAAATGCTCCTAACTTTGTTATGAATAAAGTCATCCACAAGGAGCTAAATGTCCTGTTTGTTGGTTAGGTCCAAACCCAACATCAATCCTCTCATGAAAAACTTTATTCCCACTCTAATCCACTTATTTCAGATCTAGCCTCTTCTTTAATTCCCATTAATCCTCCTGAGGCATATGAAAAGAAGATGGTCTTGTGACATTTTAAGTTTAATTTGTTATTTTCATACAAGACTGAAAAGACAAGAAACGCTTGACGTTTCAGGCTACTTCAACACTTACTAAACAAAACGCTCTAAGCTCCCAATTAATTACAAAAGACTCATATACATGACCATCATACGACCTATTTGGACTTACGAAATAGAGTGCTCCACTGAGCCATCGAATTCCTCTTTTATTCAATCCCTAAAATCCAAAATCCTACGTAAAATCCTCAATGCTCCTTATTTTGTTTAGAGTAAAGTCTTCAATAATGACCTTAATGTCCTATTTGTTGCTTTTTTGGGCCAAAACGGCTATCAATCCTTTCATAACAAACTTCATTTCCACTCAAACCCTCTAGTTTCAAACCTAGCTTCCTCTTCAATTCCCGATAATCCTCCGAGGCATCTGAAAAGAAGATGGCCATGTGACCTTCTTAGTTAAACTTGCGATTTGAGTACCACCAGTGGGTAGATTCTCTACTTGTCATTACCTCATGTCATTATGTATCACTTAGCCTATTTGCTTGTTATATTATTGTAATGTAGTTGTAAATATCAATAAATAACAAAGAAAAATAAAACAAAAAATTTGTTATTTAACTACTTCTAATGGATATTTTCTCCAATTGCCTTTATCTTATGCCATTATATATCATTCATTCTATTCACTTGTTGTATAATTACAATAGAGTAGTGCATTTTGAATAAATAAATTAAAAAAGAAAAAAGAATATATTCCCATCTAAATCCACTAACCAATCCTTCTCTATTATTTATTTCAAGTTGTTTTCGGGATAACTAATAATTTAATCAATTAATATAATTTAAAAAAATTTATTGTTTTTATAAGTGTAATTAATTTAATAGGCAAATTATAGTTTCTTACCTTGTTCCCTAAGAAAGAGAAATTCCAATCAAAACATCCTAATTTAAAATGAAAAATTTTTATGATTTCCACATCTCCTTCAAGGTCAACACAGCCTGTGAGGTGTTTATTTTTAATATCCAAATCGTGTAATCTGAAGCAAACATCGGCTATTTTCTCTAAGTATGGCACAGGAAAGCAGAGTGGAGGTGGATTCCTTGCTATAATATCAAAATACAATAATATGAGTTTTTTTTGTATTACAGAATAATTCCAAAATATATTAATAAAAAATATAATATAGTAATGACATTACTAACCTGAAACTTTTTCATTGAAAAGAAGGAAGCTATCCAGTGTAACATTCATTTCTAAACCATACTCATCTTCTAAGTATTCAATGGTTGAGCAAGCTATCGTAAAAAAAAAAAAAATTGAAAATAAGTACTTACATACATACATTACATATATATATATATATATATATATATATATATATATATATATATATATATATATATATATAGAGAGAGAGAGAGAGAGAGAGAGAGAGAGAGAAATCTCAACAAATAGCATAACAACAATATCTTGAATTTAAAGTATTAAACAATGGTCAAACACTTATCACATTTTTGTTGGCATGAATAAAATTTTCTGTAAGTTTGATTGATCAATTAATTTTAAATCATTTTTGGTGAGGTAGAGATTCCTTAGTGCATATTCAGAAGCTGTTAAATTATTTATTTGATAATATGTGTTAGATGTTTTCAAAATATTTAACTATTATTATTTCAAATAAAATAATGTGTTTTATTTTTGTATGGCTGTTTTGTGCATAGGTGCTGCTTTTGTATACATATATTTTACACACTAACACAGATATATATCGGTGGCACCTGGGCTAAGTGCGAAAATTGCGATTTTAGGAAAACTGAATTGAATGTTTGAGATTTTTTTCCAAAATTGTCCTGTTAAAAAATTCAAATTTGTGGGGTTTTTAAACTCTTGATAGTAAATTTCTATTTATGTTGGTAAGGTATGTTTCAATTCTATCCAATATTCTGATATTTAATACTAATCGTTCCAAAAAAATAGAACTCTTGGCCCGCATTAAACTAATGGATTTTGTGTGAATCCACGGGCTAAGTGATTGTTGTTTACGTGATTGAACTCTGAAAGCCAAGTGCTTTAATAATTTTCAGAGTTTAGAAAAATTAGGTAAACATTAAATAATGTTTTTCCTTTTTCAAAAATTTATTTTTATGACATTTTTTATACTTTTATAAAAGAAATCAATAGAAAATAAAATAACATACACAGCATGTCTAAAGACAAAAAATTATAAAACTTTAGTTGGAACTCTCCATCTCTATAACAATAAATTTCTTTTTCTTTCCAGTGTTCCACATTAATTGAGCCCGACCATGGGGATGTTCAAAATGGCCTTTGAAAGTTTTTTGTTTCACCCCAATTAATGCATGGGAGATGTTACACTCCATGTGCGTATGGCCAGGGATTGAAAACTTGTGATTTATCTGTTGTAGCGCATTAAAATTTTGAAAGGGTACCAAGCACTAGATGCGATATGGCTGTTTTTATTTTCCCCAGGCAAGAGTCAGAGTACATAGTTACTGACTTCACAGAAGGATCAAGTTTGGAATTGAAATAGTGAAACAGACAGGGATACGATTCCTGATAAATGATGTTTATTCTTAACACCAGTCGAAATGAATCTTTTAGTTTCTCCAAAAAGGTTTAAAAAGCATTTCCGGCAAATCTTTATCCGTGCGCCGTCAATTTTAACGTTATTTTCAACCGAGCTCTGTCTCCTGGCCAGTGATCTCATTCCTGAAATAATTGTTCACTTTTGTTAACATTGATTAATCTTGAACATTAGTTCCGGCACTTGTCCAGGTCTTTTCTTTCTCTGTTCTTTACTGTTTTCCCGGACTTAGTGGGTTATTCCTTTCCCATGTTAGGTTTCGTTTTTTGTTCTTCTCGTTTTCTCGCGTGTCTCCTTTCAATGGTCGTTTTCTCAAAGTCTCCTTTTTTTTAAATTACTGTTGGATGGGTTACCTGGTAGAGAATCGGAGTCACTTTCGACCCCATTGCGGTTGTCATTTCTATCACTGGTATTTTCGGTCTCTAGATTTGTAGAGCTGCTCAAACCTTTAAAAAGAATTAACACCGTTACCTTTTACCTTAGCTTTCAAGAAATATTGCTAGTTCGGAAACAAGTTAATTTTGTTTTTTGTACTACAAAAAATTAATATTTTTGGCATAAGTGTATAGGTAAGAAGGTACGATTAATAAAATTGTATCATTAAATAACTTTCAGAACAACCTATAATTTAATTATAAATTAATGACTTCCTGCTACGAGTTGTATTCTTAGTTGCTTCTTTTCTTTTAATTCTTTATGGATGGGAGGGGATGTCACCATCGTTGGAAAAAATATTTCGATCTTTCTCTTTTTCAAAATCAAAATCAGCACCGACATGCGATTTGTCGGAGTTTGACAACAGTTTCCTGAATTCCTCAGGAATAGAAGGTGGAGGGATTGACTCTAAATATTAGAAGGGACTGCTAGGAATACTTAGAAAAAATAAATCAATAACATGTTCTAGGAAATGTTGCATCCGTTGTTGGTGACCAAGTCCCTCATTTGAAAAAAAAAATTACACTTGTGCAAAACGAGCTGTCTTCAAACAAGCAATGACATAGCCCCCATTTCACTAAGTATGTAGCTTGTCCTTTTGTGTAAAAGGGGCTTAGTAAGCTTGACTCGCTTTGAGTATCAGCCCACAATTCACAAAGGAATATCCTTCATTGCAACGGACGGAACACTTAGCCGGTTAGACATAAGGAAAGAGAATAAAATTACAATTCTGGTGATGTAGATAGCTCGAAATTCACAAATTTCGACTCAGCCCACTATGCACAGGTGCCACAGATATATATACACAATACATATTATATTTATACCTTTTATATATTTTTTCATAGTTTTTACCTTTATCGACTTAAGTAAGATAATCAACTTAGGTAAAATGAAATTGATTGGTTTCAATCAATTTAATCTATTGAAATTAATTAATTGATTCGTTAAAATATATTTTTTTTACTTTACCTGTTACATTAAGTCCACCTTCAAATCCAACACAGCATCGCCAAATATCAGCTTCAACCTCACATTGATGTATAAAACCTATTCGTAAAAAAAAAAAATCAATCACCAATTTTACATAATCAATAAAACAGGACTGGTCCAAATTTCTATAAATGCATAAAAAAATATCAAATAATTATCTATCCCGTAATCTTATGAATCTCAATATTTTTATCCCTTGATATAAATTTTAATGAGGAATAATGTGTTACTGATTTAAAAAATAATTTATTTATTACTTTATTCACTATGGTTGCAGACATTAATTGGGGAAATGTTCTCAAGTGGTCCTTAGTTGATCAAGAAAAATCAGATTCTCTGAGTAACTTTTTCTGATCTTTATATATACACACGTTGCTGTGGCTGTTGTAATAGTTTTAAAAGATATTATGCTAAAATTTGAATTTTAAAGAAACAATGAATGAATGGAAAAAATGAATTAAATAGATTTTTGATTTTACATTTCATTCATGTTATATCTAAGTATAGTATATAATAAAGAAATAATATACAAAATTCTTAACTGATAAAATATAAACATTAGCTTAATGAATGAGCTATATCATGGTTGATTTTTAATTATGGCTAATAATATTTTTTTTAATTATAACTATTTATTTCAATTTTATTGAGCGCTAATCGATGCACAATATTTTTTGTTAATCTGTCCTTTGATAATGCAAATAGATTAGGTGGTTTACTAACATGTGAGCATGCAACATAAAATTGACCATGGGAGAAACATGGATGTTCTAGGTCCAAACCGCAAATGGACATTATCTGGCCTTGAGACTTGTTGATGATCATAGCAAAAGCCAAGCATACATCAAATTGAAATCTTATATAAACTGTACAAAAATGAATAGGAATGTCATTAATTATCTAGTATTTACTTTGCCTAGCATATTAATATTATTTTTATTATAAAAAGCATTAATATTTATTAGAAATAATACTACATTAAATATTTGTATAGTTATTAAATATATAATAATATAAATGCTAGTAACAGAATCAAAGTAATGATTACAAAAAAATGTTTATTCATAAATATTAGGACATTATGTAAATAAAATATTTGTACTAATATATGAAAAATACTAAGATAAGATAGTCCAGAAATGTATATCACCTGACAAGTACAGCTGATAGCAAAAATTTTATAAATATGATTTTTATGGAATCTAATAATAATTACATATTATTGCTATATGAAAGTTAAACTATTAATAAAACTTGATGGATTTAATGTTAAATTGTCTGAATTTTAACATCTTTTGAGGATGAAAACAACCCCAAAATGTTAACAAATAATAAATTAAGAAAAAAAAAGATTAAATAGAATTTCTTGTTTGCTCACTCTTCATCTAGGTCGATGAAACAATATTTAAAAAAATATAAAAATCACCACCTTATTCAAATACTTAATAAACAAGAAAAATAATTTAAAATTTTGTTTGTTCTTACCTTTCAGTGAGAGATTATCTGCAATTTTTAATTTTCTATTACCCAATAAAGCAACATCTTCTTTCCCTTGTATCACTTTTCCTTCAGACCTGCGATATAAACAAAATTAATTTTATGTAAAACTGAATTTTAAATGATCGATTATACACTATATTTCATGTAAAGTTCACTGCATTTAAGATAATTATTTAGAAAATTTATATCAAAATGTATTTACTGTCCAAATAAAAATGTTGTGGCCAGCAATGCCCCCAAAATTAACAAATATCTTGCCATATCTTTGTGTTACTTAAAAGATGAGGAAATAGAACGAATAGTAAACGAAGATTATTTGTTACAGTGACAGTCTGAAACACTGAGAATTACTGCTCTCCACTATTCTCAGTCCAATATATTATCATTGTCACCAGATTGTTATCTTATTAAATTATTACTAATTCTTGATAACTAATTTGTTTCTGTAAGTGGTACTTCAGATATGAAATATTGATGAGGAAATGGTTGGCTGGATGTATCATGAGAAATGTTGAAATAAAACCATATAGATTTTTCTTTTCTTTTTTTACATTTTTAAAACCATTTCTTAAGTTATGTTTAAAATAATCAGGGGGCGCAGTCGATAAATTTTACACTGATACATACAACTTATTTTATTTGTGCCAATGTTTCAGCCTCAGAGGATTATTGGGAATTGAAGGGGAAGCTAGATCTGAAATTAGTGAATTAGAGCGGGAATAAAGGATTGATGTCGGGTTTGGGCCTAATCAGAAACACATGGGAAATTAAGCTCTTTATGAATAACTTTATTCTTAACAAGGTAAGGAGCATTGTGGATTTCGGATTCTAATAATTGGATACTAGAAGAGTTCGATGGCTTAGTGGAGCCCAAAATTTTTACTGCGTAGTTCCAAATATGTTTTATAATAGTCATTTTATGGGTATGTTTTATGGGTATTTTGCAATTAATTGGAAGCGTAGAGTGTTTCTCTAGTACCTGTTGAAGTGGTCTGAAACGACGAGCAGTTTCAGTCTAATATGAGGATGGAAATAAATTCTTAGGGAAAGAAAGATATTTATTTCAATGCCTCTGGTACTTTTACTTGGAAAATTTTGAAAATATTAAGAAAATTTCCTTATATATTTTTTTGGGGGTGCTGATAATCAATTTCAACTATATCTCACACTTTAGTTTAAACACTAAATAAAATTTAATCTTTTGTCATTTTCTCATCCTAAGCAAGAAACATATAATTGTAAATTTATTATAAAAAATAATATTAAAATGATAGAAAAAGTAAATATGATAAAATCAGCAATACCGCTATTAATTTTTTTAAATTTAGTAATTGGGAACAAACAAGTATTGTTTAATGGATTCAAATTGAAGCATGGCGATACAATAAGATCTTCAACAACTTTTCAGTATTCAAGTTGCATTTCTTTAAGATTAATATGGCCATGAGGCCATTCTTTTCAGACACCTCGGGGGATTAACAGGAACTGAAGAGGTTGCTAGGTTTGAAAGGGATTGAAGTTAGTGGATTTGAGTGGGAATAAAGTTTGTCATGAAAAGATTGATATCGGATTCAGCCCAAATCAGTAATAAATAGGACATTAAGTTCATTATAGATTACTTTGTTCATAACAAAGTAAGGAACATTGAGGATTTTACAAAGGATTTTGGATTGTAATGATTGAATATGAGAGGAATTTGATGGCTTAGTGAAGCGACTAAGCTCTATTCCGTAAGTCCAGATGGGTCTAATGATTGCCAGGTCTTTTCAAGTTAATTGGAAGCTTAGAGTAGTTGTCTAGTAAATGTTGAAGTAGCCTGAAACGCCAAGCTGTTTCTTGTCGTTTCAGTCTAGTATGAGAATTCCAAGTTAAACCTTTGTCAAGGTGTAGTCCTAAGTACCAGACCTGTTTACAGGAGTCAGTGGGATGTTATTAAACGATACAAGAGGACATGAAGTCGTTAGTTTACGACGGAGGGTAAAGGTTTTTTGATTGGATTTGTGGGGATTTATTTTCTTTATTCATTCATATTGTATTTGCAACTCCGTTGCACCTGATGGGATGTCAATGATGAAGAAAAAATGAGGTAATAAATGAATAGTCAATCAACAAACCTATAGGCCATTAGCTTTTTAGTCTTCTCAGAGGTTGGCCTGATAGTTGAGAGGATATTATTTTAAGTCCAAGTTTTGAAACGAAAGAATGGAAGTACAAATGACGAATTCTTTTATAAATTATTCTGATTAATGATTAATTCATCTGTTTATTTCCAGGAGGCCATAATATGTTTATAGATAGATAGATAAATAGATATATAAAAAAAAAACCAAAGAAGTAATTTCACCAAAATTAAATTTATTTCCAATTAAATTAAATTAAATTCCAAAATTTCCCCCCTCTCAACTTGTAGTTATACAGAATTTTCCCTTTTATGGTTTTCATCTTTCTTACATTAACAGTTCGCACTTATTTATATTATCTTTATCATAAATTAAGACACATTGATAAATTGTCATGTCTACAGGTGTCATCAACATCTAGTTATGCTCATATGTTTTTTGTTTCCCTTAACAATGATTAATCATGATCTTCAAAATAACATGGATATTTCCATACCTAACTGTATGTAGGGTTTATACACAATAATATCCATCTATCTAGGCTGTTTGTCTTCCAATACAGATCCATCTACTAGGATTTACCTCATATGTGCTGCCTCTTTGTACCAGGCCATCTTGTGTATTAGGTTTACCTCTCCGTGTATTCCTTCCTCTGGTGCTTGATAACCTTTGCTGCTAGACATAGGAACACCTCTAAGAAGTCTTTGTAGAGACAGTTCTTGTTTGATGATGTTTTCAGCATTTTGTCCTTAAAATTCCTTCCTATCTTTCTGAAAGAGGAGCCACAAAAAGACTATATGTTCCACCCGCTCAGACATTACTGCACATAGTGGATAACCTGTTGTAATGGCCATTAATATCTGCACTGGTAGCCTAAGAATCAGTCATATTATTTTATCTTTCTATTGCCTTGGGCACTCTATCTAACATTTTAGAGATAATCATCTCCAGTTCATATTCCATAACATTGCCATCTTTCTATTGTCTCCTTGTTTTTATTATATCTCTAATATACAAAAGCTTCCTCTCTTCAGAATTGTACGAAACTTGCCAATCATTCTCACGAACTGACCATATCGATTTTGTGCAACTAAGTGTATTCAGGCAATATTCCATTTTGGATTGACCTTCTGTGTAAGTTTCATTCATCCATCCATGATTAATTATGATTTTCAAAGCAATCATAAGGTTTGTAGTTTTGTGACAGGTTTGAATATTAGTTGTATAAAAGGCAATAGTAACAAAAGGCAATTTTTTGCCAAATATTACATAGACATAAGACTTTTTGGTACATCTCAAGAATGGAGTCCATCATGGCAGATATATAACTGGTTCAGGGCACAACACTAGTGCCATCTAATCAAATTTGAGGTAACTAACTGCTTTGTAATCAAGTGTGAAATTCGCACTCACAGGAATTATTAAAATTATTACTGATTTCATTTTATAGTATTTAAAACCGTCTGAAGAAGTTTAATAAAACAATATTTTTATTTTTTATTACGGCACTACAATCCAGCTACAGGTCTTGCCCTCTTCTCCTCCAAATGTCATGGTCTTGTGGCGACGCCACCTAGTTCCTTACTCAGAGGATGTTTCAAGCATCACCTGCCACACCAACTGACCATCTTGAGCTTAGGTTTCCCTCTTCTTCTTTTTCCATGAATCGGGATAGTTAGGAGTATTTTTGGCATTTTCCCATCTTCCATCCTAATTGTGCTGTGAAGTGGAGTGGCTCAGTAGTAGAGTGCTTTGCCGAAGGTTCTGGGTTCAAATCCTACTGGCAGATTATATTTAATCTGTAAGCAGCCGGAGATGGATCCTACGGGATCTAGGACCCACCTGAGGCTCACCCAGCCCCTTTAAAGCGAGTACCCATAATAGGGGGAAAACTGACAGTTGAGCATGATCTAGGACAAATCAACTCCCTTCATAACTGTGTCTAAGAAACAGTACAGTATCTACCCCGTACTGAACCCAAGACCCTCCATGGATTGTATTGGTACATATTGTTTTTATATACTCAAAGTATTTTTAGTGAGTTTTATGAATAGACCAAGTTTATTTTAAAAGCATAAGCAATTCCATGAAATAAAATAAGGACATCTATAGACAAAATAACAACCATTTCCTCCCTTTAATCGTAACTTTATTTCCACTTAAATTTCATTTTTGCTAGTTATCATACCTATGTAAGATTTTGTTTACTTGATTTGATTCTTTATTCATTAGGGAATTAAATTACACATCCTTTCAAACTAGTAATTGAACACAACAAAATGAATTTAACTATATTTTATGTGATAACATCACTGTTGCAAACTTCAGTGAGGTAGACTTTTGATAAGACACATATTTTAAAGTTTGATTAGTTAAATTAATTTTGTTGTGTTCATATACTAGTTTAAAAGGACGTTTAATTTAATTTGTAAGATTGTTTTGACCTGATTTTATTTGTTATTTATTTAGGAATTAAATTACACGTCCTTTCAAACTAATAATTGAACACAACAAAATGAATTTAACTAATCAAACTTTAGAACATGTGTCTTATCAAAAGTCTACCACATTGATGGTTGCAACAGTGATGTTATGACATGTAGCCAACTTAGACGTAGACCCTATATACTTGAACTTCTTGATATGTTCAAAACTTATTCCCAAATTTATATCATCGAAATCTCCGATGTTCAGGCCATTAACCAAGTACTTCATCTAATCCAAATATAAGACTTGTCTTTTTTCCCCCATTCTTTACAATAATTTATGAAAGAAATTCTGGTGGATATATTTCATATAAAGAAACCTTCTTTTGTTTCATAACAATATATGAAATCAATCAATTTTTTTTTTATAGAGTTTCCCTAAAGTTGAGGTTTTCTCCAACCAAATTTTTAGAGCCAAGTTTTTTCCCCAGGTTTTCCTATCAAAAGTGTCCTATTTGATATATTAATTATTTATTTATTGTAATGTGATATAAGTTACACTTTATGACTTTATAACAGCCACTTAAAAACTATTTTCTAATGTGTACTAATCTTCAAACAAAAAGGTTTTAATAATTTTATACTATTTGAAATGTGGGTTTATTAAAAAAAAAATGAAAGGATTTATTTAAAATTTATTAAAAAAATAAATAAATGTATATTTATAAAATAGTCAGTTCAAGACTTGTTCTTATTATTTACACATGGTTTCACATTTCTATACTATACTATTCTTCATAAAGTTGACATTAAATGGATTCTGAAAAAATAAAATAATGTAATTAATTATATATCTTATTTATAAATATTTTATAGTAATAGTAACAAATTATTTCTTAAAATTAATTAAATGAAGCCAAGTAAGTAAGTACACAAAGTAATATTAACTACTTGAAAATTATTTTCAAATATTCTTAATCTTCATTTCTTCTTAATCTAGTCATGTTTGTTTGTTTCTGATACACTTTTAAACCTAGATTACAAAACCTTATTGAATAACAAACAACATAATTTATGGAATATTTCTTGCTGAAATATTAACAACTTTTAGAGGATTCAACTTTTAAAAATGCAATCTTGAATATTAAAAGCAATTGTTAAAGATACTTAGATAAATTTTTTTTTGCATTATCACCCTTCAATTATGAATTCGTTGTTAAAAAAAATTATTTAAGTTATACCCAATCACTCATTTAATTGATCCGATCTATTAACAATTTAAGTTATTTTATTCATCTGCAACAATTTCCATCGCATTGTTTTTCAACAAAGTCAGTCTAAGCAATAAGTTTTAAAATAAATATAATTAGTGAACTGCAAATAAAATTTCACCTGCCCTTATTATTGTACAGCTTTATTAAATTATTGTTTTTATTATGCTGAATACAACAATTATAAGAAATAATAATAGAGTAAACTATATTTTTATATTTTTACTTTTGTTAAATAATAATAATAAATATTTGATCATAAAATAATAATAATATATTTATATTCTTCTTATATTCTACTTCCGGGATGGACCGTGTCATGTTGGTGTTTTAAACCTGTTTATAACACCAACATGACATGGTCCGTCCCGGAAGTAGAATATAAGAAGAATATTAATGACCGTGGAAGCCTACGTGAACAATATTTTTATATTATTATAACTTTTGTTGAACTTCAACAATTCAATTATGAAAAGCAAACAATATTTTAAAAAATTCTGGATAAGAATATTGTCTATGTGTAGGTCAAAAATAATTCCTTAAATTATTAGAAAGCAACTATTTATTAGAACAATTTAAATTATTACTTAATTTTTTTTTTTTAAATCAGACAATTATTTTTCACCTCCACCTGGACCATATTCTTTTCCACATTTATAAGGTCAACAATTAATTGAAAACAATTTATAGTTATAGAAATAAAGCATGATATTCATCTAGTATTAAATTTACATATAGTTTTAGTTATAAATGTATAGTTTTAATAGTAATACAATAATAATAATAAAAAGGGAGAAAATTGTTTATGTTTGGGAAAATTTCAAGGTACAAAGTTGTAACAAAAATTGTTGGAGAGCAGTAAAAATTGAAGTTATCCAGTACTTTATAACATAAATGAGCAAAGTTAAAAAAACACCCTAGGATTTGAAATCACAGGCTGTCTTTTTAAAAAAAAATAAATTATGACTTAGAATCTACTCCAACATGAACTAACTAATATATCTGTTATCCATAAAATTGTTTTGGAATAATTAAGTATGTTATTAATTTATAAAAAAAAAACCCAACTTTATTTGCAATTTTACATATACAAGCAGTATAATTGTGAATACATGTTCCGGACTATTAATTTATATGATTTCAATATTTTTAAAGCTTTAGTATTGTTTATTCTTATAAGAATTAAAAAAACAAATTAATTATAACATTAGGAGTCCTTAGATTTTTATCCCGAGATATAATTTGTGATGAGAAATTATTAATAAAATTGCAATAAAAATAGCTAATAAAATACTAGGTATTATTAAATAAAAATCTATGCAAAAACAATAATAATTTTTTCAAAATAAATTTTAATTGGCATATAAAGACAAAGAAAAAATCTTATATTAAAAAAAAAATCTCCTTGACGCTGGGAATGGTATAAAAGGAAGTTAAAGAAGAATTATTAATTTCATAGCTTTCAAATGTCAATTGGAGTATCTTACCTTCTTTTTTATGAAAAACATTGGGAAATCAAAACATCCTAATTTAAAATGAAAAACTTTTAAGAATTCCAAATATCCTTCAAGATCAACACAGCCTGTAAGGTGTTTATTTTTTATGTCCAAATCGTGTACTTTGAAGCAAGCATCAGCTATCTTCTTTAAGTATGGTACGTGAAAACAGATTGGAGGTGGGTTTCTGGCTGTAATATTAAAACAAAAACATTTGAGTTTTTGAAAATTGCAGAATACTTACATAATTATTACATTACTAACCTGAAACTTTTTCATGGAAGAGAAGGATGCTATTAAGCGTGACATTCAGTTCCAAACCATACTCATCCTCTAAGTACTGGATGGTCATGCAAACTATTGTAAAATAAATTAAAAAAACAATATTATTTTTATCACCTTTCATATGATTAATTAAATTAAAAACAAAAATTAACTTGTTTTTACTTTACCTGTTACATTGAGTCCGCTTTCAACTCCAACACAGCATTTCCAAATATCAGCTTCAGTTTCACACTGAGGTTTAAAACCTTTACATAAGAAAAACAAAACATAAAAACATCAATTTTACATAATCATTAATAGCAAGGCTGCTACCTATGTTTATAAATGCGTCCCATGAACCCATAACATTATGAGTCCTTAGATTTTTATCCCTAGATATAATTTGTCATGAGAAATTGTTAATAAAATTGTAATAAAAATAGCTAATAAAATACTAGGTATTATTAAATAAAAATATATGTAAAAACAATAATCATTTTTTCAAAATAAATGTTAATTGGCATATAAAGACAAAGAAAAAATCTGTTTATATTTCATTTTAGACAAAAATTAAATACAGCATTCATTTTAATCAGAACTTTATTCACTATAGTAGCAGGCATTATTAGATAAACTATTCTTAAGAATCTTTAGTTATTCAATAAAAATTTGTTGTCGCAATCACGCAGTTTTGTTTTTATTTGTTAGTGTTATATTTATTTTTATGTAAGGGTTATTATGAGTGAAATAGTTTAAATATAGAAACAAAATCTTTAATTTTAATCAGCATAATCATAATATCGGTTGTTTCTATCTAATTGTATGTGAAATAAATATGTATTACTCCTTCTTTAATACTGCTTCTATAGTACATAGCCAAGTAAAAAAAATAAATAAAATAAAAATAAAAATGGTCCGGGTCGAGGCCAAAAAATTGCTCATATGTAGGGAGAACTGTTTATTAAAGCCCTCGACAGCCCTTAAGACCTGCTATGTGGGTCGAAACGTTGGCTCTCTAATAATTTGTTCTCCCTACTTAAGGAAAAAATAAAAAATTAGAAATAACCACTTTTTGAAAGTTTGTGAAAAACCGGAGAGTATATATTAAGTAGAGTATACACAACCTACTATGTCCAAGATCATGGGTTTGCAGTCCGGCAGTTGGCCTTTGGATTTTTTTAAAGGGAGTAAACTATCCTTGGTTTTGCGATCATATGGAAGGGACGTAAAATGGAGGTCCTGAGTCTGTGCAATGTCAGGTATTCGTTAAAGATCCCAAGCTAATTATACCTGTATAGGGAAAACTTAGGACTCCTACTGTAGCATTGCCTGACATTTAACTTGTAGCAGCATAAACTGACATTTAATTAATAAACAATGATAACCAAAGGGTTTTAGTAAAAAATAGAGAACTGAAAAATTAACAATGATATTCAAACTGTTCTGCCTTAAAATATATTGTTAATATATTTCAGTAACTAAAAGGAGTTCTCTACAAGACATTATAAAATATATATAATGATTATTATGTGACAATGTCCAAGATAGGTCAATACAGAAATGCGTTTTACATTACTAATAAAGCTATTGGCAAAACATTTCATAGTATTTTAATAATATGACCTAATAATTTCTATGGATTTTAATGACAATTATTATGCCATCGTTATATGTAAGTTAAATTATTAATAAAACTTTATGTACATGACTGTTAATATTTTGAGGATGGAAACAAAAACTCAATACATCTTATACATCAATACATTTTATGTAAGAAAATAAAGATTAAATAGAGTTCAATTTTTACTCACCTATCCTGGATGATGAAACAATATTTATTTTATACATGAATCATTACCTTATTCAAGGACTTAGTTTTTTTTTTAAATATTTCGGATTCTTGAAAATAATTTAAAATTTTATTAGTTCTTACCTTTTATTGTCAGATTATCAACGATTTTGAATCTTCCATTGCCCAATAAAACAGCATTTTCTTTCTCTTTCTGTATCACTTTTCCTTTAGACCTACAATTTAGAAAAACTTAAGTAATTGTTATAGTTAATATTTCATTTAACATTCACTACACTTAATTTGATTTTAAGATATTTTTAATTTGTATCAAAATATATTTACTGTCCAAATAAAAATGTTGCGGCCAGGAAAGCCCCCAAAATTAACAAATATCTTGCCATGTCTTTGTGTTACTTTGAAAATGAGAGAATAGTAAACAAAGATTATTTGTAACAGTGACAGCCTGGAAACTGAGAATGATTGCTCCCCCCTACTCTTTGTTCAATATATTATCATTGTCACCAGTTTGTTATCTTATTCAATAATTATTAATTCTTGATAACTTACTTATTGTTACAAGAGGTACTTTAGATATGATTTTAATAAAGTTAAACAATTAATATGTTTTGCACTTTATAAGCTTTCAAGACAATATTATATATACATATATTCTTATATATAATATTATAGTTCTTCATTATACATAAAGTGTGATTTTTTATTTAATTTATAATATTTAACATAATAGATTAAATAATCAAAGAATCAGATCAGTCACTTCCTGTAAATAATAAATAACTTTATTTAAGGATTATTTATTTCATTTAAAATTTGTAGCTTATTATCGAATAATGCTTCTCTTAAACATTTATACTTTTTTAATCATTATTACTTCATTCTCTTTCCATCTCTTTATTATATAAAATAGTTTTTAGTGATAAATAAATTACATGTAATGAATTATAGTATATAATTGGTGGAATAATAAAAATGGATTGTAAAAAATTAAATTAATTGAGACTTCTGTCTAGTTTCAATAGACAGAAAAATATCCACTATAATAATAATACAACAATGGGAGTTGAGTGATTTGAACAATTATAGAATTAGAACATAGGGGGTTGGTATACTGCAAAGCGGAAAGAGAGTATATGGGATAGTACATGGGATGTTGTAATATTGCAAATGAAAATTTTCTAAAAACATCAGAGCATCTGCTTGCAGAAATTCGTTGGCAAACTTGACTGTTGAATGGTTACTTATAAAGACAAAATGAAAAACCTGTACCACTTCAACACACGAAGAGTCATGTTTTTAGTGCATGTTAAAGAATGTACTGTTTCTAGGCAACGATTGTGCTATGAAGTGATTTGTCTAAGGTCACTATTAACTCCCAGGTTTTCCCCCACTTAATGAAACCCACTTTATAGAGGCTGGATGAGGCCCAGGAGGGTCTGAAGATCCCATAGGATACATCCGTAGCTGATAACAGATTAAATAATTTTTCAGCCCCAGATAGGTTTGAATCCGGAACCTTGAGCAATGCAACAGAGCTCTCTATATTGAACTACGAATGTTCATTGAAGATTGCTTTTTTTTAAAATCAGGATCTCGTAGACGTAAGTTAATTTTTATATTTATAAAAATGGGCTGGTTACGAGCATGGTAGCTTGAAAGAGTCCCGCGCTAGAGATGGGAAAGATTCGAGTTCGAATCCCGGCTGGGAGAAATAAAAATATTTCTCTTAAAAATAAAAATATTTAAATAAAATAACAGCAAACAAATTTTATTTTATTTGTCATTGATTGTATTAATTTTTAAATATTTTTCTTTGAAATGAAAAGATATGTCCAGGACCGGGACTCGTACCCGGGTCGCCCAGGTCACTTGTCTGGAGGTATGCCAATTGAGCTATCCTGGTTCGCCTCTCGGTCATAGACATATCCTTTCTTTTCACTGATCCCATGTCCCCGCGTTCTCGCAATTTGCGATGTATACTAGGGGAAGAATGTTTTTTAAACATTATTTTAATTTGGATCTTGTTGACTTACGTCATATATATTATTATAATTTATTTTATTTTATTTGTTATTGATTGTATTAATTCTTAAATATTTTTATTTTATTTCTTTACAAATAAAAATATTTAAAAATTAATACAATCCAATACAATTAATACAAGCCATAAACAGACTGTAAATAGAAGTAGAATATTCTGGTTACATGAGGCTATTGATGAGGTGGGGGCATGGAGAATCTAAATTGACATTGTTGGTACAATGCTAGTGATATATGAATATTATAGGTATTAGTAGCAGCTAAACCTAAATTATTAAATTTTATTTATTTAGAATATTTAATTTAATAAATAGCAATATTCTTCACAATTATTTATTGATCATTGCTCCATTTTTTTTCTTGCTAAATTTCATAACAGATCTTCAATTCATCAAAAAATCAAAAATTAAGTATGCATATCATCAATATATATTGTTGATGATATGCATACTTAATTTTTGATTTTTTGATGAATTGAAGATATTTCTTCCATAAAACTACACTAATGAGCATAAGAGGAAGCGCTAGGGCGGGGTGATTTAGACTTCTTCGGCCGCTTCCTCTTCATCGAACTCGCCCACTTCGTCCGAAGTCGCCTCCTGGTACTGCTGGTACTCAGACACCAGATCGTTCATGTTCGACTCAGCTTCCGTGAACTCCATCTCGTCCATTCCCTCGCCAGTGTACCAGTGCAAGAAAGCCTTCCTCCTGAACATGGAAGTGAACTGGTTCGACACACGTTTGAACAACTCCATGATGGAAGTTGTGTTACCGATGAATGTCGAGGCCATCTTGAGACCTCTGGGGGGAATGTCGCACACTGCCGTCTTGCAGTTGTTGGGAATCCATTCGACAAAGAAGGAAGAGTTCTTGTTCTGGACGTTCAGCATCTGCTCGTCCACTTCTTTCATCGACATCCTGCCCCTGAAGATGGCAGCTACTGTCAGGTATCTGCCGTGTCGGGGATCGCACGCCGCCATCATGTTCTTAGCGTCGAACATCTGTTGTACCAGTTCTGGGACCGTCAGTGCTCTGTACTGCTGCGATCCCCTGAGGAGAAAAGTAAATAATTTTAACTATTGAAGAGCGAAAACGCAACATGAGGCCTAACATAATTCTTAAAGATCTAAAATGAAATTGAAATAATTTAAGGATTCTAAAATTTAGTAAATTAATAGAAGATTACATTGATGGATTGGGATCAGCATTTGTTTCGATGTTGTCAGTATCTAAAACACTTTCGTACGAAACAAAAATTTGTAGCTCGAAGCTGTATACCAGGTAGCAAGAACTATAGATTTTTATTTTTGACAGATGGTGAATTTAATTTTACTTTAGTAATTTCGGTATCATATTATAAATTAAAACCTACATTTTGTAACATTAATTGATTCGCAATTCGAAATTTGACCCGCTTTCAAGACTCCCCTATGACCCCTCTAGATCCTGATCTTCCCTATGAAGTTGCTTGGAGAACTAAATCCAGGTTATTATGAACGAGATAAAAGAGAGAAATATCCAATAAATGTGAAAAAATATCTCACGATGATGGTCTAGATCAAAATGATTAATTTGAGAAAAAAATGAGCCATTTAAAAAAAACTAAAAAAAAACTCACTTTCACTAAAATCACCTAGTCACCTTCATTTCTCTGTTAATATTGCTTATTTCCAAACAATTAACCTTGCTGAATAAACTACATAGCTGAGGCGTATATATCATGTGCTCAGATTGCTCTCAGCTGATTGGTGAGAAAACCTCCTCCAAGCTGATGTCATAATTGTGTCCCGTTAGTTACTGTCCCACAGCTGCTTCCTATTTTGGAACGGTGATTTAGTGCAGAATAATATTCTTTTAAAATTTAACCGTCATCATTTCTCTTTTGAAATATATAAATGTACGTTTTTGAAAGGGGCAATCCTACTTCAGGGTTAACGATATAATTCCTGAGAAAAAAATGTGTCCACAGATTTGTACAGTTAGTTACTTCAGATTAGTTATCGATCCCGTGGCAACACTGATTCAGTGAAAAGTTGGGAAAAGTGCTAGGTTTCTCCTAGTTAGTATAGCGTTCCACCTACATATTTATTTTGAAGTGAACAGAAGCTTGCACCTATCCTTTAAAAATATAGTATGTTTTTTTATTTTTGTATCGTTATTGTACCAATGCTACCAAAGACAATTTCATTATTCTGGAGGCTAATCAAGCTGTTTGAATGGTAGTTAGCTGTTTTGAGTACTTGTGTGGTAAAATGAAACCCAATTGAGGGTAGAATGACAATGTTGTTTAAAATTAAAAAAGAAATCGCTAAAATAGATGTTCCGTTATTTACCGTAACAGGCGAAAAATGCCATTTTTTTTCTTAAAATGACCCAAATACTTGTTAGCCTTTGTAATTAATTTCATACGGTGCTTTATGCAAAATAGATGAATCAACAGTTTACATTGTAATTAGGGTAAATGACCAATTATAATTTGAACTACCTTGAAGTTAGAGGTGCGAATCCGGTGATGAAGAAATGCAACCTGGGGAAGGGGATCATGTTGACGGCCAGCTTCCTCAGGTCGGAATTGAGCTGACCAGGGAATCTCAGGCAGGTCGTCACCCCGGACATGGTAGCAGACACCAAGTGGTTCAGGTCACCGTAAGTAGGGGTCGTCAGCTTCAGTGTCCGAAAGCAGATGTCATAGAGGGCTTCGTTGTCGATGCAGAAGGTCTCGTCCGTGTTCTCCACAAGTTGATGGACCGAAAGGGTGGCGTTGTACGGCTCCACGACAGTGTCAGACACCTTCGGTGATGGCACAATCGAGAACGTGTTCATGATCCTGTCCGGGTATTCTTCTCGCATCTTCGAGATGATCAATGTCCCCATTCCTGAGCCTGTTCCTCCTCCCAGGGAGTGGGTCATCTGGAACCTAAAACGATATGTAAATTTCTAACTGGAAATAGTGGACTTCTGTTATTTACAATGTTTATGTTTACTGATACCTAATGAGCAGTAATTAATCCTCTCCTTTTTGATAATATTAACTGTCACCACAAATAAAACAACATTGTTTAGAATGCCATCAAATATAATCATGGAAGAGCGTGATTTTCGTGTAATTTTTTCATGAGTTTAAACCTGGACATTCGGCAGTCCAAGCTGCAAGAAACATTGCCACAGGATTCGGGAGCGAGTGTTGTAACCTATACTCCATCACAACACACGGTGAAGAAACTACATGAGCTGCGTTACGAAGTACTCTAACACCCACCTCATTCGCCGGACTTATCTCCAACAGAGGTTTTTTAGGGTAAAATTTTTGAAAATGATTCTCAAGTCAAAAACACACTTTCAGACTTTAATTTTTCAGTTCTGGGATTGAAAATTTGATAATATTTTAAATAAAAATGTTTTGATTTCATAAACTAGTTTTACTGAATACCCTTTCAAATATACCGGCCTAATATATCAAGAGGTGGCTGGGTAGTCGAACGGGCTTAGGGTGAGCTCCCGCGATGAAAACCATGAAGCCTAAAATTCCGTATACTCCCTCTTCCCACAAGTATGTTATACTCGTCAGACTACTGGAGATGACTCATAAATACCTTTCTCCATTTAATTTAATCGCGATTGTATTAGGATCCCCAGGATGTCCATATCCCCCCGGAGCTTAGGTTCACGAATGGTCTACTTCAGGAAAATAAATAGATATAAATCTTCCTGCGCCATGATCTTCATCATAATATATAATAAAGCTTTAGGTAGCTTCTGCTGCATGTTAGGAACCATGATCACTGCAACGTGAGGATGACCCCCCCCCCCCTCTGAAAGGTTGCCTGTTCTCTAATGTATGGATGTAAGAAGAACAGTTATGAGGACAAAGATTTACAAAGAGTGCCAACCGGAAGAAATAGTAGTCTTATAGCTAAATATTTTATTCCAAAGACCTCTGTCGTAAACCAACGATTTACTGTCCTGTATCGTTTAATAACATCCCACTGATTCCTGTAGAATAGGTCCGGTACTTAGGACTACACCTTGACAAACGCTTAACTTGGAGTCCTCATACTAGACTGAAACGACAAGAAACAGGCTACTTCAACATTTACTAGACAAACGCTCTAAGCTCCCAATTATTTACAAAAGACTCATACACATGACTATTATAAGACCTATCTGGACTTACGGAGTAGAGCTTTAGGGCTCCACTAAGCCAACTCTTTCCTCTCGTATTCAATCCTAATTATTCAAAATCCTTCGTAGAACCTTGAATGCTCCTTACTTTTTTACGAATAGCCATCCACAATGTCCTTAATGTCCCATTTGTTGCTGATTTGGCCCGAATCCGATATCAATTTTTTCATGACAAACTTTATTTCCACTCAAACCAACTAGTTTCAAACTTCGCAACCTCTCGAATTCCTGATAATCCTCCGAGGCGTCTGAAAAGAAGATGGCCTCGTGACCTTTTTAGTTGAAGTTTTAATTTGAGTACTACCACTGGGTAGTTTCTCTACTTGTCTTTATCTCGGGACATGATTTATCTTTCATTATATTTGCTTGATGTATTAAGAATACAGTTGTAAATTAATACATTTAAAAAATTAAAAAACAAAAAATCCACAGACGATACCCTTGGAGGCAGTCCGAAGACTCAGCTTCTTTCCTGACCACGTCGAGGACACTGTCCACTAACTCAGCTCCCTCCGTGTAGTGACCTTTGGCCCAATTGTTTCCTGCTCCGGACTGCCCGAAGACGAAATTGTCTGGGCGAAAGATTTGCCCGAACGGACCCGATCTGACGGAGTCCATAGTTCCTGAAAAATAATCAGGAAAATGTTATAATTGTGCTAGAATTTACAGAAATAAACGAACTTAAACGTTAACCAATTATATATTTATAATATAAGGGAGCTGAGTGGCTCAGTGGTTGAGCACTGAGTTGCCATGCCGGAAATCCTGGTTCAAATCCCGCTGCAGGCAATTACTTGTATTTAGTCTGTTTGCAGCCGGAGATGGATCATATAGGATCTAGAACCCTCCTGGGGCTCACCCAGCCTCTAAAAAATATTATAAAAATAGGGTACCCTTAATAAGGGGGAAAACCTGGCGGTTGAGCGTGAACTAGGACAAGTCACCTACTTGCAGAACCGTTGTCCATGAAACAGTACAGTCTCAACCATGTACTAAACCCCCAGACTCGTTCAAGGGTCGTAGTGGTACAGGTAACAATATTTATAATACTTTTACATTTTATGACTATAAACTATGAAATTGGTTTGATTAATTAACATACAAACGTCAAACCAAGTGTCATGACTCACTTGCTGGACACCCAAACTTACAGAACAACATTACTACTGACATAACCACAGAACCCGATAAGGAGACTAAAACGTCTCTGGAGCAGGGATTAACTACAGTGAGATGAACCACGCTAGGAGTGCCTTCAATGGGAGGTTTCTCCGAATACGCTTCCACGTGAATCCCTCAGGTGTGGTTTTCAAAAGAACATTATGTGGCAAATGGCATTAGTATAATTTTATATATAAATTATTTTCTATTTATTATGTCTACAAAAAAAATCCTGCTTACATTATTGGTAATACCCAAACGAAGCAGCTGTTATCAGTATCTAGGTTACAAACAATGTGGGATAACAGTTCCTGCAGAGCGGTTAGTTTCTAAGCCAACTGTTGTTGCAGGGAGGCAAACAATAATGATAATCTCAAAGGCTCGAGACCCCCATTTTTCGCTCTATCCGAAGGACTGCACAACCGAGGATTTTTATTCCCGTTAAAAATCCCTTTCCTAAGGTCACTTGCCGGGCTGGAAACCCGCGATCTTGGGGCTAGTATGCTGTTATTCTAGCTCTAGACTACATGTGACCAACCCTCCAAGAGAGTTGAAATCTAAAATATAAGTAATTTTCAAAATGTAACTTTTATTAATGATTTTTTAAAATATCAAACAACAAGCTGAGTATTTTTTAGAGCTGAATTATAGTAATTATAATTTCGTCTATTTCATAAGAGGAAAAAAATAATCCAATTAGAATGTTTGTTTAAGGAGGGAAGGCAAATTATTGATTCTAAAAGGCCCAAATCATCCCAGAGAGATTTGTAGACACTTGTGGGGAACCCCAAGCCTCTATAAATTGGCTACCCTTGATAAGGTAAAAAAATCTGGTGATTCAGCGGACTCACACATAACAGTTGGGTACTATCTCAACCATGTACTAAATCTGTCCCCTTCATAGGTGCCAACGATTAACGTTACTTCGTAAATCAACGTTAATTTTTATTACTTTTTTATTGTTAGTACATAATAAATAAGGTATTAAACTCACGTACCCGGTTCCAAATCGACACATACTGCCCTCGGCACGTACTTCCCTCCAGTAGCTTCGTTGTAGTAAACGTTAATCCTCTCAAGCTGCAGATCGGAGTCTCCGTGGTACGCCCCCGTAGGACCGATTCCATGTTCGTCGGAGATTACCTCCCAGAACTTCGCCCCTACCTGGTTTCCGCACTGTCCAGCTTGGATATGACAAATTTCTCGCATTTTTTAGAGTTTATCAAATCTGAAACAATGACCGAATATAAAACAAGAAGAACTAGTAACTCCTACAAACTTCACCACTTAATACCAAGACTAATTTTAGTCACCATAAACTTTAAGAAATGTGATTTAAACTATTAATAAGTAGATTAAAGAGAAAAAATCTTACAAAAAGTAACCAAATCTTAAAATTTCTCTTTGAAAAATAAAATAAAAATAGAAGTTGTTTCATTATAGTGTTATATCGTAAATATTTACCTGTTTTCAATAACTCTAAATATTTTTTTCTTGAAACAATTTTATAACAGATTTCCAATTAAATTAACATGTGATGTAAATATAATTTATTACCAACTGTGTTGAACTGTAACATATTTCAAATAATGATTTTAATCGTATATTTTCTTCGAAATAGACGTATTATTTTTTTTTTAGTCCAGTAAAATTAGTCAAATGAGAGCAAGAATCTCGGAATGAGAGATAGTCGGCTATAAAGTTGTATAAACCTTTATTTTGGCACCCTAAAACTTGACTCAAAATCTACTTATCGTAGGGTGTCCGCGACTTCAGATATTCTAAGGGCAAAGGGAAAAAAATCGATTTTTACACATTTTGTTGCAAATATCTCGTTTCCTATGGGTTTTATGCTATTTGTATTTCTCATTATTTCTAATTTTTTAAATTTCAACGTTCGTAAATGTATGAAATGGTATTTTTCAATAAAAACATTAATTAAAATTTTTATTATTTTCTTTTTATTTAGTTAGGAAGTAATTAGTATAAATAAGATTAGAATTAAAAAATAATCAAAGTATTTCCCTTAATAACTTTATAATTGCACGAGTAGGTAAGTGTTAGTAAATGAATAGATACTGAATTATTTTTTTAAAAATTATTAATTATAACGTAATAGTTAATAAAAAATGCAAATTATTTAAAATTATGTATTTATCAATAATTTATAAACTATACGCGGCGTGTTTTTAATCGGGACTACAGGTTGACCTTGAATGATACTCTAATTGGTTAAACACTACCCGCGCTCTGCCCTTTATCTCGAAATGGTTCAAGATATAAAAAAAATGTTTAGACAAAAGTTGTAGAAAATTTAATCTTCTACAATATTTATAATTATTACAAATAGCATAAAACCCAGAGGAAACGAGATATTTGCAGTAAATGTGTAAAAAATCGATTTTTTGGCCTTTGCCTTTGGATTATGTCTGTAGTCGCGGACACCCTACGATAAGTAGGTTTTGAGACAAGTTATAGGGTACCAAAATAAAGGTTTATACAACTTTATAGCCGACTATCTCTCGTTCCGAGGTGAAACCCCTAATTTTACTGGACTATAGATCATAGCAATGGGTCGAAGATCAGCGTTTTGTATCCGTTTCCTTAGACGTAGAACACGATTATATGTGGTTATTATGAAAGTGTTGGAGATGTCTAATAAACAAAATATTTCTCATTACAGTTGATATTTTATTTCTTCTTCTTCTTCAATGGGGCTACAACTCTTGAAGAGTCAAGGCCTCTTTTAATCTCTTGTCTTGTCTGTTTTGAGCTGCTGCTTTCCAATTTCTGATTCACAGTATGTTCTACCTATCTGCACCTACACAATCCACCCTTGGCAGACGACATCAACCCAATTTTCTGCTTCCAAAAATCTTTTCATCAAGGAGACTTTAGGCGATTTCGTTACCATTCATTCTTGAAATATGCCTCCCCATCCGGGTTTTGTAAACTGCATAATACCTTGTTCTTTTGATAGTTTAACATAACCTCTGCGTTTTTTCCCCAATTTCCGCATACCCTTGACACTCAAAGGTCCAAAAATATTCCTTTCAAATCTGACTCGGTACGATTCTGGGGCTGTCGTTATCATACAGCGTTCCAACGAGTTTGGGAGAACGGAGCATATCTGGTTTATATTTATTCATATCTTCGTTGCTCCGTGGAAAGAATTGTTTTCTAGAAGCTTCTGAAGACCTTAGTAGCACCTATTGGCCGCAATAATCCTACGCTGAATTTCTTGTTGCTTATTGGTGGAGTTAAGTTGTTTTCCAAGCTAAATAAATTCCTAAACACAATCGAAGCTGAATCCTCTATTTTCACAACTCCTCTTAGATACTACCCTTAAGATTACAGAGTATACTTTGTATTTTCCTCAATTACTTCAAATCCAACTTTGAAGATTTATTTATCCAGGTCATCGGTGTAGCTAGGATTTGGCTTGATAATCCTTCCTCCTACCTGGATTCCAGACTTCTTGCTGTGCATTTCAGTGCAATCTGAATAATAATATTTTATTTTAAAGGTGTATTTATCCAGAAACAGATAATCCATTCACGGATTTTCATTCCTCAAGAGCCTTTCCAAGTTCAGTTTAGATCACGTCAAGTGTATGGACGCCTTCTTCGGCATTTATTTTGTCCAATAAAATAAGGTTACTGGAATATTTTTCCGCAATCGGACTGTTTAATAAAGTAATTTTAATTTTTTTCTTTAAGCCAACCACTTCCTGTCCTCCTAATAACATGTAATAACACCCCACTGATTCAGGCAGAATAGGTCAGGTACTTAGGATTACACCTTGACAAACGCTTAACGTGGAATCCTCATACTAGACTGAAACGACAAGAAACAGCTCGCCGTTTCAGGATACTTCAACATTTACTAGACAAACGCTCTAAGCTCTCAATTAATTACAAAAGTCTCGTATTCATGTCAGTCATTAGACCCATCTGAATTTATGGAGTAGACCTATGGGGCTCAACTAACTCATCGAATACCTCTCGTATTCAATCCTTACAATTCAAAATCCTTTGTAAAATCCTCACTGATCCTTACTTTATTACGAAAGTAATCTATAATGACCTTTAACGTTCCATTTGTTGCCGATATGGACCAAATCCGATATCAATGTTTTTGATGAAAAACTTTTTTTCCACTCAAACCAACAAGTTTCAAACTTCGTAACCTCTTCTATTCCTGATAATCTTTCGAGGCGTCTGAAAAGAAGATGGCCTTTTAGTTGTAGGCCTGTTAGTAGAACGTGACCTTCTTAGTTGAACATTTAATTTGAGTACTACCACAGGGTAGTTTCTCTACTTCTCTTTTTTCATGCCAATGATATTCATCCTCGTATTTTGTTGTTGTGTTAGTATAATAAAAAATATTTTTTTCTTATGGTATAACTGACTTATACACAGGATGATTCATATAATCATACCGCCACTCCAGAAACTTCAGTTTTTAGGGATTGGCTACACTGATAGTTGTAAGAACTTTAACCTCACTTTAACCTTTACTAATAAAATACAATCAGTGTGAGTTAATAATAAGTCTGGCGAACAAAGTGCGTGTGGGAGGGTTTCGTAACCAAGCTCATTTAGTTTTTTTCACCGTCTGCCGTGAAACGTGAGGTCTGGCTTTGTCGTGTAAGACAATAAGTCCCTTCCGATTTAACAATGCAGGTTGGTTTTTGGTGAGTTTTTGTTAGATTATGTGAATATCAATACAGTGCGAAGTAGGTATGGTGGTTTTAACTCTGGGTTGAATAGAATAATGAATTATTTGTGAATTAATCTGTGTCGCAAGCTGAAAATCAAAACATTGTATTCGACCTATCGCAAAGCATTCAAGCTCGTTCGCGGTTGTAATTCCTTGCAACTAGGGCTACCGATTGTTCAAGTTTAAACTCATAAAAAAAAGTTACTAGAAAATCGCGTGTTCCATGGTGTACTAATCAATGTTCGTAATGGTTGTAAATATTATAAAAAAATAAATAAAGATTAATGACAGTTCACTACAATCTATAAACATAAACAACAGAAGTCCACTAGTTCCAATTTGAATTTGAAAATTATAAAAAAATAAATTTTATGTGAAACGATCCAGTATAACAAATAAATTAGATTGGGGAGGTTATTGTGTTGAAGGTTATGCTGAGTTTTTTCATTGATATCATTTGAACAATAAAATATACTACTTTAAGATACATTCTGCCTGGTAATAACTTAGGAATTCTCTTGAAGTTTCTTACTCATTACCATAATATTATTATAGTATAGCTAACTAGTTATATAACCAATCAACGACTTCATCCGCGTAGATTTTGGATAAAAACTCAAGTTGAGTTTGTAACGGGAGTGAAATAGAAAAGTTATAAACAGCCGGTGACCAATGAGTTTTGTGTGAAATAGATTTGCCACCCATTTGCCTTCCAAAATGTATCGATAACGAAGTCAAAAAAGAAGAAGTAAAAAAAAAACAGCTGGTTAGTAATCATTTTTGACGACCTCGTTATCGATACACGTTGGAAGGAGGGGACTCTTTGATCAAACCATACATTTTGTAGGACAAATATTTTTTCAAATAATTTAGATAATTATCTTGAGATTTAACACAAAAAAAAAACCAGTTAGTAATAAATTTTTTAGAATCATCAAATCGACATATTTTATCCTTGCTACCTCTGTTAGCTACCACAATCGAGAATTTTCGCACAGGAAACTGTTGGGCGTCTCATCGAAAGGAAGCTATTCACGAAGATTCAGCTTGATACTAATCAAGTGAAAAAATGGACCATAGATCCTGGACTATTAATTTATTTTACTTTATTCAATATTTATTACCCGACAGTCATTAATTAATATTTATTTTTTAGTTCATTATTGCATAGTTTTTATTTATTCATATTACAGTGGCAAATCGATGCGAACCTGTCCTCACCTGGATTATAAAAAAGTTTGACGCACTCGGTGTATTGAATTGTATTAATAATTAATTTTGACTTGTACCAGACAAAAATAAAGTTTGTTAAATCAATGCAGATTTGTAACTTGAAGCATAACCTTTACAAGTTTAAAGGGAGAGTGAATTACTCCAACTTAAATTAATGTCCCGGTCCTGGACATATCTTTTCTTTTCAAATGAATATATTTAAAAATAAGTAACAACTAAATTAAAATAAATTATAATAATTATAATGACGTAAGTCAACTAGATCCAAATTAAAATAATGTTCAAAGAACATTCTTCCTCTCGTATACTTCGCAAAATGCAAGAACGCGGGGACTTAGGATCAAAAAGAAAAGATATGACCATGGCCGAGAAGCGTACTTCATTAGGGCCCAGGATAGCTCAAATGGTAGAGTCCCAGACTAGTGATCTGGAAGACCCGGGTTCGAGTCCCGGTCCTGGACATATCTTTTCTTTTCAAATGAATATATTTAAAAATAAGTAACAACTAAATTAAAATAAATTAAATTAATGTTGTACTCCTTATGACCTATTTTACACTTTCAGGGGTTGATTTTCAAAAAAACATCTAATTCTTTATTTTAAATTTAGAAGCTAAATCTAAAATTTCATGTTACTTGATTTAAAAATGGCGTGTCCCATACAAACTTTCATCCCTTATTGCACGCTTCTGGAGGGTTGATTTTCAAAAATCTTGAATACTATTATTATTATGTTTAAAAGTAAATCCTGCTTACTTATTTTCACATCTCCAACTTAACAGGTTACGTACTTTGCCCTATTTAACACTTTTAGAGGTTGATTTTCAAGAAATAAAACACACATTCTTCTGTATTTTCAATGTAGAAGCTAAATCTAAAATTTCATGGTACTCGATTTAAAAATGACGAATTTTTATTACAAACGTTTTTCACCCTTAGGGGACGAATCTTCAAAAATCCATTCTTGTTGCGTGTTGGCGTTATAAAATGTACCTACTGTCCAAATTTCAAGTCTGTAGCTTATGCCGTTTTGGATCTGCGATGGTCTGTCATTCAGGGCAAGCTCTTTTATATATCTACAGTCGCTGTGAATAAGTGGTTAAGTCGGATTTTGTCCAGAGATAATTAACTGCTTTCAGATAACCCGGAATCGTATCATTCTCGTTGTTTTCGGGTTTAAATGGAGTTGTAATATAAGCAATAACTCCTTTTCAAGCGAATGCCTTACTTAGCTGCTTATTCGATACGCAAATAACTCGATTCCGCTTACAAGTACAAGAAACTCATTTTGGAGAAAATTATACTTAAACACTTATTCACCGAAGCTGTAGATGTAAAGATTAACAAAATATAAACACATACAAAGAGGCTAAAATAATATACAATACGCTCTAGGAAGTATTTTACACTAATTTTATACATTTTATACTAATGTAGTATGTAATAAATTATTGTTTTAAGAAATAATGAAGAATCACTCACCGATCGACCTTGGAAACAGTTCGGAATCGTATGGGCTTTTGAAATCCTTAGTATTTTTTATTTAAAAAAAAAGGAAATGCACTCAGTTTAACCTGAAAAATTTAACAGAAATGCCAAGGAATTTCCACGCCGTATGATATATGTCATTGTTTATTCATATGTTACATAAACTAATATTAACCAATAACTTTGCTGCTATTTCGTCATCTTTATTATAAAATATGGGCGGAACAATAGTTAATTATTATCTTTTTATAATTAATTAACGTACGGACTTTTGTTTATTTTATTTTGTTGTGGGTCATTTTCGTTTAATCCCCGCATCTACTTTTATATTTTAAATAAAAGGTTATTCTAAAGACCAAAATGTATACAAGTGATTTATAATAACCTCAAAAATATTTTTGTCTTTATACCTCTGTCACTACAGAAATTCTCACAAATACGAGTCTAGTATCTTTTAGTTTCCGCCTGTACTTTATTTCTTATTTTGGCTGCAGTCCATAGCGACTCTATTATATTTGTATTCGGGTAGTTTTTCAAGAAATAGAAGAAACACAATTGGTAAGTACTTTATAATATAACTTCTCAAATTAACAATAATTACTTAACAAAACCTTATTCATATTGTTCTACAATCGACAACTCTGGGAGGTTACAGCTGAGGTTACCACCCAGGCCTCCCATGCGGTCTCAACCATTTGAATATTACGTATCATAAATAACAACCCTCCCACATATTTTTAATTAAAACACTATGAAGAACACAACACAACTGCACAAGTTGTCGCTAAGTAGGCGAGAATATTATTTTTGCTTCCTGGTGTGCTGTGGATACCGTCTGGAATCTTCTGGGGTAGTTGGCTCTAATGCTGATAGGCCTGGCGTAGATGAGGGAGTGTGCTCGGTAACGTGTTCTCTGTGGCCTGGTTCCGTTGGCCTCAAGAGGAGAGAAGCATGCAGAATCTTGGAGATGAGGCAAGATGGAAGAAGAAAGTATGATTCTTAGATGTGTGAATACCTCTTTTATCAACTGAGTCTGAGAGACAAATATCGCTTATCGGTTCGATGGATGTATCCATAGATCTTGGTAGGATTTGTCCATGTGCCCCTTGAAGTAGTTTCCACTTAAGTCTATTTCATAATGAAGGTCTCCCAGTTTGGTCACAATCACTCCCGGTATCCATTTGTCAGTTGCGTCGCTGTAAGAGCTGAACATGACTTGGTCTCCTGTTGAAAAGATACTTAAGTTTGATGAATAGTTTACTAGTTGCCTTTCCGTCATCTTGCTCTTTAGATCCGGCTTTACAAGATCCAGTCTGGACCGATCAATTCTTTCCAGAATGAGAAGGGATGGCGTTTGTCCCGTTGTTTGGAGAGGAGACTTGTATTGAAGAAGAAACCTGTTAATATGGTGCTGAAAATCGTCGATTGTTGCTCCTGAGGTGTGTAGCATTCTCTTCAAGGTCTGAACACCACGTTCTGCCTGGTCATTAGTGGATGGATGGTGAACTGCTGTGGTGCGATTACCGAACACCTTGTTTCTTTAAAAAATTCTGAGCAGAAATGTGACTCGTTGTCAGAAACGATTACTTTGGGAAGACCGAAATTAGCAAAGGCATTTTCAAGGATATTGGCTGTGGTTTGCGAAGTAGTCGCTTTCAACTAAAAATATTGATTTTGAATGAATTCAGAGAATTTCAGATTTTCAGAGAAATTTTTCTTCCACATAAAATATTGATTCCTTTTCAATTACAATTCGGATAAAAAAAAATCGATTTGGTCGGTATAATAAAAAACTTTTTTAACAACACTCTTTATTGGACAGCAACATAAAATATAATCTGCCACACTTAAGGGGAATAACTATTTGATATCCGTGAACACACCAAAGCCTATATATTTTTATTAATTGTTATTTTGATGGTAAATATTTTTGTTTTGAAGAGAAAAGATTTGTCCTGGGCGGGATTCGAACCCGTGTCGTCTGCATCTCGGGTCTTTTCAGCACAAATCTTTTCTCTTCAAAACAAAAATATTTGAAAATAATTACCATCAAAATAACAATTAATAAAAGTAAATTATAAAAAATATTTTGACGTATGTCAACAAGACTCTATTAAAATAATGTTCAATGAACATGGTCCCTCTTGTATAAATCCCCCGGCGGCAAATCTTTTCTCTTCAAAATATCCGAAGGGAGGCGATCTCAGATTCAAATCAAAATATTTTAAAAGGTTATCCAAGGTAACTGGTAGAAATGTAACTGTTATAAAATGTAACCGCTGGGGCATGTGCAGAACATTGGCCTGCTAGTGCCGTGCGTTATGTACACAAGTACCCATTAAATAAAGCAAAAGCCTTTATCAATTGTTTAAAACCTTTATTTTAATTTTGTTGATTATGAGACATCATGGAAGAAAAGGATGAAACTACTCGAATCCAATCTGAAAAATGTTATAATAAAGATCTAATAAAACTATAACAGTAATAAAACATGAATTTCATTGAAAAGAACCTAAATTTTTCTACTGAAACAAATGAGAGTAGATATTTACCTACATATGTATATGTGTTTACTTCATATGGAGTTATGAAGTTTTATAACTACAACGGTAATATAAAATATGAACATTTAAAATACAGATTTGTAAAAAAAAAATGTTCAAATAACATGTTGGGGTGGAGAGGATTAATTAGGTCATAATAGAAAACAGTAAATTTCTCAAAACAAACGCATAAAAATGTTAAGATAGTTGCTAGTAAATGGTATTTCTAAATAAATTTTATTAGGAATAAACAAATTTTAGAAATAAAACTAGACAATTGACCAGGTTGTTTGAAGTAAGTCAAACAGCTTCTAAAATATCAGATTCTAAGCACATCATGAATTTTTCATTATTCGAATGCCAAAAGTAATTTACATACTTTATGAAATGTTTGGTTTTAGATAGGTTAGATGATGTTCACAAGGGCTCATTAAAGATATTAGTAAATTTAAAATCAAAATACTTTATTTATTATTTTAAAGTAAAAGCCACAGGTAATGATAAGACCTATATCACGAATTTCAGAAGTTAATATTCACATTTGAATGAACAATTTAAACTTACCCGCTTTCACCTCGCTAATGCACTCAGCAATGGAGGATTATCCAACAAAAATCGCACAATCTGTAATTGTTTATCAGGATTTCTCAATAATAACCAAAGCTCCTGCAGTATTAGTCTCGGAACGACAAGTGAACGATATCGTCTTCTCACATGTGATTTAACACCATTAGTCGTTTTATTGGCATGTACAAGTCTTCCTTGAGATGCCATCGGTGATCTAATATTAGCTCTGGAACTTAAAAGTAATAATAATAAAATGGAGCAATAATGCTAAAAGCATATATGGGGATGGAAATCCCAATTTTTAAAATTTTAACATATAAATCATTTGTAAGTACTTGAATAAATCAGAAAGATTTATAATAATGGCAAAACTGTAAACTAATCAGCTGGTAACCTGTAAATCATCTTATCATCCATTATTGTACTAGGTTCCCACAATAGTAATCCCCAGTTTACAAATTGATTATGTAAAAACCAGTCACTTGAATGTTATCAATCGATAATAAAATGGATGGTGAAGAATGTGACAGCAGTTACATGCATGATAATTTGACCAAAATAAATGAGTAATGGTTAATTAAAGGTTAAACATTAGAATTGAATTGAGCAATGAAATGGTTTGCAATCTGCAAAGAAAATGGTCTCTAACATTTAGTAATTGAACATGTCAGACAAACAAAAACAATGACATTTCCTTGCAAGAACTGACATATTAGGAATTACAACAAGCTATAACATAACTCTATTATTTAAATAGTGTTACAATATCTGAAAGCTTTGAATTTGTTACCTAATAGTTACTTCAGTATAGCAAGCCACCAACAACAGAAATGTTCTTAACTGGGCAATAACCAACTTGTGTATGTCAACAGCCTTGAGTAACAAAGGATATGCTGTTTGTCTCTGCAGCCACCAGATGGCACTAGTAGTACTTAGGTTATTGGATGGGCACTGAATTTCCTAGGGTATTTTATTCTATGGGTTGCCTATTTTGATACTTCTGTCAGGTTCTTCATAGTTCATGTTCATCAAGGCCAAATAGTGTAGTGATGTAGCAAGTAGTGATACATTTTATTATATGTATGTCAGATGATAGAGGTCACATCAATTTAGAGTGATCACTGATTAAAATCATACCAGGGAGAGTCATGACTGACAAGCCCTTAATCGAGAATCCTTACTTGGGTATTATTAACAGCCAGAAATAGGCAATGTTTACTTAATCTTGGAATAGTTAAATCATTATGCCTTGATTCCAAGTAGTAGTACTATTTTGATGGAGGGACAGCTATGAGATAAGAAGTATCTTTCCTTTATTACAATTTAGTAAGAGCAATATCAGTTGAGTAATTGAAAACAGTATCTATGCATCAATGCTTTGTTACAACACATCTAATCCAAAATAAAAACTATATTGCCAGTTCCAGGGGATACCTATAAACCAATGGTCAGTTTTATAATCCCATTAAATGGACGCAATCATTGGGTGTTAAAATAACACATTTGCCAGTCATTTAACTACCATTAGTGTTCTTGTAATGGTTAGATTATATTATTCAAGAAAAATTATATATTTAAAAAGGAGTTATTTTTTAACCAAATTTTCACAAGCTATTTGTTGATCCTGTAGGAAACTCTTGGATCGTTGATGTAGACTGTACTATGCAATGAATACTGCATGTACAGAAATCCCACAAACCCGAATGGCAGAAAATCAAGTTGAGGTTGCTTTACCCAAGTGTTTTATTGCTGATACTTCTTAGATGTTTACCGTTAATGATCCTGTAAAATTAAAAAGTATTAGTGGATTCTAAATTTATTCATCATGTTTATTCCTTTACACAGAACTGATACTTTTAAAACTTCCTTTATCGCATTGCAGCTGAAATTATACTTTTTCTTATTCTTTAAGGATGAAGTTTCCCAGAATAAAAATGACCTTATTGTAATAATTTTAATTCATGGATAAACCTATTTTTTGAATCAATGTAAAATTTTTATAAAAACAGCTGGTTCTTACTAAAAATGGAATTAAATATTTATACTATTATATAGATTCATTTTGATTACAATCTTTCATTCTACAATATTCAAAGTAATATAATATCCTAGATAAATAACATAGAAAATCGAGAATATGGTCCGGATGGAGATCAATATAATTGTAACTATCGATTAAATACTGACGTTTCAACCAATACAACAGCAAAGTATATCTTAATAAGGGTGCTAAACTTCATGACTCTTTAGATTCAGCCTCTTTCTGTTTTTCAAAGGTTTAGGTACCTTGATCAACATCTACTATAATGAGAATCTAAAAGCAAGGATTTGTTGGAATAGTTGCAAATATTGTATTATATTACTGACCATTACCCAAACTATCACCCTTCATGATTTTCCTTATATTTCATGCCATCAAAAATATATTTATATATACAAATACCATAAAAATATATACTGATCCACAACTGATTTTTATAAATTATAAATCTAGTGACATTATGTGTAATTATATATTTTTTTAATAAAGACTTCAAATTGTGTCCATTAGAATTAAACATCACAATAAAAATTGAAATATGCTGATACAAAACACCACTTAAAATTCATTTAAACCATAAATTAGATTTATTTTAAGCACGAGAATGTTAGGATCTTGCTGTGAGGAAAGATGATGGGAAAAATCTGTTGGAGATGGACCTTGTTGATAGGCAAGAATTCGATTGCAGTGATCTGATAAGGATGATCTTAATTTTTGAGGGTAACCATTCAACCTATTGCAATGGTGGGCCAATTGCAGGTGAAGGGTAAAGTTTATTGCTTAGTGATGATAACTGCCAGGAACCATAACCTGAACCTTGAAAATATATAAGAGGTTAATATAAAAAAAAGTGATAAAAAGCTTTACTGCTTAAGCAATGCAACAACTACCTTCCTTTGCTGTTGTTGAGGACTGGAAAGAGTGTTCAAGTGATCTTAATTTTTGAGGTCAACCATTCAACCTATTGCATTGGTGGGCCGATTGCAGGTGAAGGGTGAAAAAAATGGTCCGGGTGGAGGCCAATAAATTTCTCTTAGATATGGAGAGAAATGTTTATTAAGTAGCCTAACTTTTTGACCTACATTGCAGGTCTTCTTCAGGACTGTCGTGGGGGGGGGGGGGTGCCTGTTATGAGTTTGTCACAAATTCTAATCACATCCCTATCTAACGCAACCCCCCCCCCCAACCACAGCCCTGAAGAAGACCTGCAATGTAGGTCGAAACGTTGGCTACTAAATAAACACTTCTCTCCATATCTAAGAGAAATTTATTGACCTCCACCCGGACCATTTTCTTCACCCTTCACCAGCAATCAGCCCGCCAATGCAATAGGTTGAATGGTTGACCTCAAAATTTAAGATCATCTCTTATCAGATCACTGCAATTGAATCCTTGCCTATCACCTAGGCCCATCTCCAACAGATTTTTCCCATTATCTTTCCTCACAGCAAGATCCTAACATTCTCTTGCTTAAAATAAATCTAATTTATAGTTTAAATGAATTTTAAGTGGTGTTGTGTATCAGCATATTTCAATTACCTATTTATAAATAATACAATATTTGCAACTATTCCAACAAATCCTTGCTTTTAGATTCTCATTATAGTAAATGTTGATCAAGGTACCTAAACCTTTGAAAAACAGAAAGAGGCTGAATCTAAAGAGTCATGAAGTTTAGCACCCTTATGAAGATATACTTTGCTGTTGTATTAGTTGAAATGTCAGCATTTAATCGATAGTTACAATTATATTGATCTCCATCGGGACCATATTCTTGATTTTCTATGTTATTTATCTAGGATATTATATTACTTTGAATATTGTAGAATGAAAGTTAGTAATCAAAATTAATTTATATAATAGTATAAATATTTAATTCCATTTTTAGTAAGAACCAGCTGTTTTTATAAACATTTTACATTGATTTAAAAAATAGATTAATCCATGAATTAAAATTATTACATTAAGGTCATTTTTATTCTGGGAAACTTCATCCTTAAAGAATAAGAAAAAGTATAATTTCAGTTGCAATGCGATGAAGGAAGTTTTAAAAGTATCAGTTCTGTGTAAAGGAATAAACAGTTTTAGAAGTTGGGATCTGGCATTGAAATGAATAAATTTAGAATCCACAAATACTTTTTAATTTTACAGGATCATTAACAGTAGACATCTAAGAAGTATCAGCAATAAAACACTTGGGTAAACCAACCTCAACTTGATTTTCTGCCATTCGGGCTATCAGCCCAGCGATGGACGTCCCCTACCCTTGGGACAACTGGTCTCCTGAATATTTATGTCCCTTCAGAAGACATAAATCTTCTTTCTTACTGCCTGCCCGGGCAATGGCCTCCTCCATGTGATTCTTTCACCATCCCCTCTCTTGTGCCTGACTCTTGCAGCATCCTTGTCGACTTGATATTTTCATCTATTCATGGGGCTTCTAACCTGGTGTCACCAAGGGGGTGGCACTCTAGGAGTCTTTGTGGCATCTCACTTTCATCCATCCACTCCCTTCCTTTTTTGGACCATAAATTGTACTGAGGAATTTTCTTTCAAAAACGCTGATCCAATGCTCATCTTTCTTCCTCAGTACCCAGTTCTTAGTACTGTAGGCCAGTACAGTTCTAATACAGGTTTTTTAGATTGATACCTTTGAGTTTTTTTTAATCAACTTTTAAAACAATTTAAAATATTTTTGCAAACCAAGAAAGTAGATACTTTCTTACGTAGATACCGATAGATATCGGTAGCTAAATTTCTTCTACCAATGTCTTGCGCTACATTATGGTAGTTACTTATGTAAGAACCAAAGTAGACCAACCCTTCTACTTTCTTAAACACATAATTATTTAAGTTTAGCAGGGAGAGGAGTTATTTCTTGGTACATTTGTCTGCAAGTACCCAAGGTTTTGGCAACCTTTTAGATAAATATCATCCGGCATAAGTGCTCATACCATCTCAGCTGTCTCTTTTCCAGAGTCTCTCTCTTTCATATTTAATTCTTTCATTTCGGATTCTATTCCGGCGCGTTTTTGAAGCTACTCTGAGTAAGTACTTCATCTCTGCATTTTCTCATTCGGCTCCATTTTTTATCTGGAAGGAGCCATATAGCAGAACTGGCATGTATATGGCCTTGAAAATGTGGAGCTTGATATCTTTCCCTATCTCTCTCTTTCCCACAATTGTGTTGCAACACAACAAGCATAGGACATCGTAGACTTATCAGGCTGTAAGCTATGAATAATGACTAAGAAATTAGTCAGCCTAACAAGAATTACCCTATTGAAGACTGCCTGTTGAGTTAAACAAGGGAATTCACTGTTGGAGGAATGAACATTAGCTTGAGACTGGTTGGTCCTCTATATCATCTCTTCTTTAATAAATTAACCTTAGAAACAGCCATCTGTACTATAAAAACAAATCCAGGTAGAACCATTTACAATTGCATGTCCCAACAGCTGGCATATGCTGAAGATGTCGTCATTACTGCTAGAACCTATTAGAAGAAGCACTATCAGAAATAAAGTCAAAGAATTTGAAGGGATGTCTGTTAAACTGGGTCTTAAGGTAAATGAAGATAACACTGGTTAAATGGAAAGCTCAAGATTGGAAAAGGAAATGAATTGAGAAGTTGTTTCAAAAATCAGTTTTAGAACTGTAACCCACTTTAAGTAAGTGGGAAGTGGAGTTACAGTTGGTAACAAAGTAGAGTGCAAAATATAAGCCAGGATAACAGCTGGAAATAGGTGTCATTTCTCATTGCAAAGAGTGTTGCAGTTTAGATCGCTCTAAGAGAATGTAACTCCAAACAATAGAAAACCATAAAAAGACTGGTAGTCATGTATAGCTGCGAGACAAGGCTCCTGACCAGAAAATCAGAATGCCTATTCAATTCCTGGGGGACAAAGGTATGAAGAAGAAGGAATAAGGAGCTATTTGGAGAACCCAAAATGGTGGCATTAATATAATGTGCTCAAATAAGATGGATGGGACATGTTGAGAGAATCCCAGACTATAGACTACCTAAGAAGATGCTGTATGGGAAACTGAATGGCTGGATCATGTTGATGCTTTCCTCAGATCAGATGGTTGGATGATGTGGAGAAGAATCTAAAGTTGCTGGGTGTTTGAAGATAAAGAGAAATAGTGTGGGATCGTGAAGATTGGTTGGCTGTAGTGGAGGAGGATTTTTCCAGCATGTAGTACCATTATAATAATAATCATACTGATTATTTTGATTTAAAAAAAACTATATTAGTACCCTCATCTTTGTATATCATAATCTGTGGAATGTTTTGCTGAAATAATAAATGACAATTTTTAATAAACTCAATCAAACTTAAATTACCTAGGATAGTTTGGAAGATTTATAATAAGTGCAATGTCTTTTTTGTCGCAACCCTAATTTCAATTCATAATATAATACATTTATAATTAATAATAATCAAAATATTAAGTGTTTGAGTGGAAAATAGTTGACTGGATAATTCTTATGATGGATTGAATTTGTCAGGGGGTGCAGTCAAAGATAACACAAAATAAGTGAAACTTATTTTTCAATTGTGCCAACGTTTTGGCCTACGATATAGGCCACCTTCAGGGCTAAGAAAGAAACAGGAAATGACTATATAAATGGTTGCAGTACCAAGGAAGAATTACAGAATTTATAGTAATGTGAAGAGATACAGAGAGTAAGATAAAATTATAATAGAATTTTGCATGGATAAAAGAAATAGTGTACAGAAATGATAATAATGTAAAGAGATACAGAGAGTAAGATAAATTATGAAATAACTAGTGAGAAAGAGTAAAGAGAAAGCTACATTGTGTAAAACAGGTAACTCATTTTTCATATTTTATAGTTTCATTGCTTTCTTCTAACAGCTGTCCATTTTGCCCTTAACTATGTTACTGAGTTCTTGTTGATTTTAGAAAATCTAACAACATCACTGAGAATTTTGTTTTATATGTTTTACCACCCGACAGAAGGGCTAAATGTTTTTGTTCATTTCATCTTCAACTGTATGAATTTTCACTGAAGCAGCACTTTACTAACAAGGAACACACCTGCAAAGTATTAATAAATTTATTTCATCAGCTATTGAACTATTGCTAGGGCTTCCGACTCTGTAGCTCAAGAAATAGAAATCTAAGATTTTTCATTTAACACAATCACCCAATTTACTCGGACTTACTGGCCAAATTGTATGCATGAAACTCCTAACTAAATCAACTTTTTCATAACATAAGGACTTCAGACTATATTTTCACTATTAAATTGTGCTCGGAAAATTCTTTAGTAATCTTGGTTTTTTCTGATAAGCTTTCAAAAGAAGAAAGTCCATCACTTATAAGAAAAATATCAACTATGAACTTTACTACAGAGCATCTGGAATCCAACCTGGTAGTTCCTGTATTCTTCAAAACTAAGATGAATTTGAAAAAGTAGTTGATATTTTCACTAAAATGGTGCTTAATGCAACTTAATCTTCATGAGAATCCAGTACAAATAAACAATGAACTTACCTTGTTACTCTCAATACATAAGAGACAAAAATATGAGCCTGAAATGTTTAGCATCTAGCAAACATTTAGATACTTGAGATGATACCATCAAACTTATAATTCTCTACTCTTAAATCATTCCTCTCAGGCAGATTTTTTTCCACACATGAAATTGATATTTTGTCTATTTAACAATTGCTAACAAGAGTATCTGAAGGGTCCTTAATCGAAGTATTACAATATATTATTTTAACGCTAACCATATCAGATGAGAGCATCTTTTGCAAAGAATAGAGCAATCATAACAAGACATCAATCTTTCCTTAGAGAGGCATCACTAATGTTACATAACTTACAAAAACTATTTGATTGATACTCAATATTAAAATTAAGACAAAAACTCATTACATATAAATACTTAAACCAGTTTGGGCTTGTGCCTCTTAAATTTTTGGGAATGCTTAAAAAACACATACCATGTCTTTTACGTAGAATTAATTTAGCATCGCTAAAATTTATAATAATTACATGGACATGACAATCAAGTAAAAGTAAGAATGGCTATTATCAAGAGGCTAAAAAGGTTGAGGATGAGAGACCTTCTGTAATTTTCCTATAAATTAAATAAAAGCATGGAATAGATTCCATTGACTACCATCTTCTTCCTTGTACCTCTTGTGTTATTATGGGAAGTACAACAGGCAATCTAATTATTGTCAATCATTTATTAGACAGGTGTGACAATAAAGACAGAAGAAGAGTATTGGCTGGGTATCGGGGATACTTTGCCATTGCCAGTTTGCTGAAAAGCAAAAATGTCAACCTCAAAACTAAGATCACTCTCTATAAATCGCTGATTCGGCCAAGTGACATATGCTAGCGAGACACGGACCCTAAACAAGAAGGATGCACATCTGGTGGATTGATTCGAAAGGCGTATCCTCAGACGTATCATAGGGCCCATCCAGGAAAACGGTGTATGGCGCAGAAGAAAAAACAGATAGTTATATGAACGCTATAATGACATGACAATCTTCTCTTTTGCCTGGTTACAGAGGATGAAGTGGCTGGGTCACCTGCTGAGAATGGGAGAAGAAAGAACTGTTAGAAGAGTGTATGAAAACTGCCCTGATGGAGTGAGGCGTAGAGGGAGACCCAGGGACAGGTGGAAGGATAGCATCCTGAGAGATCTCAAGAAACTGAGAATAAGTTCCTCACCTGCACAGGACCGAAGCAGATGGAGCTTGGGGATTGAGCAGGCCAAGGATCGCTTTAAGCATCTGTCGCGCCACTAAAAGAAGAAGACAATAAAGAAAAAAATGTGAATATTAGATTCCTCAACATTTTGTTTCATTTTCTAAGCTGTATCATTGAAGAGTCTTGAAAATCCTTTTCTCTAAATATCTAATTGTGGTTAGGAATGTGCCCTGGTGATCAAAAGTATAAAACAAGTGTTTGTCAATAAACAAACATAGATTCAAATAATTCACTATTATTTCTTTCTATTCAGGGTTGGTCTCTTATTTTTTATTTATTTATTACATAACCTACAAAAATTGACTGTTGAGATCTTGTATCATTTTAATAATAGTTATTTCCTTTCATTTAAAATTAAGTCATTTTATCTCATTTATATTAGTATGTTAAAATACTTTTCTGTTTTATATATATTTTTAATCTCTAGTTCAATCAAAATTGGAGGAAGTGAACAAAAGTATTCCTTGATTTCTCTTTTCAATTGTTACCAAGTTTAGATACAATGTTATAGTTACTTCGGTCAACAGACATAGCTGCTGTTACCTTCAAACCAAAACTGATAGATAACGCTTGGATTCTTGTTCCTATTATTGTGACTTTATGTTATTGTATTAAACATTAAAATTTATAGTTTTTCCCTACAAAGAGATGAAATAACTGACTAGTATGGCAGTTTTTAAAATAATATTTATTATTAATGCTTTAACTAAACCACAGCTGTTTACTTGAACTCCTCACAGCAATATGTAAACTCCCAATGAATCCTTTCAATTTGAAGGTGGGGGTTATAATTTAATTGATTGTAATAGAAATCTCATGTCTGATTTTGATGAAATAAATATTTAAGTTTTTTCATATTTTTTTTAATGTTAAATAAAGAGGAAAATACTAACATTTAACTTATAATAAAAAGTGACCATATTAGCAAAAGAACATTGGCCAGGTGGGGCCTGATTGATTTAATGCATTACAAATGATTCTCCAACTGTAAGAGACATTTGTAACATAATGAATTAATTTTTACTAACTTGTTTTACCCAGTTGAGTTGTAATTATCTAAAACGTACAGAAAAATAATAGGTTAAAGGATGATTTTTGATTAATCAGAACATTTCCAACCTTGTCACAGAGTAGGGCACAAGCTGCTTATGTGCAATAGGAAAAAATAAAAGAATTTTTAAAATTTTGAGAAATAATTAAAATAGTACTTAAAATGTAATTTAATATTAAAATATCTAAAATTAGCTGGTGGACATGGGAGATGTATATGTGAAATGGGCTGTGGAACTGAAGGGGTTGGTTAATCATGTTTTCTTTCTTATTCTAACAACTTATTTATTATAGTTTTGGAAAATGGCTATTTTTCTATTTTGTTCTGACTTTTTCATAGAATTACATTAAAAAAAAAAGAATTTCATATTTTAGGTTTTTATTTGCTGTATAAAAATCCAGTTTCTGCTAAAGAAATTATAAATAAACTGAAATAACAGTCAATACAAATAAATGTAACCTTCAGGTTGAGGTTATGGTTCATATGGCAGACTTCTTGATCCAAAGAATGGATGTTAAAATTCTCAATCATAAAATATCTTCTATAAAAATAAATGATTATAACGGGTCAATTATGCTATGATTTTATAACTCTTTCAACAAAGGGAGGTTGAGAGATATCTAAAAATTATGTTGACCCCAAAATTTTTTTTTTATTAAGTTAAATTTATAATGTACAAACATGTAATTATATTTAATATTTAAGGTCAACAAGTTCAGAAAAAACTTATCTATTTTTTTAAATCAATAAACTTTTTACATTCTTGTATTTATTTTATGAAAACTACCGTACCTTTATACATAAGACAACAAAGTACCTTTATCAATTGCCTTTAAAACAATTCATAAAACTGAAATAAATATTCCTGTTTATTATTTACAATACCTCAAGTATTTTAGATTGCTTGGATTTTTTTTTTCAATTTTCTTTTAATTTTTTTTAAATGTACAATGTTATATACAAATTGAGCTTACGTCCACTGAAGTTAAACATCACCATTATATTTTGGTATTTCAATAATACTGAAAATCAATATCACACAAAATTCATTTAAACTGAAAATTTGTTACTAACACCAGACACTTTAATAAATTTAATTAAAAAAGAAAAAAAGAAAAAGAAAAAAATAGGAACACATTTAACACAATGTAGTACTTACACCTTAAAAAGTAATCAAGTATTAAAAATAATAAAGAAAAACAATAAAAAGGCACGCAATTAATGCAAACCTGTATTAATCTACCTTTTGTATTATATAAATAAGTTAATCAGTTACACAACCATATCACGTTTATATTCCAGTTGTGTAATGTCTAGATATGCAATATATAGAAACTAGTGGAGCGATAATTGAAGAATGAATGGTTACATTTAAAATGTGCCGAGTAAAATGTGCTAGCAAATTGTGAAAATTTAATTGACATTTTTTTTTCAAAGTTAACTATTTTTTATTTAAATCAACTTTATACAAATGAAATAAATACATTTGAGGAAATAGGAAGAAGCTGTTCAATAATTATCTGAACATTAAAAGACAGTACTACTATTCTAGGAATAAGTTTTTGTTCAAAGAATTCGAATCAAAACTTTGAATTTTTATATTTGGAACTTGAAAAATTAACTTTCAAATAAATTATTTGTACAAGATTTACAATAGCAAATTTCAAGACCCAATAATTTGGAATGTCTTCAGTTTTACAAAGTTTCTTTTCTTTGATTATGCATTTTTCAAATTCCAACTTGGTGATGTAGTAGACATATACATATATATAATATACAATGAAAATTAACAAAATGTGTCAAAATAAAAATAAAATTGGAACTTATTTATGCTAAATGGCATAAATGACTGCGAAAAGGCTGATATGACAGTGGTTACAGAATGCTGCACTTAATATCCGTCATTATATTTTTGTATAATTTACTTTAAAATGTCAAATGGAAATTAAGGGCAGATGTGACCCTAGATAACAATATAATATATTAGCTAGTATTGAAACTAGTAAGTCACATGTCAGTAACCAATGTCAACACTGTCTCTTCTACTATCTGTACAAAAACGTAAAAAAGCTTAATACACAAGCTATAGTTTTATACATACAATAAATATATATATGTATACATGTTTATATATATAAAAAAATAACATGTGACTCTTTATGTTCAATCCGACATTTGACATATGAACAAAAAAGGGTCAGGAAAGAGATCGAACGCTCATTAAAACTACTTCTTTGTCTTAAAAAGGTCTATTTAAAAAAAAATAAAATTAATTGGTGTATATCAATATTTAATGTAAACAAACTAACAGTATAGCACTTTTCAATAATATTCTTATTTACATTGGATTGATCTGTCTATGAATAAGATTAACTTCAAAAACAATCAACATCACCCATCATCACAACACAGCCTTGTAAGCCGATATACTAGATTGTTAAAAGCCATTCGGTATTCTATGGCTAGCTACGACCTCTTTGTAAAAAACAACTTCAATTATATTAATATCTATAAATATATACATTATATTTTAAACATAAGACAATATATATTCATTGGCAATCTTTTAGAGTATGTACATAACAATAATCTCTATTCTCGACATATTTACAAGTATTTATTTGTAATAAAAGATTCAAACTAAACCCTTACATTTCTTAGGTTTATTTAATTTATATAAAATTATAATATCAATAGTATAGATACTAGCTCAATGGGTTTAGAATGTCCCAATACAAACCCCATATATAATATATTTACATGATATTAACAAAATTTACAGTTTCGTTTTAGATAAAACCTATATAAACTAACATTTCTAATATCGAAATGTTTTCATTCTAATAAAGTCAAAGAATAAATTTTCGTTTTTAAATATACTATACAGAAATAAATATAACACATTTGTCCAAGAGAACGAGAGAGAAGTAAAAATAGCACTTGGGAAACTTTGTTTAAGAGTTGTTCTCCTCATTGACCTGAGGAACTTTTCGATGTCAGCGAGGTAAAAAAATTGTCCAGCAAGCACACGCAACGAGTTATTAAGTACATAGCACACTAACTTACTGTATATACTACAATTGTTCAACAAACTTCGATAGTTGATCCTGAGGCGTGAGATCGTTGGGGTCTTGCTGGGAGGGTTGGGCAGGGGACTGGTGGTGGGAGATATGGGAGAGCATCATATCTGTCGTCGGAGACGGGCCTGGTCGAGGAGAAGGAACAGGCCTTGGGCTAGGGTTCGGCTGTGGTGATCTGATAGGAGGAGGTGAGCGCATCATCTGAGGTTGTCCAGTCTGTTGCATGGGAGGGCCCATTACAGGGGAAGCTACGGGCTTACTACTCACTGCTGAATACTGTCCGTCGCCAAAGCCTTGGTAACGTACGCCACCTAGTCGAGCAGCTTGTCCAGCTGCAGCTGCCGCTGTTTGGTAACCTGTTAAATAATCAAAGATCTTTCTTTACTTTATAACAAAGCTAAGCAATGCATTACAATAATTTACTTTTTAAAAAATTATAAAATAAGGCTGAAGCGAATTAATCAGGTTATAAAATCAGATATTCATCTCCAAAATTGTAAAAATAAGATCAAATAAAGTAATGTAAAGAGGAAGTCAAGGCTGAATGTTTAGGAACAAGAACCCTCTACTTCCAACAATTTTACCACTACTAGTGTTATAATTGTATTACACCATATTTACTACACATCTGATATAATGTAATAATATTATTTATACAGCATATGGCATTGCTCTATTCTGAAATGTTAAATCACTAACACAAAAAAGGTTAAAAAATTATGCAAGAGACAAATGTTTCATTAAAAGTTTGAAATTGGATTGTTTGTCGATCTATATTGATTATATAAGTTTGTTAATAAAAATTGACTAACCTGGAGGAAACTGCTGCTGTTGCTGTTGCTGCCTCTGCTGCATCGCCAGTAGCTGCTGATGCTTGTACCAGTTAGGATGCTGAGGGTTAGGCTGCTGGTTTGTCTGTTGGTTCACTTGCTGCTGCTGTTGTTGCTGGCTAAGCATCTGCATATGTTGCAACCTGTTTTGTTGTTGCAGGAGATGTTGCTGAATCTGCTGCTGTCCAACGGTTTGCTGTTGACCTTGAGCCCCTCCTCCAGCAACAGCCTGATTCTGCTGGACTGGACCTCCACCAGCCGCTGCAGCTGCAGCAGCAGCCTGTTGTTGCTGTGCTTGCTGGAATGCCTATCCAAATTAATAAACATATCACTCCAAAAACTGAGTGAAAATGAACACACAGGAATGTATATAAAAATGTCTTAGGGACATATAAAAAAAAAGACTAACCCCAAAACAAGGATAACTATATGATTAAACAATAAAAGAAAAAATTAAATGTCCAAGCATTGTATGAAATGAAAAAACTAAATTTGATTAAGAAAGAACCTTATAATTAATATCATGGAACAATGTGAGCAGAAGAAAGTTTTATCAATCATAGATATGTACAAACTAACATCGACAATCAATTATTTGATAGCAAAATACAAACAGGCGAGATTATAATTGGAAGCCTAAGCAAATAAAAAAGAACATTAGTGATAGCAATTTTTTATAATTAACTATTTTTTTTATATAGATATGGAATAAAAAAGCCGAATTTCTATTCAATATTTTTATGACCAGAGCATATATTTTTAGTAGCAGAAATTATTCCGGACAAAAATAATTATAAATACAAGCTGTGCTTCTTTACAAACATTTCCTGCATGTGAGTATCTATTAAGCAAGTGTTGTTATATCAAAGGTAATTCATTGTATGGTCTTAGTTCAAAATTAAATATTAATTATAGTTTTCAAAATATAATATGTAGTTTTAAATTAAATTAATTACTAGATTGGTTCAGAAAAAATAAAAAGAATGAAAATTTATGTTTTTAATATTAAGATATATAAACATATTTTAGTATTTTTCTTTTAATATTTGCTTTTAATTAAAATGGATAAGTATAGTTTCAATTCTCTGAGTTTACTTCCTGACTACATTTACTAATTAAAGTGAAACTCAATAGATACCTTTCTACTAGAAACAGTTTTCTAAGGTCTCAGCCTTATAACTATATCAATACACATAAACAAAAAAGACGCCTGTTATATTAATTGAAACCTAAAATAATCGTCATCATAAGAAATTATGCTTTCTTATTGGTGTATTAGCTTTATCTGGGATTTATTAACAGTAAAATGTGAACACACTTTAGAATAGGATTATCCATGTTCCCAAGAAGTGATAAAATGTTGTGATCCTCATCTTTCCTCAGTTTTCAAAAAAATCATTTCACATCTGCTCATCAAATTTTACTAAAACCCACTATACTATATAGTACACAATTTTGTTCTTATAATTTGAAATGTTAAAAATGACATTAGTTAAATTTCATGAACAATAAAAGAACGGTTAATCATCATATCACTGATCTCAAGGGTATGAAACTATAGGCTTATTGGTTTAAAAGGACGTAACGTACCTGTCTTTGCTTTATAAATGCAGCCATAAGTTGAGGATTAGTTTTCAATATATGCAGTATCTGCTGTTGCTGATCAGGAGTTGTAGGATTCTTCAATGTCTGCAGAAGCTGCTGCAGCACTTGCTTCTGTACAGCAGGGGTCTGAGCTTGCCCCCTCATCGCAGGTACAGCAGCTGCACCGGGTGGCATCGCACTACCACCTCCAGGCAACATTCCAGGTCTTTGTCCGGGTGCGGTTGGCATCCCCACTTGGTTCTGGTATCTAACATAATACAAAATATTCCAATCAGATTGCAAAGTTACGTGCATTGTGAGGGATGAGAACTAACAGTATTTATTGATTCAGCAGTTAAACAAACAATCGGTTAATTTAATTATTATTTATTTAGTATACTTGTTGTAGAAGATACATTTTTTTAATTCCTGTTAGAATGATGTATTTGTTTACAGGTTAATAAGAAAAATTACTTCAAAGAAAGCTGTATCAATCCCATAAACATTGTTGATATCCCAAAACAGAATACTTACCTCGGTGTCCATTGTTCAATTGGAGGAATAAGAGGCGGGCCAGGCACTTGCTGGATGCCCCCTCGCTGGCCAGGGGGAGGCATTACTTGCTGCGGAGGAGCAACTTTCCCTGGGTAACTGAGGGCGGCCTGCGGTGCTTGCTGCCTCGCTGCTTCTTCCTGAACCTTCAAATCGAACAAGCAATTAGAAATATATATAAAATAATTATACCATTTATAATGAACTGAATATAAGACAATTCCTGTTTAGAGAAGCCCAAGGCTGAATGCTGATTTAGCTAAAGAGTGTCGTTTATCTCATACTCCCTCCCACCACATGTAATAAATAATCAGCCTGGATATTACATAACCTATACCAGCAATCTACTGTCTTACATGGCCGTTTCTAGTTGAAATTTCAATAAAATTTTGAATATACATTTTTGTTTCAATGATATTAAATTTGACAAATGGAAATATAAGCAAACACCATCTCTAACACACACAAATCTTATTAAACTAGAAAGTTGGAGGTCTTAATAACTTTTATCTGTTTTCCTAAACATGAATAAGATATAGTAAATAATTCATTAGACTATTATAACCTATAATTATGTTACAGATATTATAAATTTATGCTGTATAAAAATAAAATAATCTATTGCATACTGTAAGAGCAGGTGTGCAAACATTGTTTCTCCTTGGAGTTGTACTCTTTTTTAGAAATCATGGTACGGAAAATAGGAGAAATGAAAAAAAATTAGGTTTCAGTCAAGTCTAGACTTCTTCCATCTACACATGTGATACCGAATACCATTCTCTTAACATTAGGAGATCTACATAATTTATAACTTAATTTTTATTAAAAAAGCAGTATTATAATTAAAATAAATGAAATAAAAATGCACTGATCCATAGTAGCCAAATAAAAAATAAATAAATCAAATTAAGATTACTAAGGTTTCTTTTTCGTAACTAATAACTGAATTAATTATTAATAACATAAAAAACTTAACATAGAAGAAATTAAGAGAGAATTCAGTAAAACTAATTTAGGAATCATCAAACTAACCCCTTCCAAGTGCCTCCGAGAGTGTAATTTATAAAGGCTGCATAATTTAGAATTCCTTAATTTAATTTTTTTTTAAACAAACAGAAAAATCATTAAATATTTTTAACTTTCATGTTTAAAAACATTTTAAGTAAACCAAAGTAATAATAGTGAGATCATAAATTTGTTTATAGTTGTACTATATATTCAGTAACTTTAGCTATAAGGCTATCTTATTGAAAGATTTAACTATAACAAAGATTTGTATAAACCAGAAGTTCCCAGACTTTTTTCTCATAGACAATCTTAAAAATTTAGCTTGTTCCGGTGGACCCCCAGTAGCTACATGTCTACCATATTCCCAAAACTCGACAAAAAAGTGATGATTTAGTAATCATAAGGAGGTCTTACTCAACAAGATATGGCTATTTTAATAGAATAGGATTACCTAATTAATTATTGCAATGAAATAAAGAAAGTATGGACGGCAAACTGATTCTAATTATTAAAACCATTTTTTGTCACGCCAACGCAGAGCCCCGCCCGAGTCTCCCGTGGACCCCTAGGGGTCTACCTGGACCACTTTGGGAACTAAGGGTATAAACATTCCTCCACTATTTTATGTTTTCAATGTGTATATTTGGGAGCCATAAGTAAACCATCTCTGAGCTTAGCTCATCTAAAGGTCTAACATCAAACCAAGTCAGTATTCCAGGTATAAAAACTGTATAAGGTATAGCATATAGTGTCTATATCACTTAAACTACTAGCATGTTTTACAGCACCTTTTGCAATACCGTATATATAATAAAGAATATAAAAGCGAATTATGAAAAATTCAGAGAGGCTAGAGAAACAATAAGTATAATATTTTAAAACATTGCATAGCTAAAAGACATATACCAACACCTGAAAACTGTGGATAGCATGCAAACAAAATTTAGAAACAGATGAAAAAGAAAGAAGAATGTAAGCCTAGGATAGAGAGAGGAAGAAGAGGATACCTGTTTGACAACCTGTAGTACGTTGGCAGGAGGGGTCTGGGAGCCGGGCTTGAGGCCGAGGGACTGGTGCGTCGGCTGAGGGGCCATCAGGGCAGGTGGTCCAGCTCCGCCAGGGCTCACGGCCCCCCCGCTCAAGCCCCCGCCGCCGCCTCCCCCTCCACCACGCGTTGTGTTCATCACCGCCATTCTTCTTCTCAGCAGCTGGGCTTGTTGTAGGCGTTGTTGCAGCTGTTGCTGCTTCATTTTGTGCTTGATATTCAAGCAGAAAGGCACTGGACACTTTGTTTCCTATAAGAGCCAATATATAATTAATATCTAAGAATACAATTATAAATAAAAAAAAGTTTTGATCAAGATTATGACAGAATATTATAAATTATATATACATAAAACAAAATCTTATACAAATTCATTGGGAAATATCATTTTTGAATGCAAAGTGGTGTTACCCAGCCAAATGACATTTCTAAATGCTTTAAATGAAGACAATTTCAAGTGAATAGCTGGGAACACCATCACCTATAGCAGGAAGAAATTAATTTATGTCTGATCATCACAAACCAATCCAGTTTTTGACAGTGCCTAAATGATCTCCATGTTAATAAAAATAATTATATTAGAAACATTTATCTAAATCGCAAAGAAATGTCACACTAGTATGTATTTTTTTTATATGTATAAGTAAGTGTGGTGTATTTGTATAATTTTGAAAGAATGTTTTAATAAAAATTGTAACTCTGTTTCTCATAAACCTGTATACACCAATTTGTTACAAGCAACAACGATCACCTTCCTACCAAAGCTCAGTAGGAGTTGAAAACATTAAAATAAAGTAATTATTTAATATTTCAAATTGTAGCAAGTTACAGCTACTTTATATAAATTTATTTATGTCTGAAAATAGTTGTGTACGCGATTCAGGTAAATCTATAAATCCTTATAGAAGGGTCGAGTCAGGCTAAGGGACATCCCAAATTTTTAACAGAAACTTTTAAATGGGTAATATTGGCTAAAGACAAAAATGTGGTGAAGGTACACAAATCAATGAAGCTAAAACCAGGTAAATGGTTTCAAAACAAGTTCGAAACCTGGGAGGTGCCAAAATGTGTTCTTTTTGGACCCTACATGTTTGAGCAGATTTCACAATTTGTCTTCTAAGGATCTGCAGTAACTTGCAACAAAAAACACACATATATTTGGCAATATATACAGCCCCGGTGAATAAGTGATTAAGTCGATTTTTTTTCTTCAAAAATAAGTTTTTTGTACTTAAGGAAGTGGAATCGTGTTATTTTCATAGTGAATAAGGGGGGGAGGATAAGTTGGGCATTGCCTTGAAATGGAATTAGTGCTTATATTACAAATCTATTTCAAGCCAAAAACTACGAGTATGATACAATTCTACTTCTCTCAATACAATTAAATCTCTCTGGATGAAATTAGACATAACCAATAATTCACCAGGGCTGTAGATATAAAACCTATAGATTTATATCATATGTTGTACATCTGTCCAGTAAATGAATTATACCCAAAAATTATTCTGACAAAGCCCTGCTTTAAATCATCACAGAGTTGGGAGGTCAAAGCTATGGCGAGCAGATTGTCAGGTCACTAACGACAGAGAACATATGCACATGGGAACTGGATTGCGTTGGCACAGAATAGGGATGCATAACAATTGCTTTTGGAGGAAGCTAGAATCTTTAATGGATTGTATCGCTAAAAAGTATCAATCTATTATAGAAAAATTCAATGAACATACACTCATTGCATATATGTCACAAAGATGAAAATCTAGATCTTTATTACCACTATTTAAATTAAAAACTTGTTAATTTTCATGTGAACATAACTTACTTGACAATATTTTGCATGGTAACAACAAAGCGCAATAAGCTGCTTGCAAATAGGACAATTGCCGTTAGCCTTCCTCTGACAAACTTTGGTGTGCTGAACAACCCTCTTCATCCTCTGACAGCTTGGTAACCTACAGTTAGCATCCCTGCATTGGCAAGCATGGACCAATGACTGGATACACCGTTGGATAGATAACTTCCTAGCCTCCTGTTAGCAAACAAAAAAACGAACACTTATTAATATTTCTTTAATTTCATAAAACAACTATTTTATATTGTTTAAAAGAAGGAGAACAAAATCGCAATTATAGATACCTGTGGATTGGCCTGTTTCTGATCCGCAGGAGATGAACCGTCATCAATATCTAAACCAAGTTTTTCCATTTTATGTGGATGTCCATCTTTTTCAAAGCAAGTCACACATAAATCAAAATCCTGGAATGAACATAAGACATTTGTTTAACAGATATTAATCTTGATTTTGTTTTGAATAAATTAATATTAGAATAATACTTACATCACATACTGTACAGTGATATCGAGTTTCAACATGGGCTTTACAGTTATTACAGGTATATACAAACTTGTCTTGCCCTTGATTGTGGAGCTCGTAGAGCATAGACATAGAAGAAAATTTTGCTCTTCGTAAAGATGAAAACTCATAATGCCTTTCCCGGGCCATAGTCAAGAAAGCATCACGGCCATCCATCAGGTCACAATTAATAAAAGGATCTGGATCTTGAATTGGCTATAAAGAAATGTAAAAAAAATTAAAACATATAACATAAAGGACAGGGATTACTGAAAAAAGAAAAAAAAAAAAGAAACAGATTAATCAGTATAAATGATAAAAGAATAAGATAATTTTTTTTTTTATAAGGTAGTTTGTCAAGATGACATGGAAAGTGAATGTCTGATAAACAGAATTTAAAAAAACAGATCTAAATATTCGTATCATCCTTCCTATATTTACTACGAAATATGCACTGAAAATTAAAAATAGATGGATTAATTACAAACTATATAAGTTACAATTAGAGTGAAGTAACGGACTTGATTCTAATTTTACCTGTATTCTCTAGTAACATATGTTAGCAATAATCTTAATAATCTATTGAACAAAACAATAACTAATAGAATATATGCTACTAAACTACAAATTACAGATAACTTATATATAGATAATGATTAACTAAATATTTGAACAGATATCTAACAATTTTAGAAAGAAGAAATTTTGGGATAGAAAAACAATATACGATTAATTACAACTAACTTACCGCTAAGCTAGCAGCACTTTGAGCAGAATGTAGCCTAATAACAAAAAATACTTCTTTATGTTTTTCCATTGTAGCAAAAATTTTAGCAGAGAGGTCGTTTCCTGTCTGAGGCGTGTTTGATTTTTTACTGTTTGATTTTCTCTGATTAGCTTTTGATTTATTAGATTTTTTCACTTTTTTCTGCCCTTTCTTTTTACCATCAGGACCGATTTCATTTTCTTCCTGAAGAGAAAAAATCTAAAAAAGGAAAGAAAATTAATGTAAAACATAATAATAATATTTATTTGATAATATTATGCAAATCTATATTTGGCACATTACAAGTTATTAGTAAATTTTAAAACAGAGTAACATAACTTATTCCAGAAGATTAATTAAAAAGATAAAAGAGTAGTAAAACATATTGTGAACATTCAAGAAGATTGTGGTTTCCTCTTTCAATGAATGTCTTAGCTTCATTTTAGCCATATAGGATATTTATTATGATATGTGAAAATCATTTAAACTAATTTACCTTAATATTTTATGTACAAATGGGCTAATTCCTTTATTGAATGCTAGCTCAAAGAACAGTTTTGGGAGTTTTGCCTGTTTCTATGAAATGTACAAAATTTATACAAAAGGAAAATGGGGGTATGTTTATCTGCAGCTCGGATGAATAAGTGGTAATGTCGAAAATAAGTTAATTATACAGAGGGAAACGGAATGATGTCATTTTTGTAGTACACAAGTGATTAAGTTTAGCCTTGACTTGAAATAGTTATTACAATGTGTACTTTTACCTATCTTATGATTTAAAAATCTTAGGTCATGTTAGTTGAATACACACACAGATGTTTTAATTTATGAACAACTGTTTAAACAATAATTCATGTCCTAAACAACATGGTAATTTATTTATGAACAGTTTAACAAACAGGTAAAGCGACACAAAGTAACTACAGGTAAACTAAAACAAGTTAACTGTTAACACAGGGGCAACTTTTGATCGCAGTGGGCTATCCTCATAATTTTTTAGGAACTTATATTAACTTATATTAACACTAAAAACATGTCCCAAAACTTGGGCATAGGCTTCTTCTGACTGCTTCTATTCACTAACGGTGTTCATTCCTAGCATTTTCTCTTTGAACGAAATTAATAGAACATAATGATTCAGACTTCTAAACTAGCATAGGATCAGTATAATTATCTCCTTCAATGAGGCATTAACACCATGCCTCTTTGAATGTGAGAAAAAAGAGGATCACTGTTTATAAAAAAACAAAAAGAAGAAGATTACAGCCTTATTTGCTTTTGTTTTACAGCAACCCTTTCTGACCTCTCATCTTAAGACACCAGTTCCTTCCATAAGCGCCAACTTGGATACTTTTTTAAGTAAACAATGTCAACTTAAGAACGTCTGTAATGTATATCAATCAATCTACTTTTTCTATAAGAAACATTTTTAATTTCAAGAAATGAAAATGGAAATGGTATAAAAGTGGATTATAGCTCAAGTAGGTTTACAGCCCCTTTCTCCCATTATTATATTTACATATTAGAGTATTATCAGTTTTTAATTTCAGTAAGATATTAAATTTAATCAATTTAACCCGTTTAATTCATTATTCAAGTTATGTTTGCAACTTACAGCATTAGCAGCAGCAGCTTCTGCGGCCTCTGCCTGCTTTCGCTTTTCTTCTTCCTGTTGATCTAATTCTTTTATACTCTCTTCAAGAACATTTGGCCAAAAATCACCCTCAAAATAAGGCAGTTCAGCAGCAGAATTCAATTTATCTTCAATAGCTTGTTTCAAAATATCCTAAAACAAATAAAATATATTTTTTTTTAATAAGAAACTTCATAGTTAATTCGAGGGGTTAAGGAGACACCAAAAATATTAACAGCTAATGATCAATTTTAGTAGAGCCAACATCAACATATTTTATACAAATACATACAATAGTATCATCCATATTAGATAACTAATGTAATTCTCTAGAATAATTATCTTGACCTGTTAAATTCCAAATTTTGTCAAACACTTTTTTTTTAAATCGTCAGTTTAAGGTCTTTGTATCATTATACTCTCAAACAGTTCCTAATAACTTATGACCATCGACAAAAAAATCAAAAAAAAAATCACTTAACACTTCAGTTTTTTTGGATTATATAGATTCCAACAACTTTCAAGTACATTTCAATGAAGGCAATGCTATCTATAACAACAATGTTTAACAGCGACATATAGAGCAGAATTTAATATTTAAAACCTTAATTGTTCATTTAACTAATCTTTCTTTGAATAAAACATGCTATACTTTCAGGGGATAGCAACTATAACTATATTGAATGGCTAAGTAGTAATGATAGAAACTAAGTAGTGTTTAATAATTTTTGTTATAATAGTCCTATTTCTTTGTTATACCACTCTGAATTTTCTTAAACATTTTGTTTTGTAAATATGAGATGGGCCAACTTGGAGTTGTTAAGGCACAGCAAAGCAATGAGAAACAATGGTCTGATTGATCCTAAACACTTATTTTGTAGGATGTTTAGTTTTGGATTGGATAGGATGTTTTCATAAAATGTTGTGCTTAATTGACGTGTATAATGGAACAAAACTTTGGACCAAATTAGTAATTTATAAAATGCTGGGTATAAAAATATTTTTTGTGATTAAATTGTTTATTTAACACAGAAACTAAATATATATATATATATATATATATATATATATATATATATATATATATATATATATATATATATATATATATATAAAATCATTTTTTGAGACTTTTCTGAATCATAACAGAGCTTTAATTTATACATATGACATACAATTTTAAGAGGATATAATGATCACAGGGAGATAGTTTTCATTAGACCATGGAGGGGAGTAATAATCAACAATGGCATGACAGTGATAAATGGAAGAAGTAAATCGTATCAAGGTGTAAATAAATCTTATAATTATTATAATGTAAGAATTCAGCAATCAACAGTGTCTTTTAAAAGGAAACACTTTTATAAAATTTTACAAACGTTTTTACAACTTTTCTCTTCAAAATAAAAATATTTAAATAATTTTTAGATAAGATGACCAGCCCAAAAGTTTTTTAGGTTGATCGAACTTTTTTGAGTATCATTCGGGAAGGATAATTGTTCCGACTTGTAGATTAGGTAGAAATTATTTATTAAAATTTTAGCAAACAATACATCTATAAAAATATTTCTTTTCTGAGGGGGAAAAAAAAACAACCGAAAATTGAAGTGTTAATATTTAACAATAGTAATACAAACCTTATAGTCAAGAACTATCCTTTCGATTATGCCTTTGTCAAGCATTTTCTTATACCACTCCTGAAGCCTTTTTGGTTTAGGAATTTTCTGTTCTTGAGGATGGCAGTGAAAAATGTAATCGTCACCTTCTGATGGAGGACAAGCCCAAATATGTGCCATTGTATATCTATAATTGAAATGATTAAAGTAAGGTTACTTGTCAAATTATTTTTGGTTTAAATCTGATATTTTTAGAGAAAACCAACATAGGATTCATTTATATTCATATAACGTTTGAACAATTACCCCATTTTTTATTCCCACTTTTAAGCAACCCTCTAATAACTAAATAATTTCCAGTAAAATTGGAATTCCACACAAAAATGAAATGTAACTGTTAGCCTGTCATAAATAATACAAAGGTATGAAGAGAAATGCCCATGGCTGATATAGAGTCAAAGTATAGAATTCTTGCCTAAGAGTAACCTGAGTAAATAAAACCGCTCTAGTGCGATTTTTACAGTTTATAGGAAAATACATCACAAATATAAAAGAAAAAAGAAGCAATTTTATGACATTCGTATGTAATAATTTTCCTAAGCTCCCAACTTAAATTATTTTTCAAATTCAACAAGAAAAAAGATATGAGCCGTTGACTTGAAAAAGGTAATAAGTAAAAAAAATAAATAAAAAAAAACATTTTCAGTTTTTTCATAGAAAAGGTAGTACAGTCGATTCTCAATAATTTGAAACTCAAGGGACCAGGGAAAAATTTCAAATTACCAAGTGTTCAAAATAACAGGAGTTTAAATAACCAAGAGGGAGGGAGAAATAAAATCAAGTAAACAAGAGTTTGATCAAAATTCGTGATTTATTATTTTAAAAATTTGTACAATTATTCACAAATGCTCATTTTGAAAAGGAGTCCGTAATTTTCTGTAAGTGAGCACTCTTCAAGACGGGGAAATTCACCCTGACGTGACCTTTTTCTACTCACAATTAAAGCACTTCCAGTGATGCGATCCTTGTTCTTTAAAATCATCGACTATGTCGATGGTAAAATGCCAAACTGTTTAGCGACATCTTTTTTTGATTGTCCATCCTCCATAGCTTTTTTTCACTTATGGAAAGGCACTTGTTCTTTCTTGAATTCATTTTAATAACACAAATCACATTAACATTTCAGAACAGAAAAAGAGAGAACAGAGAAAGACTCACTTTAACGTTTGAAGGTAGACTGCAAACTCACTCATTCATTAAAACAATCGGAGGGTCTGTGCATGATAAACGCTTCAAATTATAGAGAGTAGGGACTTCAAATTATTGCATGTTGATGGGCAAGTGGCTATTGGTTAAACTTCAAATTACCGAGGGGACCAATTTATACTGAATTTTTTCAATTTATCGAGTATTTTTCAAGGGACTGGGAAAAAATTTCAAATTATCGAGTGTCAAATTATCGAGAGTCGACTGTAATTAATTATGGTAATAGCACAGAAAGAGTAAGTAAAAACTGGGAGGGGTTTAGTTTCTATGTGGTGTAATTGTAGTTACTATGTTTTGCTTGAAACTTTCATTTTTAGTGTACAAATAGCTTTTCGCTTTCCTGTAAAATTATCTTTTTACGACTACCTTTTCCATGTTAACACTTCAAATAGAAACCTGTAGAATACTAACTAACTATTTATTTCTTTAATGTTTTGAAACCAAGTCAACTAATTTTATTTTATTATAATTAAGTAAATATTTTATTAAAAATTCTAATAAAACAGTATGAAAATATCAATGAAATTACGGGGAGAAATTTTTTTATAACTTATTTTAAAATCTTAATATTTAAAGCGTTCATGAATACTTAATTAATAATTTAGATTTGTTTTTTGAATTTGAAAATATACAAATCAAGTACACTTCACATTATATTTTTATGCTTTTAAGTTTTTGTGTTGTTTTAGTGAAGTAAAAACATAAATAAGCTCATATGACAAATAAATTATTATTTATTTTTTAATATAATAAAATTAGTTAAAAGTTACTGCTAATAAATTCATCCAGATAAGTGTACAGTATAAGAAAGAGCTTAAGCTATTTCAAACCTAGATATAATTGTAACCAAAAACATATTATTAGTTGATTAAATATTTTAATTTTAATAATTATAAAATATCTGATTTTAGAAAATCATTTTTAAAATAACATAAAATGTTTATAACTTACCCTAGTTGTTTTACATAGTCTAAATAGCCTAAGAGGATTTCATGATAGACAGCAGTTCTGTACTGCTTCGGCCTAAAGAAGTGGACGGAGTCAAGATAGGCTATGTAAACCCGCCTCGTGTTAGGTGTAGGGCATTCCGAACCGTATTCTTGAACATGCATACCAAAGAAACATACATCTGTTCCATCGATATCCTCAAAAGCAAATAGGGCTTTTGCACGATAAGGGAACTGATCAGGAAGATCACCATTTTCAACAAATCTGAAAAGAATAAATAAATGAAATGTTTTTTATAATAAATAAATATATATTGAATGCCAATTTTTATATATATTCAAGGCCTAGGTTTAATAGAAATCAAGGTTAACACCCTGACAAAACAATAACGAACGAGTGCTAAAGAAGATAAGAGATGGGATCTAGGAAGGGTTCACTGCTGGTTGGAGTAGTTGTGATATCTTTCTTTCACTAAAGCAGGTGGCTGGGAACCATCAACTGTTGACTAATACTGAGTTTGAACTAAAAAATAGTTTTGTAGAAAGCTAAAGCTACTAAAGTACATGATTTTATTTTATAGATCTGGAGTGGGGTAAGAAACCTCGAAGTGACGGATGCCATCTTCCAAACGTAAGATGTACATGTAAAAATCCAAAGTACCAACCATGGTTCGGTAAATAATGAAAAAAACATTAAAATAAAATATTCATAAATGTAATAAAATTAAATATAAAGATTGTTTGAATTACTTATTTTTCATCCCGGGCTTCACTTCAACAATCTTATCTGAGCTCGCGACAACCCGAATGGCTACTTCACCAGCCCCTGCTTCCTTCTTCTTCAAATAATTATTAACCCTTGTTTCAATGTAAGTACCCAGCTTTGTCGTTGGTAATCTCTTAGCATTAAATTTGTTATCTTTCCGTTTGGCTGATTTCTTCTTTAAGCAATTATCACAAGTAAAGCTACAAAAAAAGAAGGTAATTAATATCCGATATAAGATTAATTAATATTAAAAATTGAAACAGAGATTAAATCATAATTCCACTTACCCCTGAGGCCAAATATTTTCCATATGTAAGACACAAATTTGATGGAGTTTCCTCCCGCAGTCGGTACATTCAACGAAAGGCTCAAGCTCCAAATGATCATTTTTCATTTCTATGAACTGGTCTTTCTTTATCACACTATCAATTTAAAATTAAAAAAATTAAATGATTGATAGGAAATACATTTAATATATTTGAAAAAAAAAATGTTCCTTGATACATAAAAACAACTGAGGACTGGTTTATACAATTATTAAAAAAACCGTCATCATTAAAGTTAGACCAAAACAGAAGTTAACATTAATAAAAACGACAATTTAAAAAAAAAATAAAAACTAATATATTTATATAGTAAATTCATAAAAATTAATCCTATCATCAGTACTACATTTAACTAGCAAATGTGAAAAATGACCTATGTAAAAGGCCTAGAGATAAAAAAATCATTTAGCAATTAGAAAGTTGATAGTAAAATTAAGGTTCTGTTTTTATCTCATAAAAAGTATCGATATTCGCACTTTTTAATTAACGTATTTTTTTTTGTCCACACTATATTCACTCTTAGTAGCAAAAGGGTTGAACATAATGTTGATGAAGTAAAGTTGAAAGAAATAGGTATTTGGAAATATACTTCTTAAAAATCATCTATTCACTTGTTCCTTCCGTAAATAGATTAGGTTAGAGAAAAAAACACAATAGTATAAATATTTTTAAAGAATTTGAAAGTAGTCTTGTTTGGTCCATAATAGTACCCTTAAAATACAGAATCATGACAAATATTAAACCTAAGAAAAAAATAATAAAGAAAATTAAGTAAATAACAAAAAGAGATACTCACGTTGGTGGCTGGGAAGGATCATCACCAAGTGAAACAGTATCCCCAGGGATGTCATTGAAGCACTTGTGGCAGTAGGTATATCTGTCACAGGAAACACCATATCCTCTTTATGAACCATGTTTTCAAATTTCAAGTAGATTTAAAGTAGAAGGAACAGCGGGAACATAACATAAGCATAAAATAATATAGCAGTGCGTTAGGGCAATGTTAAAAGTGCAAACTATAAGCGCAACTCAAAAAAAAAAAAAAAAAAAAAAAAGGGAAAAAATAAATCTTCAAAAGGAATAATAAATATGCTATTAAATACATAAAAATTAACATGCAATCATTAGAATAATTAGAATTTAGAAAACATATTATGATATTTTTAATTTCAAAGAACTATAATGAATGAAAAAAAGTGTTACCTCAGAATAAATCATAACCACACAGCTAATTCTAATAACAACTACGTGTAACCAAGAGTGCAAGAAAGGCATAACAAATAAAAAACCAAAAGAAAACAGTAAATTCTCTCTAATCCGACAACCGCTTATTGGGTGTTACTATTGGAATATGTTGCTACTCTATGATAAAGTCGATCTTTCTTGTTATGACTTTCAAACTTCCTACTGTATCAGGAGATGCTTTGTCTATTTAGGGTTATCATAATCAAAGCATTAATATAATAAATAAATATTTAATGCTTCAGAAAAAAACTAATGATTATTTAAAAAAATTAAATGAATATATATATTAACAAGTTATTTTAAAAATTTCAAAGAAAACGCTATAACGAAATAGAAGAATGTTCAACAATACTAATCGATGCAGGGTTAAAACCATACTCACTACAGCAGATTTACACTAAGGCAGACAAGGTGCTTGACATGGGCAGCAATTTTTGAGTCAATTTATAGATTCAAACAAATTTAATAAAAATTATCTTATATTTAATAAAAATTATAAGTAAATGAATAATTGTTTTGGGAAACATAACGTAGAGGAGCTTGTCAAAACAATATTTGCTGTCACAAGTTTGGGCAGCAGCACAACAAATATGCCCTTGTATATTTATAAAACTAGATATTTTGAAGGAAAAAAAGTCTCGAATTAAAAAATTTGGAAAATTAGAAAAACAAGAAACGCATCCAGAATTGTGTGGTGTTTACTTTACATAAATAAATAAATATGAAAGGGAAAGTTAAACCGTTCAAAATTATAATAAACCAACCACCAGGAAATGGAAAATCAAAATCATGCATTACTAAGAGCTAATATTAAATGAAATGCAAAACACAGGAGTTTAACTTTTAAAGGTAAAAAATGTCGCCAAAATGCATACCATTGATCTTTCATGCTAATTGAAGAAGCCAATGGTAACATGCCTTAATGACTATAAATTATAATCAGTTTTCACTTTATTTATAAAACAATTTAAACTCTAAACAGGTATCACCGGTGACAGATTTTGTGAAAATAGCTATGTACTAAATCACATTCACAATGCCCAATTTTTTTTTTTTTTATGATTATAACCATGATCATGCTTATACTATTTCTACACAAAATAGATCAAATACATAACTACTTTTGGATGTATAACACCAAAATAAAATTCAATATGGAAGAATTTGTTGATTCCATTATAATATAATAAATAATGAATTGTTGGTTTGAATACGACGATGGCAGATGATTATTTATACTATTTTATCAGTCGTATCGGGCCAAGTAGATTTGGGGGAGGCTCTTGGGACACACCCAGCCTCTACAAATCAGGTTCCCTGAATTGGAGAAAACCCGACAAATGAGTCCTGATTAGAAGACTACTAAATAGAAGACAACTAACCCAAAAGGGGTTCATACATGGGTCATGTAACAGAACAATAATCATCTGCCTCAGCCAGACTCGAACCAAAGTCCAGGAGATAGGAGCACGGTGCCTTATTTACTGGCTGAACTCCGCCCCACCCCCTCAGAAAACAAAAATAATTAAATAAAACTATTATTTAATCATTTAAGAATATTGTTTGTGAAAAATGTCCGTGTCTACGATATACAAATGGACCTAATCTGAATGGGTACTAAATGATAAAGCAGGCAAACTAAACATGCAAATTCATAATAATCTAGTCTCTAGTTAATCACTGTATTCAAATAATCATTAAAAATACTATCTTATAAACAGCATAAATGTCTATTGTAGTGATTGTTGTGAATTTATTAGTGATAAATTTCAACTAATTCCTTAGTGAAATGATTCATAGGCAAAAAGTTCCACAATAGATTTTAAGTCATGCAGATGAAAATAAATGCAATACAAATTATATTAATTCATGTTGTATAGATGATTAACAAATATTTTCTGGTACGCACAAATAAAAATTAAAATGTTTATAAGAAAAATAAAATGGTTTCATTACCTGTTTTGGTAGCTGTAATATTTTGCGTCTCTTGGAATAGTGCAGAGTTGTTTCCCATAGCAACAGAGGACTTGAGGATTGAAGGTATACTTCCTCCCACAGCAATAACCCAAGGCTTGCATTACAGGATCAATTTCTTGTTCGAAAACCTCTGATAACTATTAAAGAGATAATATGTAAGCAAAATCATTCCAGCTAGAGTATTTATGTTAAAGTAGAACCTCTTTTTGTCTGGCACTCATTGCACTAAGCAAGAATTGGACCACTAACAACATATTTTCAATTAACACTATCTAAACAGATACCTAAAGGAACTCTGAATTTATTATAAATAAAAACATTCTGTTGGGTCATTAAAAATAAGTCCTTAAGTTGATTTACTGGAAATTTATACATAGGTTTGCATGGTTGAATACCTGATAAGACAAAGTATAGTAACAGAGTACCAATCTATATTCCTATATCAAAGCTGTAGAAAAAAATAGCTTCAAACCACTTATTAAAAAAACAGCTTATCTCAACTTGTGTTTTATTATGACTATTTGTATAAAAAATTTCTATAAAGAACAAATAAAAATAATTGTCTTTTTACAACACAGAATGCCAGACTAAAAAGGTTTAACTGCAAAAATAAAATATAACTGACCTTTGTACAATATTTATAAACACGAGAGGTTTTCCTATTATACAACCAAGCATTATCAAACATTAACCAAACATCGTCAACATATTCCCAAGGGTCAGAGTATTGTCCTGTATCAAGTTTCCTCTTCACTGTTGACAAATCCATTGGTGTTCTGACAATGTCAAAATAGTCAGGAATACCAAGAGATTGTGGATCAACAGGCTGCCTAAAAGGTAACGATTCATCTTGCCTATACAGTTTTTCCAATGTTGGCATTAATGCTTGCCTTAGATCATCAGGCTTAAATACTGAAAATGAATTGTAAAATATTTAACTCTCCACTAAAAAATCAATACACCTACTTATAATTAATAAGCAATTATTTCATTTATAGAACATAACATTAAGATTGGTACTTACAACATTTTTTCTTCTTATCAACCCCAACACCCTGCTGTATCGGTTCAGGTACAATGGTTGGTTTTACATCAGGTGTGTCGTTAACTTTTGGTGACTTAGGTTCTTCTTTGATTTCATCTGAGAATATCAAGGAAAATATAATAATATAAAATCAATCACACCAAACCAAAACAAGGGAAAAACAAAATTATGATGATAGAAGCAACTACTATATCCTAGTCGCTGTTTATTTATTTAACACTGGTCGTCATGGAAACTTTCAAATGTGCAGTATGATATATTTCAAACCAGCGATGGAGTACACCAAGATAATGGTGTAGCATTCCTTCTGTTCAGCATGGCATAAATTCACATTCATCAATAAAAAATTAAGACAACTAGTACCATATTATCAGGCTATGCAGCTACTAAGACAATAATAATAAGACAATGACTTTAATATTATGACATGGCCTTAGTATTAAAAGATACCTTTTCATCGCTTTTGAAACAGCAGCCAGGTGATATGAACAAAAGCAATCAACAGGTTGTGAATAAACAAGAAAAAAAATAGTATAGTTTCTTCTATACTTACATCATATTTTATATTAATATAACTTCATTCCCATTGTATACTTTTATATAACATCCGATACTTATATTTTAAATTTTATATTTACATTTTACTTCTCTGCCTGTCATACACGAGATTCCTATTCGTTACTTCCTACATAATTCTTCTGTATTTATTCTTTGGCATCATATTTTGTATCAATTTTCTTTCATTTTACTTATGTAACTCCCTAGGAGTCTATTATCATACATTTTTTATTCTATCTCTATTAAACTAAGTTTTCCATACTTATATATCTCACTCATTATATGTATATCTTTTTTATTTTGTAACTTTCTGTTTAACTTGATTTCCCTCTTTGTATTTTGTTTGCATTATCACCTTTCTATACATCTATTCTGTAATCATCTTTATTCATATATCCTTCACTTTTTTGCTCAATTTTTCTATATCTCTATTCTATATTTTTATTATAATTTTATAATTTATTTTAATTATATAATTTTATTCTTGGTACTGTTATGTATTTTTATAGTCATTTTTGTTTGTTGTCTGTTTTTTTCTCATAGCCCTGAAGATGACCTACAAAGCAGGTTGAAACGTCAGCACAAATAAAAAATAGGTTTCCACTTATTTATTGTGTAAATTTTTGACTGCACCCCCAACTATTTCCATCCTCTATAAGAAAACAAATATATAAACTGCATAAGTTGTAAATATTTACAGTTATATATAACTTAAACAGCCAGGGTGACTTCAATAAACTGAGGTTAATAAAAATTAAATAAGGGCTATTAAATAACCGGAACAGTTTCTTCAATGGACAACCGTAAAGCAGTAGTTGATAGTTAAGTTTCTTGCCATATCCTATCCCATTTCTGCAGGTACATATAAATCATGCAGCCATCACATGCTGGAAATGGAAAGATTAAGTTCCAAAGCTTTAACTGTTCTAAATTCTCAAAAAATGAGTTAAATACCTTTACACTAATTAATGGGGAAAAATTATAAATAACTCTTTAAAAATGATAGCTCCTACACTACTGAACAACACCATTGCAGTATGGAACAGACCTCAGTAGCAAGAGCTACCTTTAATTTAAGTGAAGAGATTTTATAGAAAGCCTCTGAAAATATTAATAGTCACTAAATTATTTTGACTAATATATTTTTCTTTAAATTGACACTCCATATCAGACAAAAGATAAACTTAAATATAAACCACAGATGGTAAAAAAAAAAAAATCATTGAACATACATAGGTCAATAAATTACAAATAAAAAATAAAAACAGCCACAGAATTATAAACAACCGCTGAGAAAGGGGGTTGAACAACCCCACACTGTACCCTAGTCACCCATTATTAAAGTATTATTCATTTATAACGAGCATTAGATAAAGAATCACTTACAGCTACACTTCAAATTACTTTTAAGAGAAAAAATCTGAGGACGAACCTTTAGCTGGCATATCATCCATAGGTTCTTGTTTTATTTTTCCAGTGCCAATTCCTTTCCCACTTCCTCTCTCAGCTTCTTCCTCTTCTTTCATTTCATCGGACTCCAATTTAATATCCCCTTTACCCCTACTTGTTTGGTTGTTATTTGAAGTAGGTGAGTCTTCATCCTGCAAAGACACATCAACATAATTGATAATTTAATAATAAGTATAAAAGCAATTAATATTTTGATACAGACTATATCCCACCATAATCCTTGGCAAAAGATTGAAATGGGAGAGTAACAATTGAAATAAAATTATAAAACCTTGCCTTGGACTAAACTCATTATTTAGATTTGGAATCTTATTTGCTTTACTATAATCAGATCTACAAATAAATTATGCTCCAAAATTGTGATACATTCATTAAAGAAGAGATCTAAATTAAAAAAATATATCATCATGCCATAAATTTTAGGGAAGAAAATGTATTCCAATCTTATGTTATTCTATCACCAAATTTGGCCTTTTTTATTATGTTTTTTTATGACTTCAAATAGTGGAACTTTGTGCATTTGTAGGCAAACTCTATATTTCTAATACCTAAAGGTTAGTCAGTTAACACAAAGCTAGTTAACTAGCAGAAAATTGGAATACAACACAGTCCACAAGCAAGGGTAAGCTGTCAGCAGGCTAGTGCTGTGGCCCAAGTCCGAGGCAATGTATTGGCGGATTAAAGTCTGACAAAACATATACAAGATCTGAAGAACCTAATGTTAAATAAATTACACTTTAAAATGGAGATATAATAATTCAGTATACAGAATTATTTCATGCCACATACTGGATATTATTCTGAATTTATTATCTTACTTAAAGATATAACAGAAGCGCATCAGTGATATGCTTTTAGAGGTAATATCAATTAGTAGTTTCTGTATAAATCTAGTTTTCTAATCAGAATAAACAAGAAATGAGTTTCTATATAGCTCCCTATTACTATTATTCAAAATATTTTTGTATAATTAAATGAAAAGGTTATAGAGATACTTAGTTAAATGTATAAATTATATTTTAATTACCCTGTTGAGAGAAGCCGTAATGGCAGCCATCTGACTTGAATAAGAATTACTACTAGACTGTTGAGTTCGAGCGAGCGAAGATGGCGGTGTATGGTTGGAGAATTTCCCCATGGATGGAGATGGTGCAACCGTTGGACTTGCCATCGGTGACGATGGAGGAGATGGCACTCTCCCACTGTTAGTCTGGCTCGCAGGAGCGGAAACTTGCTGAGGTGAAGGAAATGGATGAAGACCAAAAGCAGGAGAGGTTTGGGCAGTGTTAGGTAATCGAGCATTGGCCTGAAACTAAATAAATTGTAATAATTGAAAATAATTCAGCAAATTTACATGCAAATATTAATTGTTCATACTATGTATAATTATATTAGTTAGTACCTACATTATGTTAACCCTTCGTTAGTCGTGCGGTGGACAACTGTCACCCACAAGAATAATTTTGTTCTTACCAGTTCAAATGGATTCACCTAGACTAGTGGGGGTCCTAGTACCTTTCTCTAGCATTGTACCATTCATGACCTTGTTGCCTGTGTTAGGTTAGATTGCAAGGTAAAGGAACGATTAACCTTCCAAGTTCACTGGGTGACAGTGACAAAACTTCCAGTGATCCAAATAAATAGCTAGAGTGACTACAAGAAATGGACACTCCACCAGCGGAAGATAACCAAGAAGACGAATCCGACATTGATGTAAGTGACGTGTATGAAAGTGAACATGACACAAGTTCTGAAGAAGAAGCAGAGGATCTTCAACCAGATGAAGAGAACAGCTCAGAAGAATCATCAGGTAATTCTTTTTTCGGCAAAGATAAGACTACGCAATGGAGGTAATCGAAACCAATTTGAAATGTGCGTACACAATCGTGTAATATTCTAACACACTTACCCGGACCAAAGGGAATTGCTAGAAAAACAACTGAAAAAATTGATATACTGAAATTATTTCTCAATGATGAAGTCCTTACAGCTATAACTCGTTATACAAATATTTACATTTAGTCCATAAAGGAAAAGTTTCAACGGGCTCGAGAAGCTTCACCTACTGCCATAATAGAACTGCAGGCATTTTTTGGCTTGTTATACATAATTGGAAGTTTGAGATGGTCAAGAACAAATCTTCATAAAATGTGGGATAACTCAAAAGGTCAGGGACTTGAATCTTGTTATTAGACCATGTCGGAAAAAAGATTCAGATTTTTGATCAGATGCATAAGATTTGATGACATCCGAGACCGGGAATCTTGCAAAAAATGTGACAAATTAGCTCCAATTAGAGAAATTTCTGACCTGTTACTATCCAGTTTCCAAAAAAATTTCACACCAAGTGAATACCCCACGGTTGAGGAAAATTACTATTATTTAGAGGAAGATGCCCCTTAAGGCAATATATACCGAAAAAGCCTGCTAAATATGGGCTGAAAGTTTTTGCCTTAGTTGATAGAAAAACTTTTTATATCATGAACCTTGAAACGTAGGCCGGAAAGCAGGAAAATTTAGGAACTTCATCTAAGGATGTTGTTCTACGATTAGTTGAACCAATTGAAGGAAGTAATAGAAATGTAACCGGTAATAACTGGTTTACTAGTTTAGAGTTGTCCAGGGCGCTTCTTTATGAAAAAAAATTAACTTATGTTGGGACCATAAGGTCAAACAGACGAGAAGTGCCGAAGGAATTTTTGCCAAGCAAAGAAAAATCAATAAACTCATCTCTATTCGGATTTTAACAAGATTCCACTTTGGTGTCCTACTGTCCGAAAGTAAGTAAGAGCGTTGTTCTATTATCAACTCTATTGATGGAGCAATTGACAATACAGCTGGTGATGCAAGAAAACCAGAAATAGTCACTTTCTATAACAGCACGAAAGTCGGGGTGGATGTATTAGACCAATGTGTCTAGGAACGAGACGTTGGCCTATGGCACTATTTTATAATTTATTAAATATATCTGCGATTAATGTCCTGGTTATATACAAAGTTAATAACATTGACATAAAAGTTCAACGAATATGTTTTTTGGAAGAAATAGTCTGGGAGCTGGTAAAACCTCAAATTAAACGTAGAAGTGCCATCACTTCACTCCCGAGGGAACTGAAAAGGCGTTCCCTCGTATTGTTTGGGGATGTGGAAACTCCTCCTCCAACAGTGGAACGAAAAGGATTAAGAGGTCGATCCTACATGTGTGGAAGGGCGAGGGATAAGACAACGAGAAATTGGTGCACAAAATGCGAAAATTGGCTATGTGGGAGCATTTAAAATAAATGTGTTTGAATTGTAATGAAAATTGAAATGATGTGAATTTAATAACAATTTTTATTTTAATTCTGGAATTTTTTAATTAATCCCATTCAGTATATCACAAAAATTAATTTTCAATAGTTTAACCATAGTTGGTCTGAATAAAGTTTTGAAACGAGGAATTAAAAATGGGGGACAGATGTCCTCCGCGCGCCCAAACACGCAACAAAAACTAGCACACCTAATGAAGGGTTAAGACCCCCACATGAAGGATTTGGATGAAGATTCACAGCACAGTACAAGATAAGGCTTTACAGTTATAATATTTCTAGCATAGAAAGGCTTTATTGAAGCTAGGTGAACACTGGTAGGGTATCTTGATCCCATATGGTTAATCAACAGCGGTTAACAGGAGAAACTATTTACCTGCAATAGCCAGTCTCAGACCCAGGACCTTGAGAATAGTAGCACAGTGATAATAATCAATAATATAGAATAAAATAATGAAGTGGATCTTCTCTGAAATGGACACTGCTAGATAATGATAAGATAATTCATCCGCTTATTAAAACTGTCGTCATATAATAATAAGGAAAATATTAAGGGTCATCTTAAACATGAAAAAAAAAAAATTGAACAGACTTTTTTTTTTAAATCAAACAGTACAACATATATTGCATTGTATCACGCACCAATTTCACCTACTTATTGGTTGATTAGGAGAGTCCACTGAATTAGATAATTCGATATTGGTTCAGAAATATTTTCCGCAAAAGAACCTTGAATTAAACCAAGAGGGGAGGAAACTATTTCAAAATAGAATTTTTTCAAGTCACTCGACACAAAATGGATAGATAATATAATATCATCATTAGTTTCTTTCTAAAATTTAGAATCAGATAAATACTAAAAATTAACCAAATTAAGCGATATGTTACCTGGTGGTTAGAGTTTTGGAATTGACTAGTGGTTGTCGGCGGAACAGAAGGAGGATTTGCAGCAAAGGGAGATAAACCAGTCACACTTTGCTGCGAAGCAGGGCCGCCAGGACTAGGCCCCATTTGAGTCCCTATCCTGTTACTTCCAATACCTATTCCTGTAAAATAAATATAAATACACCTTTGTAGTAATTTAAAATAAAAAATGTATGTTTATGTTTACACATACACATATAGGTATGCAAGTATATGTGTGTATGTGTAAAATAAAACAATTAAGAACACAAAAGAAAAGTATAAAACAAAATAACAGCCTAATATCTGTTTAACTGGTTAGGTCTAATTTTTTCCAAAATGAGTTTCTAGTCCTTAGGGGAGCCGAATCGTGCTAACCTCATCGTAAATAAGTCTGTCATTGGTTTGAAATGAAATTATTGCTTATATTACAACTCAATTTGAAGCCAAAAACTATGAAAATGCTTGATTCCGATTCCCTCAATACAATTAACTCACTCTGCTTAAAACTACATTAAAATAAAATTTTAAAAACCTTTCATATGCATTAAATATCCTTAACCTTGTTTAATTCTATCTATAAAAAAAATAATAATAGGCCTAGGTTTTTCACCAAGTTACTTATTTCTGATAACTGAATATATTAGAAATATCATAAACCAAATTATATGAGGTATAAAGTTAATGTTATTATAATATACTTTTAGGTTGAGTTTAATAATCAAATACACATGATATTATGAAAACAATAGATTACACTGAGGGTAGACAGTACTCTGGATATTATTTGAATTTTAATAAAATGTTTATTAATATTGTATAATATGAAATAAAAGAAAATTAAACATACACACCAAAAATAAAATTAAAAAAGTTCAGCTATAAAAAAGACCTGTTTTATTTTGAAATATCCTAGAAAAAACATGATTTATTTGCTGTGCAAGTTTTAAAAACTATTTCTATCCTAATAACATTCATATGTATTGAAAGAGCCAACAGAACATAACAATAAAAATATAGAATTCTTAAATTTGAACTCATATAGTATTAAACCAATAAATTTTAAACTCTATTATACAAAAATCAACAAAAAAATAAGCACGAAATAAAAATATTTATAATTAAATTAAAACTGTAATTTAAACCACATTTTTTTCTATTTTGAAAGATAATGATTTCAATAATTAGAATTTATTTCAATATTTATGATTCCATTTTTAAAATTAAAACAAAAACATAAATTTTTAAGAACATGTGTTTTGTCCTTTTTCAGTAATTAGACAAATAATAATATCCAATTTCCATTATCTAACACTTAATAATTATATAATATTACCTAATAATGTTTTTAATCATTTAACAATGCCTCTTCTAAGCATTTATGAAAATATAAGTGTTGATAATCACAATAATGTATAACAAAATCTACTTTTAACTAATACATACAATCATACAGGCAAACATTAAAGCTATTCTAATCACCTCACAAATGATAGTTTAAAAAAATTTATTAGTTAAAAAATAATAATAAATTAATGATAATTATCAGTAAATTTTGAAACTTCATTATAACATCATTAAACACAAATGCTTTAAAACAATTTACTAATACTAGCTGGATAGGAAATAAACTAAGGAAACAAAATCAGCAAGCAGCTGTTAGTTAATATTTTAATTCCAGCTGTTAGGAAAGAAATTAAAGCTTCTACATATATGTGAGTATTGCAATTTTTTTTGTTTGTAGGTAATTAAAATAGAACCCTGAGGTGTAAGACAGTAGATCTTCATTTTGAGAAACAGATGATTGAACCAGCATTATTGTTTGTTAGTGTCATTTAATATCACTCACTTTATACTACTACGGATAATCGGATGAGAAGAATTATGGTAATATGCACTAAAGACCAAAAATTGTGCGTGAACCCATTTGAATATTGATATGGAGTTAGATTAAAGGTAATTGTGGAATATAATTGTCTAATATTCATTTTTGCTTTATTTTAAGTTTTTGAAATAAATAATACTGTTTATCAATATATAAACTCACAATGTTAATAAAAATTTCACTTTAGAAGTCAGTTTCAACAAAAATTTTGCACATGTTCCTGAAGGCTTTTAATAAAAATTTTTAACATTTATAAAAAAAAAAAATCGGAGGACTACTGAGTTCACTTATTCTTTTAAGTTCTGACTTTCTAGATTGGAATTTCGGATTTATGTTGAAGTTTTTTCTTGGGTATCTTAATTTCATTATTTATAAACTCATAAACACTTGTTTAAAAAGTAATTTCTTTAATATAAATACTATAACTACAACACTGGCCAAGAAAATATTTTTATAATTCATCAAAATGCAATAACTATGTTTTAAATTTATTAATGTGTAACTAATATGAAAACAATTAGTTAAGTTTATAAATTTTCTAATTGTTTATATCATTAAATTTTTAAAAGGAGCCGGGAAAATTTAATTATCAAACTGAACTACAGAGAATTAGAGAAGAGTACAATTATGGAATAAATAGTCTGTGTGCAGTTGACTTAACATGAAGAATGCAATCGTGTAATAGAATTTATATTTAATTTTATTATTTTAAAAATTTCTATTTAATAAACCAAAACTTTTTTTTTTTTACCTAACTTATAATATTTTATAAAAATAACTATTTAATGAATATTTTTTAACAATCAAAATCAATGAAGTCTAAAATTAAACATAGAAAGTAAGTGCAGCTAACATACATGATTATTTTAACAGGACAGAGCTATTGTACCTGGTGATTGCGAATGGAGAGGTTGTGTTGGATCTTGGCGAGGAGGAACAACTGCAACAGGAACAGCACCCGAAACCATTCCTCTAGCCCTTTGGACAACTGCCTGAGTCTGGGCTTGCACTTGGGCCGGCGTCTGAACTTGCTGCTGTTGCTGCTGCTGCTGTAACTGTTGCTGCTCTTTCCTTTTCTGACGTTTCTCCTCTGAGAAATCAAATTTATTAATAAGTATCACCATAGACTTCATATTATCTTAAAAGGTTTTAAATAACAACTATCATTATTAGAATAAGATAGAAAATTACCTAATTCCTTCTGAATTTTATATATCTTCTCGGCCAATAGATGATAATATTCAGACTATAAAAAACAAAAAAAACAGTGATTAATACAAAATCATATAATTATAACATATTAACAGCATAACTTTTTTACCAATTGCTTTCCTCATTAATTAAAATAAAAAACCTCTTATTAATATGTTTAATATTTATGAAATAACCAATACATAAGCCGTTAAAAGTGAGACAACTCCATTTTATGTTTTTGCAAAATATTTACTTTTAAAACCAACACATTTGAAATATTGTTGACCAAATAAATTTATACTGATATTGAAAATGGTAGAAGTCTATTTGGATCTAAAAAAAATTGTGTATTCTTTTAAATGATTTTAATTAATATTATTACAGAATAATGTTTAAAAGATGTAAAGGGTTAAAAACACCACCCATTGCTGTGTGATAAAAACGTTTGTCCGTATTTTTAAAGTAATTCAAATGGAAACCTTTAGATATCGTGAATATGAAAAAATGGACTCAAAGCGCCTTCAAAAATATAAAATCATGTTAATTTGTATTAAGATTTAGCTTTAATTAATTGTTTAACAAAATGGAGTTGTCTCCACTTTAAAAATCAACGGCTCATATAAACAATAGCTGTAACTAAAAATAAAAAATAAAAAGTAAGTTATCTTCAATATACAAAATGAAAGAAACAAATAAAAGTATTATATTAATTTTGATTTTAAAAAAACTGGGCAGCAGAGATTTATGATAGGTTTACATTCCTGTTTTGCAGTCGTTGCTAGATTACTGGATGTAATTCAATCTAACATTAAGGGATAACTCACTCGGTTAACAACATTTCAGTACAAAATGAAAAAGAACTTGTGAGTTGCCCCGGGATCATTGCCAATATCCTCCATACCATCGCATCGCAAAATATCAAATGTGAAAAACACTGCTTTTCAGGAGAATTAAAAAAAAGCAGTTTCAAGGTTCAATAAAAATTAGTGCCTACAGTCAAACCAATGACATTTATTTTACATTGTTTTTGTGACTGATAGGTGCCTCTATATGAATTTTATATCAATTAATCAATCCTAAAGCAACTGCTATAAATCGAAAAAAAACAACTGTTTTTTTCACCTTCGGTACTTTACAATGGCATGGATGATATGTAATATTTAATTTGCAATCTTTCGTTTCTTTTATTTTATAAAATCATTCCAAAATACTTTGTTTTTCCTTAATCTTCATTACTATCTAAAAGATAAAGGTGTATACAATCTTGAATTGGATGTCATTTTGGATAAAATGTCTGATGAGTTCAGAGATTCAACTTAAGGTGACCTGTGATTGATGCAGTTATTAAAAAAACAAAACAAAAAAAGTAGTATCATCAGATTAAAACCACCAACAGATAGATTTTTCTTTATTTTTTTCTATAGCTCGATCACAAAAGTTAACCCTTTATTGATCAATGTGCACTGTCATGTACATAATGTTTATTTAATTTTTTCTCTACTATTTTAGCCTATGTGTACAGCTTAATCATAACATCTGTTTGTACACCTATAAACACAATAAGCTAACAGCTGTTATGGTTAAGCTTTACACCTAGGCTAAAATAGTGGAGAAAATAATAAATAAAGATTATGTGCATGACACTGCACATTGAACAGTAAAGGGTTAAGTAATAAAGAATGGTGGTAATTATGTAGCCATTAAAGACAAATTAATATCCACCTGCCTAATTTTATTATATTATAACATTAAAAAAAATCAAAATCAAATCTTCTTCACGTTAAAGGATTACTGAACAAATAAAATGATACTATTCATCACCAAAAGAAATAGGATATTATAACAAAATAACACTCAAACATTAAATAAACGTATTTTGCTTATAATAATAAAATAAAAAATACCGATCCCAAAGAAAAATAATTATAATTATTCATAACTGTTGAAAAAATACTTTGTATAATTAAGTATGTTTATTTATTTATTTAGTTTTATTTATTAATATTTCTACAATAGAACAAATAATTATAAAAATCTAAGTTCAATTTTTTATTTACAAGTTCTTATTTAGTGAAACAATATTTTTAAATACTACGTTTTAATTTATGAAATAAAATTTAAAACAAAGCTTTGCTCTTCTAAAAACAATACAAAAAAACTTTATTATCATCTGATTTCACTTCGAATGTGACCTTATTTTTATCTAACAAATCTAATTCTTCATTAGATGATAACAACTACAAATATATTTTAGAATTTATGATGATGAATATGAAAATAACAACTTTACTGTATACCAAAATATCTATCATATTCTCCAGAGCAAAAGTGGCAACTTTTTTCACCAGTAAATGCAAGGGAGAAAAAAAAATTGAATTATGGAAAGTGTCCCTAAAACATTGAAGGGCACAAAAGTTTAATTTCACTTGGGTAAAGTAATGGATGGGTGAATTTAGTAATAAATTATTATCTGTAAGGTCATGTTCTTTCCAAAAAAAATAAGAGGAACTGAATTGGGAAATTTAAATATATATATTTTTAAAATAACATTAAAAAAAGAACAATATACATGGATATCTTATGTTCATTCTCCACGATATTTTTATTTTGCTACAATATCGCCAAATATTCATAAAATAAAATCTGTTATTCTTTTAATCTGGTGATATTTTTAAAAATTATGATATAGTTTAAATATAAAACACTGTAATGAAAATAAAAACATTTTGAAATTTATAATCGCTGCATTCTAGGAGGTTACATAAGTTTTATCTTATAAATATTTTCAGTAGATATTAAAACTTAGGTTGTTTTTTTTTATACAATTAATAAAAGGTATTGATCTCGATCTTCAATCCTATAAGGTATACAAAACTGAGGTGAAAACCAGCTGTTTTTTTTTAATGTCAAAATTCTAATTTTTATCAGCTATTAATTATTTTAAATTACTTATACTTACCACCAGAAGACATGGGGTAATATTTTTCAACTCTAAAGTGAAACTTAATACTCTTAAACTTTGAATTGCACTGTTATGATTTGGTTAGCCAAATCTTTTACTAATTGCACCCAGCTCAACCATTGGTTTTAATAATTACATTTTAATAAATAAGGAATTAATTTAATTTTCTTTAAATACCGAGTACGTTAGTGTCAGTTTATGTTCAGTTTGAAAACATCTTATCTTGATTATAGAGTATAGACAGCTAAGATCTTCTGCCGCGAGAATGCACTCTTCTGATCATGCGTTAAATTTTTTAATTGAATTAAACTAATTTAAGGCACTTATTGGTTAACTAAAATAAGCATTCATAAAGGTATAATTCATATACATGAATTATAATTGCCTAAAACTTTTAAATATGCGATTCTTGTCTTCTCAACAACTATAAGTAACAGGTTAATAGTAAGAAATATTTAGTGAAACATTACTTAACAAATTCCTAAATCTTCATTTATATGAACTGTAACAACATAAGTATAGTGTATCATTGGTTTAAAAGTATTTTGGACTTGAGAAATCCTTAGAAATAATACTTTTTTAAACAAATTTTTATTTTTTAAAATTGAAAAAAAAAGGATTTTTCTATAGCCTGTTTCATGAGTAAGCCAATGATAAAATTTTTGGAACTATTACGGCAGAACACATTGTAGATTCCGGACAGAAATGTTTTCCTTGTTCCTATCGATTTCCCCCTTTCCCCTTACTAAAAAAAAAAAGAAAAAAAAGAAAAGAGGCCATTTATAGTTGAAAAGTGGTGTGGGTTATAATTTTTTCTTCAATCTGTCTTTACTTAATTTATATTAATAAATTGGCATTTATTATATATTATGGAAGTATATCACATTTACGCATGTTCTTTTTAACTATAAATATTAATCAACATATTGAGGCGAATCTTACTCAATACAAGAGGAGCATGAGTCAATTTTGCGACAATATCTTAACTATTCAAAAATTAGGGTTTAAACATTATTTTTTTTAATTTAAGCATTAAACAGGGCAAAATAACATGTTAGAAGGACAAAGTGGTCTAAGTGAAAAATTAATGGGCACAGATCTCCTTAGAATATATAAAAGAATGGAAAGATTTAGACAAACTGGTAACTCCATGTTTTGTGAATTTGATAGAGTTTATTTCTGGAGTAAAATTTATTGGCTTAATATTGACGATGGAAAACAAATTATTCTGCTGTGATAAAAATTTATTCCACTTAGATAACTTTGTCTCACAATGCTTTAGGTTATTTTCTAAAATCCTAGTACAAAAAATCAATGAGCAAAAAAAGAAAGATACATAAGTGTAAAAAAAAAATGAAGTAATGTCCAAAGATAGAATATTTATGCTTAAACACAATTCAACATAGCAATAACTTTTTTCCGATAAAACATAATTTATAATGTATAACACAAATTAATTTCAATGAAATAAAAATACAAAAATTATAAAAACAACCATCATAGAACCATATGTTTATTAATAAATTATAAATACAAAATATATGATTACCCTTGAATTCGCCATTTCATACATATCACCTTCAACTTTTCTTGCATAAGCTACAAGGTTATGCATCCTCTTGTCTAGCATTGCTTGAGGATCAGGAGTTGGAAATATTGCTTGTACACTTGAAACAAAAGGAAGAAAAAAATAGTTAATAAGTTGTAGTAAGCGCAAAAACTAAAAAAAAAAAATTTACAATTAATATAATACAAAAATGAAAAGATGAACAAAAAATGTAAATTCAAATATAATCTACTCAAAAACTTTTGTAATAGAGCAACCGCAGTGCTCATAAAACATACAGTTTTTAAAACAGTGTTCAGAAAACATTCTTTATTTTTGTCCTTTGGAGTTAACAACATTTTTTGAGCTTCTTTAATTATTTTCAGGCGAGATCTTTTAGCAAGTTTCACAACTGATTAAATAAAAAGTGGGAAATAATATTGTACTACTATTGTATGAAATTCTATATAAACAATACTAATTGAAAATACTATTAAAACTAAAATTAAATCCTATTTCATAAAACTGTACTTAATATTAATACCAATACACTATTTTATTAGTGTATAAAAATACTCCTCTACCAGAGAAGTAAAACTCTGGAAAATTCAGCAGAAAATGTGTGGATTGTAGGATGTATATTTAAACGTAAATCCAGTTCATCTAAAATGCCCTGACTAATTTACTCCTAGCAAACATTTTCAAAGTACTAAGTTTTTTCTATCCTAATTTTGGCCGTAAAACTGTAATGAGTAAATCAGCGTTTAAATAGATTCATAACTGAGGAAAGCTTTTGACTTCTATCACATCTCGGCTACAAGTCATAAAATTGAATAATCATAAACCATAATAATAAATTTTTAAAAGAAAAATTGTTTTAACTTCCTTACATACCTACCTGTAACGACTACGACCCGTGAACGAGCCTATGGTTTAGTACATGGTAGAGACTGTACTCTTTCATGGAGAACGGTTCTGCGAGGAGTTGACTTGTTCTAGGTCACGCTCAACCGCCAGGTTTTTCTAGGAGGGTACTAGATCCCATATGATCCATCTCCCGCCGCAAACAGACTAAATAAAAGTAACTGCCTGCAGCAGGATTTGAACCAGGATTTCCGGCATGGCTACTCAGTGCTCTACCACTGAGCCACTCCGTCCCCAACTTCCTTACATGTCATGGTCAATGCCAATTTCATACCCATGGTAGGGAAGTCGATTATGAAAATATTTTAATAAGTGGAAATTATTGTGTGAAAAATTGAAACTTATCTAGGTGAAGGTTTATACTTAACCTATTCCTGGAAAAAGAATGCAAAAATTGAGACTGTACAACGGTAGGCCGATATTTTGTAGTTTTCTTATAATTTAATAATTTATAAATAAACTAATACATAGTTTAAAACTTAATAATCATATTTATCGAATTCCTATATATTATTTTTTATAAGATATGTATTATTTATATATATACATATCAATTATTATATATGAAATGAAGAAAAAAAAAAAGAAAGAAAAATGTCACTTACAGTTTATGTACCAGGTGATTCCTGAGATCTGGAGTGACAGATTGGTGCCATTCCTTTGTACCTTGGACAGGATTGGCAGTAACCTGACCTACTCCAATACCAGCAGGAAGCTGAAGGGTGGATAATCGACTATCGGTAGTTGCTAACTATAAATTTAAATAAGATATAAAGATTTAAAAAAAAAAAAAATAAAACGATAAATAAATACAACGACAGATAGAGTGTGCCTTACATTGCTGGTGGGACCCTCAGCAGAATTCGAAACGAATCCAAATAAATTATTATGTATATTGCTAGCAACTGACTGCTGTATACTGGCAGCAGTCTGGGCTGCGGTAGCATTGGAGCCTTGAGATGCTTGGGATTCCAATGGTAGCACAACCTGTGGACTTGGTCCTACGACGGCCGCACCTAGAAAAATAGTAAGCTGAATGATGAACTAGAACCATGAGCTATGGCAATATGTTTAATTATAAAAAAATCACTAAAGAGATTAAAATGAACATTCTCTTGGTTAATGATAATTAAGAAATTACTACTAATTGATCCTTTTAAATCTCTCTATTTGAATAAAATAGAAAAAAAGTCAAAATAAGGTTTTTAAGAATTGGTTAAGAAGAATTTATTTAGAGGATTATAATATTTGAATATTATTTATTATACCAGAACATTCATTCAGCTCAGAAACTTGGTATTGCTACACGCTGAGCTACCCTACTCCTAAAGGGAGTAGTACTTAGCAATTAAATATATTAAAAGAGTGGATAAGAGATTTAAAATAACAAATTTAGACATAGAATATTAGATAGATATTACAATCTTTCAACAGGTAGAAAATTTGGTCTATTTTCATTTAAAGATAATAATTCAAGCAACCTATTAAGATGTGACAATAGGTTTGAGGTTGTTATGTGATCTAGAGAGAAAATAAAGAATAGAAAATTAACTTCCAAGTTAATATATTCTATATAATATAGTCATTACCCTGCTGAGGTTGTTGAGAAGCCGTAGGAGTAGGCTGTGGCGGAACCCTAGCAGTAGGTGCAACACCAGGGAGGCGGGGGCGAGGACCGGCTGCACCAAGCAATTGGTTCCCGCCGCCGCCTGCTGAGGTCGGGCATTGTATACCAAGTGCATCGTATGCTCTTCTCATATCTGATGCTGAAGGATTTGTTGGACCCGCATTGGCATTCTGGTTCCCTACAGCTGAAATGAAAATAATTACGGTAAAGAAAAGACGCTTTAGCTCTGCTGTTACAATTCCGTATCTGATTGTTTTGAACCAGCGATTAAAATATGACCAATGACTAAAATTTTTATTCCAGTGTGTATAATAAATAGTTAAATTTAAAATAAAATGTGCTAATTTTAAACAACTAATTAAAAGGAAAGGAAAAAAAAAATTCTTCTTTGATCCATCTCGATTGAAACAAAAATCAATATCAAGGAAGTTTAATATTAAATATATGATCATATTTAAAGTCTCAATTATATTTTAAAAATATAACAGCCAACAGATTTCTTCTATTTTTTTCTACAAATATGATTATAATTGGGAAAAGATAAACAAAACAGAAGAATTTCATTTTTGTAACCTTAAGGTTATCTGTAAGTTCACATCCATAGAAGGCCTATATTTTAACAAACAATGTCACTGATGATTTACAATTAGTGGGTGAAATTCGGTAATTAAATAAGCTGAACAAACATTGGAAATGGGAATAAAAGTAAGCATAGCGTAAAATCTAAATAAAATATTCGCAGAACAAATATTTATGAGAAGCGAGGGGATGGTTGACTGGAAAGTAGACATAAGGAAGAAAATAGTTGGGGGTGCAGTCAAATGAAAACACTAAATAAGTGGTAGCTTATTTAATTATGTGCCGACGTTTCGACCCACTTTGTGGGTCATCTTCAGGGCTATAGGAAGCTGTAGCAATAGTAGACCGTTTATTTATAACAAATATTTATGCTAAACATAAATATAATTTTTGAAAGGATTATTGTTGTTGTTTTTAATTAGTAAATAAAAATAATGAAATGCAATGGCTTGCATTTTTAAATTTAAACCAAGACCTTTATATTGGGTCTTTTTGTTAATGGTAATAACGCATTAGAATAGTACACTCTGTAGTTTGGTTCAGAAGTAGGAATTTTAGTTTAAAAGATAAGAACTACATTTGTGCCATATTAGACTAAACTTGGAAAGAAAGTAATCACTGCACTATTATGCAAGGTAATTTATATTACCTTTTTTTTTTTTTTTTTTTTTGAGGAAAGGTGTAGAGAATTACAGAATATATCTAATTAATTATCTGAAGTTATCTTTATACTGTTCAAAGATTACTATCTGTTAGTTTATGTAAATAGGTTTTGCTTCAATTGGGAACCATAAAAATGCTTAGAAATACCAATGTATTAATACTAAAAAATACAAATAATTTAGTAATAGAACAGCAACAAAATTAAAATGAAAAACATAAGAGTAAAATAAAAAACCTGTCCTAATCAGATCAGAACCTTGGAGACATAACATATTTAATAACTCCTTCAATATATGAAAACCATCAAGCATTTACAAATTTTATCAACAAAGCTTGAAAACTGAATTCTGCAAAAGTTAAAAAGAAGAGACACTAGATCTGGTGAAATGAGGTCAGAATTATAAATGCATATGTTATGTGCATTTAAATAAATTTAATGAATTTAGATATGGAGGAATATTTTGGCTATCAACAGATTTGTTTGAAGTTTAGATGGATTTCGAGAGCAAGCTTTTATTCAAAACAATATAATACACATAATAATCATTAAAAACTTGCAACATGCAAAAAACAAATAATAATTCAAAAATTAAAATTTCAACAATGAAAGCTTTAATAACTTAGTTTTAATAAAACCAGATCGAATTATTCAAGATTGAAGCTAGATTAGATAAATTTGTATTTTTTAATTGGGAACTATCGTATCACATCTACTATACTAAATAATTGATTTTATTTTAGTTGTTACTAATTTTTAAATATATTCATTTGAAAAGAAAAGAGATGTCCAGGACCGGGACTCGAACCCGGGTCTTCCAGATCACTAGTCTGGGACTCTACCATTTGAGCTATCCTGGGCCCTAATGAAGCACGCTTCTCGGCCATGGTCATATCTTTTCTTTTTTCTGATCCTAAGTCCCCGCGTTCTTGCATATTGCGAAGTATACGAGAGGAAGAATGTTCTTTGAACATTATTTTAATTTGGATCTAGTTGACTTACGTCATTATAATTATTATAATTGATTTTATTTTAGTTGTTACTAATTTTTAAATATATTCATTTGAAAAGAAAAGATATGTCCAGGACCGGGACTCGAACCCGGGTCTTCCAGATCACTAGTCTGGGACTCTACCATTTGAGCTATCCTTCAAATGAATATATTTAAAAATTAGTAACAACTAAAATAAAATCAATTATAATAATTATAATGACGTAAGTCAACTAGATCCAAATTAAAATAATGTTCAAAGAACATTCTTCCTCTCGTATACTTCGCAATATGCAAGAACGCGGGGACTTAGGATCAGAAAAAAGAAAAGATATGACCATGGCCGAGAAGCGTGCTTCATTAGGGCCCAGGATAGCTCAAATGGTAGAGTCCCAGACTAGTGATCTGGAAGACCCGGGTTCGAGTCCCGGTCCTGGACATATCTTTTCTTTTCAAATGAATATATTTAAAAATTAGTAACAACTAAAATAAAATCAATTATAATAATTATTATGACGTAAGTCAACTAGATCCAAATTAAAATAATGTTCAAAGAACATTCTTCCTCTCGTATACTTCGCAATATGCAAGAACGCGGGGACTTAGGATCAGAAAAAAGAAAATATATGACCATGGCCGAGAAGCGTGCTTCATTAGGGCCCAAGATAGCTCAAATGGTAGAGTCCCAGACTAGTGATCTGGAAGACCCGGGTTCGAGTCCCGGTCCTGGACATATCTTTTCTTTTCAAATGAATACTATACTAAATAGTTCTACTATGTCACCTCAATGGCTTAAGACTAATTATGTGTCTGCCCATTTGAGCAATTTCCTCAAACGAATCAATACTAAATTCAAAATTAAGTCATAACACTTTAGAAAATGTTCACTATATAATTGGAAAAAGCTTATGTACATATCTGTGCTGTTTTTACAATTTATATTTATCTTTGTTTTCTCTCTCTTTATATTTTCATTCGCATCTGTCAAATATAAATATTTGACAATCAGCAGATTGGCTGACAGTAAAATACAGAATGATATGAAAGGCATGAAGAAGAACAGTACCCAGCGGTACCTCTCCTGTGGCTTGATTTAATTACTTATGGTAATAGATCTCACATCCACATTCTTTTTAGTCTCCTCCTAGTCTTCTATGGCTTGGGAGTAATGGCTATTTGTTCTATTAATGGATTTGGATGTCCATGTAGTTTTTTTGAAAGCTTTTGTGTAGTATGTTCGTACGTCTTCGTCAAATGTCTGTATTATTATGTGGATTAATATTTATCTTAATTTTTTTTTCAAATGGTTGTTAGGGAGTAATAGAAAATATATTTATTCATTTAAGTAACGAATTATATAATTTATTCAGGGTTTTTTTTACAGGGGAGTAAAAAACATTTCAAATGAATAAATAAACAATGTGAAAAGAACAAGAAAACGTAGAAATAAAAATATGATATGAAAAAGATAATAGCATTAACACTAACTTGATGTCATTTTATCTATAATTTTCCAATGAGTTAAATATTTTATTTTTCATAATGATCTTTATTTTGGTAGTGTATGGGTTGTTGCTTTAAATTTAAATGAAAGGTGAGCAATTAGCTAGAAGTTTAGAGTGATGGAGGGTTACAAGCTGCAAAGGTTATTAAGCCAGGAGAAGGAACCAGTAGCTGAAAGTGATACACATTTCAGATGAGTTTACTATTTCATTTAAGTGCTTAGAGTGATACGATACAAAGGATGGAAAATTCAACTGTTTAAAGTACAACACGATATTTGTTACATTCATAATGTGGAGATGAAAGGCTAATAATATAAAAACAAAGTTACCATTAGCATTAACACCTCTATGTCGATCAGCCTGCTTCAAAGGAAGACAAACGGGACAATCTGGCCTCGTACAGTGTTTCCAGTGCGAAATGATTTGTCTCGATGATGAACAGTGGGGAACGGAACATGTCTTACCAGCTTGGCAAGTTGTCATATGGTTCAAAACATTCTTCATCGTCATACAATGAGGTAGAGTACACTATAAAGAAAACAAATAACAAGCATGAATAAAACCTTATGTCATAATCTAATATTATTACAGTAAAAATAAAGTAGGACATTTACAATGTACGAATAAAGAAAAAAAAGAAGAAAGAAAGAAAATAAATATTACAGTTTTTCAGTAAAGGAACCTCAAGAAAAACACACTAAATTTTCTTCCATATTTAATGGTAATTAGTATAAAAATGCTACTTATAATAATTATTAGGATGGGAGCCTTCCATGGCTGACGGCACCTCTGTAAAGCAAACCTATTCTGGGGAAATAAAGAGATTATCTTTTGCTGTGGTAGCACATTTTTATCATGGTGTTAATATTAAACAAGAATTTTTTTGTATTTATAGAACATGGGTATCAAGAATGAATTGACTGTGTCAGTTAAAATGGTGTAAACATAAACAACCGAGTTAGCTGGAATCCCGAATCACTGTAATCATGGACTCTTCACAGGTATTTATGTATGTACTTTTTTTTTTTTAATAGAATAGATAAGCATATAGCTCCTGTTATTATAAAATTAACAAGATAGATTCAATGCTTTAAGTATTAAAGAGTACTTTCATATTTCTCAAGGAAAGTTGTAAAATAACTATATCATGGCTGCATTACAAACATTTATTAGTATCTATCTGTTATTTTTTTATGTATTACTAGCGACCCACCCCAGCTTTGCTTGGGCAATAAGGCATATTATGCCTACATAATTTGTCTGTGTAATGTATTTTTTTTTTTTTATCATTAGCTGGCCACTAAGGACAATATCATTGGTTAGGCTTCTTTGGGAGTCTTGATTTTCTTTCTTCCCTTCTCAGCTATTGTACTTTAAATTATAAAAACAAAAACAAAACCAAATATTTCTTTATATACAAATTTATTATCTTTTACGTTAGATAATTGCATGGGATTAGCCAGCGTCTTCGGGGAAGCCCATCAATATTCCAACCCATTTACACAAAACCTCGACAAATTATATACCTAAATCTTCCTGGTGAATCACTCTATCTATTTCTGAAAACCGCTTGAAAATCCGTGCAGTAGTTATTGAATTTACCACAAACAAACGCGGCTGAGGACTTTTATGTCTTATATTTTAAGTATAGATACATAGAATAGGCTAATATTTAGATTCTGTTAATATGGAAATTAATGAGATATGCTCAATGTTTAAAGTACTGAATAATAATGTTTATCAAATTATTCTAAGGAAGTAGTAAAATACAATATAGGTAATATATAAAAACAATTCATGTGATGTTAACGTTTACATTTGAGTTGAATCATCCAAGTTCAAATTTACATCTAGTAATCTCATTAAACAAAAACATTGGGGTTTAGGCAGTTCAATAGAATTAGAAAAAAAACCAACAATACTACTTACTTGTGAATTTTCCCCATTGGATTGATTCTCTCTCCTCTGACATTTATGAGCATGCAACAACAAGACAAGCTGTTGCTGTATAAGTTTTCTCTTCTCAGGGTCAGCAGAAGTCGATGTAGGTGGTTGGGATGGAACCTGAGGTACGGGGGCACCAGTTACGGCAGGGGAGGCGGTTGGAGCAGCACCCGTGGGACCGCTTCCCAATCCCCCATCGACAGGATTCCCTCCTCCTTATCACATCATACAATAAATGATTAAGGTATTCGAGAAAAACAATTCATTTTTATTTATTAAATGAATATTTAAATAAAATGTGATAGCAATTAGAACCTACCTAAATTTGGAGGAAACCTTGTCTGCTGTATCGCAGAAAGATTAGGTGGTACAGCCCTCTGCTGAGATGCAACTACACCGCCATAACCATAAGGAGCGCCTCCAAGACCACCCATATTGTTGGCCTATGAGAAAAATAACATTGTTTTAAGAAAATAATTTAATTTAAAATATAGAAACAATTACAGATAAAATCCATTGAAGTAAATAAATGCATATAGTTACCTGTAACCTAGGCTGTTGAACATTGATTGAATGTAACGGGCTCTGCACCCTGTTAACTAAGTGACTCTGCATTGCAACACCCCTCATTCCTCCTATTGGTCCGTTCTGCCCCGGAAGTAAACCAACTGAAATATAAGCTAAATATCATTCCATATGAACCAGCTGCTACCCAAATTTTAATGATTACTGGCATGTTTTAATGATTTATTGATTTCCTTGCTTCATCATGCTATGTAACTGATTAATAAGAATATTTGAACATGATAGAAGTATAAATATATATTTTAGAAAATATGCCCCAAAAGATAAATAATAAATGTATAGCACATATTTACTTCAATTTAACTAATAATCAATATGCAACTAAAAATGAAACAAAAAAAAAAGAGAAAATGTTTATTTTTTTAAATTTTGCAGAGATGATTCAATGAACGTCATATTATGAGGGATAATGGAAACAAAACGAAGGAATGGTGTCTAATAAGAATTACTACAGAGGTGCAGACAAAATGACTGCAAGGTCTTTAAGTTATGTTCTTATAACTTAAGGAGGAAATTTACAGTTTACTATCATGATACTACGTAAGTATTACATTGTGTAATTATTTTACTTAGGTGTACAACAGGCCAGTTTTTTATTTTATAATACACCTTTTTTTACCAACCCCCCTCTTTCTTGATTATCTCTTTATTAGAAAAAAAAAATCATTTTTTTCACATTAAAAGCTACATAAAATATTTCAATTATAATGAAAACTGAAATATCTATATGCTATTTAATTAAAAATTGACAGTTATATCTTCATGAAAATACTAGTTTAACAAAATTCAGCTATAAGCTAACCAATAAAAAAAAACCTGGCACGACTACAACTTTTGAAGGTTTAGTACACAGTTTATGTTTCTTAGACGATTGGGAAGGGAGGAAATTGGTCCAAGATCACGCTTGTCAGCTTGAATATCCACCCATTTTGGGTACCCCCATTATAAAGGCTGAGTGAGCCCCAGGAGGGTCCTAGATCCGATAGGATCCATACCCGGCTGGTAAAAGTCTGCCAAGTAGCAGGATTTAAACCCAGGACATTTGGAATGGCAGCTCAGCGCTCTACTAATGAGCCATTCTATTCCCTAATAAAGATAATAATTAAATTGTATGCTTGCTTGCTATTTATATAATTCAAGTTGCTTTTACAGTGACAAATGGTTTATTTTGTTCAATAGTCAGACAAAGAATATCGTATTTTCAAGCTAAATTTTGATCCCAAGCCTAATCCTTAAATTTACAGGAGTGCTCCATGACTGATTCAATTAATTAGATATGAATTTAAGCCAATCAATGCAAATAAAAACTTTAAGCACACCATTATTGCAACATAAATAGAACTTCTTAAATTTTAAATCAACAGAAACATACAGTAGTCTCAGTTAACAAATTATATGGGGAAATGAAAAATTCTAGGAAAATTTAAATATTTCATACAAGCTAATAGGCCATGGCCATGTTTTTTAGCAAAAAATCCAAAGGTTACAAAAAAAAAAAACAAGATATAAATTTTTCAAATTGCAAGTCACAGAGAAAATTTTGTTAAGTTCTTAGTTTCAAAGTAATACTGATAAGTTTTTAAAAAGTGAATAAATGGGTAAGAAAAAAAAAGGGAGATAATTTGAATTAATACAAACCTTGCTGTTGAGAAGCATTGGCATTGGACTGTTGAACCATCATGGTTGTAACAGCCGAAGCCGGGAGGGGTTGCTTATTGGTAACAACTAATGTACCAGTCATTGGGTTCAGAGCAGAGCTGGTCATTATCATACCTTAGCACAATATAGCAGTTAGTATTTTTAATAATATCAATAGAAAAAAAAATTAACCAGAAATAATACTGACAGAATAAATAAAAACTACCTGGGCCAGCATTATTGATTGAAGGTTGTTGTAATTGATGTTGCATCGGGACTACCATCTGTTCCACAACACCAGACTTACTGACTGACACATTGGGAGGAGACTGAAGGGAACCGGCTTGGCCTTTCAAACCAGCTCCCATCGCGACTAGTTGAGTCTTGGCCCCCTGAAAACATTAAAAATAAATTAAATGTTTAAATAAGGGCTAACTTATTCAAATAAGGCTTAAATTATTCAAATAAGGGCTGACTGAAGCCATTGCTAGTCTAATGACCATTGCCAGTTAATTTCTTAACCTGTATAAATTGGATTATAACTATTTCAAATAAGATTAACGAGTAAGTTCTAAAGAAGAAATTCTACTTCATAAATTGTTAAAATAGTATTGCTTAACCATACATTCTGGCCCTAGCACCTCTGTTACGAGTTTGACGTTTGAAAATATATCCCATGTATACACTTAAATAGCATTTAAATTTAAATAATAATAACACATAAATAAGATTTATACATCAATTTATGGTTATAATATCTAATATTTCTTTAAATAGGCCATTTTCTTGAAACATAAATTCGATTAGATTCTAAATGGTCTCTGTTCGTTCCTTGTTTTAACTGTACTTACTTCAGCAACTTCTCAAATGACATCTCAAGTCATTGTTTTAAAACAATTTGATGTTGTAAACTTCTTTACATAATTTAGGAACCATTATATCATTTTCTTGGAAGCCCTATGTCACTTCAATCTCAGTTTTGGAAGATCCCACATTTCCATCAACTTTTATAAATGCAAAATAAAAAAGACGGCAAACAGAAACCATACAAAACATTAAAAAATGTTATTAAAAGGTTACAAGATTGCTTTATCCTATTCCCTTATCACCGATGGCACCCATAGAAGAGGAAATTACCTGAGTGTTTAAACATTTTCAGAAGTACTTAATTTTCGGTGAGATCTAATACAAAACATGGATCCTATAATAAAGCAAGTGATCATTTAGTCTCAAAAGGAACATGTGTATCTAGATTTAAAGGTAGTCCTTTAAGTATTTTAGTTGCAGTTTAAAAACCAAATTAGAGGTTACAAGAAACCATTTAAACTCAGGTCCATTTAAATATTTAAACCTCATTCATCACTGTAAGACCAAAAAACTAATACTATATGACAATAATAATAATACAAACAAATTTGGCAAATGAAATGGTGTTAAACAGACTCATATAAACTATAGGTTTTACAAGCTAAAGAAGGAAAATAACAAACAAGATTTTAAAATAATTATCATTAAGCTATTTTAGATTATAACTGCAAACAAACAAAATACACCAAATATAACATAAGTTAAAAATATTTTAATCAATCAATAAGCTTTGTATTAATAAAGACTATTTATAGCCAGTTAATTTTTTTGTAAACATCCATTTTTTTAAATGGAGTATATGCTTCTTCTTATTTCTAGTAATCAGGATTTATTATAAAATATTTAGGTGAAAATTAATTTTTTTATTGACATTGAATCAAATGATTTTTATCTTTAAATTTGGGATTAACATAATATTGTATAATTTTTTTACCTACTGACATAGGCAGGTTAACATATTTTCTATTTTTTTAACCTGAACATTTCATGTGAACGTTTAGGTGAAAACCAGATGTCTCAATGAAAATCAGTTTTTGAAAGTCAGATTTCAAAATCACAATATCGAGCTAGCTAATAAGAACCCAGAAGAGGCCAGCGTGTGGTGTCACCACCCAGAAGGCTTTTTAACATTTCGCCTAGGACACCATGTCTAACCCATAAGGTATCCCGCCTATAATAATTTGTTGTATTTTCTGAAATTTATTCTTTATCAATAATAAATAAGACAACCATCTTATTAAAAAAAAAAAATTCATACATAAATTATTATTTATTGTTTTGAGTAACAATTCCAGTTTTAAAGATGATTTATTCTGAAGAATGAAATAGGAAGCAAATTTTTAAACAGAATAATGTGCTTTTTCTAATGTTTACAAGTTGTGCTCCATATCCCTATTTGGCTTTCATATAAATCATAAAAGAATGGCTTGTCATGTTTAATTGCAAACAAAATATGTCTTATTCTTAATATTAAGACCACACGACTTTATTTTATTTTTTAACTTGTTCAACACTCGCTAGTTATCTTACTGGCAATCATTAAACATGAGGGTCAAGACCTTGGCATGAAAGAGAGAGAGAGAGAGAGAGAGAGAGAGAGAGAGAGAGAGAGAGAGAGAGAGAGAGAGAGAGAGAGAGAGAGAGAGAGAGAGAGAGAAATAACCAACGGTATGATATCACAAATCATTCAATAAAGAAGTCTCTTATCCAGCTTCTCTTTAGTCTTCAACAGGTGTTTCATGTTACTTGGCATGAGTGTTGTCGCCATGTCATTTATGAGTGTGATTAAGTCTCCAAGTAGTTGGTTGTGGAATAGTTCGTAGATTCCATATTTGTTCGTTAACCGTTAGAATGTTAAAGTCGGTAACTAAAGTTATTGTGCTTTCATACAAAGGCGCTTATTTTATTGTTACAAAAATATTTTTCTGAAAGATTTAAGATTTCTAAATGTGAGCCTTCTTACCTGTCCTATAATATGTGTTATAGGTCTCATTGTGTAAGATGTTAAATGTCCAAGAAACATTGAAAATATTACCAAACATTGGGGGTGTCAAATCCCTTGGGGACAATGAACTACAGAGAAGAAATATAGAAAACAGTTTTTTTTTCTTTCTTCTTTCCCTAATAATCTGAGCAAATAAAATTATCAGATGTGCAGATTTTGCTATTTTGGGGCATTGTTGCTAGAAAAGTAATGCAGATAAACATCTGCCATATAACTTTATAGCCCTAAGGAAACTTATCAGTAACAATGTGACTTTATTACATTTCTAATTCATAAATCTGTAGATGAGGCTTAACAAAAACATTCTGTAGCTAAAAGAACAGAAGAAAAATATATATAATGAATATATATAAGGAAAATAAACGGTATTTAACAGGTTAAGATGAGACAACTTATAAGCACAAACTGAACAATTACTTGAGAATGAGGACAAAATAGCTTTTGGTGAGATAAAATCAAAAGTAAAATTTATGATTACTATAAGTAGTTATTTTTAATATATTTTAAATTATTGAAATAAATAATATTTATTACTTTAAATTGCCCATAATGTGGCTCAGCAAAGATCTTACCTGATAAAATGTACTTACACAATCATTAATTAGTTAAATATTAATACATAAACCTGTACCACTACAACCGATGAACGGGTCTGAGGCTTAGTACATAGTAGAGACTGTACTGTTTCATGGACAATGGTTCTGCAAGGGGGTGACTTGTCCTCGGTCATGCTCAAGCGCCAGATTTTTCCCCCTTATTTCGGGTTCCCTATTTTTATATTTTATAGAGGCTGGGTGAGCCCCAGGAAGGTCCTAGATCCCATATGATTCATTTCCCGCAGCAAACAGACTAAATAAAAGTACTGCCTGCAGCAGGATTCGAACCAGGATTTCCGGCATGGCAACTCAGTGCTCTACCACTGAGCCACTCCGCTCCCTAAATTTATTTATTTATCCCTAAAATAAACAATTATAAAATAAGATTAAAGGCAAACCATCTCTCTTGTCCCTGGTACAAAAACCCTACGAGCTAGAGAGATGGTTTGCCTTTAATCTTATTTTATAATTGTTTATTTTGATAACAAAGTAAAAAAAGAAGTAAAAAAAAAAAACAGCTGGTTAGTAATCATTTTTGATGACTTCGTTATCGATACACGTAGGAAGGAGGGGACGGACTCTTTGATCAAACCATACATTTTGTAGGACAAATATTTTTTCAAATAATTTAGATAATTATCTTGAGATTTAACAAAAAAAAAAAAACAGTTAATAATACATTTTTGAGAATCATCAAACTTTATCCTTGCTACCTCTTTTAGCTACCACAATCGAGAATTTTTGCACAGGAAATTGTTGGGCGTCTCATCGAAACGAAGATTCAGCTTGATACTAATCAAGTGAAAAAATGGACCATGGATCCTGGACTATTAGGATCTGTGGTAACTAGAAAAAATGAGATTCAAGAGCAAATAAAGGTGCGATTAAAGGCAAGAAATGTTTGTTATTATTCATTCTCGACATTACTAAGCTCGTGTCTTTTGTCCTGAAATCTAAAAATCAGAATTTATAAAACCATCATCCCTCCATCATCCAACTCTTCTTTATAGATGTGAAACATGGCCCCTAACACTGAAGGATGAACAAAGCTTTATGGTATTCGAAAATAAGCAGTAGCATAGAATGTTCGGTCCAAAAAAGGATAAGACCACTGGACAATTTAGGAAATTACACAATGCGGAATTGTGAAGCATTCACCCGGTTAATATTATTCAAGTGATAGCGTCACGAAGATTAAGATGGGCTTGTAAAATTGCTGGGCTTGGTAACAAACGAATCCCTAAAAGGTTAGTAAGTGCTGTACCAACTGGGAAACATCTGAGAGGTAGACCGGGTTTAGGTTGGGTTTGGGTAGTTGTCCATGGACAGAATTTTGTAAACAGAGATTGGTGGTATCAGCATCGGGCCTTCGGGTTCATTACGCCTTTTTATTTATTTATTCCTGTACCACTAAAATCCGTGAAGGGTCTAGAGTTGAGTATATGGTAGAATCTATACTATTTCTTGGACAACGGTTATGCAGGGAGTTCTAGATCATGCTCGATCACCAGATTTTTCCCTCTTATTTTGGATACCCACTTTGTAAAGGCTGGGTGAGCTCTAAGAGGGTCCTAAGTTCCATAGGATCCATCTTTGGCCACCAACCGATTAAATAAAAGTCTGCCAGTGGGCGGAATTTGACATTTACAGTACCTTCGACTTTGTAAATCAGCACTCCACCATTGAGCCAACCTGCTCTCTTCCAATGCTAAAGAATCAGGGAAACTAAATTCATTTTTAATATCAATTTTTGTTTTAACTGAAATAAATATTGATTCATACATAAAAACAACAATGTATTCAGGTTTTAAATGCTCTATGATTAATTCATTTTAATTTTTTGGGAATTAAAAAACAATACAAGTTTTTTAAATCGGTGTCTATTTTAATGTATGTAAGGACCATTTAATTAACCTTAATTATTAAATTAATAAAAAATTAACCTTTATGTATATGTTTTTATATTATTATTAATTATGTGTACTTACCTCACATTTTATACATGTTACGTATCATTATCTTCACCATTTCGGTTTTTCCCTCTTTTTCCTATTCTTTACTTTACATTATTTACGTATCTTTAAATTCACCTTTTATATATTCTTTCTCATTTTCCCCGGCTTCTTAGTTATATTTTTGGCCGTCAGAGACCGTTGTTAGCACTTCCGCCTTGCTTTGTAACGTATTTTTTTTTGCCAGTTACAAGCTTCACCTAGCCACGACTCATTCAATTTGGTTCTTACACATTTTAGTATTTATATCTTCTCTTCATCTCCCTCCATCTCTATTCTTCACACCTTTTCTCCCATCTTCTTTTTGGCATCCATCATATGTTGTAATCTGTGAGTTCATTATTATCAAATCATCATAATTTTTATATTTTCTCCGTTCTCTTACTAAACATTTCATATCTTTATATCTACACCTTTCTTCCATCATATGTGTTCTTTCATCCATCTTATGTGTAATCATACAGTTCACATTTCCGATCTTCTTGTTTTATAATTTCTCTCCTTTCTCAATCTTTTATATCTCATATTTTATATCCTTTTATCAAATTATTTCTTTTCTAATATTATATATCTCTAAAATTTGTATATCTTTATTTCTATATCTTCATTATATTTTGTATTAATATAACTTCATTCTAATTATATACATTTATATTAAATCCCATACTTATATTTTCAATTTTATATTAATGTTTACTTCTCTACCTGTCATTCACGAGATTCCTTTCTATAATCATGCATTTTATATTTTATCTGTATAATACCAAGTTTTCCATAGATTTAAATTTCATTTTTTATATGTACACTTTTCATTTTATATCTTTCTGTTTACCTTCTCTTTACATTTCTTGGTACTGTAATGTTTTTTATAGCTTATTGTTTTGTCTGTTTTCTCTCATAGCCCTGAAGATAACCTACAAAGTAGGTCGAAACTTCGCCACTATCTATAACTAAGTCTCAATTATTAGTTGTTTACATTGACTGCACCTCCAACTATTTCCATCCTAATTAATAACAATACATTTCTTCATTTAGATCACCTAAGGATCATGCTTGCATAATTTGATTTTTTCTTTTCCAGAATAATTTCATTCTTGCTCTTTGTTGTTCCTTCCTTTCCTTTGTCCATTTTCTATCCGGATTGGATTGTTCCTCTTTTTCCGGATACCTTCCAAAATAAATTAATTTATCTATGTCCGTTTTTACATCTTTAACTTTCTTGAATTTTGTGAGCCATATGGATGTTTTTTATTTTTATCAAACTATGAGAATATATTTTGTTTAGTCTATTACCATCCATCCCATAAATGTGACCATAAAATCGTAGCCTTTTATTTTTTTACTGTATCTTCTCACAAATGTTATTATATCTTGTTGGTGTTTAAATTTACTAGCTAAAATAGCAATTTATGAGACTATCTTAAGACCCATAGTTATATATGGAAGTGAATCCTGGGTATTGACAGACAAAAGTAAAAGGAAACTCAATGTCTGGGAAAGGAAAATACTCAGAAAGATATATGGACCAATAAGAGAGACAGTGCGTGGCGATCAAGGAAGAATCGTGAGCTCCGCACAATATATGGAAAACCAGACCTGGTATAGTTTGTAAGAAAATCCTCCCTCAGATGACTGGGACACGTGGAATGGATGCCAAGATACCTGTTATACGGAAATATTGTAGGGAAACAACTCAGAGGAAGGCCTCTGGGATGAGATGGTTGAACGATTTTAAAGAAGAACTCAAGTTCCTTGGGTTAAGAAGGTGGAGAGAACGAACAAGGGACAGGAATGACTGGCTCAAGGTCCTGGAGGAGGCCCACGTCCCAGAAATATAGTACGATATATTGAATAAACATTAAGAATAAAATTAAAAACTTTAGTGTTCTGTAATCGTTTCAAAACGTAGCTACTTATTTCCCCTTCCCCCAATAACAACCCCGGCTTCTAATTTGCAGTTATATAATTGTTAAAATAAAAAAAGAATATAATTTTATAACGTTCTATCCATAGGATGGATGTAAAGGGCTTTTAAAATTAATAGTTTGAATAAAAGTCTGATACTGATCACAATTCAACAAAAAGTCCGAGTAATACACTGTTCTTCTTATATTAAAGGTCCAAATGCTCATATCATGTTCTTATACAAAACTGTAGTTAAGTTACATGAGAGACAAACTTTTCAGCAAGCTATGAACTACAAGAATATTTTTTTTATACTTTTCTTAGTTATTAGGTCATCAATACGTTTGGTATGTAAGTCTTATGTAATTTAAATACAAATCCACATTATAAAAAGGGGGAGCGGAGTGGCTCAATGGTAGAGCACTGGTTCAAATCCCGCTGCGGGCAGTTACATTTATTTAGTCTGTTTGCAGCCGGAGATGGATCATATAGGATCTAGGACCCTCCTGAGGCTCACCCAGCCTCTATAAAAAATTATAAAAATAGGGTACCCATAATAAGGGGGAAAAAACCTGGCGGTTGAGCGTGACCTAGGACAAGTCACCTCCTTGCAGAGCCGTTGTCCATGAAACAGTACAGTCTCAACCATGTACTGAACTCCCAGACTCGTTCACGGGTCGTAGTGGTACAGGTTAAGGTTTATATATATATATATAAACAAATAAAATAAAAAAAGTTTTGATATCACTAACAAAATAAAAAATAGTCTTTTTTTTTCTCTTTCTTTTTTTTTAATTTGATGATGACTAAGGTTTGCTTTATAAAAAAAAAGACTCATTTCGGATGTGCACTTCCAGTGACATTGCGGTTGCCACCTCAGCTTAAGGCCGCTACACACAGTCAGTTCGGTGCGTTCACATCGAACTGACCCAGTGTAAACTAAATTGATGTGAGCTCACATCAAAAAAGTGAACTGATGGACTGATGAAAATTCACCATTTCGGTGTGACACACCGAACTGACGTCAGTCCGAAGTGAGGGTGTGTACCGTCGCGTCATTTCGGTGTGACACACCGAACTGAAGTCAGTCTGAAGCTAGCGTGTGTACCGTCGCGTCATTTCAATGTGTCACATATCTGCGTACAGGTGTCGTTTGGATAGACATCACCCTTTCAATCGCTTTTCCAGACCTCGTCTGTGTGTTTTTTATTGCAGAATGATAATAGGGTTAGTTGGGGAAAAGACTTTCTTTTAGAATTTATAGAACTGTTCAGAGGGGAGGAATGTTTGTGGAAATAACACAAGCTGCTGCACTATTTAGAAATAACAATTCATCGTCCGAAAACATGACGTAAACACAAAATTGTGTTTAATATGTTAGTTACATAACACAAAACACAATAAGAGGGACTGGAGCTTCCAAGGGGTAGCACATTGAACTGACACACCGAAGTGAGCGTGTGGATGCGAATGTTGCGTTCAGTTAGAAATGAACACATTGAACTGACACACTGAACTGACCGTGTGTAGCGTAAATTTTACTGAATGCTAAAATGAAAGTAGACAGAAATGGCCAGCCGATCTCCAGATCATTTACAGAATTGATGATAGCAAATAAATTATTACTCTAACAGTACAGATATGGTTAATGCTTTCGGCGGCCTCAGATTAAATTGTTACAGGAATGCATTAAGAGTTTTGAAAACTGAAGGCCAACTTATATTTTATGTATCTATTTAACTTACTATATATATATATATATGTATATAATACAAATTTATATATAATAGAGTATATATTTTGTTTTTCAATTACTTATGAAGAAGTAGATTTATAAACATTAAATGGTGTTGAAGATTATGTTCCCATGCAAAAATATACTTGCCATAAGATTTTAGGTGAACTACAAGCATGTAGATATTACTAGATCAAAGTTGAATTAAATGACAATGTATCTTAATTATTATCAGACAGCTGCAAAACAAATTCAGTATCATAAGAATTTTTTTATAAGTTCCGATTTGTCACATCCCACACAAAGTACGACCAATCAGGGTAAACTTTTGTTTTAGCATTATTAACTTGGTTTTAACAATCCAACTTATCATTTGTTTAATCAAATAATTCATTATTATTTTAATCGAATTCCTACCTTTGTAATCACTGTTACTAGAAATTAATAATAAGAAAAAGTTCAGGGAATAATTATTATTGTAAGCCATTACACATTATATTTGTTTCAGGAAAAAAAAAATTTAACTTACGTCTCCATAAAATAGGTACAAGAAAATAAATGTTTGGTATGAGATATTTCCTGTGGTTATTTTTAGTTATTAACCCTTATTGGCCATGAGTGGCCCTCTCTTGACCACAGCTCTCTGATGAAATCTGTCGAAACTGGCTCTTTTTTAAATCCAGGTCTGATTGTGAACTTACCGAAAGCAGATACTAAGTGAAAATCAGGTATAAAAAACCAGCGTCCAATAAGGGTGAATAGAAAGAAATGAAGGTGGCAAGAACAAATATTTCTGCTACATATTTCTAAATACTTTCAGCCTCAAAGTGTCTGTGACATTTGCTGTCTTTAAGAAACACTTGTATTTGGAATACTTTAGTATTTGAAGTAGTTTATTTTTTTAAACAAAATATGGCCAACACTTATATAACTAAATCATGTTTGCTACCGTACATGAATGCTGTATCCTATGCACTAGAGCAAATTTAAGGAATATGCACATTTTTTTTAAAACCCAGAGGCGTGCTTGTGTTGAAGAACTTTTTAGATACTAACTTGTAAGGCTGGGTTGTATAAATATAAACTGCTGGGTGTCCAAATATCACTACTGTAACTAAGGGGTAAGAAGCCAAGGAGTAAGTTTTGTTTTCAAATACAAGAGAATTAAATCCGGATAAATTTACTTCTTTAACTTCTAATAAAGAAACCAATTAATATTACCTGAGATAGAAGATGATGCTGCATCCTCTGATCCTGGGATTCGATAGCACCATTTTGTATCTGACCTGGTCCAGGACCGGTCGCTGGGGGCTTACTACTAGGAGGAGCATCTGATGTGCCCCATGAATTTAGTTCATCTGGTAAGTCGTTTTCCAAGTCAAACATGTCCGTACTACTGAATATATCAGCTGCATGAAAAGAAAAAGTCACTAAATCACATTTGCATTACACCAAAAACTCGAAAAACTAAATGTCTCTTTTGAGTTCAAAGCAATAACTGTTGTTACTGAAAATCATGATTTATATTATATATGTTTGAAATTATAAATTTCACACAAAACTGCAAGATAAAATAACATGTTATATTTGTGTAATTAGTTTAAAAATTTAAGTAAATACGAAATTGAAAAAAAAACTTTAAAAAAGAAATAAAATTGAAAAAATAACGATCTCTATAAAATATTTTTGCTATAAACACCTGAAGAGCAATTGTACTCTAACATGCTTGATAAAAAACATGCCAACTATAATAAAACAGTACTTGAAAATACAATTGATTTAAAATTAGCAAAGAGCTTTACAAGGACATGAGTGATGTCTATACAGTTATATATGTATTTTCCAAAAATAACCTACAATATAAACATATAAAGGCAAGAACATTAAGAAATTTGTGTACACAGTAATCAATAGTGCTTGAAAACAATAATACAAGCGACCTATAACATCGATAAGCACATAATTACACAAATATAACATCGAGTTCTGACATATACAACCTAATAACTACACATGAAAAGAATATTTCAATCAATCCTTTGAAAAAAATAAAGAAATAAAAAAAAAAACGTTTGGCTCATATAAAAATGGATTAACCGATACCAATCTGAAACCGCAATATAATGCCTCTTAACCAGGTTACTTTGTTAGAAAAAGGTTAGAAGAAATTACTATAATTTAGTTATAACTAAAGGCATTTAGTACTCAAGATTTTGAAATTGCAAAGATTTATAGAACAGATATTAAAATAATTTACTAAAGCATTAACTTTTAGTAGAAGTTTTCCCGAATATCCAAAATTTTAAAAAAGAAAGAAACCATTTCTCCAATTCAAATAATGCTTTAAAGCATAAATATATAATATAATTCATAGAAAAGCAGAAAAGCATAGGCTGTGACAATACTTAAAGCCGCTTGAGTTACAAAAGAAAAATAATCTTTAATATCTCATAAACTTGAGTAATGAACAAAAACAAAACTTTTTAACAAAAATTTAAAAACCCTTAAGATTTACTCAAGCCATATAAAGTATACCAACAGGTACTATGCATTTCGCTTCTATAATATTTGTTTTTAATTTTGCCAATTACTTCTCTTCGTAGGGTTCCACTGCTGCTGTTGTTGAGTTGTCATTCCGCCTTGCATTCCATAGTTTCCATAAGCGTGCCTCATCAAGTTCCCAGGCGCCATTACGCCTGCATCACGACAAAAACCTTAACGTGTGTTTATCTCTTCATATGGCAATCATATCCAAGCCCAACGATAATTCTTAGTAGCAATATTGAGCTTGTATAAAAATTAGAAGTATTGACAATCTAACACGTGAGAACGAAGGACTGCTTATAGCTTTAAAATTTTGTCTATGATTCATAGTTAGAATCCATATGATATTATTAAAATAGAGAAAAATTATTAATTTTATGTAAATAAGCAAGTCGGGTATATTTTCCTAACTAAAAATCATAATAGAAACTAAGTCAAAAGTGAATATTTGTTATAAATATTTAAAAAACATGCAACCTACCAATGCCCATGCAGTTAGCCATGCTTAAACATTATAGAACTATGTACTACAATTTATGAACATTACGGAGTTATTTATCAGATACTGAAAAATTACACGAAAAATTTAAGTGTAAAGAATATGGATCTCAATATCAAACTAAATCTAGTAAGTCATTATAAAGACCCATTTAAATGAAATATGAAACACTTCTAAATTTGATTGAATCCAATACATCAATAAAGAAAAGATATTGTTGATCATTCAAAATGTAAACATATCTTCAGGCACCAAAAGAAATGATGTGACACTTCAAAATACTAGGTAACTTAATTTTAACATTATGAGAAATTAGGAATATATAGATAATCAAAGATAGAAACCAGTATTAAATGCGTTCGGATTATTATTTTCTCACTAACACTGATTTGTTATAAAAATAAACAAAGCTTTAATATTTAATAGATATATGTTTAAATCGAAGAAACCAGAACTGTAAAAAATATAAGAACGATAAACTGGAATAAGAATATTAATGCCACAATAACACAAGTGTTTTGGAGACTTCAATAAATATCTACTATTAATATACAGTTTTATAGTGACAGGATAATATAAACATATAATGTAAAGAACTAGTAAATCATTTTTAAAAACTAAGAAGTGATAACAGTAAAAATTATGATTTCCAATATCTATACTTTGACATAAAAACAAACAGTAAACTTAACATAATTCTATTTATGAAATATATACAAAGTTTAATTGAGAAATTTAAACTAATATTGAAATGTCAAATCACTCTTTCATTCTACTATAAACAAAGATAAACACAAAAAGGAGGCTATGGAATTGACATGTTATAAGCAGTACTGCAATTTTTATCATGGCTTTTAAACACTGTGCTATCAAAAAGTATGTGGTACTTTATTAATTTTTGCTTAAAAATACTTACCCGAAGGGTCCGAGGGGCCTTGAAAAGGATCTGTTAATTTCTGCCGCTTGTTTGGCGGACCATCGACAAGATGTTCGGCCATATCTCCCCTGTTTACAATGCCGTGCCTACTATACTACACTGATCCGTATTTATAACAATTCGAAACCACTACACATGGTTTTATATGTATTTCGTCTACATAAAGTGGTTTTAAATCGAATTGTGCCACAAGTTCGATGTTTAAACATCTCTCAAGGCACATATTAATGATTCAAAATTCACCACTGGGCATAATGAAGCCCCCAAGCAAGCTGGATGAGCTTACACCACCGTCCCTCTCTCCATCTTTCTTGGAACTACACAATGATCCAGATGTAAATCATCCACTAATATCACTTAGAGGCACAAATGCACACAATTTCACGTATCTTCCGAACACAATACACCTTAAACAATAAAAACCACTACACAAATAAAAGTACATGGGGTGAAATAACGGTAATATTGAGAATAAAATCTTATTTTCTCTGACTGCCTTGATCCAATATGGCGGCTGTTGATGAAAGTTTTTCTACGCTTGTCAGAAAATATCCGACTATAAATGAGCTCTGAGATACCCTATTGGTTAAAACAGCCCACGTGATCTCCCTGACTGCTCCTATTGGCTGAAGGGGATTCGGAGCCGAACCCGTGACGTCAGAGTAAGGACGAACATTCCCGAAGCGTAATTACTCCATCTCGACGCTAGTGCAGGCTGGTTGTAGGTTCATCGTTTTTAGTATACAACTGAATTTGTTATGTTAAAATTTATTATTCCTTCCTAATTGTTGTACCATAACATCATTGATATGATTTATTACTTAAACATTTAATTTAATATTTATACTTGTACCTAAAGTAAAGTATAAACACCAATGTCTTATTGGTTGCTTTCTATGTATCTTAGCTCACTAATATATCATTTAATTATAAATTATTTTAATTATGTGTATTTGACCTGTTGTTGAAGCATAAGTTGGTTTATTTCTAATAATAGTATTGTTAGTGTTAGCATTTAATGTACTCGGAATACATCGGCATATGTTGTTTATTTTTTTTAATGTGTTCTTTAAAAGTTAAAACGCGGGGTTCTGTGATTGTTTACAGAGGGGTCAAGGTATGTAGCCTTCTCAATCAGTTTGAGGGTTGCTTTCAGAGATCGATCCACCCTCAGAATCTATTACGTAACAAAAAAAAATGAGAAGAGGGGTGAAAGTAGCGTCTCTTAATCTAAAGTTACTATAATTTCGGATAAATCTTAATTTTAGTATTGATAATTCTAATTGTTGATACATACAAACAAGTACTTTTCTGTGAAGAAGTAAGAGATGTAATTAGAGAGAAAAGCGTATTTGAGGGATTAGTAGTTTAGTGGTCCATGGGATTCAAATATTTATAGTCTAATTTATCTTTTGTTGGTTTTATTTTATTTTTTAAACCTTAATGCCCAATATGTTAGAAAAAACATTGGTTTATACCTAATTAGGTTCTTTTAATATTTCATTTCCATTGTTAGATTTTTGTCATTTATAATTTTAGAACTAAATATCCGTTAAAAATAAACTTACATAGTTTAAAATTTATATATTTTTTCTAGTTTTAATTATTAGAAAAAAATATATTTTAAAACATACTAATTTTAATTAATTTAGTTCTAGATAATTTAATAATTGTTATGCCCTTAAATATCAATTTAATTCCTCAATATTAGTATTTTTTTTCTTTTGAATTGATAATGATTGAAATTGTTTCATCAATTAAACATGTATTAATTGATTGATTTCTCCAGTTGTAATGAGATCTAGCACCACAATTTAATAATTAAGTTGCTCTAGCTTAAAAAATGCTGACAATGTATTGCACCCAAAATGGAAGATTTCTTAATGGATGATTTTTGCACCAAATTTCTGAAGTCCGGACCTTTAATGGTCAAACCATAATTATAAAAGCTGCCAGCCTTCAACAATCAGACCTAGAGAAAAATGGTCACTGAAGGATTCACCTGCAACATAAGTTAATAAGAACAACCTAGTTCTAGTTCCTTACCTAAAATTTTATGATTTTATTTTCATTTTTGCATTAGTGCACTAAGGAGTTTACTTAGTGTACCTCTTTAAATACTTTACTTTATCAAATATCTTCATTTATTTTTTTATATCATTTGATTATTGTATTCATTTCCTTATTTTCTTGCATGCTGACTTATGCCCTTTGCGGTTCTACTAAACTTCTATAGCCTCTGCTAGTGGAGTCTTAATTTTCAGCATTATTTGCCTTTAAAAAATACCTTTTTTAGGTGGGACTACTGACTTTTTACTATACTGATAAACTGGAGGCGGCCAATATCATGTAGGATGTGTTGCAGCAGCATAATTAACATTATAGCCCAATAATAGGTTAATTCATGCACAGTTTAGCAGAGCATAATTTTTACAATTTGACAATTAGTTTATCAGTCTCCAGATTCAACCGTCATCAATTTATTTTTCATTATCAATAATAAGAAAATGCACTTAGAGCAATTTTGAAAATGGTCGGGGGTTGTAGTCAATGAATTTACACAAATAAGTAAGACTGATTTATTTTAAGCCTACGTTTCTGGTATCATCAGGGATGAGAATAAAACATTACAAAATAAAAAAAGTATAACAATTTTATAGACTGAAACAATAGGAATTAAGTTAATAAAATACAATGAACTGCAAGTTAAATTAAAAATGAAGTCTATGAAGATAATAAAATTATATATAATTTAAAGAATAAATTATCTATCTTTGTTTACCAGAATAGAAGCAACTTTAAAGACGTATTCACGTCAATAACAGATATTTGATTTACCGTGATTTTATTATAATCATTCTTTTGTATATATACTTGCTAGAAGAAAACTTCTTGTGTGTGTATTTATTTATAATTTCCTTTGGGTTAGCTATGAATAAACTCGATGTAAAGAGCCCTATGAGTTTGGAGGACCTGTTTCCTTAATGGATCAGGAGAAAATTAAGGATTCGGTTTTAAAGTTAACACAAACATTAATCAAGAATCGATCTCCCCTAGCAAAGTACTTAATGGCTTATATCTATGAGATTGTCTATGTCAAAACACTGTGCTTTAAGAAGTACTTGTTGCTATCTTTGTTAAAAAAGAACAAATATTTGATTTGTTTTTATTTATGATTAGACCTCCTCATCCAATGGTTCCAGAATTGATTCATATCATGGGGAATTATAATCCATGTAGGAAAGAAATTATAATCATTCTGAAATGTTGTATGTTGTGTGCCAGGCTTTTACATAACATATAATAATGATGTCATAAATCAGTACTTTTCCATATCAAACGGTATACTAAGTCTAATAAAATTGCCAGATAAGCTACTTACTAACTATATTTTGGTGACCTTTTGAAGCCCTATCAGTGAAAAAACAGGCTTTTAGTGAATTATTGTAAATCACACACTAATCTAATCGTAAAATGAATATTTATATATATTATATACAAATTATAATAAAATCAAGCAATGCGAGAGGTACAGATGGGTACTTCTTCATACCTCTTTTGTTATTTTGTTCTATTCTGCTGATTGTAATTGTCTTTTCTGGTCATGAATAAACCTGTCATTACTTAAGTTCACCTGTTTAAAAAAAAATATATATATCCTTCACCTTGTTTTGTACAATCTTCTGCAAAGGGAAAGATGATCATTCTGGGAAACAATATTTTATATTCAACATATATCTCCAGAAATGTTTTAATTTGTTTACAGCAAGGGGAATAAATGTTGAGTATTATACTCTATCTACATTTATTCCCCTTGCTTAGTATCTACATCTCAGGCCCCTCCATCTTTATTTTCCACCACACAGATACCTTGATGCTCATATATTTTAACTTTAATATTTACCATATGTAATTTTAATTGTCCGTATTTTGCATATTTAGCACTGAAGATTGGCTCTTAAACAAACTTTTCTCTCTATTTAAGATAAATTTATTGACCTCCACCCGGACGATTTTCTTCCACACACACACACACATATATATATATATATATATATATATATATATATATATATATATATATATATATATATATATGTATATATATGTATATATAAGGTCAACTATTATTATTCAAGAAGTGATTTTACTGTTTCCTAAAAACTATTTAAATTTAAATAAATAAAATTGTATACTTTTTTTTTTTGTTTTTTAGACTTACAAAGTTATTCTCTACGCCATGGAGATAGTTATCAGGGTGTTAAGAAGCAAAATATAAACTTTGTCTTGACCTAATATATTATAAAGGGAGAAGGGCAGTTGAGTGTGGGGAGGGCTGAATTGCTGTGCTGAGGGTAGCTGTTTCCAATCTGGTTGTGGTAGATAAATTAGTTAACCTGTTAACAGCCACGGATGGACCCTGTAGAATCTCGTGGGGCTTACCCAGCCTTAAAAAAGTGGGTACTCTTAAATGGGGGAAAAACCTGGAGCTCAAGTGTGATCTGGGACAAATCACAACCATTGTTCTAGAAACAGTTAAGTCTATATCACGTGCTGTACTCAAGACCCCTTATGGGTTGTATGGATGGACTGTGGTTTTATACCCCTAATGAAGTTCATCTACTTTGTATAAAACCATCTAATATTTCAAAATTATTTTACGCTATTAAAATGTTGTTAAACACTTATTTCCAACTAACATATAAATTAAGTTTCAGTTAAGTAGAATACAGAGGAAAATCAGTTAACCCCCCAAGGTCGAGCAAAAAATTTGTCTATAAAAACAAGATTTTTTATATTATTCTTTGTTGATGGACATGCTAAAATTCAGCAAAATTGCTTTTAAAAAAATCAGACTTACCGTTTGCTCATAATAGGCTGGGTTCATATGATCAAGATGATTTGTTCTGTGGAAAAAGGAAGTTTTAAATTTTGGAATTTCATAATAGAAATATTTTTCTACCATAATAACATAATCTATTCTTTATTTTAATTCATATTGTTTACAAACAAACAAAAAATAACTATTTAACACAGAATTCATAACTATTTTCTTTGAAACCCCGCAAAACATGAGATACACAAACCTACACCACACTTTTCACACTGGGTGTGCACAGTCCTTTTGCATGATTCCATGGTACACTCGTGACAATTTGCTTCAACTACAAAGTGGCCGATCCTATCATACCTTATATCTTCCAGTACTCGCTGACTAAGGCCCATCTTTGATTGCGATGTTGCTCTCGACTTGAATAGTGTTTTGTACCTGGCCACATAAGTTAATACTATTTCTCAGTGAAATTTGATTTTTGTAATCGGATTCCCTGATGTAAGAGGCCACCACCACTTTTTACTGCGAATTCCGATTTTCAGACTATTCACGTCCTCATCCATTCTATCAGTCCCACCCATGAACTGGTTATATTTGTTTATGGCTTTGGGTTGAGGGATGCTGATCATTTTTTTCAAAGCTCTGCTATATATTTTTACCTGAGCCTTAGGCTTACATCCTAATGATGTAGAAGCAGGTACTACAGCATTGTTATCAACTCATTTCCAAATACAAATTTCATCTTTCTTCTCTATTGGTTAAGACTTATCTAAAAAAACCAGTTAAAAAATTATTATAAATGCATAAACTCATACTTGAGCATGATACGATTCTGTAGAGTCTAACTCTATAATCTTATTAGTTAAAAAAATTATTAAATGTATAAAATCCATTTTCAAAATTTGACAAATTTCAAACTTTCTTTCTGATTTGAAGGCGCTTCAATTGTCACAGTTTCAGTCACAAATCAACACTGGCACCTCTTGGAGAAGGACTGCAGAGGTATAAGTGAATAAAAAAAGGGTGGGAGGGCAGGATGTCCTTTTGAGATGGGGTAGGTTTGGTGTGATCTTATGGACAAGCCAGTACTTGAAGGGTTTATATAGTTCTTTGAAATTAATATAAAAGAAAAATTTATTTCTGCTACATTAGTAGTATATCGGTTTTATAAAAGAATAGAAAAGGTTATGAATTTTATCTTGCTGATTTTATTCAAAGTTTATACAAATTTAAAATTAAAATAATTTGTAAAAGGTTTTCATTATTCAGGCCCCCCCGATAACCATGGACCATAGGTTAGAGTTTATTAATATCCTCAAAAACTTATTTACCTTTTTAATATAGCTGTTTATTTTTATAATCTAAAATTGTTGCAATAAAAACAATTTTCTTTTCTTATCTAGATGAAAATAGTAAACATGTAAATTAATGATAATTACAGATAAAATCTTTCATAAACAGCTGTTTTATACCAGCACAACCCTAAGAAATGTTCGAATGCAATAGAATATATATTAGTTTATCATAAAAAAAATAACTTCAATTGGAATAGAGAAAAAATAACAAAATCAACATGGTTTCTAATAAACAGTTTATCAGTTTTTAAGGAGTTATTTTTTTTTACCTCTACCTGTTCTGTTTTTTTCTCCACTTTTATATGTTCAACTAATAATTATTCTACATTCGATTTGTACAGCCATTGACAATTTTTTTTGTTTATAGAACTTATGTTTGGAGCTGTTCAAATCTGATTTTATTCAATCTTTATCTCTTATAACTGTTATTTAACTGCTTAACTGGTAATCTTCTGCTGGTTTGCTGAATAGTCCAGATAGGAACATAACAAATTCCTTGATAATTTGAAGAAGAAAACAATATTTAAAAATATTGAATAATATTGGTCGACCTCATATATATATATATATATATATATGGGAAGAAAATGGTCTGAGTAGAGGTCAGAGAATGAATTTCTTAGATAGAGATGAACTACTTATTTGAACGCAATAGGATGATAGACAATGCCTGTCTAGTCCTGAAGGAGTCCTGCAAGTTGGGTCAAAATGTTGGTTTCAAATAAATAGTTCTTCTCTATTAATGGGATTTTTCTCTGACCTCCAACTGGTTCATTTTCTTCCCCAACATTTAAAAAAGCTCTGGATAAGTCCATAGTATAAATTAAAAAGTAAATAGCCAAAGAAAAAAAGGAAATAATTATTTTTAAAAAATTGAAATAAATAAGGATATAAAAATTATATATACTAAAGTTGTCATAAAGTGTATGAGAGATAACTTTAGAATTATAAATTTATTAAGTATAATATATTTTAACAACAGCAAAATATGATTCACAATTATTCTTTTCTCTTTATTAATTTTTTATTTTAGTATTGTTTACTAAGCTCACTTACTATTCACTAAGAGGTGGTCAGCATAACAAGCAGTTTGTAGCCCGGGTGGCCCTAGGATTTTTTAAAAGGAGTAAAAATCCTTCATTATGCTGTCCTTCAAAAGGGACATTAAACGGGAGTCACTATCCTAGTTAAACCTGCATAGGCAAAATTTAGAGCTCCCACAGTAGCATTGTCCGATTAGCCTTGGCAGCATAAAATTGACGTTAAATAAACAAACAAACAATATTCTGTAAAACAATTTTTCCTTAAAAGTATATTCATTACAAATAGTAAATTGGAAAGGAAATACCTACTGACAAAATGTAACTATCAAACATCGTGATAGTTGCAATGCTAGCAGATGGTCACGTAGTATAAATATCTGTTTACCTGTTTTTCCTGTTATAAATAACGTAGGTATTTGTTTATATTTTTTGAGTTATTTCTATGGACATAGAGCACTGAGTTGCCATGCCAAAAATCCTGGTTCAAATCCCGCTGCAGGCAAGACTTTTATTTAGTCTGTTAGCAGCTGGAAATGGATCATATAGGATCTAGGACCCTCCTGGGGCTCACCCAGCCTCTAAAAGGGGGTACCCAAAATAAAGGGGAAAAGTCTGGCTGTTAAGCGGGATCTAGGACAAATCACCTCCCTGCACAACCGTTGTCCATGGAAGAGTACTTACTATTTATGTACTGAACCTCAGACCCGGGGGTTCTCGGGTTGTAGTGGTACAGGTTTTTTTTTAGAAACTCACAAAAGAGACAAACTACTAAATATAACCTCTCACTTCAACAGCTAAAAACATAATGATGAAAATAGTACATTACTTGTAAACTGTAAGGAAAAGCTTTAATCATATCATAATTATGTTGATGCACATTTCATTCTCCTAAATCTTATAATTAGTAATTTTAATATATTTTATTTAAACTTGTAATTCATAATTTATTTATTTTCACATTGTTTTAATTTACAGTACTATGTAAATTAAAAAATTGTTTTTTTACCCTTCATTTTAGTTTTTAATTGTATTGTTAAACTGACAATGGCCTAGAACTTTGGCCAATATGCTCACAATAAATTAAATTATCTTCTTTGTGTGTTTCTTAATTTATCACACCCTCAGTCATACTTCTCTTATATACATTTTTATGGTATTTATATTTCAATTAGAATTCTCCCAAAAGTAAGAATATTTAAAAATTTTTACCTTTTTTATTAACTTTTATGGTTTATTACTTCATTTATAAAAACAATAAGAACTTTAAAATGTTTAATTATTCTCAGTAGTTTAATAACCACTAACCTATTTCCATTTCATCTAATATAAATTATTACTTTTATTTGAAAAGAAAAGATATGTCCAGGACCGGGACTCGAACCCGGGTCTTCCAGATCACTAGTCTGGGACTCTACCATTTGAGCTATCCTGGGCCCCAATGAAGCATGCGTCCAGGTCGTGGTCATATCTTTTCTTTTCACTGATCCTAAGAGATATGAATATATAAGATAATATAGATATGAGATATAAGAAAAGGTATGACCACGACCGGGAATCGTGCCTCATTGGGGCCCAGGATAGCGCAAATGGTAGAGTCCCAGACTAGTGATCTGGAAGACCCGGGTTCGAGTCCCGGTCCTGGACATATCTTTTCTTTTCAAATAAAAATTAGTAAAAAATAAAATAAAATAAATTATTACTGTTTCTTAAATCAGTCTGTTGCTTTGTAATTTACTAAATTCTGGTAACATTGTCTAGAGTTCTTATATGTTTATCAACTGTAAATATCTATTTAATGCAAGATATCTACTTAATGCTTTTTAAGTAAGTATGAATGTTGTAATCACTGCTAATGGGCCTTCACTTTTTATTTTGAGGGATCAGCCTTTAAATCATTCCTAACTCTCAGCTGAATTGTTAGAGGAGTGAAGGATCAGTCTCTAGAATAGTCAAGGTTTACTTAACAGTCTCAGAGACAAAGTAGGATGACGATACAGTATTGTAGATAACCAAAGAGAAAAGTGTATGTGAGAACTGGATATGAGTCGACCAACTCCATCTCAGCATTGACTTCTCATTAATAGCCTGTTAAATTTTTTTAAATTAATATAACCAATCATGTTTATATTTTATGTTTTTTAATTAATATATAAAAATAATACTGAACCCTCAACCATTTTCAAACATATATAACCATCCTTCCATGCATTTAAATTTATCCTGTTTAAACAACAGCACACTTTTCTGTCAGAGAATTGTTAAAATTACTTAGGAAATGTTATGCTTTTTGTTTATCTTTTTATTGATCTGTACAACCAAATAAGTTTTTTATTTGATAGTGTGTTAATTTATTTAATTAGGAAGGTTTTAATTGTTTACTTCCTTGTATGCAGTTAACGAAATATTTCACATTTCAACGGAAAATCAATTTTGACTAGTTTTGATTCAATTTGATGCACCTATTTGTTTGTATACCACATTTCTCAAATATTATTAGCTTTGAAGAATTTAAATCACCACGTTAAAATTTCTTCTACATTCTATGTAAAAATCATTCTACATTTCTTGAAGATCATGATACATTTTCATCACTAGTTTGTTTGTTTGTTCATTTAACGTAACAAAATTTAAATTTTCAAAATTTCCTTGAAGCACTAGCATATACGAAAAAAAAACATTGTTATATACAGTTATTTTTTTTTTAAATTTAGTATTATAGGCATTTATGTGAATTATTTCAGCTACAATCAATAAATCAGCAGTGGTTATTTACTTGAGGCATTAAACAAATTATGGTCCACAAATATTTTAAAATATAATTGAATTATTTAAAAAAATCTTTTAACATCATGAACTGTATCTTTATATGATGAATTGCACAAGAGAGCTTTTCATTTTATGTCAGTTTTTTGCTAAATCCTGTTTAATTAAATTTTTGTATGTATCTAAGTTATAGTTTATAAAATGTGTTGATGGATTACTGTCAGAATAATTTGCTCTATGATAAGGTATAATTAAACTGACTATTTATTATTTAACACAAAACAGGACATGGGTTTATATCCCAATCAGCAGGCCAACGATGAAAATAAATACAAGTCCTTAATGTTTTTATTTGGAAAATATGTTAATACAATTAGTGTTCACAATAATTATATTCAAATTAATTATAATATTTATATTATAACAATTTAAAAAAAAATTGAAATATTACACTCTGCCACTTGTGGGCAATAAATAATAGTGCTAAGTAGCTATACAATCATTCTATGAAAACAAAACAAAAATTAAATATTTTTTCTTTATATTTACATCCACACCTGTCAAATAAAACAATGACAATCAGCAGATTGGCTGACAGTAAAATAAAATACAATGGCATGAGAGGCATGAAGAAGAACAGTACCCAGCGGTGCCTCTCCCTTGGCTTAATTTAATTTCCTATGATAACAAATCCCTCATCCACATTCTTTTTAGCCTCCTCCTAGGGTTCTCAGGCATGAGAGTCGTGGCCTAAATAAAATGAAATAAAAATATATACATGTGGTAGTAACACAAAATTAATGTGAAAATGATAATACAAATAAAATAATTGCTCACATTCATACCATAATTACACTATTTACAATTTGCCTGGGGTCCCTGAACTAAGCTTCTTCCTCAGAAATAAGGGCAAAGCAGGAATCCGGGAGGCCCCTGCCCCCTTTCTCAGCCAAGTCACTGGTGTTAAACACCAATGGAAGCTGGCTAAGGGTGCATGGCATCACACACAGTACTCCAAATAACATTATTACAACAGGTCTTGGGGCCATTGACAGTTTAGATGGCGTGGTGGGATATATGGATGTGTGGAACTGGATAGTGACTGAGCCAGAGGATTGGGATGACAGGCAAGGTTATGGTAAAAGTTTGAAAATTTAGTAGGGATGAGGTCGAGGATGAAAGGAATGTTGAGATCATTATGGAGGGTTTTGTTGGAGACATAGTAAGGAGCATTGACAATAGTTCTCAGGACTTTGGATTGAAAAGATAGTATAAGTCTGATATTCGATTTTTTCGTGGCCCCCCTCAGTTCCAGCCCATTATTAATTATAACAAATTGTAAAAAATAAAAATCAATCTCAATCAAGTTCACCAGCTTCATTAAAGCAAAGTTTCTCTGACAGTAATTATTAAATTGTATCAACTTATTTTTAAAATTATATTTTTATTTGTCAGAGAAACAAATTCTGTTTGGTGATGATTTTAAATAAGAATACGATTCTTGGCATGTTATTTTTATCTTAGTCATCGACGTCACCTTCAGAACTGGAACCTGCAAGTGATTTTTTTATGGACATTCACAATTTATTTATTAGAGGAAAGACTCTTCTACTTATCTGATGAGCTCCATAATTGTAAATATTTGCACGGTTTCGGAAAATTGGACTATAATGCACCCCGGAGCTTTGTTTGGGAACAACTAAATAGGTGACCGAGAAAATGGACTGTCCTTTTCAAAATGGGATGGTTGGTCAATAAAATGAAAAAAAAATGATAACTTGTACTACTATAACACATGAAGGGTCTTGGGTTCAGTAAATGATAGAGGCCGAACTATTTTTAAGTCAACGCCGGTGCAGGGAGGTGATTTTGGCCAAGATCACTCTCAACCACCAGGCTTTCTCCTAATTTAGTGCACCCACTTTATAGTGGCTGGGTGAGGCTAAGAAGGGTCAGCCGATCCTGATTGTTGCAACTGATTTTATTTTTTATTTTACAATGATCTTGAGAACTTTTAAAGAAATTTAGCCCATCTTGTGGTTGAACAGAATGGGTTTGGGGATCATCGGGCTAAAAATAAATTACTATCAATCATACTTAATAGATGTGGGAGATTTTATTTATATTGTACTTATATCAGAGTTAACTGAGTAACTCAGATTCTTGAGTCTATGAGTCCAGAAAGAGTGACAAAAAAAAATTGTATTCTGACATGATTTGTTTTTGGAAAAATACATAACAAAAATGTTCAGATAATACAAAAAAAAGACCAATAATGAAAATCAAATAGTGTTTCCATCAGTGTCAATAAAAACAAATAAGTGACAGAAAATAAATCCTTATGGTGAGAAAAGAGAAAATCCTGGCCATGTGACTGGCTCAGGGTACCAAAGACAAATCCTAGAAAGAAGTGCTTTCGAGAAAGTCTCATCTGCTGTATACCATCCGTAATCAAAATGTGGAAGTACAAGGGGCTAACAGATGACATTTAATAATAGGTAGGTTGTGGGAGATGTAAATAGCAGTGGAATAACTTAGGTGCACTCAATGACTGTTGGATGATATGAGGTTTGAAGGCATGTGCTACAACAAAAGAGTTTAAAGTGATGGGGTAGGTTTAATCATTTAGAATTCTAGTGAGAAAGAGGTCAGATGATCTCATGAGGGAAATGGAATAAGTAACAATGGCCGGTATTTTGATAACATTTAACCTGAATCTAATAAGGTTTCATGTTTAAGGAATAAGAGAAAATTTCAAAATCGTCCGCAAAAGCAGGCAACCAGTTGACAGGTTTATTATTAGTAACCTAATCTTACTCTATTTTGTACACCACTGTCCATTCCTTTACGCCACTCACGAATGACTTTTTCAAATACGCAATTGAAGTGCGTTGTTTAATGTCTTTTTCCTCATTACTCCCATTTTAATTACGAAAGAGTCTGAAATTACTCCTCTGAACTTGGATGTTGCGCTAGTTAAAGTCTGCTGAATGATCGCCTTTGTTTTATCATCCACTCCAAATTACTTTAGAATTTGAATAAGACCCAATCCGTCAATCGAGACATAAGCCTTCTTAAAGTCTAAGAAGGTCACCACAAATATTTTTTATTCCTTAGCTTTAGATAAGAGAGGGGAGATTCAGATTCATAATCCGCTCGGCACAAGAGCTCTCTTTCCTGAATCCTCCTTGGCATTCTCACAATTGTGGATCAAGTTGACGAAAGAATTTTGTACGGTGTCAGTAGGACGGAGATAACGCCCGTTTCGTCAATTTTCTGGATGGAGATGAATCAGTGCAGAAGCCGAACCACGGGGAAGTTAAAATTTCGGTTTTGAGTAATTGGTCTAACTTTCAATTTTGTACTATTTTTGTTTACTGCGTGATCACGAGGACCTTAAGGTTCTAATAGATTTTCTTTTTAAAAAATGATGTCTTGAATACGAACAAATTATTTTAAATTCTAATATATGAATCTTATATTCATCATTTTTATATAATTTGAACTAACATATTAAATCATAGATATTGTTTATAAACCGGAAGTGATATTATCTTGAAAATTATTTTAAACTGTCTCCTCCAAATGATTAAGGAAGGTAAAGCATTCATGGTAAAAATCATCCATCTAGATTTTACGATTATTATCCGTACCAATGTTTTCAATATGTAGTGCAGCATTTGGTAATAAATAATACGACAAAATTAAAAATAATAATAGATGCGGTACATGCAGATTTTAATTTGATTTAGACTTACCATTTTATGGACCGATTAACGGTTTAGCAGAAGTACATGCAAGTCATGGCTGGTTCATATCAGGTAAACCTTTTTTCTATACACCCTTTTGTATAAGTAAATAATCTTTCATTATTCATTCTATCATTTTTGTTTATTGTTGTATCTTGTTTTAGATCAGAAAAATGTCTTCAATTTAAGCCAAAACGTCGGCTGATATTAGCCGTGAATTAATTTACTGTGTGTTTCTAATCGAGCTCCATATAGAAAAAAAATAGATTTTATTTCCCTATCGATATTACAAATGTTTTAATAACGGCATCAGATAATATATATCTACTTTGTATGAATTAATACAATTATATTTTGTTAAATAAGTTATTTATTCGGCCAACAGCTGTGAATCGAATCTGTATCTGGAGACTTTCATGGTGAGCCCACACGAGCTGTATGATCAAGGCACCTTTTCTTAGGTGAAAAACCTGGAGGTTGAGTTTGAACTTGTACAAATCACATCCTTGCACAACCGTTTGCTTATAAATATTACAGTCCGTACCAATTCTGAACCCAACACCTTTCTAAGATTGTAGTGGTTCAGTTTATTTTTCTAAGGTGGATATAAACATTAATGAGTATGTATATTTTTTAATTTATTGAAACGAAGAATTTAATTAAATAACTTTCGAACGAAATCAGTATTCTAGTCGTATATATTAGTCTGAGTCATACTATTTTTACAAATCAGGCCAGAGACAGATATAAAATATCTGGTAATCTTATAAAATATATATCTATAGCCCCAGCGAATAAGTATTTAAGTCGAATTTTGTCCAAAGTGAGCTTCTGTTATTTAGGGAATCGGAATCGAGCCACTCTCTTAATGCATAAGTGGCTAAGTCAGGCTTGAAATGGAGTTATTGCTTGTAATATAATTTCAAGCCCAAAAAACTACGAAATCCGCTTCCCTCAATATAATTAACTCACTCTGGATGTAATACGACTTATACAGCGGGGCTGGAAATATAATGTTTTTTTTATTATTATATTAAACCTTTTAGATGAAGATTTATATATAAGACAGATAGGCAGATATGATTGGGCGGACTTAAAATTTTTTTAATAAATCTAAATAATAAAAGTAGGTGGCATAATGCGGCGAAATAGTCGTAAGAAGAAAAGAATAAATCAAATCTTTATTAAATTTAATATTATTATATGTTTATTGTTTAATTTTCATAGTTAATTAATTTCGGCGCAAAGCTTTTAGCAGTCGACAATTTTTTCTATTCATTTTTATTTGAGGATAAATTGCCACTGAAGAAGTTTATGTTTGTATAGTATCTTTAAACAAAATGAAGTATATAAAATGTTAATATTAAATATTCTCAAATTAGTTTTCATTGGTGGTTTTAGGTCACCATCTGAGTGGACTACAGAATCCCTTAGTGGTGTCAACCGCTATTGATTTGCTATAATTTCTGCATCGCCAGCGCTCGCGGTTCCACCAAGTACTACTCCTCCTGCCCTCTTCAACGTCTAGATACATTTCGTCTAAAATAATTTTTAATATCCTTCGTTTTTATCTAGCATCCTTTTTAGTCTTCCACGTGTTGGTATTTCATATGCATATATACATAAATAAATTTACCCTGAAATAATTGAAAGAAAATACAAACTATGTGATTGTCTCTTTTGATAAGAATTATTGGATTTGTTGAAAAAAAGAAAAGCTACGTGTTTCGGAAGTTGTCGCTTCGAGTTGAGTTACAAAAAGTTTTAACTGTTTATTCGTTTCATTTTTAATTTTTTCCAAAAATACAAGTCATCGTGAGCTTTAGTATGGAGAAGAGAATGTAATTAGGATAATGAGTAGATTTTGGTAATCATTTCGTCAAGAAATAAATGTTTTAAATAACATTTCGAAGTATAAATGATACATTTTTGTTGAAACGTTTATTTCTAGATGAAATGATTACCGAAGTATACACATTTCCCATAATTACAATCTCTTTTCCATACTAAAGCTCATGGTAACTTGTATTTTTGGAAAATATTAAAAATGAAACGAATGAAAAGTTAAAACTTGTTGTGACTCAAATCAAAGTGACAACCTACTGAATAATTATAAAATAAAACTGTAAAAATAAAAAAAATTAGTGAAAATGAATAATATTGTGTTGTATATTTTATTTAGTTCAATAGTGGTTTAAAGAGATAGGTGTCACAATGTACAGGTATGTACCCAAACCATACGCAAAGTAATTATAATAAAAAAATTTTGCCAAGATCCAGGCGATGAAATATTGCGGTGTCCTCTTGGTTCAAAAAGAGGATTATTCATTTAACGTCACTTTATGATGCTCTGTTTAAAATGCTGCTACATTATAATTAGAGGGGATTTTTAATAAGTACCTGACAACGCTCATGCTCGAGACCGTCATTTTACGCCCCACCCGAAGGACAGCATAACCAAGGATTTTTTACCTTAAAAGAAACTAAAGCCACCACTTAGAGGGCTGCGAACCCACGATCTTGAGCATAGTAGGATGTTTTGCTAACAACTACTCCGCAGACGACAAGAGGATGGTGGCAAGTGGTTGGGAGATATTGGGTTTCCATGAAGTAAAAAGGTGTAGCTTGAAACTAGAAATTTGTCAACGATTTTTAAGTATTTATTTATTTTTCTCCGGTGGTCGGCCCACTTGCCACCTTTTGGATTCCCCTCTGCCTGAAATAAAAAAAATATTATTCTTTCGATGCTCTGGTATGATTGTTTCAAATATAAATCTTATGTTTATATAATATAAATAGAATTAATATAATTATTTTTATTCATAAATAGTCCGGAAGGGTAGTATGTAGAAAACCTTTAATCGGCTGCCATTTTGAAATAAAAAAGAAAGATCGTTGAAAAAATGTCAAATTCCAAGAAAGTGATAGCTGAAACGCAAAGGTTTTTAAATCTGATTTTCAAAGAAACAATCCTTGTTACGAAATTATTACCATGTATGCTTATAAACTTAAAGAAATACAATTTAATTAATACAGATCGTATTTAACACCAAAATAAAATGCAGGTTGTGTACATGGTTTCAAAAGATGCTCTCTTTTGGACTTGTCACCTGATGGCGTTTCTTCTCCCCTTCGTGGATAATTTGTTTCCATTTACGCACTCTGAAAGCCCAAATGATAGGTTACGTTAAATCATCTTCCAAAACTTAGAATAGGCGATGAATCACTTCACTTGGACGCATTCTTGTCTCTTGTACCATTATATTGGTTTGTACGGGCTCTTTCCATTCTTTATATCAAGATAATGGTATGGGTTATTAAAACGTTCATTTGTGAACTTCTTTCTATGTTCCCAAACTTAGTGGTGCATCGTTCTTATGTGTTTTTTTGCTGACTCTTCAGAACGTCACGACGGGCAAATCAGCTACGTTGACTTCTGTTTCATTCCAACAAATTCGCACCTTTAGATATCGTTAACATTGCTGACGGCTTCATTTATGGGTCATATGGAGCACGAATGTCCTCCCGATATATTCGATGTTGGAGGGTGGGCCGAAGAGAAGCAACATAAACATCCTCTTTGTTTCGCTTCCAGCAAAACATCTCCAGCCCTCTTGACTATTGTACAATCGTACTGCCTCGGATGTTTCCCCTTGAAAGAACTGGTCACAGACCGATCGTAATGAGGTTCTCCAGAACTTCAGGCTCATCAGAGAAAGAAAACATTACTACTTTTAGAGCTGGTTAGAGGCGGAGAAAAAGGCTGAAAGAGAACCTGAAATCATCTTGAACCAATCAACACTCTTCTATCCCTATGCATTGCTGAAACAAATAATTCACGTTTGCTCCAAAACCTGCAAAAGAAACAACTGCTGCGGAAAGGCCGCTGTGTTCTTGGTGGACACGAGTTATAAGACGGTGTCATTGACACAAACATCCGGCATATTATATATAGGTTATGTCAGGGGGCTAACAGCAACTTTTTCAGCAAAATCGACTTACCTGATATGCTGTATCACTTAATTGATTTTACCTATTTTTACAATATTCTATGGTATTTGTCGCCTACTCTGTTCACCGAAGTTGGCAGCTTATTGCTCTTATATTTGACAAATTATTGCCAATATTAATTATAATTTCTCAATTGTATTTCATTATTTTGTGTACTATATGCTCACAGAAGACATTTTTATTTCTATTACAAAATGTGTTTATTGAACCCTGTCAACCGTAGATGCATGAGGATATTATATTCAATGTTACTACGGTATTCACCCGGTTTATAAAAGACACTTCACTCATAAAATAGATTTTAACGAAAAAAGAACAATAAATACTGTCAAAACGTATGATAAATTTTGAAAGACTATTAATATTCTTGGTCGTAAAAATAGTCTGTTGTGAATAATGGCCAACTTATTACAATCGTTGATCATTACTTTTAACAGATTAAATAATTAATCTACTTCGGCCGCATTCGGAAACCACATTTCAGCTACACACTGGGCTGTCCTGCTCCCTTGGTATACTTGGACTTAAACCAAGTAAATTTGGTTAGTTGGTCACCATTCACTACGCTGTTACGTTCGTAAAATAATATTTAGATTTTATTAAAATTAATTGAATAAATAAAAGGGAATGATCCAAAAGTTTAAACATTTTTTTGTAAAAGAAAAGAGAATGAAGTACTGGACGCAGAAGAAGGAATAACACATAGAGTAACGATTAATTCATTGTTCTCTAAAGAGGATGAAACGAAAAAAATAGAAGAATATGAAATAAATTATGTTTATACGAGTTTAAAAATAGAGAATTTTAAAAATCTTTATTAGCGACGAGAGTAAACGAGTAAAAATCCATTGCTGTATAACTTTCACTAGACCTACTTAACGCTTACTTCCTACACAAAGTAGGGTAGTAGGTGAAAGTCGGCTGATGCGTCACCCGTTTTTTGTTGTTATTATTTACAAATACATCATATTGTAGTTAATTATTTAGTTTGGTTCATTTATAAAAATAAACAAATGGTTCTGTTCTATGGATACGGGCGTTTATCGAAAAATAATAGTTATTAGAGATACATTCTATAGAAAAAATTCTAATTCTAGAAAATTAGTTAAAATCCTGTAAAGTCTATTACTTTTTAATCAGTTATTTATTTATTTATTTTTTTTTCTTTCTCTATTTCTATTATGTTTTGTCACTCATGATTACTTCATGATTTGTATCATTATGTGCCTCCTGGCCAGATGAATATTATGTTTATTTTACTTGTTCTTTATTGTTATTCTAAAGGGACTTGGTCCCAGAATAAAGTTTGTTTTCTATTCTATTCTATTCTATTCTAAAAAATAGTTCCTTGCAGCTTATTAAATATTCTTATCTCAATACATTTTGATGTATGATTTTTTAAAAGAATTTTTCAGGAAACTTTTTTTTTCTAACGTTAATGAACATTCTTTATCATCTGTAATATTTTTTAAAAAGGATAATGAGGAATTAGTAACAAAAATTTCTATCTCAGTCCATCATAGGAATATATTTCATCAATGCAATTATTTCATTAAAATAATAATTAGTACACAGACAGAACAAAAACTAGGACAAATAAAATACTTGTTACTCATTTTGCTGTAGATATCTTACATTGTTTTGACCTTCTAACCTCATTATCTCTTTGAAATTAGACTAGCTTTGCACAGGGTATATCATTGTAGAGCTGATGAAATAGTTCAAACTTTTTGTAAGATATTAGTAAATGATATTAATTTAAGTTTGATATAAAAATAAATAACATTTAGAAAATAATTAATTATAATAAGCAAACTTGAGTTACAGAGAACATTGAATTGAATTGTTAAAAAAATGCCATGTTTCAATTTGTTCCTCTTACACCAGCAATATTTATATTTTTTATTATGCACTGTAGTTAGGTAGAAAATTAAAAAAAAAATCATAGGTTGACATTAGTGATAAAAGTCTGAAACTTTTTTCAGTAACCTCCCTACAAACATTCATAGTAATATTTAAAGAGGTAGTGGAAAAATGTAATTTTTTTTAACCATTACACTAATTTGTTTTATGGAATAAAACAAAAATTATTTAACCTTATTTTTTTCAATAATTTGTAATTTTTACACTTATGCTGCTGAAAATGTACCTGACTTTTTTAATCTGTTCTTTAAATTTTGTAAAAGATGTTAAAATTGCAACAGTCAATGTAGGGGGATAAAAACACTAATTAAAAAAGAGAAAAGAGACACTAATCATTACACATTATCATAAAATAAAAATTATACTGAAAAAAATTAGCAAAAACTGGAAAAGAGACAAAATATTTATGGGAATTTAAAAAAATAAAAAAAACAAAGCCATAAGTCTCTAGACTAACTAGCTAATCAATGTTTGGCTAATCCAGGCATCATCAGGAATTACACCAACAAATTCTAGTCAATGAAGATCACAAGATCGAGCTGTTGTCAAGATACAGAAAATCTTACATCGACAGTCCAAACAGACACATCAATCACAGACAGTTACCTCACTCAGACATTGAATCAAATATAAAAAATAAGTTTTATTTTTATCTTATTGTGATTATTTAAATATTTTTATTTTGAAGAGAAAAGATTTGTCCTGGGCGGGATTCCGTGAGTGCTGCGCTAGAGATGTGAAGGACCCAGGTTCGAATCCCGGCCAGGACAAATCTTTTCTCTTCAAAATAAAAATAATAAAAAATAAGTATTTGATATGACTGTTTAGTTATTTTTCAGTATTTTAGAGACATAAAGCTTTGTTTTGGGTATTATTACAATTGCATTATAAAAATTATTGTCCATAAAAAAATTAAAAATAATTTTATTAAATTTCTGCAATCTCATTATAAATAAAAGATCAAACACTAGTGAAAATAAAAATAATTATATGCAAGAAACAAAAGCAATCAGTGGTAAATAGCTATTTCACAGATTTTTGATATGGAGGAGTATCTTAAACTTTGAAAATCAGACTATAATGATGCCTTATTAAGAGATGATTAAATTTTTGGTGTAAACAAATATTCACCTATCAAAATATCTTTTGAATACTATAAGAACCAGAATATAATTAATCAAACTATAAAATAAATAAAATGCAATGTTAATTATGAAATGATTTGTAGTACTTGCAGTAAGGCGATATCGTTGAAAATAGGATAAGTTATACTTTGGTCATTCTTAATTTAATCTTTATAATATTAAATTTTAAAAAAATACAATGATCTTATTGTTACAATTTGATACAATTAGCATGATGATAAAAGAAAATATTGACAACTGAAAACAGAAAAACGAAAGAGAGGAATACATCTTTCCATGATTATATAAAATTTTACTTGTTGCCATATTTGGGACAAATTTACCTAATGGGGAAGAGTAACCAAAAATAAATTATAAAATTTCAAAATTTTATATCTTGTTTAAATAGAAACTGGATAGGGAGTTTTATCAGATAAGAAACCACTATATACCCTGATTTCTCCCAATCTTTCACACATATCTTCAATTTCATTATTGCTGACCTGTTTTGAGCATGTGAGAAAAATGAACAAGAGGGAGCTCATATTAAACTAAAGAGTTTAATATTGGTCATTAAAATAAAAAGTCACTAATTTTTCTGATTAACTGCCTTTTCTTCTATAACTGCTTCCAAAATACTGATTTTATATCTAAATAAATGTATATTTTAATTAGTTAATCCAAGTTTTTTATTTTCTCCTTAAGGACTTTACTGTTTACAATTGGTTGATTATAAATAAATAGTATTTATAATAAAATAATTATTATTATATTAAGCTTAGATTTCTTTTATAAATATTTCACACATTTTACTTTTTAAAATGTTTTATTTTTATCTATTTAACAAAATCAACTAATGTTTAATTTTTAAAACGTAAAGTTAATAAATGTAGTTTGTGCCCTAAAATTTATTATTACACATTTAAAATAAATATTCGAAAGCCTCATTTTCAATCAATTATAAAAGTAATAAACTTTATAATACAAATCATTATTATATCTTTATTTACTACTAAGGGCTATAAAATAAATAAAAATATGCCTGATATTTCAAGCTCTAGACTGGTTAAAATAAACTAAGAATAATGGCAATGCAAAATATTGGCATTATAACTAAAATTTTGCATAAAGTAAAAAAATGAAAAACTTGCTATTAAATAACAAAACCTTCAAATATTTTTGTTAGATTTATAATATTCATACATGGAAATTTTATCTAATATTGAATTAGAACTACAGCCCATAAATCTAAAAAGCTTGTAATGTAAGCAGTCACATGAGAAAAAAACTTGATTCTTAATACAATAATTATGATTAAGACTCTACCTATTTATTAAAATTTTGATGACTCGTATCACACACTTTAAGCATCTGAAACTTTTAAAGACAACTAACTATGTTTTATACTTTAGTATTAATGCCATGGTAGGTATTGACCAACGAGTCATGTTTTTAGAATGAATTATTGAAAATTAAAAAAAACTATATATATAAATATTAATGCCTAAAATCTAGAGAATCAAATATAACAACTAAAGTAAATAGCAAATTGTACAATTTAATGGAACCAAAATCAAAATTTAGCAGCCCAAGAACTAAATTCTTTTATAAAATTGTTGGTTTATCATCAGTTCACAGCAAAGCATACAACTACTTAGTAAAATTATATATAATTGCTGTTACAAGTGCTTATGAGATTACCAAAACATAAGGATCCATGAAATTATAATAGTGCTTTAATAACTTCATTTCTCAGAACAATATGTATTCTCATTAGAAAGATATAAGAAGACCTAAGAATAGTTGTCTGCCATTATGAAGCTTCCAGTACAAAGTAGTGGCCGATCAAACATGCCATTTTTCTACTTCTTTCGCGGCTCTTCAGGCCATCAATGAGCCAGTTCTTCTGTTAAGTACAGTGGCTTCCAGTTCCGAACATTTAGTAGGCTCGCGGAGTCCTTACTGACCCCATCCAGCCCTACTCTTCTTGTGTCCTGCACCTTTTCTTCTGGGCCCTTCGATGTTTGTCATTCTGGCAACATGGCCAGCCCAGCGCAACCAACAGTGGCGGATTAAAGGTCCAGAGCGCCCTAGGCAATAACTTTATCGGCGCCCCTGTACCGGCCATAAATGGCCATCTTAATTTTAACTGATTGTTTTTGTAATTACGGTGACGTTGTATCGTCACATCCTAGACTAGTAGATCAGGGCCCTGGTACTTACGCTAATGCGCGATATGTTATTTTTTTTATTTATTTAAAAATTCTGAGCTCGCGCGCCCCTTGTAACTACGCGCCCCTAGGCACGTGCCTAGTTTGCCTTACGGATAATCCGCCACTGGCAACCAACCAAGCTTTATTACTTTGACCACGTCCAGGACCTGGTATAGACTTGCTAGCTCCATATTCATAATACCCTTGTATATCTATTTTTACTTCAATCAGTCTATTAACATTAGAAGATTCCTACAAAGAGTAGAAAATAATACAATATTGGTGAAAAAGTACAAAATGTGTTCAAGTTGTAAAAGATCTAACTATAAGATAAAACTGATAAAGATTTTTTTAAAATTGATAGTCCACTGTATATGATATAAAATGAGCACATGTTGGTGTAATCCGATCTTTGATGAATACCACTATCATTGTAGACCTACATCATTACAAACATACATCATCGCTTTTTAAGCTGCATCCGCGATTTTAATTTTTTGGGGGAGATTTTTGACTACTAATACTAAGCACTACGTTTGATGTAACACTAGTTTTATTTGAAACGTTTTTTTAACAGAATAGATTTATCCGAGGCATCAACATTTAAAAAGTATTATTTAGATTTCTCTGCAAAGTAGGTAAAAATTGTTGCATTTTGACCGTCAGTTTCAACCATATAACTGAAACAAATTGATAATGTTGATACTTACCTTATTTAGAAATTTAATGTTCTTTAATAGTCTAAATAAATGGATTTATAATATATGTCAAAAATTATGGATTTATCTATTCTCTTTAATTGCTTAATATCTTGTCAAGATTCGTACTGTTTATCTACTTATTATTATTTTTTTGTTGAATTATTTCTTTTTAAATTGTTTTCTGTCACTTTTTGATTTGTAATAATCTATTTCATTATTTACGTATCATTCTTCCTTTCATTATTCTTTAATTTTACTATCTATTCTTTGGGTTCAAAACTTAAAACAGTTTTTAGTAATAGCAATATCGCACCACTGATTATATTTGCTCAGCACTATCAAACTTTTCAATTAGCTCTGCCAATAAGATTTACTCCTCTTAGTTCCTCTCCTCAGATACTGAGAGCTTCTCTTCTGCTTCCCCATTATGTCTAGTGTCCTAACCTCCTGTCACATCAACTACCAATCCTTGCCCGCTCATTTTGATGAATTTCATCAATATTTTACACAGAATTTTTTCCACACTATTGGAATCTCAGAAACATGGCTAAAACCCCACATCCCGTCCTCCTCTGTTTCCTTACCTGACTATTCCTTCCTCCGCCACGACCGAGCTGACCGGACTGGTGGAGGTGTAGGTCTTTACGTCCACAACTCCCTAAAATCACGCATCTTGTATTCTTCACCAGCGTCAAATTTCCCTCACATAGAATTCCTTTTCGTCGAAATTTCATGCAACTCAAATCCTCTCCTATACGTCGTAGTGTATCGCCCTCCTTTGGTCCCTTTTGATCCTATCTTTAATAGGATTAAAGTCATTGACTTTAATACCAATCTCCTGGTCCAATCCAATGATGTACCATGAAAATCTTTTTTACTCTCTACACCTCTCCATTGTTCCATTCTCTCCCACCCATCACACTCTCCTATCTGATACCTGGTTAGTCTTGTTCATCATTGACTCATCTCAGAGACTCCTTTCCTCCTCACAATTACCTGTCCCATTTTTGTCCTCTCATGATTTAATCCAAATTTCATACAATATCCAAACTCCAGATATCCTACCGAAAACCATAACTTTTCGCAGTCTTGATGGACTCACCCCTGAATCTATATCTCCTTCCCTCGAAATCCTGAATTGGAACTAAATTTATTCCTGTACCACCATCGATTCAATGGTCGACATGCTCACCGCCAATCTCAAAAGCATCCTGGATACCCATGCCCCACTCAAAACTTTAACCTTCCGTCACCACCCTGCTCCTTGGATGTGTCAAAAAATTAAAGACCTGCAAAGGAAACGTGATGCTGCCCGTAGACGCTTTAGACGCACGAGGCTTACAGATGACTACCAAGCGTTCAGGGTTCTTCGCAATTTGACAGTCTACAATCAGACAAGCAAAATCAAAATATTTCCACGAAGCCCTTTCCACTCCTCCCGATCCTAAATCTAAATGGCAATTCCCCCGAAAGCTCTCCCTCTGCAATACAACATCCTCTAGAGCCTTTCCTGCTTCTCCCAATGAAATGAATTCGTATTTTCTGTCCGCCTCAATTATCACATCAAAATCTTCCTCCTCCGTCTTTTCGCTAACCCCATCCTTCAACCCTGACAATTTTTATTTCTTAGACATTTCACCTACCGATGTTATTTCCTCCGTTCTTAATTCCCGCTCCAGTTCTACTGGCTTTGACGAGATACCCGTTAAACTACTCAAACTATGCCTCATCGATATCCTACCTGTCCTACTTTTCATATATAATTTTTCACTACAAAACGCAGTATTCCCGACTTCTTGGAAAAAAGCCCTAGTCCATCCTATAAATAAAACCTCAACCCCACTATCTCCCAAAGACTACCGGCCAATCTCCATACTTTCCAAACCTCTCGAAAGAATAGTCCAGTCTCAAATTTTCTCGAACAGTCCAAACTCCTTGATCTGCTTCAATCAGGCTTTCGTCCAGGTTTTTCCACTCAATCTGCCCTTACCAAAATCACTACTGACATACATAAAGCCATGGACAACAAACAACTAACCGTGCTAATCCTTCTGGATTTTTCAAAAGCTTTCGATTCCTTGGACCATTCTACACTTTTTTCCAAACTAAAGTCATTGTCCTTTTCCAATAGCTCTATTGTATGGTTCCAATCCTTCCTCTCTGACAGGTCCCAAGCGGTTTCTATGCCCAACCAACCCCCTTCCTATTTCCTCACGTGTGGCACAGGGCTCAAGCATCTCTCCTCTCCTTTTCAACTGTTACATCAACAAAGTGGCTCTTCCCTCCCATTCGTAGACAATATTTCCTTAGTGTTTTTCTATACCAGTCCATTAACTCGCAACACCCTTCATATATCTATAGTCTCCTCCAATTCAAATCCTCTGTCCAGCACCACAAAACAAGATCCCACCTTTCTGATCTCTACATTCCATCCCACAAAACCAAGGCATTCGAGCGTTCCTTCATCGCCCACTCCAACACTCTTCCTCATTGGCTTCATTTAAATCACTGCTTTTCCTTCATCTCTTGGCATCCCAAAAAGACGCTCTCCAAGCTGGTAAATCTTCAGCTTGAATAAATCAGTACTGAATACTCGATCTTGTTACCCATGTGTTTTGTTTATTTTTCTAACAACAAAGAAGATACAGACCTTGTAAATACTTTATCGCTTGCTATGCCATTCACTTATTTTATTTAGCAATTTCGTTTTTAACTGTTGTATTAATGTTATTTTGTTAATATAAATACCTTTATTTATTTGCGACAATTAGTTAAAATCCTGTCAAGGTTTGTACTTTTTATTCCTTCATATATATATATTTTTTCTTTCTATTTGTAATTTTTTTATGTTTTGTCAATCTTGATTACTTCATGATTTGTATTATTATGTAGCCTTCTGGCCAGATGAATATTTTATTTGTTCATTATTGTTATTCTAAAGGGACCTGGTCCCAGAATAAAGTTTGTTTTCTATTCTAATATTTAGCCTTCTGGCCAGATAAATATTGTTTCTTTTTCTGTTCATATTTGTTATTCTAAAGGGACTTAGTCCCAGAATAAAGTTACTTTTCTATTCTAATTGATAGGTTTTCAGGAGAAAGCATTATTTTAGATTTATAAAATAACTGTTGAAGCCACAAATTACTGAATGTCATATATATATTTTTGTATACACATAAAACTGAAAAAAATATGGTGTGGCACACAATTTATATTGGACTTATATTCAAACCTGTAAGAAACGTCTTGTGAGTGGACACAACTAGGTTTTTTCCTTTGTGTATTTTACTTATGATCAATCATTTTTATTTTTTTAAATAATATAACACTTATTATTATTACTTTAGATAAAATCTTATATAAATAAAACTTGACACCGAGTTGTCAGATAAAAAAACTTTCAACATGTCAAGGAAAAAACTAGGTAATCTGAGACTCAAGGGATTTTCTCAGTGTCTAATTGTATGTTACAAGCGAATTGTTATTTTCTAAAGTAAAATATATTTTTTTCTAGTGTCTAGAGGAAACTATTAGCAGAAATGTTTAGAGTAATTCTGAAAACAGGGGAAGAGTAAAAAGAAAACAAAAATTGTTAAAAAGGGGGAAAAGGGTAAAAAATCATCATACTCCCAATGAAATGTTAACCTGTTATAGTATGGTTTATACTTTGATGTTACGATTTTGGTAGTAGTATGTAAAATGTTTCAAATTGGTATAATGTTTTTGGTATACTAAATATATACACAATGAGTTTCTACCTATAGTTATATGATTTTACTATATTAAAAATCCCTCAAATATCCATTATTCAACCTACTTCGATGAAATTTGTGTCTCAACAGTGTTATCAAACTTGGAAAATATAATTACATATTAATAATTCTTTAACCAACTTAATGAATTTTTTAATGGTTCCCTTAAAAAAATAATTGTAAAAATAGTCAAAAAGTGATATATTTAACAAACATAATGACTCAAGAAACACACAGAAATAAGTGTAGCAAACAAAATTATTACAAATTTCTTCACAAAAAAAAATTTGGTGATAGAAAGAAGCAATTAGTATGGAGAAGAGAAAAATTAAAATATAACATTAATGGTTGAAATTGATTTCTTTATATATATATATATTTCACATCATACATTAACAATTCATCATAACATGTCAATAAAATTCCCCGTCAAGATCTTACTAAGGTATTAGTATAATCAGATATTTATGTATATATAATATACACATATATATGATACATACTCACACTCATGATAACTAAGAATCTGTCAGTCTCAAATATAAATATAATTAGACTGAGTAACAGATCCTCAATTGATATAATTAAAAAAAAAAGTATATCAAAAAGGCAGTCTCAAATTAGTTGGAAGATTAATAAATCCAATCTTAGAAAATAGTATATACAGGACAATATAATCTTAAAAAATTATTATATTTTTGGAAATGATAATTCATTTTTTTCCTCTGAACTTATATTACCTACCTAAATAGGACCATTTGGTTTAAGTATATCAGCCTTTTCAATAAAAGAAACTCCATTCGAAATAACCATATTACCAAGTTATTTGTGTGACAGCATCAAAGGAAAAAACAAAACAAAAAAAAAAACAATGCCTTAACTATATAAAAAATTTCAGATAAAATTTCTTTAAATGACAATGATATCAATGATACTGCGATAATCTGTCCAAAATGCCTTCTGGATTGAACATAAAACTATTTTTAAAATAAATGAAATTATTTTAATTCATAATTCCATAATCTTATTTAATTTTTTTAAACTTATTTTTTTTTTTTACAAAAAACATATAGTCTAGCTGGATGGATCACGATTTATCCATAGCTAGTTAAAAAATATCTAAACAAAAATAACTGACTAAAAGCACATATAAACAAAGTTTAAGAGACACCTTCACCATAATTTAATACTCATAACAATTATATATTTTAAAAAAAAATATGGTAACAAAGTGAAGTATCTTTTTAAACAAATTTTCTATTTTCTGTTGATTTGGTTTAGTTGTTGAAATGCCCTCTCAGGCAAACTTATGGCTATAATTAACAAGACTACACAAAGTGCCTTTATAATAAATGAGGGTTATCATATTAAAATTTTTTTTAGTTTCTTTTTTTTCTCCTTTTTTTTTAATACAATATAATCAGTTACTCCTCTTTTGGTTTTTCAGCAACAATTTCTTGGTTTGTGGCTTCTTCCTCTTCATCTGAATAGCTTGTTGCCTCTTGTCCAGGCTTCAGAAGTTTACCAATGTAGTCATACCGATCTGAAAAAGAACAATTAATTTGATAAAAAATATTTAAGATAAGTTATAATAAATAATTGAGATACATTCTCATCTTAATTTTAATTCTAGATAGTCAATAACACAACAGAAATGAGTAGGCACCGTTAGGGTTCTAAGCAAGTGTATGGTCAGGGTTTTTAAACTAACAGGGTATGATAAATTTTTTTTTAAAGAATAGGCCAAATCGACAAGTAGAAACTTTAGAGAAAATAGTGCAACTTTAAACAAGACAAACATCAATGAATTAGAAAACTGGTTAGCAAATGATTGATAAGAATAAGAATAGACAGTTTTTTATGAGGTACTTCAAACTGATCGGTGCACAAATAATAGGCCACCAAATGCTACAAAGATACACTATAATTTTAGCTAGGTAGTTGATCAACAGAAACCAGGCATTGTTTAAATATAATGCACCAAACTCAACTACAACATAATCCACTGTTTGTAATATGCTACAAAAGATGGAAATAAAATGGAGAAGATTTGATTCACTACCTTAGAATAAAATCAATAGACACATCAAAAACAAAAGCCTTTAAAACAATGCACTCATTATAGGCATCAATGCAAACAAGAACTCCACTACGGAAACAATTTAATTTTTATTGTAAGTAAGAACTATTGTTTTTACTTGATAATTCCAGAAAAAATGCTAAAAAACGTGATATTGCAATACTTTAATATCATAAATAAAGTATTTATACTCCACTAAAAATAAATATACATATATTTATATACTCTGTCCCCTCACTCTCATACTTGCGACCACTATGGTAGGATGATCTGTGCGTTTTTATTATAAATATATTTTCAATTTTTCTTGTATTCTTTTATTTGAAATACTAACTACTGAACCAAAATATTGTTTTTATCATTATTAATATATATCATAATATTTAATAATTACTTTTTTGCATCTTGTTTATTACAATTCTTTTATTTATATACATTATTTTTTTGCTTATTTCGGTTTTATATGTTTTCGCATCTTGTTTGTTCAGCCTTGAAGAAGATCTCCAATGTGAGTGGAAAAGTTGGCTCCTAATAGTTTTAACCTCCAGCCAGACTATTTTCTCCTCCAAGTAAATTGTTATTGTTAGATTTTAGTTGCATCATCAATTATTATCTATTACTTTATCTTATTATTTATCCAAAACTTTGTTCATACATTTTGTTTATAATATATTTCAAAATGAAAATCTTGGAAAAACATCGAAAACTGATTCAAACAAAGCTATATATGAGAGGGAGGGATAGTAGTACAGGATTCGGAAATTCATCATTGTGAAACTAAATATAACAATGATTTGTATTAATTTCATGACTTTAAACTTGGGCAATTGATCCTGAATATAAGAGAAGTTTTGTATTATGTAGAGATGAAGAGTTTGAAAGTATGCACTACCTACACAATTTGAAAATTTCTTTGTTGTGACAGATAGATCATTTATTGAGGAAGCTTTAAGAACATCCTAAGAGAATGATAAAAGAAACCATGAAGCAAGGGGGAAAAGAGAACAACTTGTGTATGTCCTGTTGTCATGGCTCCTTCATATCGTTTGAAACAGATTGACTAAACACTCTTTTTAAGAATAAAGGATTGTGTAATAACGTAAAAATAAAATGGGAAAGTTAATGGAAATTTCCTACCATGTTTCATGAAAATTTTTGTAACAATATTATAGATTATCTTAACAGTTATTTAGTACTTTAATGGTTATTCCGAAGTTACTAGGACTGAAACCTCAGGGCACAGCTATCTCCATATATACTTTTACTTAAAGCTCAAGCTTGTATTTATTTATTTATAAACTGCTAATTGATAAATCCTACCAAATATGTCTTGGCCTACCATTCCAAATTATAACCACTCTGTTCACTGTTTATTAACATTTTAGGAATCTGTTCATAATCCAGCCAAATAACATTACCAAGCCAGGGACTTACTATACAATTCGAAAAATCATTTTTGCAACAGATTTGTAAAATCTAGGCTTAATGCTTTATAACATTATTCTTTGTCCCCCAACATATGAAACATTACCCATAAATTAATTATTACGAGAAAAAGTGTTCAATTTGCATAAGTTTTGTTCTCATGACAATTTTGAATATAGTAATTTGGGATATCTATTCTTATATTTTACTCTGCTAAATGTTTATAATCATAATAGTAATGGCGTTTTGTTGTTGTTTTTTTCCCTTTCTTCACCAATAGGGGTGGCATTGGTATATTCCAGACAGCCACATCTGATGGTGATTGACCTTCCCCTTAATTAAATATTTTAATAATGTGAAAAAAATTATTTTGATTGAGAAAATGTGTCATTTTGACTATTTCCCATGACAATCTAGCAACAAAGGAGACAGAACAACATATTCTCGAATATTATTCAATAAGCTATTTCAATCCAAATGTAACACAGATGAAACTACAGAATATAGCTAGTTAAATAAGAAAAAAGTAGAATTTATTAACAATAATCACTGAAGTCATCTTCTATGTTTTTATATAACTTATATTTTATAGCTCTCCAACTGAATATTATACACCTAAATTAATTCTGTTATTTATAGATTTTTTTTCCAACCTAAGTAAATCTTTATTTTAGTAAATTATAAAATTCATTCATAATTTATATTTATCTATCCTTTAATAACACTAACAAAAAAAAAAAAAAAATCAAGCTATAAAAATATAACATAATACTAAGTCATCATTATGAGAAGAGATAACAATAAAAAAATAAAAAATTTAATTCAATACATATTTGGCAAATTAAGTGATATTAAATGTAGCAATTAACAATGAATGCGTAATATTTCCCAACTCTCAAACATAAAATAACCAAGTCACGTTAAACCATCTAAATGACTATATTTCTTTTCAAGGTTAACTCATGAAACTTCTAAAAATAAAAGAATTCAATACCTAAAATGCTGCGGTAGAAGCAATAATTATTTCAGCCCATAATAATAACAATAGTACTTAGTACAAATAGGAAGACACATCACAATGAATACGATATAAATTGAAGTATGCAACTACTAAGATAATAGTCTTATAATGCCATGTCTTCAAACTTTGGTCTTTAATAATACAAGGTTAAATACATTTTTTTCAGAAGTAAAAATTCTATAGTTTAAGCAAATAAAAAAAATGTCCTTAAAAATTAGGATTGTAAATTATTAGAAAGTATAAAATACTTATAAAAAAAATTTTAAATAAGATAGAACATGTTATTTTACAATACCATTTCAGAGAAAAAGTTAAGATTTTAAATATAATTTTTAAAAGATATTAACTATACAAAATGTTTGGTTGTTAATGACACAGGGAATGGATGAGTGAGTAGGTAACATTCACTTGGCAGAAAGCATTAATTTTCTAATGTCTGTTACATAGCATTTTTATCCACTCATGTTTAAGATTTTAATTAATATGATATAACATCATGAAGAATTTAGGATTGATTTAAGACCGATTTTAACTTTACCTTCAGATTTTAATAACTAAGCATTTCCTAATATATACATATATTATAGGAATTTGTCCTCAGACTTGCACCTATTTATGGGGAAGTTATTGAGTTTATAAACCACTTCAACCTAACTACCAGCTAAACATGTATCTTTACTCCAATTTTCTGAATTAATCTTTTCAGTATCTTTGATGAGTCATTAATCCACCAGCTGTTCTTTTATATATATATATATAAATAGAACATGAAAAAGTTCTATTCCTTACCCTTTTACACACACTCATTAAACAGTAAACTTTATTTTTATACATGAATAAACCTGTGTGTGGGTGTGTGTTCAATTAAACTTAAATTAGCCTTACTTCGGATATTTCTTTAAGATTTCACTAAGGAAATTATTCTTATAAACCAATTACTAGGTTAAGTCCCTAATTGATACAGAAATAAATTCAACCATTTAAGCTTTTTCAATCTGTAACAGTTTATACAAATTTAATGCGCAGAGTAAAACAATAGCTATGCTCATATAAGCTTGTTGTAAATCTTTCTTATATGATCCAGCTATATTATATAATTTAGTATAATTGGCAAGACTATTATATTACTTTAAAATATAATATAAAACAAAGGACCAAGCTGTTATGGAGAGACAATAATATATTTAATTAAAGTATAAGAATATCAAACAGAATGAGTTCTTAATTTCATTTATTTGGGGATTTTATGTTACTCACAAACAAATGATAGATAACCATTCAATACTGAATAAGAATAAGATTGGATTAAAAAAAAAGAAAAGAAAAGAAAAAAGAATGCCCTTGCCTTTTCTTCATACAAAACAGGCATGGAAAATCCACATGAACTATGGAAAGTAACCCTGAATAACTGAATATTAAAAACACATTGTCATAGACTATAAAGCCTTAGATGGTTCAAATACTTTAAATATAAACTGCAACCGATATTATTTGAAAACGATGACTTCAAACAGAATAAGAAAATTTCACCAATTGATTGATTTGATGCACTCAATAAAATAAACCAACTGAATTGAAATAACAAAGCATTAATTTGTTATTAAAATAATTTAATTAGGTATTAAATTAAGTACATTAATTGTAATGAAAATAAAAAGTCATCCTGCAACATAAGTAAAATTAAATCGACTAATAATTATTTCCAAAATAATTAATACTAAAATAAAATACTTAAACTTCTTTATTTACTTGTTATAAACAAAGTTTTATGTATTGTGTTAATAGTGTAGATTATTATAATGAAAAACCTATCAATGGTGGATAAAATTCATGAAATGTAACAATTAATAAGCATGATGCAAGTAAGATAATAGAGTTCCTCCCTCTTTCCATGAAGCATCATCACCAAGAAAAATGAATGATTAACTATGTTTATTGTACAAATAAACACAGCATTACTGTACACATTTCAATGATTACACTTTAATATTTGAATAATTTAAGTTACCCAATTAATAAATATTAATAAAATAATTAGTAATATAGATTTGGTGAAAAAGCATCATGGCAAAAAATGTGAATCATTAAATTAATAAAGGAATGAAATAACTAAAACCATTAACAATTAAAAAGAAACATTTCAAATATCACATGTGGAATATTAGATATTAGTTAAGTGTTACTTATTGACAGGGGAAATTGAGACCAAAGCAAGACTGGTTTAAAATCAATTCCATTAATCATCATAGTAGCAATGATGAGCAAAATTTATCAAGCAAAGAGGGAAAACATATTAAAAATCCCATGATTCTGAATGGGAAATCACCAAGTAGAAAAAGATTTTGGTAAAGAGTTATTTTATAATTGACTAAATTTTAAATACAATTAATTAATAATTTCTTCTAGCATGTAGTTAATTAATTATGGGACCTTAATGTAAACAAGTTGTTAATAAAAAGTAAAATTTGATTTGCTGAAAGGTTAGGATTGAGACTTTAAGTGTGTTCCATGACTCTTCAAAAGAAAATAATAAATTCATCGAATAAATTACATTTAGTTAAAAATATATGATCGTCTATGTCCAATAATGGATCATCAAAATGTAACAGATCAAATTATGACAAACCTTTAAAAATCAAACATCGGATAAAAAGAATTGGTAATGGTTAGTGGAGTATGCAAAATTTTGTTTGAGGAGGGGCAAGTGGAGGATTGGATAAGGTGTGTTATCAGTTGTGACTATAGATGTCTAAAATCCCCAAATTTATAGTAATCCTCTTTATTTCAATGTAATTGATTTGTTTTTTAAAAATCAAAAGTATTACGTAAAAAATTAAATATCTTATGTGGTGTGTTTGAATATCATATTTCATAAATTTAGGATGGTATGTCATCTTTATTCCCTCTCTGTGAGGGCCAAATCTCTAGTCAACTGTGTATATTCATCAGGGTTAAATATTTAGTCTAATCTCAAAAAAATGTAAAATAGCAATATAATTTATAAATACCAATGACATTCAGAAGGAATTACATCAAAGCTAGGTACCTGTGAACTGCATTTCCCATTCACGAACTGAATCCATTTCCATTGAATTCAAATCACTCAAATCATCGTAAGTTTCACTTCCACCAGTTACAGAAAATGTTGCAAGACCTCTTGAAGCATCCCTTCCGCCAAAAGCAGCATAAGGTCCACCTGACAAAACATCAGTTTGTAGGAATAAATAATCCTGAAATTCATAAATAATTTATCATGGTCATGACATACACATTCGATTAAGGGCGAACAATTTAAATATTAGGTTATTGATCGATTCAGAAATCAAAATTTTTCCTACTTGAAAAACTATTGAAAACTTGAAATTTTTATCATTAAGGGTGATTTACAAATGGGAAATACAGAGTGATAGCATGAATAACTGATAAATAACTTAATAAAGGAGTGGATATTTCACATAACAACTTTGAAGTAATGAAAATGTATACATCATAAATTAACTAAATGATAAAAAGATTTATTCAATGATTAGGCAGATTATAATGTAATTTTAGATATTAAGTTTATAACTATAAATACTGATTAAGATCTCAATTAACAGATCAAAAATAATCATTATTGTAAAAAACAATAAATCAAAAGTTGACAAGTATAAAATGGGAATAAAGATAATCTATAATAATGAAACAAAACCTTGACAACTGTATCCCTAATGTAATGACTTCCAAAACGTCATTCATTAATTATGTTCATAACGGGGAGAAAAAACTTGGATTACCTGGGCCATAAAATCGTTTTCCTTTGGTGACATCGAAGACTTTTCCATTGACAGCGATCAAAATCCTACCGTCGGGTCCTGTACCGTCATATACCTTTAATTCTTCGAGTGTGAAATCCCTTTTCTTCATTTTAGGTAGTTCAGGTTCCGGCTCATAGTGGGGATGTTGTTTGTATTGATTTTTAAAAATTTTGTAAATGATGAATGCTATTAAGGCTAAAAGGAACAAATTCAACGGTTTTGTGAACTCGGATGTAATATCACTAACACTACCATTATCAGAAGAGGTAACCTCGGCCATCTTGACAAATAAATTACGATCTCCTCAAACGTGATGAAGCCGACTCTCCTTGCCAGCTTTCGAACAGTGATGCAAACACTAACTGGCAAAATTTCTCTGCATTTTAGACAGTGTTGACCTTCATGGCACGAAATAAGTTTTTTAAAACTAATTGTTTATGTCATGGTGATAAATAATTACCATATGAAACTAGAATATTATACGGTTCTTGACTTAGATAATGTATTTTAAAACAAATCGATCACATTTATAATCTTATTTTTATTTAAAGATTAATGTACTATTATTTTGTCCTAGAATAATAATAATAAAAGTAATAAAAAATTATAACGTTCCTTTAATTTACGACTAATTATTTTAAAAAAACTAAGAAATTAGCCTCGATTTTGAAACGAGTTGAGACTCATACATACAATTCTTAAAAATTGTATATATGAGTGAAATTCTTTGAGAAATGAAATTTGTTTTTGGCTAAAATCGGACAACAATATTCAATTAGATCTAAAACACATTCAAGTTATTTAAAAAATATCAAAGAAATTATTCTCTTAAATCTCTCCAGCCAATATTTTAAATCCAATCTTCAAAAGTTTCTTTGGGTTTCCACCGTGTCGTCAAATTCTTTACCTATGTTTTGCTAGACAAGTTGCGAGCAAAATGACTCAGATTAAATCTTGAGGAAGCTAGCAAAACGTTGGTAAATATTTTGAACACACGGTCGAAACCTTTGAAGAATAGATTCATTAAAGAAATTAGTTGACTAATAATATCTTTCTGACTACTGGTAAAATAAAATCAATCAAATAAATCAACACAAAATTTATTTATCTTTGAAATAAATTTCTTCTTAGCAGTTGCACCATAAGTTTTTTTCCACGAAGAAAATGCCTATTCAATGGAAGAAATAACACTTTGAGATTTATTTCAACTTATAAAAATAATCATAAGAGGAAAACAAACTTGAACCTTCTTAGAGAATGATAAAATGAAAAAAATCAAACTGATTGTTAGTTGCTGTATCTCATCTTTCAGGCAGTGAAGAAGAGAAGAGGTGATTACCAAACCAAGAATTTGACCCAAGAATATCTGATGACAAGGAGAAATCTATCTCAGTCTACAATGTGTAAGGTGAGCTAGTGCATAATATCTGAGAGTGATGTCCTGATACTGCAGTAATTACATCTTTCTTCCACTAAACATTTTATTTTAGGCTATATTTTTCTAGTTGACAAAGATAGTATGTTATGTAAAATAAATCATACCTCTGTTACCAGGATGATAGAAGAAGAATGTGCTGTATTTAAAAAAATATTGTTCTATTCATTAATCATCAATATTAAATGATACAAGCTTCTCATCAAAATTTCATATACCATCAATATCATCCATAAGGTAGAGACTGTACTGTTTCTAGGACAATGGTTATGCAGGTAGCTGATTTCTCTGGGAACACGCTCAACCGCTAGGGTTTTCTCCCAATTAAGGGTACCCACTCCCTAGGAGGGTGTGTGTATCCAGGTGATCCCTAGGAGGATATGTGGCTTTTAACTGATTAAATAATTTATCTTTCATCCTCATCCTTATCTAGTAGTAGAAAATATAGAATGTTATTTTTAGGGGCTTTGGTACAGTGACACAAAAAAACACTTCATAGTTTTGCTCTATCTTTTTAAATAGTCAAGTTCTGGGCATTTATAATCCCTTACTAGCCATACATACATATGTGTAAATCGCTAAATCCCATGTCCTACCCATCATAGCCCGTTTACTTTGATAAACTTGATAGTGTTGGCTTCTTAATATAGTCCTATTATTTCTAAGTTCGACCGTTGCCTCCTGTTATCCAGTTTATTATGAGTTATTGTGATAGCAAGCTCTTGTGATTTTTTGAGAGTCCAGCATTCTGAAACATAAGTTAGAACAGGCCTTATCAGGATTTTATAAATTCTTATCTTTGTGGTCCGGGATAAGGCATTACTTCTGAGGTGATTTTGGAACCCAAAGAAGCCCCTATTTGCCGCCATTATTCTTCTTTGAATTTCTGGTTGCATTTCATTGTTAACATTTATCTGGGTACCAAGATATACAAATTCGTTCACGTTTTAGAAGGGGTAGTTTCTTACTTTGATGGTTGTTTCCCTGTGTTCATGCTCATTTCTTTGCTTCTTACACATGTAGTTTGTATTGGATTCGTTGACGAGTCCTACTTTAGTGGCTGCATTAGTTGAGCCAGGAACCCATCCCTCACACCATTGAAACTTCTCCCTATGATGTCTATATCATCAGCAAACCCACGAATTTGAATTAAATATATTGCCTCCGATTTGTATTCCCGACCTTCTAACTTCACCCTCTAAGGCTAAATTAATCAAAAGACAAGCCAGGCAGTCACCTTGTCTGACGCCTTTATATGTCTCAAAACCTTCTGAAAGGCCGCCTTGTACTCTAACATTGCAATGTACTTGTTTCATTGTCACCTTGATCAGTCGCACCAATTTTGTTGGGATACCCATTTATATAGGATTTCCCTGTCAATATTATCATATGCTTTCTTGAAATCTATGAAAATATGGTGGGTAGTGATTTTGTACTCTCTTGCTTTTTCTAGAATTGTTCGTAAAGAGAATATTTGGTCTGTGATAGCTTTGCTTCTCATGAATCCTGCCTGGTAGTGTCCAATTTCCCGTTCTGCAAAGGGAAGAAGTCTTAGAGAGATAATCCTTGAGAAAATTTTATATGCACTAGGTAGCAAGGATATGCCTCGATAGTTTTGACACTCCAAAACATCCCCTTTCTTGTGTATGATAGATATAATTGTCTAGTTCCACTCTTCCAGCATTTGTTTCATTTGCCACATGTCCATAATTATTTCATGGATCACCCTCACTACCTCCTCTCCTCCATATTTTAGCAATTCAGAAGGTACTTTATCTGCTCCCGGTGCCTTGTTTTTCTTAGTGCCAGATAGCATCCTGTATCTCATCCAGGTTGGGCGGTTCAAGTTCCCCGATGGGAATTTCTGTCACTAACCCATCCTCAGAGGCCTCTTCTCCTTTCAGGAGATTTCTGAAGTATTCACTCCATTGCACTAATATTCTTTTCTGGTCCGCCACCAGGTTGCCCTCTGTATCCTTACATGCATTAACCTGGGTCTTGAAGGGTTTTCGGGCATTGCTCACACGTTCGTAAAATTTCCTCGCTTCATTATGATTTTGAAGATGTTCCAACTCTTCCATCTGGTCTTTTTCCCATTTCTTTTTTTTCCCTCTTAAGTAGTTACTTCTCATCTTTTCTTTTTTCCCTATTCTCCTGGACTGAGTTCCTAGTGAATCTTCTTTGGACCATGAGCCAATATGGTACACTTTCTTCTTCCGTTAATTTCTGGCAGTCGGCATCAAACCATGGGGTTTTTCTTGTTGATGGTGCCTTTCCCAAAACATTGTTTGATACATCCTTAATCACCTCTTTACATTCACTCCATCTGCTGTTGATGCTTCCCCCAGACACATTCCATGGGCCTGATTTTCTCATTTAGGAGTGTCTAATATTTTTCTTTTACCTCTGGGTCCTTTAGTTTTTATGTGTTAACTTTGGCTCCCTGCATTTTTCTCCAGTTTCTTACCTTAATTATCCTTGTTCGTATCCTTGCCACAGTAAGGTAATGATCGGAGTCAATATTCGCTCTGCGATAAGACCGCACGTCCTTCAGGCTGCTTATATGTCTCGCACTCGTGAGGACATGATCTATTTGGTTGGTGGTTATCCCATCATTTGATCTCCACGTGGAAAGATAAATCCTTTTGTGGGAAAATATCTTGCTTCCAACAACCAGTGCTCTGGATGCCGCAAAGTCAGCAAGTCGTTGGCCATTATCATTTGATACTTAGTGAATGCTATATCTTCCAATGGTGCTATATCTTCCCTTACCAGCCACTGTTTTTAAATAAAAAGTTGGATAATAATGTAAATAATAATAATTAAAAATAATTATATAATAATAATAATCGTTATTAAATTGTGCAGAGAACAGGAAACACAACTTAAGGCGTATGCCATGAGCAGTACTTCACCAGTATTATCTGCGATTGCAAGCTTGGCCATGGATCTACGGCACTAGACTTACTTCGGGCAGGAACCGAACGAGAACCTAACTGAACAGAGCCTTACCGAGTCTTGGAAATGTAAACAAATTCACATCGGATTTATCAACGCCTTAAAAACTTCTGGAATAAATTTAGCAGCATCTGTCCAATAGTTAAAAATGGAAGTATGTTTCCAGAACAGGAAGTGTTCTTTTTAGCTATACAAGAGCAAGTAATGGCAACTCGTTCGCATAGGAAGTATATCTTACAAGATGCCATTGATGATAAGTGACGTCTTCGCAAATCTACAAATGAATCCATACAACATGTGGCCTCAGGCTGTCAAGTACTAGTGGCAAAGAATACCTTCATTAATGTAGTGAAGGTCATTCATCAAGCAGTTGCTAAAATTAAAGATCACCAACCTTTCTACAGATGTCATCCTGAAGCATTATTAGAAAGTGGTAATGTTAAATTATATTGGGACCATACGATGATAACAGTCCACCATATACCTCACAACAGACCTGACATTGTGCTTATTGACAAGGCAGCAAAGAAAGCACAGATGATTGAGATAGTAGTTCCTTCCGATGATTAAAAAAAAAACCTGTACCACTACAACCCATGAAGGGTCTGGGGTTCAGTACATAGTAGAGACTGTACTGTTTCATGGACAACGGTTCTACAAGGAGGTGACTTGTCCTAGGTCACGCTCAACCGCCAGATTTTCCCCCCTTATTTTGGGTACCCTATTTTTATAATATTTTATAGAGGCTGGGTGGGCCCCAGGAGGGTCCTAGATCCTATATGATCCATCTCCCGCTGCAAACAGACTAAATAAAAACCATGGCTTGCAGCGGGAATTGAACCAGGATTTCCGGCATGGTAACTCAGTACTCTACCACTGAGCCACTCCTTCCGATGATTACGTGGAACAAAATTTTTTCTCCTAATAAAAAACAATAGAAGAAAAAATTCGAAAATATCAGGAGCTTAGCGAAGAGTTGAAGCATGTTTATAGGCTGGTGAAGATTGAAGTCCTACCAATTGTAGTTTCTAGCAATGGTCTTATTCCAGAGGAAACAATAAAATCCTTGAACTGAACAAGGAAGTTGAAATACTACAAAAAGCAGTGTTATTAGAAACTGCTAGTGTTGTACGAAAATGTTTAAATATTGATAAATAAGACGATTAAGTTTAACCTTGACCATGGTCTGGTTAAGCCATATCAACCAGAAATGCTGAGAAGAAAAGAACAAGATAAAATAAAAAAGGTTTTATTGAAATGAAAAAAATCAGATTTGACTCGGAAAAGATTATGGCTAATTTGGGAATGCTATATAATTTAACAAAATATTTTTGATGCACCTGATTTGTCCCCTAAATAACAGTAAAATTAATCACACTCCAACATTCTCTTTCAGTGATGTTATATCTTTAAGCACAGCAAATTCAAATTAATTATCATTAATTTATAGTACTCATAATTGAAGCAGATTCGGGTGGGATGCTTAATATTCATAAATAAATTTACATTCAATGGACAGGTTAGAACATTCTAGAGTCTAAATAAACTAGTACTAGGTCAGTGTAGAAGCTAGTGTTCTCATTTCTATTCTTACTTTTTTCTTCTTCCATCCAGAAGTGAACCAAATCATCTCTGCCATCTCTGTCCCTCTGCCTTTCTTTTCCTCTTCCTCTTAAGAGTGGTTTGATTCTTCTCCAGTAATGTTGGGTCTACATTTTCCCTTGCCTCACTGAGGAGGGCGAATTTATCTGTGATACTTCTGACTTTTTTACTTTGCTCCTCTGAGATGGCTGGCTTCATCTTCGGTTACCACATACTCTTTTCTACAGAGTTGATACCTAATAAATTGAGTGGTCATCTTACTTTGTCTCTGAGAACCTCATATGAACCTAAACCTTGGAAATGATCCTGCCACTGAAGACTCACTAATGAGCATAGCATTGATTTGAAGGTTAATCCCTTACCATACCATGAGACACCCCATTAGGGATGATTACTAATGTGTTTATAGATATGACCATTCATTTAAAGAAAGTGCGTGTGGTAAGCAATGCGTGAAATTTAGATGTGTTGGTTTTTTTTTTCTTAAATATATTTTTTATAATTTAATATAACAAACAATTAAATTAGATTGAATTGTACATTGATAGAATGTAAAACATAAAAATGGTTGATGGACTTATTTTATAAAGAGAAATTATAACCATTAATTCTCTCTATTACAAATAATAATATTTTTAGCAAACTCTTTACTTTCTTGTTAACTTGATAACATATTTTTTGAATGACAATCATTAATTAAATTTAGAAAAGTAAATATATTCAACTTCGCAACATTGTTAATTTAGAAAATGAGTTTTTAAAATGAAAGAATGAGAAAATACATAATTTACAATTATAATATTTATCATTATGGTTTTAAAGTCTTGTTTATAACATGTATTTTTCTGACTTCCATAAAAACTACAACAGTTTGGTTGATTAAGATTTTTTTAAACAAATAAATACTAAAGGTCTATAATATCATGTTAACAATCAATATAATAAATATATTTAAGTTTGTCTTATTTATCACAGTTCAATGATAGCTAGCTGAAATAAATAAAGGTTTAATCTAGTTCTAAGATTTATTACAACTTTTTTACTATCCAAAAATCTAAGACAATGATGGAAAGTCAGTCTTACAGTGATAATTTAACTTAAAAATAAAAATACAATTTTTGTTCAATTTTTTTTCCGATTTCTTATCTAGAATAATATTCTTATCTATAAAGACACTTTAATAGATATATTTTGACAAACACAACAGAAGGGCAATGATTATCTAAATAATTATTATGATTATTCTTCACTTTTCTTATTTCACTTTTTTTCAGAATTATCAGAAGGACTTTTAGCGGTATTATTACTATAGCCAGCCAATGATGCGACTGTTTGCATTCCATATTCACCAATTGCGTTCATTCCCTTCATTGCCGGTTCTACCACATTAGTGTTCAGTGCATCTTTGGTTTTCTGCGCCAACTAGAAATAAAATAGCAGAATCTGATTATTTCAATTGTACAACTAATTACATCGAATTTGGGGGAGAAAATATCCAGGGTGGAGGTTAAAGAATTAATTCCTTAAATTGTGATAAACTACTTATTAGAAATTGATGTTTCAACCCACATAGCAAGTCTTCTTCAGGGCTAGTGTAGATCAAAAGTATGGAGGTGAACCTAAATAGTAACCTACTAAAACATTTATATGAGGAAGAAATTGGATCAGGTAGAGGTAAAAAAAATCTCTTAAATAGGGAGAACTGTTTATTGGAAAGCCGACGTTTCAACCCACATTGCAGGCCTTCTTCAGGGCTAGCAGGAACAGGTGTTGACATTAATATAAAAACATCAATAGAATCTATCAATAACGAATTTGATAATAATTGAGATAATTGAGTATCATAGATTTATAATTTGTTGATTAAAAACAAAATTACAACATTTAAGTTATTTTAGTTGACTTTCGTCTAACAGTGGTAAAATGTGTAATTTAGATATATGTAAAATGACCATGTGAAGAACTGTTCCTGATAAACTAGCATACTATAAAAAATAGTAAGTATGACATATGGAGGTATACTCACATATGAGAATAAAAAGGCAGAACTATTGGCCCAAATTGAAATTTTTTCAAAAATCAATTTTAATCATATGCTCTCTTCAACTGTGACATTGTCGCTGTTTTATGATGTGATCATGCCTGGGTCCAATTTCATAATAAAGAACAAGAGGAAATATCCATTCTTAGAGATTAAAAGTTACTTATTGTCACTAAATAAAAATAGTGATTTTTAAAAATCTTATTATCTATTATCTATTTTAAAAATTGAATTTTTTTTATTTCTTGTTTTTAAATGTTATCATGTTTCAACAATTCATAACGTAAATTATAGATGCTGTTAGTCATAGGCCCTATTTTATTTTATAGACACCCTGGGTTTCATAATAAACCTCAACATTACAAGTACAAGTCAGTCCATTTAAATTGTAAGGCTAATAAAAATGAATAGTTCTGCATAATATTCTTAAATTAATCAGCATCATTATGCTATTGACTTTACTATGTTTTATTTAACCATATATTCTTCATTAAAGGAAGTTTATAAACAAGTTTTGTTAAGATGTGTAAACTAAAACCCAGACTAAGTATGTTAAAATTTAAATTTATTACAAAATTTAATAAATTCCAAACATCAATATTATAATTAATTAATATTGATCAATAATAATAAACATAAAGTTTCTTACCTCTCCAGGGGGAAGTTTTAATGCAGGAATTTTTCCTTCCACATATTCAATTCCAGAACACAATACCGAATCGACTTTTTTGATTGGTCCCTCTAATTTTGATGTAACCGGTTGTGATGCTGATGATGCTGATTGGGCTGCACTTTTAACTGTATTTTCTGCTGTTGTTAGGACAGAATTTACTGTTTCATTTGCTCCCTAAAGTAGCATATACGTATTAATAGTGTTTAAATTAATAGAAAATTATTAAACATGTAGAAAATAGTTTTAAAAATCTAAAAGTAAATAGATCAGAGGCAAACTGAATCAAACATCATGTAGCTAAGATAGTATTTTAGATATTTTAAATTAATTTTTCTTTTTTAGTTATTTAATGTTTTTCGACTTTCATTATTAGATGTCTATATTCCGTTCAGATTTGGATGGCATGATATTTCTTATTTCATGTTCATTTAAATGTGCAGCATCCATATTTTATCTTAAGTTGGATAGAATATATTGGAGAGTCTGCAACTTCCATTCTATGCAGGTGTTTCATTAAGTAGTTATGTCCTGTAAGCTGATGGAAATCAGTAATAGACTCCTTTCAGTACCCTATCTTCAGTCTTACAGACTAAACTCTATAAAGGGTATTTCAGATATTAAAAAAAAATATCTTGAAATAACTAAGATTCCAACAGCGATACGGACTATTCCTGAAACTGACTCCTGGTTTTCCGAATACTCTAATGATGAACCTCATAAACTGGTTCATTGTCATGGATACATGGCCTAAATTATGGATGTATCCGTTGAAAGACGATTTCCCTATTTCGAAGGCGGAATTATATTTTAAATGACGCATGGTTTTTCTTACTACGATGATAATATAGGTGCTTAAAATAATAATAACTGGTTTTCCTACTTCAAAAAATATAATTTTCCAATTAAAGCGACTTTGATTAATTATATAGAAATATCAAATGACAAATCACATAATAATAGATTCAGGATTTTGTTTTTAAATTCAATTTTGAATTTACCCGATTTAAAAGTAAATGTAAAATTAAATTTTTATTCTTGGCAGAATCATATGTATAGTTGACTAATATGTTTATTGTTTTTTTTTTCAAAGAAATTATAATGAATTTTATAGAGCTATTAAAAGTATCAGTAAACATGCGACGATAAGTCACTCTTGATTAGAATCAATCATGTATGAAAGAAAGATATTTTGCCAATTAGGACATTTTTTTTAATACCTTTAATCTTGAGTACATTTCTGATGCCTTATTTATCGTACACTCAACTATTGGAATTTGAGCAACTTTGTTTAGCGATTCGAGTCCTGAAGCTCCATTTTCATTGGTCTCTGATGATTTTGCATCTGCCATTTTACAGCTAAATTGATGGTTGCAGAACAAGATTAACTAAAAATGTTTACATAGAACAATATAATACAATTAATGAATATAAAAAATAGAATATCACAGAAATTGTTGTATCTTTGGTATTTATGATTAACAAATATTTTTCATTAAAGACAAAACTATTAATTTATAATAAATAAAGGAAGAAAATTGATGAAAAAATTATAAAAACAACAAAGAGAAAAATGTTAATAGATTCAAACGTTAATTAATTGAATATTAATTTAATTTTTGTTTTTTATTAAAATTCTATTTATTTTCTTCTGCTTTCATCTTTTTAATAACTTGAATTGAGATTCAAATTAATTTTTGATATTATTTGAAACTAATAAAATAAATAACAAAAGAAGAGATAAGAGAAATCTGTACTCATTAAGGCTCTAAATTAACAATCGGTAGTTAGTATGGTGTTGTTAAACAAAACCTTTTTGTCCAATTTTTTCCAAAGATTCAGCATTTAAATTAATAATCATGGAAATTCCAATATTGTATTTAATAAATTTTTATTATTTGACAACTGAGAGAATTTTTAGGTTTGTAACAAGTAGCGAAGCATCAACTTAAGAGTGCAGATTTGCTTTCGCTCAAGAGTGGAGAGATTTGCTTTCACTCAAAAATTCAAAGATAAGTTTTTTAAATATTTTTATTTTCAGTTATTTTCTGCTAAAGTAAATACAAAATAATTTTTTCTCCCTAAAATGTATAATAATTTGTGTTCAATTTATTTAAATGTACTAATGTGAAAAAAAATTGGAATACTGTTTTAAGTTACACTTAAAGTTATAATTAAATACATCCATACACTTACATATTTACATATAATGGAACCAGATGCATATAAATTTGATCTCTATTAATAAATTATTGATACTCACTACTTGTCAATATAAATAATTTATTCTAAACCAGATGTCAGAACATATTATTTTTAGGTAACATGGCAACTATGATTAATAGAAATATAATAATAGCATAACCTTGATTAGTATGTAAAATAATAATTGAAGGGCTTTTCCCTTTTTGATTTATTGCATTTTAATAAATATATGAAAATTTATTGAGTTTTAAGGTATCTTATAATGTATAGATTATATTATCTAGTAATAAAACTATAAATATTTAATTTTTATGATTACATAGTGGTTACCTCGATTGAGCTATCCCTGATACAATAAATAACTACTTGAATGAGTTTGACTCAAGGACTGAGAGAGCAGAACAGATTTGACTTCTGTTGGCTAACTCAAGGCATTCTACTTTAGATAAGCTGTTTTTTATAAACAACCACATAACATTGTATTTCTCTATGAGCCATATAGAGATAAGGATTCCCATTATCTATATTTTTCATATAAACAATACAGATTTTATATCTCTATTTTAAATCTTTTATAAAATTTAGTTCATAGTACAGATAAAGTGTGGTATCATAATGTTACTAAATTTTAGTAAAACTATTAAACATTTTTGTCAAATCTAAATAAACTGTACTTATAATTAAATATAAAGATTGGAAAAAGTTTTTTGCTTAAGGCAAAATATAAAAGAAAGGCTTCTTCGCAAATTAAAATTATCAAAAACTGACTAAATATAGGAATAAGTTAAGTTAAGCAAAATTTAATTAATGAAATATACATTAAACATTTTTTTATTTTGATGAATTTAAAAACAAAGTAATAAACGTCAAAGATCAAATTTATTTTTTTCTTTTAACTATCATTTTTTACGATTAATGTTAATTTTTATTTTTAATGTTCAATTTTTATAATTAATGTTCTGTATGAGTAAGCAAAATGAGGTCTGTAAAATTATGAGTTAATGTTTACCATAAATATATTTGCTTTCGAATGATATTATAGTTTTGCTTGTTGATTTAGTTTAATTGAAAGGTATAACAGATATCAAAGGAGGGTGTTAAATTATCATTTTATATTTTAACTGAATAAATAAATAAACTTAATGGTTTCTCAGCGGACTCACAGAATGGAAAACCATTCTGAAAAAAAGAAAAGAAAAAACTCTTCTCCTCCTCTCCCTTTCTTAATAGTGGGTAACTAAACAGAACTTTATACTTAAATATATACATCAAATGATCAACATAATAAAATTATTTTAATAAGATTTGTGCAGCATTGCCTTTATTTCCTCAAGTATTTCTAGCCTATCCATTATTTATGCCTGAGAGTTTCCGAGCTCTACATTTAATACAAACATTTATGTCCTACTTTTTGATCTTATCTTGTATATTAGACGATTAAAAAGTAAAAAAATACGTTTAAAAGATTCAGGTAGTAATCAAAGTCCCCCAAAATTAGATTACCTACAATAACTACTTTCTTTGAAAATTCTTTTAGTAAAAAGAAATGTTTATTCAAAAAAGTTTTGTCCTGGTGATGTATGAATTAATTTAATTTTGAATGGTTAGAAAAGAATAGAAAAGAAACTTTATTCTGGAACCAATTTCCTTTAGAATTACAAACACGAAGAGAAAAATATACAAATATTCATCTGGCCAGAAGGCTACATAATAATACAAATCATTAAGTATTTAAAAAGTTCCAAAAAATAAAAATGAATGTGAAAGAACTATAAATTATGAATCTTGACAGAATTTTCGAGAATAAATATGGTTATTTATTTTATGATTATTTTATTCTCCAGTATAGACTTTAGGCTTGGTGTCTAGGATTTTTCCTGTTGTATTCTAGTTAGTATTATTAATTTGCGATAATTGATCTTGTAGAACGGTTATGGGATCCTGTCCAATTGTATCCTTTAATAATATCACTGCTTTACAGTTTCTTTAACTTCATGTAGACAAGATAAGTAGAATTCTTAACAATAAGAAGCTTCTAATAATTTATAATTACTTGCTCACTGCCTATTATACGATCATTTGAAACTTGTAGAAGCTGGCTTTATTTCTAGCACTACAGTTGCTATGGTTTTCTTTAGCTATCTTACCGTCATCATCTCTGGCACTTAATGACTATCCATTTTGTTTGTCCCTTTGAGGGGACCTTCTTCCTCTCTGGATCTTTTGTATCCAGACATCCTATTTTCCAGTGATCAGGAAGGTGTACTTGTATTGTGGTGGGGCTTGTATTGGTCTCTAAGACTCCTATAAACCTGAACAAGGACGGGGATCAATTCAGTTTCTGATAATTCAGTATTCTCTTTTTATTTTCTGACAGGCATATTCATTAAAATAAAAATATACAGCCCGTTAGTGGAGGTAACGATGTGCCACTTAATTTCTGCTAATAAACATCCAAAAATATATTTTTTTGTACATTGTCATATGTAATTTCCCCATTTTCTTCTAACGGTTGAGCGTGGGCAACAGATGGTCAATTCACAATAGTGTGTTTTTGGTTTACTTTTAAATAACATCAGTCCTCCTCGAAATATTCATGATCATTTCTGACTTACTAATGAAGTATTACTGAGTTTCTTATGCACCGATTTTTGACTTATAAAGCATTTAACAAACAAATACCAGTGTAAATTTAACAAGGTTATTTTATAATTATATTTCAATGCTTTTATAAATGCTCTTTAAATGAAATAGTAATTGTTCAGTAGTAAATTAACAAATCATTGCTGAATAATGAGTAAATAAAATGTTTACACTAATTCATCCAAAATGAGCTGTTAGTTGTCATTTTATTTTTCCAAAGAGTCAGACAATTTCATCTAGATTTTTTAAATTCTAATCTCAATGAGACTTTAAACCTTAGGTAAATCTACTTATCTGAAATTATGTAATGTATTACTTTTAAGAGGTTTTTTTTTGTGAATGACAAATATCTTGAAAACATCTATTCTTCAGAATAATATGTTATATTTCATTTCTAACTTGTAGGATTTCAAATAGATTGATTTGAAATGGCAACATAAAAAGAAGATAATGTGTTTCATTATTTTTTTAATTACTTCATTATCGGCATTTGACTTTTTATTTTTGTCAGACCTTGGTTAACTTTTCCCTTACGAAAATAGGATTATAGTCGTAGAGTGCTCGGTCCCATGGAATTAGGATTCAGTTTTCATCAGCAATTTAATATTTATTTTATGGTAGTCTAAAGCTGGTAAAACCTTCCCTCTGATTACAATACCATGGCTAATACAAACAAATATTATTTTTTATTTGATAATCAGTTTATTTTGTCCCCTAATATTTTTATAAACCCTTCATAACTAGTGTATGGAGCTATCAGTTTAGAGATTATTTGAGAAATAGAATAATTTAAAGGAAAAAATCTTCATTTGTGTTAATTTATGAATTACAACATCTGAGATTTTTCCTCAGAGTGAAAGGAGACATTTTTATGAGTTGGTATTAAATACTTTACGACACTACAATCTTTTTAGTGATAATTATATTATATTAATATTATATTTTTAAATATTTAAAAATATAATAGTAAGGTGGATGAAGTAAAATTTTCATTTTATTTTATTACCTAATTAATATAAGGAATCAGGGTAACTCATTGAGTAGAGCCCTGAGTTACCATGCAGAAGGTTCCCTGTTCAAATCTGGCTGTGGTAGATCTGTTAACAGACCATTTTGTACCTAGTGGGATCAGAAGACCCTCCTGGGGCTCACCCAGCCTCTTTAAAATGGGTACCTTTAATTAATTGAGCAAAGTAACGTTTAAAAGTTTTCAATGAGAATTCGAAGTTCAATAACATTTATACTAAAAATTTAGGTATTGTTATATCCCTATTAAACATTTATTGTTTTGAATTAATTTTCGAATATTGTTATATCTAAAATATAATGTATTTAGTTTAAATATCTTACCTAAACTCTCTACACTCTATGCTGCTAACTACTCCCTTATAAGTGCTGATGAGAACTGAAGCTGGCACGTTCTAAATGATGTATCGCTGAGAATTGCGTCAATAAGGCGATAGTGTCATGAGTTGACCAGCTTTGGAGAGGATGTATTACTAACTTTCTTATCTCTATTCTACCGCTCCGATTTCACATTTCAAATTCAGTGTCCATTCTCTTACTAAGAATTTTCATCAAGTAACCTTGGATGTATCTTACAACCACATTGTCGATACAAATACAAAAAAAACCCAGTGATTTCTTTAGGATTGATTATTTCTATCCACAAGGCACAGCGACATAGGTAAAATTATATAACTTTGAAGATATAATGGTTTTGAACGAACCTTTTTTTTTTTAAATTAATTTATTCATTGTAATATACAACAGTATTATAACAATAAAACAAGTAAATGGCAGGAATGATACATATTGGCATGGATAAAGACAAGTAGAGAAACTTTGGTAGTACTCAAATATAAAATTCAACGAAGAAGGTCACGAGGCCATCTTCTTTTCAGACGCCTCAGAAGATTATCAGGAATTGCAGAAGTAGGTTTGAAACTAGTTGGCTTGAGTGGGAATAAAGTTTTATATGAAAATATTGATATCGGATTCGGGACATTAAGGTCATTATGAATGACTTTGTTCGTATCTAAGTAAAAAGCATTGGGGATTTTGTAAGGATTGAAGCCTTACAAAGCTCTACTCCAGATGGATCTAAAAATTGTCATGTATATGAGTATTTTGTAATTTATTGGGAGCTTTTGTCTAGTAAAGAGCGTTTGTATAGTTAGTGTTGGAGTCGCCTGAAACGGCGAGCTGTCTCTTGTCGTTTCAGTCTTGTAAAACGAACCTTGAAACAGTTTTTTAACTTTCCTGAAAAGTGGTGTTTTTCACTTTTGATTTTTTTTGCAATTTGAGTACTACCACTGGGTAGTTTCTCTACATGGCTTTGTCTCTGGACATGATTTATCATTCATCATATTTACTTGATGTATTCTGTATTCAGTTGTAAATTTCAATAAATACATTTAAAATAAATTTTTTTTTGCATTTGTATCGACGATATGTGTATAATAAATATATATAGTACATATGACAGTGGCTTTCTTGTTAAATCGTGCATTAAAGGAAGTAATGTAATTTTCACTTTCCATATTTCAAAGGAAGTACCCATTATGACTAGTTGCGTACTTTGCGTTGTACGTACGTCCGTTCATTTCCCACATCACTTAAAAACTGCTAGATGTAGAAAGTTCAAATTTTATTAATTGGATTGATATAATATCTAGTTGTGCCCTTTTCTTTTTATGAAGTCGTCTTTATCGCAAGATAGCGATATTTTGAATCTTCTAATAGTATTTTTGTTATAGTATCAAACTTTTATGACCATTTATGGCTATTAAATTAAAAGAATAAATATTATTTTTGATGTTAAAGTTGAGTAGCTCTGTGTGTTAGAGCACTCTACTACTGAGGTACCGGATTCGCAACCGGCTGTGGTATGTAGTTTTTATTCAGTTATAATCCATGAATCGAAACCCATCAAATCATCAAATAGACTCATGGGATTCAGCCGGCCTCTATAAATTGTTAAAGTACATTTAAATAAAAGTACAGTTCTATATCATGAACTGAACCAAAAACCCTTCATGGGTATTATTGGTACAGGTTTTATTAATTTTTTATTTTACAATATTTTAATTTTTTTTTTTATATATTATTACATGAAATGTAAGGAACCAAAAATTATTATACGGCAGTGTATCGACTCGAATGTTTTTCGAATTTAAAAATTTAATATGAAGTCTACAGTTGAAAGAACTAATGCTGAATATATTTCAAGGCATATACAATGTTAATACATATAGAAGCTAAATGAACAATAAAGTATTTAGAAAAGAAGTACTGTTAAAAATGTTCAATGTCAAGCTGTATCTCTTTAACAATTGTAAAATAACATACTTGATGATTCGTGAACGAACTTGTTTTTTATCTGTTATTTACCATATAAATAGTTAGTAGGCATACAAATTTATTTATATAAAACTATGGTTTAAATTTCAATAAATTCTTGTTTTTTAAATTAAGAAATTGTTATTTAAGTCTGATTGGAATATTAAAAATAGAAATTTATAGAAGAAATGTTTAAGAAGGTTTATTTAGTTGAGAACTGCATAAAAAATGGCTTTAACGAAAAATATAAATTGTAATTATCCTGGAAGAATGCTTTTTAAGTGTCCGAGCACCAAAGAAATATGAAGTATGAATCAGCGTAGGTAATATGGTGCCATAGAAATAAATTTTAGTAACCATTACTATTTACTAGAGATCAATGAAATGATTCCTAATAAACAGTAAAATATAATAAATGGAATATATAATAAACAAGACACTAATAAATAAATAATACTATACACAAAACACTAAAAAACAACAACATATTTAATAATTAATTAATTAATTTATAATTTTACAAATATTTGTAGTTAATTAATTAAGTTTTCTTCCTTAGCCATGAAGATTTTATTTTAATTTTATTTTTTTACAATTTTTACTACAATTGTAGTTTGTACGGTTAGCAAGACTTTTTACTACTTACAAATATTGTAGAGGAGACTTTTCTATTAATAAGTATGTCAATTAAAATATTGTAACATGACCAATATCCTGAGATAATCGATTTAATACTAATGACACCATTAGAATTATTTCCTCAGGCAAACGCCGTACCGACGTAGTTAATCATTTAATCAAAACTGTCAAAATATGTTAAAATCGCTCGCTAATGAAATAAACAAATCGCTCACCGATCTTTTTCAGACGATATTGGGGCTTTAGTGTAATTTAAATTAGTTTTCGCCGTTTAAGGCTACTTCAACATTTACTAGACAAACGTTCTAAGCTCCCTATTATTTACAAAAGACTCATATACATGACAGTTATAAGACGGAGTAGAGCTTTGGGGATTCACTAAGCCATCGAATTCCTCTCGTATCCAATCCCTACAATCCAAAATCCTCTATGCTCCTTATTTTGTTAAGAAAAAAGTCATCCATAATGACCCTAATGTCCCATTTGTTGCTGATTTGGCCCGAATCCTACCATGACAAACTTCATTCCCACTCGTTTCACCTACCAACCCACTAATTTCAAATCTAGCAACCTCTTCAACTCCTGTTAATCCTCCAAGGCATCTAAGATGGCCTCGTGACCTTCTAAGTTGAATTTTTTATTTGAGTACTATAACTGGGTAGTTTTTCTTTTTGCCTTTATATCTTGCCATTATGTATCATTCATTATATTTACATATTGTATTTTTATAATACAGTTTCATTAGTTCGTGGAAAGATGGGCTACTTTTTGAAAGATATTAATCAAACTTTATAGTATAAAGTACAAATTTAAAAACCTTTATAATGTCAGATTTTAAACAATAAAACGCAATACAAATACATTTCAAGTCCATGATTTATATAAATATATTTAATAAATTTAATATATTTAAAAATATAAATACTTTAAGAAATTTTGGTACTAATATCAAACCAAAAACTTTAACAACCTTGGGCTGGAGCAGATATAAAACTGACTTGTTAGAAGGTGACCTGTGGCACCCACCATTATCTGTAAATACCTATGAGCAACTTCTGACAGCAGAAATTGTCTTATCTTGGCAATATCAATAAAATTAAATACAAAACTGTGTTAGTTAGTATTCCTTTCCTATCCATAGAAGATTCCCGGATATCTAAAACCGTTTCGTCGCTAAAACTTTAGAAATATATACAGACTAATCCTATCCCAATTGATGAGGCAGTAGTAAACATTCTGCCTCTTTTGATCAAGCCTTTTCTTGTTCCCATCAATTCTCGAAAGGTTCCATTTTAGATGTTCTAAATAGTCAATGCACAACAAGATAAAATAAGAAAAGAAATAAAAAATTAGGAAATTATCGCTAATTGATTATTCGTTATAACAACTGATTTTAATATATTTGAAGTTAAAATGGAATTGAATGATGAAACGCCAATCACTGAACCATAAGCTCAATTTAATGTACTCACTATTCAGGAAAACCTCCAAATAAGATATAAGACAGAAACTAAACACGTACACTTACCTACTAAAACCAGTTTGGACATATGCATTACAAATTTACGGGATCGCTAAACAGACTCACAGAAAAAGACTGCAGACTTTTCAATCAAAAGTACTAAGACTTATCACCAAAGCACCAAGGTACGTCAATAACAAAACTCTGCATACTGACTTAAAAATACCAACGGTTGACGAACACATACGAACATACCACAAACGCTTTCAAGAAAAACTACACGGACATCCAAACCCGTTAATAGAACGAATGGCCTCTACTCTCATGCCAGAGAACACTAGGAGGAGATTAAAAAGAACGTGGATGAGGGATTTGTTATCATAAGAAATTGAATCAAGCCAGGGGAGAGGTACCGCTGGGTACTGTTCTTCTTCATGCCTTTCAAGTCATTTGATCATGTTTTTTTTTAGTGTCAGACTATCTGCTGATTGTCACTGTTTTGTATTTGACAGGTGTAGATAAAAATATAAAGAGGGAAAAAAAATGTTATTGTGGTAGGTTTAGGGGAACAAGGCCTTGTGAGAGCTTAAGGTGGAGGTTATGTTAAAGAGGGTATAACCTTCTTTAAATAAAACATATAGCTTATCAAATACACTAACTCGATTTGAAAAAAAAAAATCGTTTTGCTTTCTAATTCACTCTCGAGTATTAATTTGTAAGCAGACCATTTTCAACAACAAAAGAAATTAGTATAATCATTAGAAAATCGATTAAAATCGTGTGCCACTAACTATCCTATTCACGATGCAGCCGCACAACCGACAATCGATTCGAAAAAAATAATTTTTTCTTACTTTTTGTAAGATTAATTTGATGTCTCTATAAAAACTTTTGTATCTATCTCTCCCAACTTAGTCCAAATTTAATCGCAATGGTTGTGTGTTTTAGAACTCCTAAGTTTGAACAAAACATAGATGAAAAACTAATATAGATCTTGTCATAAAAAAATTTGGATTTCGATAAGGTATGGATGGATGCTGGGCTGTGGTGATGGATAAGCATAGAATCTATGGTTATGTCCTATTTACTATTATCATTATTAACCTATTCGTCATTCTCTGGTTACAAACATTTTCACAATAAACAAAATAATATAGTCACATATTTTTATTCTCATACCAACATAAGAATACCTGGATTCTTATACAATTTTAAAAATTTATAACAGAATTTTGCTTAAGTTCGAGGTACAAAAGGCTCTCTCTTATTTCATTATAACTTGAGTATGGAATAGTTTTTTAACATGTGAAAGGATTGTTAAAACCACCCGTGACATCACTACTTAACTTTGGTTACACCGAATATATTCGAGGTAAAATATTGTCCTCTATATATAATTTGCTCTTGCTTACCCTTATAGTACTTAAAAGTGTAACAGAGGAGATTAATGTACGTATTTGAGTTTTAGATGTTGAAAAGTCATAAAAAACCAAGTAGCTCTTTTGATTTGGGAAAGCAGTTTAAAGATTTCAATAATTCTTGGAAAGGTTGGATATTTCTAGATAAGTAAAACATCATATTAAAAATATATACAAAATGGTGTAAATTATAAATTTCAAACCCTTTAAACTGCTGTATTTTAAACCATTTAACGCAATATTTATATAAATAATAGCTTTAAAAGCAAAAATAATACTCACACCACTTTTTGGAATGTAAAAATAAAAAAGACAAATTTTTTTCTAGTAATATCGATTATGAAATTTATTTGTTATATATAGTATTTAAATGTATTAAATAGTCATGTATTTTACAAATGCTATTGTTACAACATAGCATGACTCATCATATTTTTTTTAATGATGTGATATTTTCAAAAACGTCACATAGATTTCTCTTTTTTTTTTTTTTTATTATTTATTTATTGATATTTTCAACTATATTACAGTAATATAACAAGTAAATTGGCTGAGTGATAAATAATGACATGATATAATGACAAGTAGAGAAACTACCCACTGGTAGTACTCAAATCGCATGTTCAACTAAGAAGGTCACGTGGCCATCTTCTCAGATGCCTCGGAGGATTATCGGGAATTGAAGAGGAAGCTAGGTTTGAAACTAGAGGGATTGAGTGGAAATGAAGTTTGTTATGAAAGGATAGATACCGGGTTCGGGCCAAATAAGCAACAAATGGGACATTAGGGTCATTATGGATGACTTTTTTCTTAACAAAATAAGGAGCATAGAGGATTTTGGATTGTAGGGATTGGATACGAGAAGAATTCGATGGCTTAGTGGAGCCCCAAAGCTTTACTCCGTAAGTCCAAATAGGTCGTATGATGGTCATGTAGATGAGTCTTTTGTAATTAATTGGGAGCTTAGAGCGTTTGCCTAGTAAGCGTTGAAGTAGCCTGAAACGTCGAGCGGTTTCTTGTCTTTTCAATCTTGTATGAGGATTCCAGGTTAATCGTTTGTCGAGATGCAACCCTAAGTATCGGACCGGATGAAACCCTAACTTCTACAGGCACAAGTGGGATATTATTAAAGGATACTGAAGGGCAGGAAGTCATTGGTTTACGAGGTAAGGTAAAGATATCTCTTTTTAAATTTTTTTTTCTATGTAGTTTAGAAATTATTTTAAATTCTTATTATATAAATTATTATAAAAAATAAATATGACTATTTATTTTCTTAATTGCGTCATTTTTAAAATTTATGTTTGTATAATTTAATTTTATGTTACTATAGCGAATTGGACGATAATACAAAATTTGGGAGCACAAAATTTTGCCTATAGAGGTACAATTAGGATAGGAATCTTTACCGAGTACCTGACACCGCAGAGGCTCAGGACCCCCATTGTACGTCCACCTCTTAAGGACGACATGACAAAGGATTTTTATTCCATTTAAATATCCTAAGCCCATCTGCGGGGTTGCTAACTCGAGTTCACAAAATGTATACTATATTACAGTACCTAGCTATCTCTTTATTTTTAATGTTGTCTATGACACATTAGAAATAATTTTAAATTTCACATAAAAAGGGAAATATTTATAATAGATTTAATCAGATAAAATAAATTCTAACATTCAAGTTAGACAAATATACATATTTTTGTTTCGATGTGTTGTTTGCCTGCCCTGAACCTGGTAGTATGTATATATTATTTTTTTTTATTTTCTTTAACGTTGCTTCGCCTGCTGAGGCCATTAGCGACAACTGCTCTTCTTAAATTTCTTGAATTGAAGTACATCAGAGTCCTCAGTAGTTTATTATTATCTCTAAACGGTTGGCACGTTTAAATATCCAAATTTATTCGTTCTATTTGATGCTTCTTACATTCAAATAGATGCTTCACCGCTATTTCAATATTATCACAGCTTTGGTAGGTTGCTTGGTACTACGTCGTAAATGTAGGTGGATATTTGTCAGCTTTGTATGACCGATTCTTAATCTGCTTATTACGCCGCATTATTTTGGCTTAAGCCCGTTTGAAGGGTCCCAAGCAATATTTATATCTTTTATATGACGGAGGTGGTTTAGCAGAAGGCTCTCCCACGCTTCGTAGCAATTGTAGACACTTTTATTTTTTTGGATCTATGAGTGAAATATCAGTCTAATGTAAGAATTGTTTAAAATTTATTTTACTTCAAAAATGACCCAATTCCTTTAAATTTCGTTTTTAATGCCTAAAGGCCATTAATGGGATTATTTTATAAAATCTTTTTATATTTCGTATTCATTAAATCATGGTGATATATCTATTTCCAGGGAATAATCCCAAAATATGCCAGTCAGTTTGCTCTGACTCGACTGGAATGAGGACGCAGACCATGTGCCCTACCATTGCCATCCGACTTTGCAATTCCCGAAAATATCTTCAGACCGAGGATTCGTAGATGATGATTTGAATAATCTTGGGCTTGGCCTTCGGCTTGTTGAAGGAGCTGACGATGTTGTTGACCGCCTTCTCCCAGTTCTCGGAACCCTTGCTGTTCTTGGACATGCTGAAGAAGACCTTCCTGAGGTCTCCTTGGAAGGCACTGAGGTCCACTTGACCGCTCCCAGATTCCCCGAGCCTCCTCAGAGCCTCTGCCAGCGCCTGCAACCTCTTCCACGATTTGGCGTACTCCATCCTCACGATTTCGATGATGGTGGATGTGAGTCCCAGGCCTACTAGAATGTACAGTGTGCACAGGAGCATGTACTGCGGTTTCTCTAAAACAAAAACATAAAGAAAAATAAAGGAGTTCATAAAGAGAGAATATTATTAATATTATTATTAATTTGTATGAGCACGGCATACAATATTATAAGTTTCGATTCAAGTTCAAAAATTACTAGTAAGAGAAAAGTAACTAAAATTAAGATATTAGCTGTCGCGGCCGCCAGGTTGGGATCCACTGTCTTAGAGAATGGTGGCGGAGAATGGTGTAGGGGATATTGACCTTTTAAGAAACCTAAACCATTTAACGTTACCCGGTGAATCTCTTTATAATTTTTTATAATATTTAATGAAATAACTGAAAGTATTTATTAATATAGAAGCATTTTAGAAGCAGGGCTATTTCTCAAAACACGAAGATGCATTTGTTACATTACCCATTTCACAGGAAGGTCCTAAGGTTCGAGAGGAAAGCATTGAGGAGAATTTATGGCCCAGTTTGTACCAATGGGATCTGGGGGATAAGGACGAACGCTGAGCTAACAAGGCTCTACAAGAGCCCAGATATTTTAAGGGTAATAAAAGTAGGCTGGCTTCGATAGGCAGGTCATATAATTAGAATGGCCCAGGATCAGATTCCTAAAATGGTCCTAGACGAAAGGATTTATGGGACAAGAAGATAGAAAGAGCTCAGCTCCAATGGATCGATGCAGTGGCGGCGGATGCCAAATCCATCTTGGGAATGCGCAATTGGAGAGCAGTGGCAACCATTAGAGAATACTGGCGAACCAAGCTGCTTAGATATATCCTCACTTTGCAAGCTTACAAATGAACCAATTGTAATATAAACTCACGCGGAACAAGATCGCCGAAACCAATGGTCGTCATAGTGATGAAGCAAAAATAAAAGCTGTCGAAGAAGTTCCAGTCATCCTCGAGATGCATGAAGAGGATGGCTCCGATGGAGAGGAAGGCGAGCAGCAGGAAGAGCGCAGCGAATGCTGAAACCAGAGACTTTACAGCAGTGGAAAGGGACTCCATCTTGGAGGCCAGATCCGGGAGCGAACCCGCCAACAGGATACCCAGGTCGGCGATCACCGTGAGGCAGAGTGGGATCCCGATGAGTGCGAAGAGGAGGCAGAACACTCTACCCGCTGTGGTCATTGGCGTGATGTTGCCGTAACCTGAAAGGTGAAAATCAACAATAATGCATATAATATAAATCTTTCATACGACGATATTTCTGGATTGGCCTAGCGAATAACATTCAGGTAACACTGTTACTATCAGAAGCTATCAAGTGCATGTTAAAATGAATTAATATTCCTATATTTATTACTAACCGATAGTAGTGAGTACAGTCGAAGCGAAAAATATTGCCTGTAGGTGATTCCAGCGAGCTAAGGATTCTGGTGTAGCTCCTTCGCTGATGGGAACCAAGACACCTTTCTGAGCCGCCTCTTGGATGGAGGACTGAAAAAAATAATTCAAATTATTAGTGATGTTTTAATATGTTAATGTAGTTGTTGAACAGTGAAGTTATTAATTTGAGATCCAATGCAAGCAAACAACACCACTAGAAGGAATTTTTTTTGACGTATTGAGTCACATACTATGGACTGCGAATTAACTATCGATATCATTTTCTGTGCCTGGATCTTGTTTTACAACCAACTTTTTTGATGTCCTGCCAGTTTCTTTTGAGGCACCTCTCAGTGTCTTCTTCCGTTCTTCTGACAAAGATCTCCTTCGTACTTTGAGTTCCTCTCACAACTCAAATCCTTGAAGATTTTCACAATTGTTCAGAAGCAAATATAACCTATTATTTTATCAGATACATGACGTCCTACAGATCCGCGGGTTTTGACGGATCCTTTCTATTTTGATCCTCGTCTTCGATCTTCCTCGTCGATGGAATACCAACCTTCTTTTACCCGTCGCTCTAATACCCTTCTAATTTTCAATAACACACACTTAATCACTGGCTATAATTCGAATTCGAAGATAAGAGATGTAAACAAATGTTTTAATTTACAATAGATATTTATTTACAAATATTCTATAAAGATTGATAGAAATGTTTATTGATTTTTTAATGTTCTACTTCAGATGCATATAGTGCCAGGCCATTGAATCTGTTTATCACACGTTTAATACAATTTTTAAAGGATATTTCTTCCATAAAAATTTGTAATTAGATATTATTTGCTCATATTACCGGGCATAATAGCAGCGATACCCTAACCGTGTACATATATGGGGAATAGCGTTGTGGTTATCCAGGATATCAATTAGCCTTCCGTAAATGTAGGTCCTCGTGCGCCTGCATTATCCTAGGGTCTAGACCAATGGCTCACGTCGGTGGGAAGGACACTGGTGAATCAGCCCCAAAAGGACTGGCAGCTCGAAGGCCCCATAACCAGTCCTACGTCATGGAACATAGGTTAGCAGCAAAGTTAGGTTGGGTGACCCCCTCCCGGCAGTCAGTACTCCCGCAAGCAATATATCTCTGTTAGATGATCACGTCGCTTGGCCAAAGGTCTTATTCATAGAATATAAAGTCAAATGGAAAACAAATGTATATTTGTTCTCATCATATGTAATAATACATCAGTTTTAAAGAGTAGGACCTCCTTATTTAAACAGAATTGTATTTTCACGCATATTTACCCCCATGGTTACCCGATGGTTGGATTTATTTTATGGATTGAATTTATTTATTGGTCTAAGAAACTAGATTGAATAAGAATAAACTCGATGTGTCTAATATTAGTTTTTACGTGAAAATCGGAATGTTTTAGTATTTTTCCTTAGATGTGCTTAGTTACTAACATAAAATACGAACATCTTAAGACGTGTTCATTATAAAAAAATAAGACCTTTATTTATTTTTATATAAGTAAAAACAGATGAGGCAACTAATTACGAAAGCCACAGTTCTGGCCATCACTACATGACAGGCCATTTCGTCATATTCTCACTCTCTTTTGGGACTCAAGTATTTTTGGCCAATGTAGTTTTAAATATAATGCCTTCTCTTCCTCGAAGCATGAATCAGGAGTTATTTTTAAGTTTTTTAAAGTTCACTAAAAGGAAGGTGGCATTAGTCCAACCAAGTTTTTGAAAGTGAAGGAGTCGTTAGCGCCGGTGAAAACAAAATTGTCAAATAGAGAATTAATTGATCAAATATTGACGATGTGAAAAATCGCAAAATTTTTATAAAATATTTTATTTAAAAAATATTATATGTAATATTAAAAAATTGAAAATTTTATAAAATGAATTAACAAAATTTAGGATCACAGATAAAGGACTGGAGATGTAAGTTCTATTGATTACATCTGCGATAAAACCTAAGTAATTGATTAATCAAGTAACTCATTACCGTATTGAAAAAAATGGTTGCTTAAATGAGCAGGTTTAAGGAACGGTAATAATAAATGGAATTTAGGAAATATGGTAACTTACAGACATATATTGTTTTCGGGACCAAAGATAGCCTGGAGAGGGTCGTCCAATCTCACGTTATTGTAAACCGATTCTCGAGGGTCCTCCTGAGCGACGAACAGTTGGGTTGAAGGACAGTGACAAATCGGTCTAAAGGATTGTTGCTGTTCGGGGCCAGCAGGCGTGTGTGTGTTGGTATATATTTCATAGTCAAGGTGGCCGAGCGGATTAAAGAGGGTTCAATTATTAAGCGGATTAAGAGTTCAAATTCACAACATCAGGAAATATTTTTCTTATAGTATAAGATTAAATTTTATGTTTATCGCTAGACAAATGCCAGGATTTTCTTCTTTATTAGGATGAATTATACTCAAGAAGGATGAGTCAAACAACGGTTCATTTTGTTTTAATATAGCCTGCCAAGCCAGTATTATTGTTTGTTTACACGGCTTTGAATAATCTTAGAAACTGCTGTTTTGGGAGGTAGAAATTTGGCGATTCTCCATTTTTTTCAGAAAGATTACTTATTTTACAGCTTGAAAAAGTGATTAAAATAGATGTGGTATTTTGGTCCTATATTGGTATCCACTCCTCATTCTTTAAAGCGTTAAATCGTATTTAAAACATAAGTTAATATATTCAAAAAAGTAAAGAAACGAACGAATAAATAAAGTTCATAAAACGATTGTGAGGGACTCTTAGTCTGATATGAAGAACTGTTGTTTTATAAAATGAAAGGTTTCGGCATCAATCTGTATTTTTTATACAACAAAAAATGTGTTTTTTCTCCAATTAGGTTTTTGCTTTTATTCATAATTTTTCTATTAATTAGATATGGATGATTAGATTTATATAATCAGATACAGTTTATTTTATTATACCAAAGGCCTAAGACAAGGGTGAAGTTTATCACCCACCCTTTTCAACTTGTATCTGGAGGAAGTTTTGAAAGAGTGAAAAAGGAAACGCCGTGTTATGGGTGTAAGAATTGGGGAGGAAACTTTATACAGTCTGCATTTTGCTGACGATCAAGTGGTGATAGCTTCTGAGGAAGATGATCTTAGCTAATTAATTAATGATCTTAGCTAATTAATTAATGATCTTAGGTATATGGTAAGGAAGCTAGAAGAGAAATACTCTAAATGGTCTAGAAATCAGCAAAGAGAAGACAGAAAACAGGGCCTTCAACACTTCGACATCTTCTCTCCCATTAGAAAATTGGTCACTAGATCGGAGTGCTCTCATCAAGTATTTTGGAGTGTGCATAGATAGCAAGGGAACAGAAGGATATAGGGATGGTAAACTCCGTACTGTGGAGCCCAACTGTTTCGCTAGAAACCGAAAAGAGCGGCTTTCACCCCTTTTTTGAAGGTGTGACCCTTTATGGTTCTGAAATGTGGGTGGTTGGACCAAGAGATGCCCAAAGTCTGCAAGCTAGGAAGGATATTAGAAAGGATATTTGTTGAAGAAGTCGCATTTCTAGAACTGAGTGAGTGAAAAACTCGGCCATACAATCAATATATCATTAAGGCGAAGAAAACGATAATGTACAATATTGGGACCAAGCAGCTGCAATGGTACGACCAACTGAGAAGAATGGGACCCGAGTGATGGCCAAAAATGATATTGGACTTAGTCCCAGAGGAGAGACGAAAAAGAGGCCGCCCTAGGAAAACTTGGCTGCAAGGAGTTGAAGAGGTGATGGCAGCAAGAGGCATATCGGAGGGAGATTGGGAGGACAGAGATTACTGGCTACTGAATGTAAAAAAAAGAAACTTTATTTGCAATTTTACATATACCATCAGCATAAGTGTGAATACATGTTCCGGACTTCTTTTACAGGTTTAAAGAACATTGATTTTAATTAATTAAAGATTACTATAATAGATTACAATACCTGCAAATAGTGATTTGTTAAGTAAGAAGTATATGTTTTGTTCTTTTGTGCGTGTACCATCGTAGCGAATGTTTATCATAGTTACCGATTTCTCGGATTAATGGGTTTTCCGAAGCTGGAGTTTTTTCGAAGTATGCTTTTGTTTGGGCTGAAACAAATTGTTTTATAGTGGGAAGTTCAAGATCTTCAAGAAGCATAGTCGATATTTTCGTGTAGCGGGGATAATTATTAATAATCCTCATGCATAGGTTTTGTACCCTTTCAAACTTTCTATAATTTTTGGCGCAGGTTGAACTCCAGACAGGTGAGGCATAGGTTATCAATGAGCGGATTACTGTTTTATAAAGGATTAGTTTGTTTTTAGGGCTTAGCCTGGAATTTTTATTAAAATAGGGAAAAAATTTGTAGATGTTTTTTTTCGGTTTTCCTTTTGATGTACTCTGTGAATGTTAAGGACTTATCTAGAATTATGTTACGGATTTAGACCACAAGATGTGTTCGGAATTCAAGATGATGTGCTGATATATGTTAGGTCTGCGCTTTGTGAAGATTATGGCGGCAGATTTTATTGGATTGATTTTAGTTTCCACTTTTGACAGAATTTATGGATTTTTTAAAAAGATTGTTGTAATCGGTTTACTATTGCATCGATTCGGTATGATGCTGTGTCGTATGTTTTGGGAGATCTGATATGAACAGGTTGAATAGGATTGGGGATAGGCAGGAACCTTGAGGAAGTCCACTGAATGTATTGTTTCGGCATATGACCCAAGGTTGTAAAACCCCGAAAAATAAAAAAGATACTATTTACAAAACAATGTAAAATTACTTTTTTTTTTAAATAACCTAATTAATAAATTATTCATTAGATGTATAAAAGAAGGCTAAATAAACTCTTTTCTTCTTCAAGTACCATTTTCGTTCCGAAGGTCGGCAATCATCAGGGGTATTAGAAATTTGGATAAAGCAGATCTGAAAAGCTGTAGAACACTTGAACCATTCTGTTAGGTTTCGCAAGCGAAGGATTGGCGTTTGTGTTTCTTTATAGTACTTCTAAGAATTCTTATAAGCCTTATCATCAACACTATATATCTTCATGAGACTTACGGAACTAACGACTGTTCTATAGTTCTATACTAAGATCAATAAAGCAGTACTTTAGGGTTTAGCAAAGCACATTTAAATGAATTAGGTTCAAAGATCAAGTAACCTCATTGTATCTAATAAATGCGCAGTACAGAACTCTTGGATCAGAAGTGCACTCGTGAAGATTAAAACTCATTGAAAAGTTGATTAAACTAAGAGATTGTTGATTATAAGCGAGAAAGAGCGAGGTGGTAATGGCCAATTTGCTATAATTGAGGAGGTTGGCTTAGAACCAAGTATGAAGGGAATCTTGTCGCCCTGGCTAATCTGATCTACGACTCGCGTCCACCGGCAGCTCAGCTGGGTGTTTTAATTGCAACGCTTTGCCTGTCTTTAGCGTTCCGTATAAGTAGTATTTGTATAGGACTTTGTCATGGGATTTCCAATCAGTGGTTGTGTATGTTGTTTTGCCACCAATGGACTACGTGCATTTTATTTTATACCTTATTATTTTCCATTTAAGCTCTTAATATAAGCTTCAACTCTTCTTCCACCTCCTCGCCTAATAACTCTTTAAGGAATCACCCCATCCCAATCCCCACCAGGTGGCATGGCAGAAAGGGTTCCATAATTTGAGGTCCCGTAATTGATAATTAATTAATTAACTTTATTAATGCATTCTTATTGCATGCAGTTTATAATGTGGCTTAAATAAACCAAAAAATGTAATTTCACTCTTTCTAGTATAAATTACCAAATATGTAAATACTTTTTTTGTATGGGTATTGATATCGCTCAATCAAAAGAACAATGTCTTAACTAAAAAAAACTAATTTTTCAATAGAGCTTATTTGAAAGTTCCATGCGAGTTAAAGAATAAAAATTCGGGTATTGGTAAATTAAACATTCCTATTGTAATGATGATTTTGAATTTTTTTATTAACCGTTAGGAAATTGTTAAAAGCTTGAAACTTTTATTATTGTAACTTATGTTTATTCTTGACTTTATTAAAAAAAGGATGTAGAAAATGGGATATCAGATATGTCGTTCCTTAATTAAAAACCTTCAACGAACATAATAATTGTATTTTGAGTTGTTCTTTTGAAGGAGCGATATGTGTAATGTAAACAATATCGTAAAAATAATCATACCTCATATTTGCGGAGTTCATCCTCGAAGGTGCTGGTGAAGTTAAGATCAGAATCATTGTGAAGAAGAAGAACTTGGTTCAAGAAGTTCTCCCTGCTGGTCCTCACCAGGAGACCTGCTTGAGTCAACCTGGCGATCTCCGATGGGTATTCGAGCTCTTTGAAAACCTGTTGGAAATATTAAGTAAATAGTAGTATTTAAAACCATAGATCCCTCATTCCTCAAAACAGGAAAAGACATTTCCTATAGAGGTATGCCCGCAAACGCTTTGTTTGGAGATTTTCACACCTAAAGATTTTCATTGTTATGAATTATTTAGGCATGGTAAATAAATAAAACTTATTTTCTTTGTTCCAACTACTTTATTCATTAAATGTAAACATTAAAATTCATATTAAGTGTTGTTCAGGGGGATTTCTTTGAGCATTAATCTTTTAAGAGGCATCTTTCTCCAACAGGAGCAGTGGTAGAAGAGGAGTGGATATGAGTTATTGTTTCACAAAATTCATTTATCCTTCTTCGTAAAGAATTAAGGGCATTGACCGCCCTTGCATAAACTTTTTGTTTCATATCACCCCAAACTAAAAAATCCAGTAGTGTCAGATCTGGAGAGCGTGCAGACCATGCCACTGGTCCTGACACGGCCAAGGGCGGATTTAAGGAGGAGGCACGGGGGTACGTACCCCCAGATGGGCTTTTGTGTACTGTGGAGAATCCATTACATTACATACTTATAGGAAAATCAGGTGATCATAGTTGTTGAATCATATGAATAAAATAACAGAACGAACATGGATGAAACTATTGTTTTGATATTTTAACAAACCTTTCTATAAATACTACAAGTTTATTTCTAAGTTATTGTTGATTTTTTTTGTCCGTCTGCCCGTTGTGCTCCTCCAGAAAAAATTCCTGATCCTTGTGCGCGGTCCATCCATTGATTGGGATAATTAAAATTTAGACACTGTGGTGGAGCTCTTCCGTAGTGTGGAGGACAACCATGTAATTGAAACCACATGTTCCTTCTTATTTGTTGTGGAATAGCTTCAACTAAATCATAGTAATCATTACTTCCACTGCTGATGTTGAAGAAAGATCTAGTCTGTCTTAATGTTATTCAATATCACTTTGAATAACAAACATTTAATATTAATGTTAATGTTTACATTTAATGAAAAAAGTTGTTGGAATAATCAAAATAAGTTTTATTTATTTACTAAGCCTAAATAATTCATAATAATGAAAATCTTTAAGGGTGAGTATTTCCTAAACAAAGTGTTTGCGGACATGCCTCCATAGGAATTTTTTTCTTGTTTTGAGGTTCTTAGTTCATATTTTTAGTTAGGCTACTTAACCTTAAACACCCTGAATAATAAAAAAAAAGAAAATAACAAATATACAAATCAGTCTCCTGATAAATATGTAACTGATTAAAATAAGAAAAAAATAAGGCTATAGTTTTTTATATTAAAATGTATTGGGTACATTATTCGTGTATGTGGAAGTAAAGACAATATAAACCTTGACTTGTCTACGACGAATACAAATTCTTAGGAATCGATTTAGAATGTAATTTGACGAAACATTTTAAGAACACACTATTTTTTGTGAAACGTAAATCTAAGTTTATTCATAAAGACTAGTTCACTCCAGGAGGAGTGCTGTCCGATTCTACTGAATTTTCGAAATTCTTCGAAGATATATTCTTAGTAAGATGACGATTTATCGGGTAATCTTTGAATAGATATGACACATTTACAAAAGCCTCTAACAGCAGATATATGGAGCATCCAAAAGCGTTCTGTATCACTCTTGCCTTGGCATGCGTCCAGTATTGGTTTCTGAACTTAAAATTCCAGTTATCTATATCTTGTTACCAACCAATATTACAGCATTTTTGACTAACAATTAATTTTGCACCTAATTGGCGCGTGGTGCTTGCTAGTCCTAGAACAAAAGAGAATAATTAAGTCCTTGTCGCAGGGCCGTCACTAAATGTTAAATGACACAAAAAGGTAATTGAAGCCATACCCTTTCCAAACAGAAGTTCTGGGATCCTCGTCCCAATGCTATCTGCCCAAATTACATAAGGTAAAGATAAACAATAAATTTAATTTTGTTATAAATACACAAGTCGAGCATAAAGAAAAAAAAAAAGTGCTATTGTTATTTTTTTTTTTCGCCCGTGACTGTCCATTAATGTTCCGAAACACCTGACAATCATTTTCTGTTTTATTGTTTTTTAAGATATTTTCTATAACTGAGAAGTATTTATATTTGTGGTTCGGTAGTATTATAGTTAGGCGGTAGTTGGAAGTATACTGAAACGGGTAATAGATATAATAGTACAATCATGTATGACACCCAAATTATTATTGTTATACTCTTAGTAAAAAAAAAGTTAATTCCTGTTGAAAAACAATATCCTGAAATCTTGTGCTTGAACATTCATTCGTTTTAGAGCCCACAGTCAGACCTGGGTTATTATTTTTCACTAATTATCAGATATCGTGTCGGCACCTACGAAAATAAAATTAGTTTGTGTATAAATTATATATTTAATAAATATATTTAAATCCTGTTTTATCTCTTACATGTGTCGGGCATCCATATATATTCACTTATCAAATTATTTGATCGAGCACGGATAAGGTTCATTGAAATAGTTATTGATTTAAAATAAATACCATCGGATAAGAAAGGATTTTCCGAAATTCCACCCCCAAGTGGGTGAAAAAAGGTGGCAAAGTTTGAATGCTTGCTCACGTGTTTCTTATGTAGATTTTGGGTACCAAACAAACCAAGTAACATAGCTTACTTCTCGCTGCTGGCACACGACAGGTGAAACCGTTATACTAAGTAATCATTTTCAATAAATCCAATAACATTACATACTAATCCTTTACTAACACGAACAACAGAAAACTTCTTTCCGTCCCGTTTGTAAATCAGTGCCAATGTATGTTTCACGGCTGTGATGATCCGTCTGTGATGAAATTTGATGTGAATAATCTCAAGCGTGGAGAAGGACATAAGCTACTTTTTATCACACCACACAGCCGAAGCTTATATAAAACTGTAACCTGAGTGACTATTACACCTAGCAGTCAACGGACCGGAGAAACCACTGAACTTAGCACTGAAATTCGCAGATAGGTTCTTTGGATAGCTTAAATGAGTACTAAGAAAGGAATTTGGACAATTCCACTTCCAGGGGTTTCCCCCTTAATATAATGGGGTCTCAAAGATTGTATGGAATCCGTCAGTTTTGAAGTTAGACATATGAAATTTCGGGTGTACGGGTAACTTATAATTAATAAAAATTAAATTATTTATTTAAAATGGTCTGTCACGAAACTTTATGTGGCAAAATCTATTAATTTATAACATTCATAGTAAAACAAGAAAACATGATAATGTTATTAACAATCTGACTTAATACACAAAAAATATACTCATATGTGTTTAAAAGCATTTAAATCCGTTCAATGGTTATGTAAACACATTTATTCTATAAAAGGAAATTAAAACCGTAAAAAATGCTAACGAAAGATCGAGAGCCCTTCAATCACAGGTCCATTGTACTGAGAATAAAATTTATTTCTTATTGTAAATCTATTTACGAGAAAGTTAGAAGTAGTAATTATGTAAGAATGAAGAGATGCCAGACTAGAGTACAATTGATGATGTAACAGAAGTGATGATGTTTAATGTCCACTAGATCTGTCTTATCACTCATATAACAGTCATTTGTTTATCTTATCTATAATTGGCACTCAATGAGTCCTCTGATATCGGGCTTCTGTCCCGTTCTTCCAGCGTGCATACCATGTGGCGTTCAACCATTGTACAAGGTCGTACAACATGGTAATTAACAAATTAAAACATTAATTTTCAGTTTTCTAACTTCAAACATCAGACATTGAATATGATTTAACAACGAAGTTATTCTTTAAACAACAAAGTCTACAATTCCCTCAACAACCCATGTTAGCAGGTACAGTCAGTGCCATGTTTAAATATCTAGTGCTCAGACAGTAGACAAGTAAACAATACAATTGAAACAAATATATATTTTTTTAAATTGTATCCAAAATACCATTTTATTTAATTAACTTAATTACTTTTAATTTTTTCCTTAAATAAATTCATACTCGATATGCATTTTAATGACATTAATATTGATACATATTCATTCGATTCACAAAATTTAAGATGGAAAATACAATATGTCGGATAAAAAGGATCGATGTTTCTCTTAAGTATCGATAAATGGTTTTTTTCATATGGGAACGGAGTAGCTCAGCGTGTAGAGCTCTCAGTTGCTATGCTCAATGTCCCGGGTTCAATACAACTGTGCCAAAGAACTTATATAATCTGTTAACAGCCACGGATGGATCCTATGGGACCTACCAGTCCTCCTGTTGCTAACCCTGCTCTATTAAGTGGCTTAGAGGCTCGAGGGAAACCTAGTGGCTTAGCGTGATTTCGGATAAATCATATCCCTGCTCATGATGCTGTACCCTAGAAACGGTACAGTCTCTACCATGTACCGAATCCATGACCCTTCATGGCTTATAGAGGCACCGGTTTAAAAAAATATATTTTGGTATTCATATGTTAGGCCAGCGGTCAGGTACCAAAAAAGGGCTTTAAGTCGCAATAAATTAAGTGAAATGCACTTTTGATATGTTGTAAGGGCATTTCTGACTAGTGGAAATCCAAGTTTACTACCGAAAAACGGATGGGAAACTTTTGGTGTTTGAAAAACCTCGAAATTTTCGGAATTATTTCAGTTTTTGGCCTATATCTCCTAATTGATGCGTTTTTGATTAAAAAACATTAGTTATTATTTTTAATGTAGATTAAATTGTCTATGATTTGAGCACAGCCGGAGCTCTGTAGCACTAACAGATTCTGAGTTGCGTCCCTTTGAAAATTGGTAATGTTTTCCAAAAAATCCAAATTTCGTGTTTTGGCCGTTTTCGTGAGGATCAGCGAGGCCTGTAGGTGTTATACATCTCTTGTTCATTAAAAAAAAAGGAAAATCGGAAAAAGTGGGTGTATAATGAAAATGACCTTGTACGCCACGAATCGATCTAAAACAGCTTGTTTATTGCAAAGTATAAATATTTACTTATAAATTACCTTTACAAAAAATAATGGTAGTAATAGTAGGCACTATACAGGGGGGGGGGGAGTCGCCCAGTCTCCTAGAGGTTTTTCGGCCACCAAAAGTTTTTCCGGTTGCAAACTTGGATTTTCACTACCCAGACATGCCTTAGAATAATTCAAAAAAACAACTCTCTTCCATTTTTTTGCGACCCTCAAACACCTGGGCGCTGTCCTATATTTGGATTATTTGGAAAAAATAACCAAGGGGCGTAACTCATAATCTATTAGACCTAAAGGCCTCAGTCTGTGCTTAAATTAAATTTACTACAGCTTCATTCCCCATGACTTTCATCGTAGGATCACTCCGGTGTTCCTCACGAAAGTCGGCCAAAACTCAAAATTTGGATTTATTGGAAAAAACTACCAATTTTCAAAAGGGACGTAACTCAGTATCTGTTAGAGGTACAGATCACCGGTTGGCCTCAAATCATAGAAAATTTAATCTACATCAAAAATAATCACCTATGCTTTTTTAATCAAAAACGCGCCACTTAGGAGATGTACACAGGTGTAGTACCAATTCAACATAGAACATATCTACATAAACACATAACATGTGTTACATTGCTAGAATGTTAGAAAATAACAGTTTCGATAAAAAAACAACTTTATTATGGAACAAAAATGAAAAATAGAGAAGAGTTTTCAATAAGTTTAAAACATCAATAGAGTGATAAATAAAAAATTTCTTTTTATCGTAAAACGATAACTAAATAATATTATAACGATAATCATAAAAGCTTTTTATAATATTTTCATACAGACTCTTAACAATATGAGTCAATAAAATATTTACATAAATTGATAACAAACACCCCACGCTTTTTTAAATGAAAAAAATATATAGGCCAAAAACTGAAATAACTCCGAAAATGTCGAGGTTTTTCGGGCACCAAAAGTTTTTCGGTAGCAAACTAGGATTCCCACTTGTCAGACATGCCCTTACAACATATCAAAAATGCAGCTCTCTTCAATTTATTGCGACCTTCAAACACCTATCTAGAGGTATTAGGTTTATGTTTTTTCATAAACAGTTGCCTAAGTATACTTCCTTTGTGCTGCCATTATAGCTGTTGCCTATTTCGGGAGACAGACTACTCCATTGTCTTGGAGAAGAAAACAGATGAGGAAGCCAATAATAGTTATGCGAAAGGAGGAGGGGATCGACTGGGGGCTATTTCAGACCAGCTGGTGGAATTAACTGGAGTCCGGTTCCAATTCACAGCTGTAGTTGAATGTGCATTCGCTTTCGAAATTAAAAAAAAATAATGATTACGAAATAAAACCATAAATTCTTAAAAATATTTTCTATCTAAATTTGGTCAATTAATTATTTTCCATTATATACTAAATTGTTCAAGAAAATGAATAATTACCTAGATTATGGAAAAAACTCCTGCTCACCTAGGTGTGCACAATCGTTGCCATGACAACTCCATTTAGGAATTTGATAGATTAGTTTGAGGACTATAAGACAATTGTAACATTTTCAAGAAATTGTATTAAAATATAGTGTAATTACAAATTATATTACGTTTCAGATGGGTATTTTGAAAATTAGATAAATAAAAAAATTTATCTAACTAGGTATATTAGTGTATTTAAATATTTCGTGAGTAGCCAAGGACTTGTGGTGGTACCTAGTGGTTTCATGATTAACTAACATATAAACGGTCTTTTTTAACAATGCCCAATTTTCGCATGAAGCGCATTTTATTGTAGAAACAGCAGTGACTGATGCCCAGGAATAAGCAATGCACTACCTATTTTTGCTCGGAGATAGTTCACTCATATGCTCTTGGGGTGCTGCATAATCGTGACTGCGTAATATAAATCAGTTTTATATTCTTTGTTTTTAATACCATTACATTATTTCGACTATATTTAAGTTAACCAAAACGTGTTGAAGTTAGAATCCCGTGGATAAAATGATAAAAGATGCGAAAAAATATATAATTCTGGGAATAAGTGTGATGTCTCCGTTACGTTCCGTCCCGATTTTAGGATTGGGAAACATGCTTTATAAGGAAGTGTAATAAAATATGTCATTGTGATGTCGTTCCAGCAAGTACAGAGCACTCTGCCCACCCATTTCACTGCGGAAGGGGAAGACCAGCGAGTCTTCAACTCCATCCTCTACCTGGATGTGACACTGGATAGGCACCTCACCTTCTCCAGCCATGTTCGGGAGAGACTCAAGCTGGGCAGATTAAAGGGATATAAACTCTATCAACTGCTTACGTCTCTGCAGTTATCACTGAGGCTGAAGCTTTAGATATACAAGCCCATAATTCGACCGACCGTGCTTTATGGTGCACCACTCCTGTGAATTCTCTACCAGATTGTCAGATGAACCAAACTTCAAAGATCCAAGAGTATGAAAATCTACGGGGAACTAAGGCTCCCCAAGTTACCAAGGTTCATCAGCCGGAGGCACCTGGATTGGCTGGATTGACATTGATGGGCTGAAGGCCATTGCCACCCACTCTTTAAAGATATTGCCCCACCACCCAGGCCTGGGAAGTGGGATGGCTCTGTCCCCTTGGTGGATGTATTCGCCGAGGGAAGGAGTCTCGACTCTGCAATCTGAACTCATTCCTTATCACTCAATAAAGAACCAGCTGGATGGTCCCTTGTTGATGAGAAAACAAAATTTGATATTGTCGTGAAGGTTAGTAGTACTCACTACGTACTCATTAAAACGCCATCCACCTTAATATGATTTATTAATATCATAATACTTTTTATTATCTTTTATGGCCGTGATAACTCGAGTCCTGTCTCTAACAATCCTACTACAGTTTGCGCTTGCGCGGACTACACCCCAGTATTTATATATGTTTAGAGTGTAGACGCTAATGTGATGTTACTATGTTTCATTATAGTATTCTCTTATATCTAATACATGATTCATAATAAAGATACAACAAAATGTCTAGCAATTTAATGAATATAGAACGATCTCATTCAACCGAAGCGATAAAGAAATGAACCTATCATAAACTAGGCGACTCTGACGGAATATTTTGGTTGCTAGATTAATCTGCCTCAATAAATTATCTCGTTCCGGGCCAGTTCCATCGATTGATTAAATATGACAGGCAATTATTCTCGCCGCTCTGTCGGTAGTCCATTAGTTCAAATTTATATTGATTCTGAATAGCCTATCAATCGGGTCATATTGCCCGTAGTAAGGGAGATTGTTGCTAATAATGGATTATAATGACGAAATTATGTACAATTATAACCTTATTTAATGGATAGAGATGACAGTTTAGAAAGTGAGTATTACCTGGAAACAGATTACATCAATCTATTAGAACATAGATTTTTTTAAAAACTCAACGGGTGGAAAATATGGTGGTCACAATCCTCTTGGGAATGGAAATAAAAGAAGATTGTGTGCACGAGGCTAAGTCAATATTTATACGCAGTTCAGTTATAGTTTTGTTTATGTTGGTAGTACTGTCGTTTTGCGTTGATGACGCATGCTTTGTTTATTTGTTGTTATGTCTATGCAAGTTTCAAGGTGCTTGGTTAGTTTCGTTATCGCTGTCGTGCTGTTAATCATGGCTAGTCCGCTTTCTATTTGCACCAAAGAAGAGCAACGGTCAGTGATCCAGTTTTTGTGGTCTGATGAAATCATCCACAACAGACTTGGGTTTCATAAAGTTTGTCCAAGATGGGTCCCAAAACAACTCACAGAGTTGCATAAACCCAATTGCCTGCACGACTGCATGATCTACTTCCATGGTAAGTCAATTTTATTTAATTGGTTTAGATTTCTTCTGACTATTTTTTTGTTTTCTCTCTACAGGGGTACAACAATAAGAAGTGTACGTTACAGGGAGATGCTTACTGCCAAGCTAAAACCTGCAATTCGAAGCAAACGCCGAGGACTGCTGTCAAAAGGTGTGGTTTTCCCGCCAACATACTGCTGCCCACACTGCTGAAAAGCTCCATAAACTCAATTTTGAAGTACTGGCTCATCCTCCATATAGTATCGATCTTGCCCCTTCTGACTATCACTTGCTTGGTCCATTCAAAGAGGCATTAAGGAGCCGTCGATTAACCTCGGACGAAGCAGTAAAGAAACGGTGCATTCCCGGCTCGCAGCTCAACTGAAAACCTTCTTTTATGAGGGCATCATGAAGCTTGTACAACGATGGACCAAGTGTAACTTGTAAGTTTCCTATTTTATCACAATAAAATTACGGATAATAATTGACTTACCCTCGTAGTTTCAAAAAACATGACCGCTTATATTAACTGCTTGACCAAATCATAGATGAGAGGATTGTATTAAAACTAAACTTGTGGAATTCTTATTGGGGCTTTCTCAGCCTCTATTAAGTGAGTACTCAAAATAGGGGGAAAACATGGTGCTTGAGCGTGATCTCAGGCAAATCACCGTCCTACATAACCATTGTCGAAGGAACAGAACAGTCTCCAGCACGTACTGAACCCAAGACTCTTCATGGTCGTAGAGCTACAGTTTTAAATTGAACTACTTTTGCCATTATAAATCTAGAATTCCCCCAGATATCTTTCGATTGGTAGAGCGTGTGAATAATTAAATTGTTTCGTAATGATTACTGCTAAGACTAATTTAATTATTACTAAGACCAGTGTTTTCGAAAAAAATATAATCCATTTGAAGATAAATAAAGTGGGTCAAAAGAAACTTCATGGAGTTCATTAGAAGTTTGAATCCCCTCAAAATGTTTTACCTAACTAATTACAAATCATCTCGACACGCTAATAAAAGCTCAAGAACACTCATATATATTAAATTTCTATTCCTGAAAACAATATATCAGTAAGTATCTTAATGATGAGAAGCTTAAGAAAGATGGAGCAATAAGACACGAACATAAAAGCCAAAATTTTTGGCAAGAAACTCCATGCAGTAAATATGTAACCTAACGGACAGAAGGTGCAAAGGGCGTAATAACCTAGATGTTGATCGCCCGTAGAAAAAAACATAATCATCCTAACGGACAGAATAACCCTGGATACTACAAAGCGATATGGAAAACTAGAACCCAAGGTACTGATGGTGAAGGCTAAGAAAAAGATATAAAACTCAAGTGGAAATAAAAATGGAGTTTTTGATTCCACCATGTGTTATCTATAAATCTAATTTTAGTTTTGATCTTCAACTATGATTTCGAGCTACCAAGGAATCTGTATTCAAGTAACTCAACGATTTTTCAAACATACCATTTATATATTTCCATTTTGAATTTTTCTAAGATTTTATCCTCATTATAAATTGTGTTTATTTTCCTGAAGATGACCTGCCAAGTGGGTCAAAAGAAACAGTTTTGACTAATATATATTAAGTCTTGGTGGCCAACATGATTATCGGTAATATTTTTTATGATTTTTAAAACGTTTCGCTCATTAACTTGGTGTCACCTAATTACCATTAAAATCAGCAGGTATTTAATACCCTATCACAAAAAGAAAAACTTAAAGTAAATTAGCTAAATACATAAATAAATTATTACTAAAGTAAATAAAATTTTTTCATGTACAACGGCATAAAAGTATGACTATTGTAATGTTTTGAGTTCCTTACCACAACCTAGAACCATATAGAAAACTACTTCAAGAGTTCTTCAATCTCTTCCTGTTGTGATAGCTAAGGGACTTGGTTGTGTTTGCTAAGTATTTAAGTTGGTAAGTAATTCGCTAAGAAGTATTTCCGAAATTAAATAAAAATATTAAGAGTTACCTAAGTTCAAGTATAAACATATATCAGTAGAAAATAATGTTGAAAACCCGATTCCTATCGACCCTTAGTTCCCAAAGTGGTCCAGGAAGACTTGACGGGGGTCTACGTTGGCGTGACAAAAAAAATATGGTTATTTCATTGCAATAATTAATTAGGTAATCCTAATCTGTTAAAATAGCCATGTCTTGTTAAGTAAGACCGCCTTATGATTACTAATTCTTCACATTTTTTGTCGAGTTTTGGGAATATGGCAGAAATGTAGCTGCAGGGGTTCCACCGGAACCAGCTAAATTTTGAAAGTGGTCTATGAGTAAAAAAGTCTGGGGAACCTCTGCTATAATCTGCTGCGCTCAAAATTTGCGAATATGATTGTTCGAATCTTTTCTCTTTTATTTAATTTATAAATATAATATATTATTTCGTAAATTTTGAAGCACAGGATAGAAAAGTAAGAAGTTTCACTGACTACATTTTATATTGCAAAGACATAATTATTACTTCAGAAACATTTTTGGGTAAAGACACAGGTTGCAAGTAAGCTTAAAACCCGAAAATCTACGATGGTTTTGTATTACAAGATGAATAGAAGTGAACTATATACGAGATATAAATAGCATTATGATTACAAGTTAAACTAGTAATTCAGCGTATCACTGGAGAGGTATGCCAAAAAAAAGGTTAGAAAGACTTTTATAGGTTGTAGAACGAGGAAGTCCGAGGATGTCAATAACCGCCCGGAGGTTTGGTCCAATGCAGCTCAGCTTCAGAGAAAGAAATACAGATCCTATTGCGCCTGCTGGCCCAAAGGAGACATGATCAGTATTTCATGATCATAGATCTAGACAGGTTTGTCATTGCCTTTAAACCCCAGTTTGCGTCCGAGGTTAGGTAACTGATGAATCGGCTTCAACGGGACTGGAGTTGTGGGTAGCCTATTGCAGAACTATGGGGACGTTGGTACGTAGCAACTTGAGGTTGTGTGTCCCCCTCCAGGCTGCCTGTTCTCTCACAAGCATTATTCGTCTTCAAGAAGATCGGAAGATGCGACCCAAGATCTGCTTGGTCAATAGAGGCAACCGAATATATCTGTGTATGCATACAATATTTCATATATTAGCAGTTCGTTGTTCGTTATACATTGTACAAAAGTTGCAAAAATTATGAGGAGTAACCCCAGTTCTAATGATAATTGTTATTTTATCAAACGGAACTTTTTCCAACAGTTAATTTTCTTCTTTAAAAATAATTATACGTATTATCTCCATATCTGCACCTAGTATGATAACATTTTTATACGTGCGAAAAAGATGCATTTCGCATACTATCTTAAAATCAATTTACTATTTTCATTATAATTTGTTTATCCGATCTAATAGATTTCTTTATAGAAGATTTTCAATAAGTTATTATAAATAGATATGAATACTTAATAAAACAATCCACATTGTTTAAATGACACAATAGGTAATATTCATATCCGGAAATAATATAGATTCGTGATTATCATATATGTTAATTCATTGGCGGAAAGAACAATTGTATGTACAGTTCATTATTGTATATTGTAATTATCTATAAATAAAATTTTGTAGGATGAGAAAAAAACCCCGAAAGATCATTGAAAATAAAAATGGAAGTTGGCTTATGTTATATATTTTTTTAATTCAGATAATTCCTCTGTAGCTCATTTATTTACGGGTAAATTACTGCATTAATAAAATAAAATAATTGACAATCATAATTTATCAAACATAGGTAGTTGAACAAGGACAATACATTAACGATACAGAGATACAATGAGCCCAAAGTTAAAGTCTGGTGATAAATAAAAATTACAAAAATAAACTGCAGCAGACCGAAACAGAGAAATGAAATATTAGTTTTATTTGTTTACTGTTTATATTTGTCACTAGAGTGAGCCAGCTGTCCCACCTTTGGCTCTCTAAGCTAGTCGCATTAATTATTCCATTCTCTCAGTTCTTCGGGAATTTTACATCTTTCGAGGATTATTTATTTCTCTGTGTCAAGATCTTTGTCAAATATATCATCGAAAATATAAATTATAAGGCTTGTTAATTACGACATTCTCTTTTTTAACGGAGAGATTCAGGAGCAAGTAGGGGTACATATTGTTGTAACAATTTGGTATTTACTAACAATTTTTTGGTTTTTAATACATCATTTCCTCAACATAATGTTATATAAACTAAATTATTAATATGTATTAAATTTTTTTTTCATATTCCATCGGAAAATAAAATTTTCATACAGTAGGTTATTTCATTAAAATATCAAAAAGTTGTACAGATCTGTTATCATTGGTTTTATTTTAAAGTGTAAACCGACTTTCTTTTTTAACTTATTCTTAGTAAATCAACTTTTAACAACGCTGCATAAATCAAACTAATATTTTTTAAATCCTTAAAAATAAAATAAAACCATCTTATAGTTGTTTTTTTAATATGAAAAATTACTCATGTTTCACAGTCTGTTTTCCTAAGTTTTAGCTTAAAATGTATCTTCATCTTTTTTTTTAGATAATCTTAAATTAAAAAAAACACTTTTTCCCGAAATTTGTTAGATAAAATGCACATTTCTCGAGAAAAAAATCCATATGTTTATTGACTATGTTGAAGTTGATAATTATATATAACTAGCTGTACCCTGCCACGCTTCGCTGTGGCATTTGTGGTTGCATGTGTTGGAAATGATGAACAAAAAATCATACGTTTTATAGAAGTTTAATATTGCAATACTTGTGGGTAAACAATATTTTTTGTTTTTCCATTGTTTGTGTAGATATAAAGATGTCCCCTGGTTTGCCAACACGGGAACACGCAACATACAGTTGTCCATGTGAAAAGCAATCCACATCTAAATCTAAACAACACATTTCTAAAGATTGACCTTGCGCTTTATTGATAGTGACTGCGAACGCCAATCGAATTGGAAATTGCAATCTTTTAAATTGAAATGTTGTATCGGTCGGAATCATGGGAATTCGAGGAATGAGGACATCTTCACCTTTAAAAGGCCCCGTTAAAATCGTTGCTTCCACTATGTTGTTCATTAATTTTTTAACTGCGAGTCGCGTGCCGTTGCAGAGTTTTGGCTGATTAATATTCCGCAACATGATAATTGGCACACCTATTTTTAATTTTAATATGTGTGGTGGCATTCCTGGCAGATCAAGTGAATTCTAAAATTCCGTTGGATAATTAACTACTTCATCTGCTTCCACAACAGTGTCTATCGACTTTTATGTAATTTCCTGACTTTGAATGCTGGATTTGAATTAAATCCATTAACGACTTGAGCTTTTGTCTGAAAACACGTGCCGTGATGTCATGTCTATCTACGGGTGATTGTCCAGGAAGTAACAGCTGCCGTATTTCGTCCCAAGCAGGATAGCAAGTAAACATAATAAATAAATCTGGACGCCCGTAATGACGAACATATGCCATAGCATCTTGAGCATATTCCTGCATGTGACGTGGACTGCCTATGTATGAAGATGGCAAAATAGTTAGCTTTCCAACGTTGGTTGTATTACCGTCTTTACAACTGCATCCCGTAAATGAATATATTCTTCGGAGCAGAGTTTGGTCTGATTCAAACGCAGGAATAGAAAACGTTCCGTTTCAATTTTCCCATACATATCCACAATGTACTGGTGAAACAACTGACGTTATTTTAAAATACAATCATCCTCGTCCTTTCGAATCATTAAGCGGTATGAGTAAAAGTTCATTGTCTTCTCTTCTCTCTCCTTCTGCGTGGCGAGTACGACGACCCAAATACGATTTCCTGCGAGGCATTATTTCGATTTTCACTGGAATAGAAGAAAGAGATAAGATTACAACCCAAAAACCAACGACCTCGATTTTTTCTTTGGGCTGTCACCTGTTTCATTTATAAATAAAACTGTTTAATTATTAAAAATAATAAAATACGTAAAAAATGTTGGCCGATTAATTTATATTAAAAACAATTTTTATCTCACTTTAATTAAGTTTAATGGGGAAAATGTATATAAACACTTTTGTTTGTCTCGGCAAGCTGAAAAAAATGACACCTCGAACGTGTCGATAAGACAAAGTTGATAAATTCAGCATATATATATGCGCAGTTAGGGTTATGTTAGTAACGTGAAAAATATATAAAAACAATCGTTGGAGCGTGTTGTACATCATGGTAAAATTTTAGCTGAATCGATGCAGAACATTTTGAGTTTTTGAAGCATACACAAACGAACATAACATTTTTATATATATAGATGAAAACAAATGAATAAAATAAAACCTTGTATATAGATCTTATCCTATAACTACAAATAATTTGAACAGATTTTCATTTATTTTCAAAGCTGGAAATATCAAATTAACTTTTTTTTTCCATACCCCTTGAAAAACAGAAAAAAACCCTACATTAGGTATTTTTTCTCTAAATATGAATATTTACAGAGGTTTCATAGATCTGTTATTGCTAATTTTTACTAAAAATGTATTTTAACTTTTTTCTATAAATTATCAGTCATAAAGAGAAAATATAAACGTGGCATCTTTTCTATATATTTATTCTGGTAAACTATAAAGGGTTTATTAATAAAAGTATTTGATTAATATATAATTTATTTAAAAAATTGTTCATTAATAATCGCCCAGCCTCTATTATCTGGGGATCTGAATCTTCAACTTATTCCGGCCATTTTCTTTTTTTAACTTGTCATTTTATTTCCTAACAATCCAAAAGAATACGAATCCCTAGAGTTTTTCATTTTATTTTTCTTCTCCGTAATCAGGAAAATCGCCAAAACGATCTCAATTCCCCCAACTGCTTAGGAAATAGATGAAAAGGCTGGAGGATTATCTTATAAGCCCTCGTTCCAAGGCAATTTCGCCTTCTACTCAATATTCTTCCTTACTTCAAAGGAAGAAAATACCTTATATATTCTTCACTGGCCCAGAAAACCAATAAGGTACACTGTTCTCCCGTTACTGGGAATGAGAACGATTTTTTTGTATTTTCACTTAAAGCTGAATAGAGATCATGCAAGCAATTCACAAAGTTTATTATTATTGGCATTTTTTTGAATATTTTGATTAATAGCACTTATTATTGGGCAACCTGAAAGACCTCCCACAATCAAGTAGTTCTAGTATCACCATTTATTAATTTAATTTTTTAAAATTAAAATTTCTGATCTAATGAGCATAAACAAAGAAAGACCACAGGCGCCATTTACAGAGGAGTGGTAAAATATATTTTCCCTATTTTTTAGGATTTGAAAGGAAAATGTATTGTATCATATTTTAGTCTAATGTAAACTCTCTGCAATAATAATTGTTATTATTATAAAGAGTTTACTAGTCTAATAATTGTAATTGTTACAGTCGATACTGACCATCCATAAACATTTACTTTTGGTTTCGATTCCAATCTCTGAAGTTCTTAATTGAATGCTGATATCGATTTATTTTTTTATTTCTGATGGTAGAAGAGGCATTACAAGAACTAGGATTATTGCCGTCTGCAAACTAATTTTTCAATTTAGTTGCCTTTTTAATTGGATACGATTTTGCTGATTTTAAAATTACATGTTTAATCAAATTAATAATCCAGTTGTCCTTTCCGTTATGATAAATTTCCCACAGACTTAGGCTGGTAATGAGAGTGCAGAACTGAAGCTGTCCCTTAAACAATCTGCTATAATCTTTTTTGGCAGCGGCTCAATTCATCTGCCAACTATTTTTCAAACTTTTTCATCTCTCTGATTGAAACGGGGAGGTGTTTCGGTTGATTTGCCAACTACAAGATTGCAGACAGTTGTTTTTGGATTTTCTTCAACGAAAGTTCACTAATGTTGAACTGAAAACACTGTTGTATAGTTAATTAATTATTAATTTTAGCATTTCGGCTCTTCTGCAACAAAATTTGAATCCGTAGGGGGAATAAAATGAATATGACTATATAATATCTTCTCAGAGATAAGGCGAAATTAAGCCATGTGTGAAGTTCTTCCTTACCGCAAGAGCGATAGAGAGGATGGACTATGTTAACTTTATCATATTTTAATAATTGTGTTATTAGTTTTTCATGTGTCTCAAAGACTATTTAAAAAAAAAAAAACTATTGCTTACTTATAAAAAGGAAATAGATACATTGCAAAAAATAATAAATCTAATATTAGCGATAGATATAAAAAGTAAAATATTTAATTAATGATGTAAGTAATTAAAATAAAATATCCTCTGTAATTCAGGGGGAAATTTGAGGAAGTACCCACGTGTTAAATAGAAATATTTCACTAATCGTAGAACCATTCCGTTATCATTAGACTTTTTGAATCATCTAAATACAAATATTTAATATAAATTATAAAGATAAAAGTTCGTGATAAGGAATAATACGAACCCCAAAACCTCAAATTTCTTAATTATTTATTCATATTTTACATTGTTCGAATTAATTAAAAAAATGGGCTGAAAACATTAAAATTCGTTTAATCGGGGGAATGTTTTAGAAGGTATAATGTTTTCAGCTCGTGTTTTGGCTTAAATTAAAACACATCAGGGTGTTTTTTGTTTTTATGACGTATTCCTTTTTTCTAAAAATAAAGTTGTGTGTTTTGAAATCTCGAGGTCATTGTTATTTCAAAGTGACGAGATCCTACTTTTTATGAATTCAAAGAATTAACTGTGTGGTGTTCATTTAAATGGGGTGCTAGTATTTTTGTAATTTTTTGGTATTAATTATTTCAACTTATTTTTTAAACATTTATATCGTTTTCAATGAATCACGAAATGATCTATTATCAATTAAATGTTACAAGAGAAAAGATAATACAACCATATTTAATACTACTAAGTAATTTATTATTCAATTATTCAAGTTAAATATTAATAATTCAAAGTTATCAATATAACAGGTAAGCTTAAGAGGTATACAAAAACAGAAAGAGTGAAGAAAAGAAGACCCATCATAAGAAGGAAAACAAATAAAATGAGGTATGAACTACTTCATGAAAAAGAACTCTTCGTTCAGAAGATAAATAAAAGAAGGCTAATTTTCAAACCTAGGGTATCTTTAGTTTATTTACTGGATACATTTGGAAACAATATTTTTTTTTCATACTACGTAACAGTATTTGCCTACATCGTCAATAATTTAAAGAGATGTGTTTATTTCTTTACAATTTTTGACATCAGCCCTTTATTTGTTATGCACCATTCTTTTATTGCTATTGCATTGCTCTGATTGGCGATCTAATATAAAGTAAAAAAAATGTATTTATGCTATTCTCCAAATTAAAAACGCCCTACTTGTACCCAATTTATTTCTGTCAAATTCTTATCTGAAAGTTTATAAACATTAAAATTGTTTTTGTTTTTGGAAATTATTGATTTTCATATTCGATAATATTCGGGAATTTAAAAAATCTTGATATCCATCATAAACATAGGACTTATGATTTACAATGGATCTTAGGATGATTTATGTTCGATAAAAGATAGCATTGGAAGAAATTTTAAGTAAAAATCTTATTAACATACGTTGCATATTTGACTTGCATTTTTTTCTGAAATTTTACCAATAATATTTCTTTCTTTTTTTTATACGATTATAGTAATTATAAGAAATAATTTTGAATTGATTGGACCTTATATGTATTATTTTTTTTAAAGTTAGAATGCTTTGGGTCCTATAAAAGATAGCATTGGAAAAATCTTCACGTAAAAACGTTATACTTGTATCTTACATATTTGTCTTGAATTTTTATTTGAACTTTTATCAGCATTTTTTTTGTGGAAATGATTTTTGAATATTAATGTAAAACGTATAAATGCATTATGACACGGAAACATGTTAGATATTAAGAAAATTTTCCGTTTCTACAACAAATATTGGACCTCTTTATAAATGCAATTTTTTTTGTTCGGATGATTTCTATTCAATAAAAAGTATTATTGATGAATGATGAACCTTATTGTAGTAATTACGATCGAAGAATTGTACATAAATACGCCAAACATATTTATATTTATTATGTGCCTAAATTAAATATCATCGACAGTGCAGTCAGTGCAAAAAACATGTAAGACAGTTATATAGACAGAAAAGACTGAAATGAAATATAATAAACAAAAGGCTTAATTAAATAAGTACAATAAAGATAATGAAGCATTTCAAAAATTAAAATTATAATCATTTCTTCCAGGTTTTATTTATGTGAAAAAATGAATAATGCCCGTGTTGTTTTATCTTTTTACGTAAATTACAAGAAGGTACATTAAATGCGAATTTTATGTTTCCATGTGACTTGGGTTTTTTTATATACTAATACTGAGTTTTAATGCTTCATAGCATTTTGTTGGCATTGTTTGTTGATGGAATATTTTTTGGTTCATATTGTTACTATTTTTTATAGAAACTAGGGAAGTACCCTTGTCCGCCTGAAGACAGATCAACCCCTATTATGCAAATCATACAATTGTTCATTTACTTGTTCTACTCATTGCCCAAATTGTATAACTGTGATTTAAGTTTATACTGTATTTCAGACTGTATTATTATTTTCAATATATTCTAAGCAGAAAAACAAATTAATTTCAAATCTTTATTCCATTATTACATTTATTTCCCTTATTATTATTATTATTCATCTTATTGTATTTATATTATATATGTAAAATAAAGTATTACACGATTACTAAAACCTGTTTTATATAAAAGGGATAATTTCCAAGACTGGTAAACCTTGTTATCATCAATTATCAAGCGTCTATTACCACAAAAAAAAAGAAGTATGATGTACTCACGATTCCTCCGATGCCTGTATACAAGCTGAGAGTGAGGCAAAGCGCGAGGTGCTTCAGCGCGTCTTTGAGCTTCCAGGACGCGGAGACCCCGGGTCCGAGGAGCACTTGGCCGTCCGACTCCATTGGCCACACTCGACTATAAATATATCGCCACGGCGGTGGGGCGTTAGGGCGCCAAACCTAATGCTAAATCAAGTATAGGCTATTTTAAGTAATTCTTCACCCGTCAGCTCCCCCGTATAGGTTAACGACGGACGCTAACCTGTTCACGTACCTGACTAAGGGTCACCTTGCAAGGTTAGCGTTGAGAAAATCCGATCTCATTACTAAACCGAAATAAAAAGAAAAATACTGACACACTTTTGTATAATTTAGAGGACATTGGTCTAAGAGTTCAAATGATGTAGGCAAAATCATACTAAATATCAAAGAATACTACATAAGCCCTTGAATAACAAAAATAAAGGTTGGAAAAAATGAAATCCATGGCTTGATAAAGAATGTCTTGCTGCCACAACCAAGAAGAACAAGTCTAATATAAAACTGACCAGCGTCAGGACAGGTGAGCTCTCGAGGAATACAAAAACAGGAAGAGTGAAGAAAAAAAGACTTATGATAAGAAGGAAAAAAAATAAAATGATGGTGTATGGGAACTACTGCATGAAAATTAACTCTTCTTCCAAAAGAAAAATAAGGGAAGGTTATTCTTCAAACCGAGGGTTGTCCTATTTTGGAATTTAGAGGAAAAACTAATTATAGAAAAACATGTCATCCTAGAGAGATAGAGATGATATTCCATAAGTGCCCTTCAAAATGAAGGGACTCATTGTCAGTTCTGGAACGGAATTCCTTCCAAATGACTTTACATGTCATTACAATGGACAATATGAAATGTCTAAAGAATCAATGGGAAGAATGCAGCAGTCAGGCAGAGCTACTTTGGTCTAGCCCTTCAGAATCAGGTACTGCTTTAATAGGACTAAGATCAATCTTTAGACAATATGTACCTTCGGTTCTTAAATATGGATCAGAAGCCTGGGTCTTCAAAAGAGTCGATTAGGGAATACTTCTAGTAATTGAAAAGAAACTTCAATTTCAGTCAAATTTGAGAGTGGGATGAAAGTGCTTGCAGGAGAATGAGTTGGCATTGATATTGTAGAATTTAGTTTGTAGAAAGACCATAATAGGTGTCCTTGATTCGGATATGAAAATGGAAATTAATACATATTTATTTGCTTGTCCGAAATTTAGTTCCCACACATGATTTTGTCCCTTGATGGTGTGTACTATGAACATTACAGAATAATAATTGATGCTATCAATTTCACTTGTAAAGTCCTACATAACATTTTTGGACCTATTAGAAGGCAGGACACATGGAGAATCAGGACCTACACGATGAGCTCGATGTAGTGAGAGTCATCCAGGTGGAGTCATTAGGTGGAGCTACAATACCTACTTTTATAAATTGGTTTTAATATTTAAACATTTTTGCAGATATTCTATGTATGTGAACATAGTTGCTTAAATTAACCTTATCTGCTGTTTTAATGACACAATTATGTCTCTTATTTAATAATTTATGATAGTTTATTGATTTAGTTATTTTTATCTCATTTTCAGGAGATAAAATATATATTCCAATGTTCTTCATTTAAAACCACTTTTTTGTACTGATTTCAAAAATCACAAGAGGGTTTTGATTATGATCAGTTTTCCAATTTGTATTGTATACTTTCTTTATTTTTACAATTGTTTGCATGCAACAATGAAGCTTCTATGTTTCCCTTATATCCGAATGTAAGAAGTGCAATATTTTGATATCTTCCCCAGGCATTTATTGATCTCTATTTCATCTTTCATACTATTAACAGTAAGTATTAGATAAAACTGTTTATATTTTCTCATCATTTACTTCAACATTGCTAATTTTATTATTAAATTATGCTATTATTATAAAAGTGACAAAACACATTAAAGTGGTTGTTAAACTTTATCAAAGTTAGGTGGCATTCCTTGCAGCATACAGTTAAAATCGACATTCTCCCCCTTGACTCATTCTAAACCAGCTAGTCTTTCTGAAATTATATTGATATTATTTAACTTTTACTTATTTCTAATTGAGAAAAAGAGCACTTTGCTCTGGATAAATAGTTATCAATACCACTGTTGCTACTGCTGTTGTTGAGTGCTGGATAGATTCATTAACTTAATAATTTTTTATTTTTAAAACCAGATGAAAATTTGATGTCTAAGAACTGTAAAAACTTGTAAAAAATACAAAATTAGTTTATCATGTATATATATATATATATATATATATATTTTTTTTTTTTATTTTATTTATCCAATGCCAGCACCTGGCATTTCTGCCATACGCCACCGAGCCTTCCAATAAAAACATGCATCGTCATCATTGTTTGGAATATCTTTAAGACCACTGCAATGTAATAAGTATGCACCGTCCAAAACACCAGAAAGACAAATGTAACAATTATCGGATTTTGCGATACCTATTCTGTGCAGATGTCCTTGGAGGTAATCATGGCCTGTGATGAGTCTGAACCTCGCAACAGCTTTGCCTCTCGGAAGATCTCGGAGGAGCTGCTTATGTGCAAGGCACTCCCATTTTTACCCTCTGCTAGCGTTGTATAGTAGGTTCCTTGTATAGCTTCCAATTGTTGTTTCGATCTTATTCTTGGCTGAGGTTAGCGAAGCGGGGTTGTCAGGTTGAGGTAGTGCTGTGCCTTGCTTGGCAAGTTGGTCAACCCATTTGCTTCCCATTACACCTAGGTGACTTGGTGTCCACTTCAGTGTAAGCTCCCAGCCTTTAACAATCATTTTCGATATAGCTATCCGACAGGATCTTGTGTTCTCACTGTCAGACGGAGAGATATTGGAGAGGGCTATGGCAGCTTGTGAATCAACTAGGAAAACTGCTTTTCTGTAGACGGTTTTGATTTTGGTGAGTTCTTCTACTGCCCTGTATATTGCTGTTATTTTGCCGTTGTAATTGCTTGCATCTGATCCCACAGGTACAGAGCCCTCGAATACTGAGCTAAAGTAGCCAGCCCCTGTGCAGTTCATTGTCGCTGAAACATCTGTAAAAATATTCTAAGAAAGATTTTTGTCCAGTACAGAACAACAGACAATGGTGCATAAGGAAAAAATATAGAGCTCCAGAATATACATCAAGACACTACATTGTCGGTATTTTAAAACAAGGAAGGCTAAGGTAGCTTGCACCTGTGGAGAGAATGGAGCAAAGCAGACTCTCTAGAAAGAAAATGCTCTATGGACAAAATGCTCTATTCTCTACCAGGAGGAAAGATAAAACGAGGAAGACCACGTCTATTGTGGATTGATGACATGAAGCAGGAGGAAGTATGATGGTAGAGGGAGAAGGTGACGGAATGAGAGGTGTGGAGGAAGCTGGTCAGGGAGGCCTAGGTCCTGCAAAGGCTATTATTCAAAACAATAAGGTAAACTGTTGAATTTACTTGTTAATTTCAATAATTAAATAATTAAAAAAACATTTATTTTTATTATTTATTTTACAATACTAACATCTTTTTGGATTTTGAAAATCTTTCGAAGAATTTGAAAGAAGGCCAAGACTCTGGGCTATCTTTAAATGTAAGACTAAGGTATTTTCTTTATTGCGGTCCAAAGCGTTTTTGCCTCATAGAGATCTAAAATAAAAATTTAAATTAATTATCATTAAAAATATGTAGATTGTAATTGAACTTTAAAATGTAAATATAATTTTACGGAAAGTACACATAATGCGTAGTGTGTAGTGTGTAAATAACACGCTTTAGAATTCTAATTCATCTGCGTGAATTACCATTGGTGTATAGAAGGCTCGTTTGGCATCATATTGGGTGTCTGCCTTTTTAACTGGAGATGACTCAATGGAAAAAGTGCATAATGAAAGAAGAACCATCAATAACACCATTAGTCCAAAGTATTTCATCGTAATCTATAATTAAAAAAATATATTTAAATAAATAAAAGGTTGTAGTGGTAATTATTCCCTTATGACATAATATGAAATAGCGGAGGTGATAAAGGGAAAAAAAGAAAGAAATATCATGAACATGAAGAAAAACAATATATTGAAATGGCTGTTTAGTATATTTAAAAAAAAATAATAAGTAGCCTAAGTTTGTTTGTTTTTGTATCCTAAAATAGATTTTGACTTTATTTAAGAAAATAAAAAGGTATTAGTACTTGGCAACAGTGGCTACATAAGTTAAATTGTCACTAGGGGCTCAGGTAGCCATCCCTGTTACAATATAACTAATTAAATAATATTTAATTCAATTAATATTATTATAAATTTCTTTAATTTTGGCATGTTTTTTTGAAAGTATTTTATCATTGTAATTATGATTAATAAATACTAAAAATAGAAAGGAGGAGGAAACTTTGGTGGTGGAAATAAGGAAGAATGTTGGCCAACATATACTAAACAAAAGATCAACATCTTGTTGCTATGGTATCTTGGACAAAAATAAACTAAATGAGTATAAACATTTACCTATTTACTGATGCTAATTTTAGATCAAGTTGGTAAATGATTGTTGATAAGAAGTTACCTAGGCAAAAGATCTATGTATAAATCTTTTGTCTTATTTTTTTTTTTATTGTAATCATCCCTCTAGAAGATTCCTATTTTTATCATTATTATTTTATTTCCATATCAAACATTGTGAATATGATGACACTCAAAATAAATATTAATTGATCAAGGCCAATTTCAGGAAATTATTCTCCTTATTTCAGGAAATCCCCAACAAATAAATATTATCAGTTTCTGTGAAACCTTATCATTATGTCTCACAAAACACACACACACACAATAAATAATAATAATCTTCAATAATTCATCCTACACAAAACAGATTTATTTAAAATTGGATTTTAGGATATTCTAAAATTTAATTAATAAGATCTGTAGCAAAATGTTGTGGAAGTATTTAATATAAATTTATTTAAAATGAATATAAGTGATTATAGGTAGTTATTGCATATGAATTTCACAAACCATATTTGTGAATGAATTAATTAATATAGTAAAATTGAAACGGAGCGGAGTGGCTCAGTGGTTGAGCACTGAGTTGCCATGCCGGAAATCCTGGTCAAATCCCGCTGCGGGCAGTTACTTTTATTTAGTCAGTTTGTGGCCGGAGATGGATCATATAGGACCTAGGACCCTCCTGGGACTCACCCAGCCTCTATAAAATATTGACCTAGGACAAGTCACCTCCTTGCAGAACCGTTGTCCATGAAACAGTACAGTCTCAACCATGTAAGGAACCCCCAGACTCGTTCACGGGTCGTAGTGGTACAGGTTTTTTTTTTTTTGCAGGTTGGTGAATGGACAATACATATAGAAATCCAAATTCCCTGAGGTAAATATGAGAATAGTTTATCATTAAAATTTAATTGTATTAATAAAAATTAAATTGTAAAAATATTAATTACTCGTATTTAATTATTAGGTCAATCATTTAATTTAAAAAAGGAAATATGGGCTGACTTAACTAGAGATCAAAAATATAGAAATAAAATTATATACACACATATACATATCCATGCCACATATCATGTAATTCTTGAAAATCGGCATTAAAAGAACCAGATAGTTTCATTCAAGTTAACTAATATAACTCAAGTAATACAAGAGGGTCTTCTTGACAAAGCAAACATCACTTTACTCCTAAACTTTGATTTGATTTATAACTTTGTGTCATCCCTATTATTTATTATTTACATAAACAGTTATAGTTTATAAAAAAAATTACTTTAATAAATAATTTTTTTTTTACCCAGGACTTTTTTACTCAAACTAAAGTTTAAGACATTTATAAAAATGTAGAAATTAACTACTTACAATTAGTTGTTAATTAATAACTTCTAACTCTGGAAAGGGGCAGATGCAGTCTAAGAGACGAGTATAGATGAACTTTGGAGAGATAAACTGATGTGATTAACCTCTTCAATGCTAGTTTATCTAAATCAGTAGCATCAACTAAAATCATTTTTTCTTTAGCTTTGTGTCATCATATGATGACATAATTTTCATGATGACAATGTTTTTTGTTTAAAAAAAATATTTATTCTGCTATTGCTGCATAAAAACTATTAAAACTTATAACTTGAATTGTTATAAGTTTTTTCCCTCACTGTTATCAAATCAATTCGAAAACATCAAAAATGTTTGTATGCTTATATTTATATGTGATATGCTTATCCTAATTTTGAAGTTAATAATTAAAAAATATATCCATTTTTAAATGAACTTGCTATTATGGATATAAAATATTAAATGCATAATATTACCATTAATATTTTTAAGAAACAATGCACTTAATTTTGTTTAAAATGTATAAAATAAATATTTACCTCCTATGTAAGAGTATTCTTGCTACTGGGCTCTCAAGAAAATTCTTCTAAATTGAAATATATCCCGAGAGATCAAAGTGCGTATATAAGACCGTTCTCCAACAATTAGTGGCATATGCGAGTGAGGCGTGGACCCTTACAAAGCGACAAGAGACTTTCATTAATGCTTGGGAGGGGAAAATTCTGAGAAAAATATATGGCCCAACCAAAGTCGAAAATATTCACAAGATGAAAACCAATAAAAAACTTAGAGACCTGTATAAAGACCCCGGATTTAGTCTCATATATTAAAAAAGGGAAAATAAGATGGATGGTTCATGTGCATTGGAATGGATCAGGAAAGAATAGCAAGGACGGTAATGGAGGAATGCCTGGATGGTAGAAGAGGAGAGGTAGACCCAGGCTACGGTGGCTTGAAGATGTCGAGGCTGACTTACAGCTTTTGGGAGTGAGGAGATGGAAAAGGCCTGCAGAGGATTGCTCTGAGCGGAGGAGAATTGTTGAGGAGGGCAGGGTCCTTCATGGGCCATAGCCCTATCCGAGATAGATGAAAGAGAAGATTATTCTTCAAATGGTATTCTTTTTTCATCAGTTACTTGTTAATGAATAAAAACTTATTTACTTCAGGACATTTGAGGAATTCAGAAAAGCAGATTGGCACCATCAGCACAAAAATAATAAATTATTGTAATTTTCTGGTTGATTTGGAATAGTGACTTATGTTTCTAGATAATATAATTGGGTATTGATCGTTCTAAACTCACCAGTTACTTTCTGTAATCATTTATTTTTTACACTTTTGGCGTCCAGAATCAAAAGAAATTTCAGAATTGATTTTTTAACATTTTTCTTTAGTTTAGTCAAGCAATTTTGTATAACTTGGCACTTTGTAGCCTTATTTCTCATGGTTTTAGTCTAGTTTTGGACCTGAAGTTTTGGAGCTTAAAGCATTGCTTGACTAAACTAGCAAAAATGTAAAAAAGTAAATTTTTTAAATTTGGAGTCATCCGCTTTTCATCCTGAATACCTCACTCGATCATATTATTCATTAAATTAAATGAACTAAAAGTTATATGAAACCATATGACTTATCATTCATCTTTTATTAAGGATTTCTTTGCTTGAGTTATATGGATCTTTTGAAGATACTAACAAAACACTTGAATTTTGGATAGATTCATACAGAAAGCCTTCATGATCAGCAAATGATTTTCAAGAAGAAAAACGATTTTAGGTAGAGGTGTAACAATAGATGTTACCACATGAGTGGATGTGTTAAGGCTGGCACTTGATTTTGTACCTCACTATTGATATCAACTAAGTTATTTTTATTTATATGTGCATGGTCAAAGAAGTGTACAACAAAATTTTACTGTGATGAATTAGGCATTTTATCTGCAACCATCACAAATTGGAAAAATTATTTAAGAGACGTATGTGCCGATACATTTATAAAGAAGCTGATCATTATTAGGGGTCCTAAAAAAAAACACATTGGAAATCAACAAATTTTGCCTCACCAGAAGACACAATGTTGGAAAGGTATATCCACCAGAGTTTTGTTGTACCATTACAGGTTCTGATATAAAATTGAATCACTATGATCCGTTCTGTTTTTATAAAATGATGTAGAATCTGGCAAAAGAACATTACTGGATTGTATTTGTGCGAATTTTGTGGCTTTTTGGATCTTTTTCAAGTAATTCTTGAAAAAGTATGGGAGTAGGATAAATCATTTAATCTGGGGCTCACCCAACTTCTATAAAGTGGATAATCTTGATTGGAGGGGGGGACCTGGTGGTTGAGCATAATTTCAGAAATAGCAACTCCCTGCACAACAGTTGTCTTAGAAACAGTACAGTTTCTATTATGTACTGAACCCATTATCCTTCATGGTTTGTAGTCGTAAAGGTTTTAAAAAAAAATAAATATAAATATTTTAAATTCATATAATTTTTTTTTGTAGTCATTTTAAAGTAACTGTGACTGCTGAATGTAACTGGTGGGTGTAGAACAAAAAAAAACCCACGTGCTTATGAACGAAAAAATATTTTTTTTAGCAGTTCTTATGCACAGTTTTGGAGTAGTTAATTTATTTTCAATGGTTCTTGATTAATGTTTGAATCTAGATTTTTATTTATTTTTTTAGAGGATTCTGGAGTAAAATTTGTATATATATTTTTTCAACATTTTACAGTGTGTAAAAGAAAGAAAAGAATGCAGAGGTCAACTAAACCTCTCATTCATATTAGAAAACTAAGGTTAGCTTATTTATTTAGTATTTAATAAAAGATTGTTTTAATTTGTGTTATAATTCACATAAGTAATCCAAAATGTTCCAACTTGCCTTTATCACCCAGATGGTTCCATGTGCCTTCTTCCCACTCTTCATAGCCTTTGTTTTCCTTGGGTTGATAATTATATTTATTTTGCTTATCCCCTCCTTTAAGATTCTAATACTATATTTTTAGGATCACATTGGTGTTTTCAAGTGCACCATATTGTCTGTGATCGCTGATAACTGAGAAACATAACTGAGCTGAAAATTTTGTACGTGAAATGGAATTTCCTCACATTTTCCCTTGCTTCCATCAAGGTCACAACTAAGACCAAAATAAATAACTATGAATCCAGACTGAATTTACATTGTACTATTGACTTAATTCAATATCTGTTGAGCATTTATTGGCATTTATTTGACATCCCACATTCTGATTGCACGTTAATAGTGGATTACTATATAACTACCTCTGTGTGTGTGTGAATAGATTCATCAAATCTTTCTGATGGTTTTGACTGTGAAGTAAATTTCCTTGCCAACGTTTCACTAGACATACTGTTAACTTTCTCAGGGCTTAATCCGAAACTGAAGTTGTCCTTCTATCTTTGGGTATTTATACCTGTTTGGGTCCAAGGGTGGAGCCTATTCTTCCATTTATTATTATTTATTTTTTTTATGTTACCAATGGCTTAGCTTGGTTCAATTAGAATAGCTGTGTCAAGTATCTGTTGAAGATTGCTACTGCAAATGCGTTGGCAATTGACATTCAGAAACTTGAGAAAGAAGGAGTCATAGGAAACGCAAAAATAAAAGCTTCTGTATAATTGAGAAAAAAATATTTTATATCAATTAATTGTTTTATATACCTTTTTATTATAAAAAAATAATAATTTAAGCTAGTCTTAACATTCTAATTTATGAACCTAACATATTCCTGTATGTTTACTACATATCAAATAATGTTATTAAAAAAATCATTAACATATAAAAACAAACATATGAAACAAAGGAAGACTAGTAGTTTATATAAATATATATTTACAACAAAACACATTTACCTACTTTTACTAAAGCGAAATAAATCATTTTAAAGTGATTAATAATAATCAATTTACAGTTGTAGCGATACTGATTATCCTCCACAAGAGACTATAGTTTACTCCAGTAGAGACTAAAATAGCTTTGTTTCTCATGTTTTTTCAATTAGTGTATCATTGAAACTCTGATTTTTAGAAGAAATGAAACTTATGTACAACATCTGTAATGGCAAAATTATAAAGTTAATTTTCCAAAAACACTAGTGCATAATACTATAAAAATATTTGATAACTGTTTGCCATCACTGGACTCTAATGGTTATAATACTCTGATGTTTGCAGCATAATTCAGCTCAGAATAGTAAAAATTAAGTGAGAGAGAAAGTTACTTGAATAGCATTTAAATTCATTTCAGGGTAAATTAAATCTAAAATAGGGAAAGAAAATTTTGCTAATCTGAACCAAATTACTCTGAATATACATTATACATAAACAGTACACATTCTGTAACCTAGCTAAATTTAAATTAATTTCAATAACCCAATTATTTAGGTGCTTAAATATTAACAATGTAAATTAAATATCAATAATATATGCAATTATATTTAAATTACTTTTATTAATTGAATTTTCTGTATATTTAATTTTAAATTATATTGCCTTGAAATCTACTATATTATAGAAAGTGTACCGTATATCAAAACCTTGTACAATAGAAATAATTATTAAATTATAATAATAAAAATCAAGTTAATTAAAAAACATAACATTAATAATAAATAATTTATTAATGGTATATCATAACTGATTCAGAAAAAATAAATAAAAATGTTACATTTTACAATCAACATCACAGCTAAGTAGGGTACAGATTGGTAACTTATAGTTCCTTCATAGTCAGGACCTCAATTTCTATGCATCACACTTATACAATATTATTTGGTATAAAATATTATAAATATTTATGGCTTTCAGAAAAAGAATAGAGGCAGAGAGAGATAGTGAGAGAGAAAAAGAGATAGACAGGCAGAATATATTATTTTTCTTATAATATCTAAGGGTGACTTAAATACGAAACATCTTATACTTCATGTGCATAAGTGTGCACAATTAAATCAAACATTTAAAACTTTTGAGCTTCAAACGATTTGAGATTGAATCATTAGCTAGTCCCATAGGCAGCTTTGACTGACAATTTGACAACCACATGTGCATGTCTTTCATTATGTTTACAATAATTAGCTATCTTTAGAGTATATTTCACAGTTCACAACAATGTCTATTCTATATATAATTTTGAATTTAGGTTTAAAAAATATAAATGGTTTCTTTACAAGCATAAATATTCATAACAGTTTTAAACATCTTATGTTCAAATATAATAGATATACTTCAAAATATTTAACTAGATAATGAAATATACATATTTATACAGCTATTTTATGACTATGAAAATCTTATCACAAAGCTCATTTCTATCCTATTCATAAGTCATTCAAAATAGGTTGATTTGAATACAATATATACAATGAATTATTTATTATGTAGGATGTATTCTGTCACAAAAAATAAAATAACTCTTGGATTTATTTTGACAAATGTAAGATGTGACAAATGGTAGTAGAAACAGTCCTACCAGAGTAGAAAAAATAAACAAGCATTCATATTACTTTTATCAGTTTATTTTTTCAATATTAAGTAACATTGCTAAACAAAACTATCTGTATTTGTCTAAAAAAAGCAATACATTTTAGATTGAAGCAAATTGTAAGGAAAACAATAAAAATATAACATTAAGCAATAAACGTATTTAATATCTATTGATAATCAGGCCAATATATTTTTTTTATACTCAGTTTAGATCTCTAATAGGGCTCACAGAGTATTGGGTTATTATCCCTTATTAAAATCTTAAGGCTGTTAGCTATTTATTTTTTTAAAAATAGAAATTATTCTTTATTATTCATCGTTTTCAATAAGACTAATGCGATCTAGTCATCCTTCAATATTCTGAGCCAATTAATATTCGGATGATTTTTGTTTGTAATCAATACTTTTGCTGGCCTAATCTACTTCACTAAGATTCACTCGATCACTCAATTATTCACTTAAACTAAAGAAAAAATATTAATAATGCAAAATGTATATTTAAAAAAAATATTTTATACATTTTTTTCATTAAATATTTATATAATATTGAGAAAGGAACACAATATTTGAACTCTTTAACTCTACTATAAAGTAAAAAAAAAAAGGATTTGATTATTTTATTGATAATCAAATTTTTTTAATGACTTTTCATATGGGCATAATGTTTAAGGTGTATATATATATATATATATATATATATATATATATATATATATATATATATATATATATCATTTCCAAGTCTATTTGAACCTTTTCCAAGTCAACTGTAACCTTTTCCAACTCAAATGTAACCCTTTCCAAATGAGTTGAAACCCTTTCCAAAGCAATTGTAACGCTTTACAACTCAATTGTCACCCTTTTTTATTTCAAATGTAACAGTTTCCATTTCAATTTTCACCCTTGAAAATGTTTTGAAAATTTACCGTTACCGGGAATGGGCGAAGTTAAGGCCTCAGAACTCAATGGGATAAATCATGACAGTATTTTTAATTTTGTTATTTTCAAAACTATTATAGGGATAAAGCAGTAAACGAATGAAATTAATACAATCTTTGAACAGCAATGATCTCTGTTATTAAACATAAATAATTATTCCTTTTTGAAGGAACCCATTAAAAAAAATAAAAATGAAAATCTATTTTTTTCTGAGAAAGTAAAACTAAGTAAACTGAAGCTATAAACAGTTTCTTTCTCCGACTTCGCAAAAATAAAAACTCATAGCAAAATTATCACCTCAAATAAAAACTTCTTGGACCCTGAGGAGAAATAAGAGAAGTTCTTTTGGTTTGCTTACCTCCACTCACGCTGTCACTCAAGTGTTGGAAGAACTTGAATTTACAGTGAAATATCTCTCACCTTTTCACCTATGTTAAATCCAGTGTAAAAAGCATTTTCAAAAATAAAATTAGTAGCAAGAAATATTCTTAGTGAGGGAGGTGAGCACAATTTGGTCGAACTCATTGCCCGAGCTGTAAATGGAAGAAGCTCCACAGACTGCAACAATTATGTTGTGGACATGATACTCCAGCTTCCTGCAGCAGCAGCTGGAAATTCAATGCATTGAAGGTGCTGATATTTTTAATTCAAATTTTCGCTAGTTAAATGAACAGTGTTATTTTACTTTCTCCTTAGGAATAAACACTTTTTTTAAATGTGATATTTTTTTTTCAGTTTACGTTTTTCATTTTTTATTATTATTTACTTCTTGAGAAAAAAAAAATCAAATTTTTGTTTTAAATTTTTTCCTTAATTTTTTGCAAAGAATATTATTATGTTTATTTTGTTATTATCAAAACTATGAAGATACTGTTGTTAAGTTCAGATTACATGTTTTTACTTTATTAAAATAAACTTTCTCAGAAACAAAAAATCAAGTATTTGTTTTTTTAATTATTTCCCTCATTTTTGTCCTAACAAGAGTTATGAAGAAAAAGGTTGTGATGATTTTATCCTGGCAAATTCTGAGGCCTTAACTTTGCCCATCCCCGGAGACGGTAAATTTTCAAAACATTTTCAAGGGTGACAATTGAAATAAAAAGGGTGACAATTGAGCTGTAAAGCGTTACATTTGCTTTGGAAAGGGTTTCAACCCATTTGGAAAGGGTTGGGTTACATTTGAATTGTAAAGGGTTGCTTGTGACTTGGAAAGGATATCATTTGATTTGTAATAGGTTACAGTTGACTTGGTAAACTCACACATATATAGATATAGATATGAACTGAATGAAATGATCTCTGAACTGAAATAATTTGATTATAGCTTCTCAGTTATTTTCAAAATAGAAAAGCAATAAATTTCATGTTTAATCTCACAGAAGAATACCATAACATTCAATAAAATCAGGAGTCCTTGCGATTAAAACCATACTTTTCTAAGACTACATCAAAATAAAATCCAAGAGTACTATCTTTTTACACGGTTAAGTAAATAATGACTGAATCATAACTAATTTTGGAATAATTATTATAATAATAATTTTATATTTATCCTTGTATCTTTAAGTTCTGATTCAGAAAATAATGAAGCTTAAATTAAATTAAAACTAACTAATGGTTAACTTTACTTTTTTATTTTTTTACTAGTACCACGAGAATTTAATATTTTTATAGACTCTTAACAATATAACAATCACAAATACCCATATACATACAAATATACATAAATCAATATTATTAGCAATTCCTAAAGTCATTTAAAGTAGATGAGACTTTACTCTCTATTTTAATATATAACATCCTAACAACTAAAGTAGGTTGGTAGTGGCATTATATATCAGTGACGGATGTATCATATATATTTTTAGTGGCTCTCAATAATTTAGCATGAATTAGAAAATAATTATGGACATTAAAAAGAATAAAATAATCGGTAATGTTTTGATCCCATCATAATAGATACTATTTTATAATTGCAGCATTTACTCTATATCTATTTTGAATTATGTAGAGGTCTGAAACATTTTTTAAACAAAAAAATGAATAAAGATAAGGAATAATAACCAGTTTTAATTTAATAATGTATACATATTTATAATTTAAACAGACAGTAAACTCTCACTCTCCTAAATTTTGGCCTACTTTGGACCACAGGAAATAATTGACTCAAAATTCTCTCTCTGATTATATACTGTGTTTAATTAAGTATTGAAGGATAGAAAAAAACTCACAGAAATGACTAAATTTATTTTAAAGACATAACACTCCATAATATAATTTTAACATAACTTACAGACCACCCAAAGTATTTCTAAAGCTGTCCAAGTTCCGTAAACAAGACACCCCGACCGCGCAATATCGAAAAATGTTCTGTGAACTGATACAATCTTTACCACACCACACTGCAATATATACAGATGGCTCAAAGTCTGATAACTCAACTGGATCTGCCTTTATTACGCCTAATTCAACCCATTAAAAAAAACTACACTACCTCTGCAACGTCTATACCGCCGAACTAAATGCCATAGCATCCGCTCTACATTTCTCCATGACAAATATAGAAACCGAAAATATAGTAATAATTTCCGATTCAATGAGCGCCCTCCAGGGATTGAACAATATGTACTCACACAACCTCATAGTCCAACGTATTCACGAATATCTAATGATGCTAAATCACATAAGCAAAAAAATATTCTTCATCTGGGCCCTGGGACATGTGGGTATTGTCGGGAACGAGATGGCTGACAAAGCTGCTCGAGCAGCTCTAACCCTCCCAGGTAAAGGCACAGCTATTCTAACCACCCAAGAACTTGCTCGCCCCCTTAAAGAATGTATAGACAATAGATGGCAAGCAATGTGGGATGAAAGTTCAGCCAGTAAATTGAAATATATAAAAAGGGAAGTAAAGCCTTGGGCTACATCTAATCGTAGTAAACGCCATGAAGAGGTGGCTATTGCTCGCCTTAGAATAGGACACACACGGCTTACCCACGCACATCTCATTACAAGGGATGCACCACTGATATGCCTTAGGTGTAATAAAAATCTTTGCATCAGACATATGTTTGAGGAATGCTACTCCTATAAAAAAATACTAAATCAGCTCAAAATACCACCCGATGTTAGAAAAGCACTTAGAGGCAGCAAATCTGAAATAGACAAAGTGGTGAAATTCATTAAAAACTGTAAATTAAATAACCAATATTTGATCCTCCATTCTCCCTGCTATAGATCCATTTGTTGTTTTTTCCGATTGTTTTATTTCCTTATTATAGATGTATTATTTATTAGTATGTGTGTGTATATGAATATTTTATTTATTTATTTTTTATTTTTTTTAAAGATAAATAATTATAAAAATCAAAAATCTACAGGCGTTGATGACCCTAGGGTTTTACGCCTTTAAGCAACAACAAACAAACAAACAAATTTATTTTAAATAAATGAATATTTGATATGTTCATTATGGTATATTCTTTAATCATGATAAATTAATAAGCAGATAAAGGTGCTGGTAAAATGATAAAAGAAAGGTTTTCATGATGTTGAGCATTGCATATCAACTATCCTTTAGTTTCTTATCATTAAAGAGGTGCTTAAATATCCATTAAAAACACTTATTTCCCCAGTGAACATTATTCCATTTGCGCATTTGTGGAAATGAGCTCATTATAACCATGGTTGTATAAAGAAAAATGTACAATGCAAAAAAAAAGAAGAAAAATAAGGAGAAATAATAAATAAGCGATGCAAGCTTATTTATTTTTTATTTTATCAGTTTATAGTTTTTGATTGTTGAGGTTCTAGTCAGGAGCATATTTACTGTATTACGGTCCCACAAGCACTTTCTGAAGCAGCTCAAAATCTCTATTTTATAGAGAGGCATATTATATTGTTAAAATTTAAGCAAAATTTTTAAATTTCTGTGTATCTACTTGAGTTTTATTTTGCAGCTACAAATTTATTTCAATCCAAAGATATAATTCCACTCGAATTTCATTCTCTCATGCATGTGCTTATTTCAAGATTAAAAACTATGTTGTTCACTTAAAGCAGCTAATGTTTTGGTGTAGCTAAATTTTGACTTTTTACTTTGTATAAAATATTTTTAAGTACATCTTTAGATAACAGTGATAGCATATAAGTTGCTATGGTACCATTAATGAACTATCACTGAAAATATACCGTTTTGGCAATGGGGTTAAGGGAGAGTTTACTGTTTGTTTTTTCCTAAAAAGGAAATTATTTTCATGATTTTTATAAAATTTACATTCAGAGGATTATTAAGTTAAGAATTCTTAAAGGAAAAGTAAGTTGTAAACACAAAAATAGAGAAGCTTTGATAGTCAACATAGTTCTCCTTAAATAGATCGCAGATATCCTTGTTAAACCGACCTGCAGTTTATACAAGGGGGACAGTTATCTCCTCACTCTTGCGCTATGCAAGGCTGAGACGGTAAAATTTCTTGTCAGCAGCCGTTCCTGAGGTTCGCCGAAGAGATTTCGTTTGATTCAATCCATTTTACCAGGTCCAATGGCATTTCTGGCTTGGCGTAACCTCCTGACTCCGGGCTCTTCTCACTGGACATTATCTCACGAATCAAATCTTCTGATTCCACTTTCAAGAGTCGCTGACGACATATTGCAATCGCCAAAACAAAGTCATCTGTTGGGGAGACGAATCTATGCTCCATGTAGATACTCGATCCTTCCCAGTATATTATCTGGAAAAGATTATTTTGCATTAATATAAGGTTTATATGAAAAAAATATATTAATAAATTACCTATGAATTATCTAGATGGATCCATGATAAATTAATCCTAAACTTATAGTAAATGATTAAACATCTTTTGTACATTATTGAGCAGTGACTGAAAGTATTTAAGTATGTACAATTCGAGGACCACAACCATAAATTATTCACCGAGAATGTAGTTTGCAATGTTTTCTGTGAATGATGATGGTGAACTAAATGTTTGGGTGCCAAAAAACTTTGCACTTTTCCAGTTTTTCTATCAGAAGCATTCATCATCCAGAAAATTTTAATTTGACCTGAATTGAAGCATTTTAAATTATTTGATGTATGATTTTTTTTTTTATAAATTCTAAATTTGAGTCTGAAGTTAGCTGAAAATTGGCAGTTGGATTAAGCAAATTTAACATTTCGACTGAAAAAAAAATGAAGAATAATTTAAGTTATTGAACATTAAAGTCTGTATTTTTGGCACATTTTTTTAATTTTACTATGGTATACTTGATATAGTTTAGGACACGCTTGAGCGTGGTCTAGGACAATTTATCTCCGACACAACCGTTGTCCTAGAAACAGTACAGTCTCTACCACGTACTGAACCAAAGATTATTCATGGGCAGTAGTGGCCATAGCAGTAGTATATGGTTTTAAATTAGATTATGGCTAATCGGCGGATGCTACAGTGTGAGTCCCAAAGTCCTGCCTCTCCACGTATATTTAAGATAGTTGCTTAAAGGTTAGTTTTTAAAATCTTCAATTTTTCAGCTAAATCTCTTGCTCTAGGATCCGAGACATCTCAGTGGTTCGCCAGTGACGTAGTAGCATAACAATGCACTATGCCCTTCAAGATCGCGGGTTTGCAGACCGGCAGTTGGCCCTAGGATATTAATTCAAAGGGAGTAAAACATTCTTGACTGTGCCGTGCTTCGGAAGGTACGTAAACGCCTATTCGATGCCAGGTACTCGTTAAAGATTTCTGTCTTAATTATACCTGTATAGTAAAACTTTAGGACTCCCTCTGTAGCACCGTCAGATTAGCCATGGCAGCGTAAAGTAACGTTAAATAAATAATTAAAAGGCATAACGAACCCGAATGCTCCCCCCACCCATCTGTGCTTACAAACCTCCATCCACGGAGCACAACCCAAGCCCAAACCCGCCAGATCACACTTAACACAATCCTCCCACCTACGCCTCGGTCTACCCCGGAGACCCTTCCCAATCTGTACTGCGCCTATTAACATCTTAAGGAATTCGTTCGTTACTAAGCCCCGCAACTTTACATGCGCATCTAAATCTTCGCGACGCTATCACCTGAACAATATTTACCGGATGCATGCTTCGCGATTTTGCGTTATGTAATCTCCTATATCCCCAGTGGTCTCATCCTTTTTTTTTTCCTCACACCTTGTTTTCGAATACCTGAAAACGTTCATCCTTCAGTGTTAGCGGCCAAGTTTCACATCCGTAGTGAAGAGATGGAAGGCTGATTGTTTTATAAATTCTAATTTATAGATTTCGGATTATAGAGACATTGTGCCCGAGTCTTAAAAATTCCTAACCTAGGTCTAGACTTCTGAGAAATTTTTGATAGTCTTTGAATCTCAGTTCTTGAAGTTCCTTGTGACCTCCAGGACCAAGGTTAAATATTCTCTTTCGACTTAGCGCTTTGCATTCTAAGAGAACGTAACAGGGGTTTCATCCTCCTCTGTGCACCACCCTTTTTAGTAACGTACTCGAGTGTTAAATTGAATAGTAGAGGTGATAGCGAATCACCTTGTTTTAAACCTGAACGAATCTCAAACTTCTCCGAACAATCATTACCGATTCTATCAAAAGTTAAATAAATAAACAACTGAAATTATGTTGAATTTTTATGAGATTAATAAATTGTATTAATCATGCTTCTATTCCCCCCAAAATATTATTACAAAACAAGAGAGAAGCCAAACGATTTGTATTAAGGACGACTAAAAGCAACAAGCTCGATTCTATCAGACACTTGTGAGTATTCTCAGACTGGGTCGTTCACGAAAACTGACTCACTCCTCGCCCTGTTATAAAGCAGATTCAACGCAAGTGGTTGATGGTATAATGGTTCTCGGCACGTTAGGTAGTAGGATTGTCATTCATCTGGGCTAAGTATCAATTAATTAATCTCCTAGGAGAATATTTGCACGAGTAAAAAAAAGTTCTAGTTTTCGTTGATTTTCCAGCTTCTATTCTAACTTTGAAATGATTTGTTGGTTCTATCGATCAACGTAAACGACAATTGTAAACTAAAAGATATGACTGTAAATTGTTAAACTGATATTTAAAATTGGATATGATAGGAAAGTAATTTATTTTAAAAGCATTAAACATTTTAACATGTCGTCTGCTTTCGATTATAGGATAAAATCTATATTTTTATAAATCAATTAAAATCAATATTTCTCTTCGATTTTAACTCCATGAATAAAAACTATTAATACGGCTGACTTTTGATACAGCTAATGCAGAGAGTAAAACGATACACAATACTAGAATATTTTTTTTAATTCCTTATTATTTTTTTCGTTCAATTTTTAAAGGAAAAAAATATAGTCTATTGATACTAATTTTTATCTGAAATAGTATTTTGTTGAAGTCATCGATTAACTTCTAAAATACGTCAATAAATCATAAAAAACATGTATAAAGGCATTCCATTTAAAATGCCGATATTTTCATAAACTAATATTATTTTTAAGGAATGCGGTTGAAAATAACAATAAATATCGAGGCCTACATTTTCGCAATACTGCTATTTTTCGTGATACATAGAGAAAATATATCAAATTTTCTTTATTTTTTAAGTTTTTATTTTAGTTCTTAAGATTCAGTCAATAATCGTTGATCCAACTTTTGGTGAGATTTAACGAATTTTAATAAAATGTTGTGACTAATCATCCAAAATTGATGAAATGTTCAACACTACATCACTCAATCAATACATCTGTACAACAACATATATACTGCCAATACTGTTCAACACCATGTGAGTGCTGAAAGGTGTTAATAATGAAATGTTATTGACAGGCAAGAAAATAGATTCATGTATATAAGGTATATATAAAATATATATTAAGATCCTTTCTTTCGATGCCATGAACGTAGGTGGCATTGCTAGGAAATATAATGGAAAAGAAGTGAAATATTGCTTAGATGTGACAGTGAAACAAAAGGAAAGGGAAAAGTGACATTTGAACAAGGTTCATGTAGATTTTCTTACATCACTTTGAAAAACATATGTGTGTGTTCACATTACTTTCCTTTACATTTTAGTTGAGTGAAAACATATATGTAATCGTATGATATCCTTTTTTTTTGTATCTCCCACATTATGGAAATTAACCAAACTGTTTAATAATACTAATATGGATAATATAATAACTTTATATCCAGTATTATATAAATCGGCGTTATTTATATAGGTTTCCAACTAACTCCGGTTTCTGTAGACAGGGCATTTTCATCTTTAAAATATATTTTCAGTGGCCATCGGTACAGCTTTAATATTTACTTTTGCATTAAAACTCTTTAGAGTAAATGGTTTATAATAACAGATATAATTTTGTTTATGATTTAAGGTAAAAAATAAAGGTTTGGAAATAACCGTTTTGAAATTACTTCTACTTATAAATATAAAAGTTATACTTTTACTTATAATTATAAAAGTTAACTTTTTGATTCGGTCCCTGGCAACAAGACATACTAAATAAACAGAATGTAGATTTAATATAGTAAATAATAAAGAGGAAGCATAGGTTCTTGTATGTAAGGAAAGATTTATAAAAATCTGAAGGTGAAATATGAAACTGAAAAGAGCAGGGTGAGAGGTAAATGTTAATATTAATATTGAGAAGGAAATGTTTTTTAATAAACTAGGATATTGAAATGTTAATTAATTAAATAAAAATTAAAATATACTACAAATATGAAACATAAGTAAAAATCCTACATGTTTGGAAAAAACTACTAGGGAGTGGTTCAGTGGTAGAGCACTGAGTTGCCATCCCGAAGGTCCTGGATTCAAATCACGATTGCTGGCAGACTTTGATTTAATCTGTTAGCGGTCGGAGATGAATCCTTGGTGCTCACCCAGAGCCTCTATAAATTGGGTACCCAAAATAAGGTGGAAATCTGGCGGTTGAGCGTAATCTAGGACAAATCACCTCCCTGCACAACAGTTGTCCAAGAAACAGTACAGCCTCTACCATATACTGAACCCCAGACCCTTCATGAGATGTAGTGGTGCGGGTTTTTTTTCTAGGAAATACTATTAGTGAGCTAGGAATAGGATTAGGACAAATAGAGTGACACAAGTGCCTTCTGGCAGACAAGCTCTGAAGTTGGGTTGATACAGTTTTGACGAGTGATAAAGATATATTTACCCACTCCTTTTATGGTCATAACTCACCAGCAGTAAAAAACAAAAACACCGATTTGTCACTTTAGAAATACTAGTGAGGTATGTAAATTAAACTTTACATAAATGATAATGGAGCTCTTAGTGTTCATTAAGTGCTTTACTATTGACTTAAGTATAAACTTAAATAAGTAGGTGTACGGTCAGGTACCTTAGAAACGATAGAGTAGAAGGAGCAGAGCCTGATGAACTTGCGGTACCGGATAGTGGCTGCACCCTGGACCACAGCACCTCCCTTACCCTGTATCGCCCCGTACAGTCCGGTCCTCTGGTAGAAGTCCGCCCTTGCGAAGTCCAGCTCTCGAAGGAACCGGGCGTTGTTCATGTGCGAGAGCAGGTAATCCACGTCTGTCGTCAAGCAGAGTCCTAAGTGAGCAAAAAGCGATTATTAATTTTAAAGTATTAATAGCAGAAGAAAAGTTGATGAGTCATGGTACTTATACAACCGAAGAATCGTTTGATTAATCAGATACTAGAAGAATCAAATAAGTACTTAGTTGTTATAAGAATCACGTAACCAATTAGATACTGTAAGAATCAAGTAAGTATTACACATATTTAGTATAATTACCCATTGCATTCCAAATAAAATAATAAGACAAATATTCATTTAGAAGACAAAACAAACGTATTGATAAATAATATTCATTAATATTTTTTATTTTCTTACAGCATAGCAAATCAAGTAAGTATACAGATACTAATGGGGTGTATAAAAAAAAATGACCGTGTCACCTTCCCCATGGAGAGAAGATGGCGAATAACAGTACCTTTCGAGACACCACACTCCCTGGCAAGTTCGCGAGTACTTGTGGACGGATTTGACTCAACAGCTTCCTTCAGAACCTCATCAATATCCATTAATGGTCGCCCGAAGCCCTTCTTCCTTTCCAACGTCGTATCTCCATTAAACGCCGCGCTGTGCGCTGGTCAAGGACCCCTTCCCCTTCATATTTAATAGTTTTACGAGCTGCCTCAGCGGCTGTGAAATTTTTTTAACCAGTAATGTCTTAAAATTACGAGAATTTCGTAGGACACTGTCATGTTTCTTCTTTGAAATAAATAACTAAACTGAGGCTTTTTTTGAAGAAGTCCAGCGTTAGTAAACAAGCTTAGAGAATGCTCTAAAGGGATTATTAAGTGTTGGTAAATAATAAACGACATTAAAATATTTACATATTTACAGACTCTGGAATTTGATAAAACGGTCATTTTTTTTATACGCCCCATTAAAAGAATCAAGTACTTAGATTCAATTAGAATCGATTTAGTACTTAAGTACTATAAGAATGAAATAATTACTTAGGAAGGAAAACAATTATGTAAGTATGTACTTAGAAACTAAAAGAATAAAATAAATTCATAGATACTGAAATAATCAAGAAAGTACTTAGATACTAGAAGAATGAATTAAGAACTTAGTGCCTAGAATGATAGGAGATATATTTAGGAGTGCAAACTGAGTCAAGTGGTATCCACTTGAGATCGACGGTTGACAGAAGAAAACAAATTTTTTTTTCACATAACCAACCTAGAACTTCGGTTGGGGATTTTAGAGTCTGACCATTTATATACTAAGCTAAACCATATTTTTATCGATAAAACGAGATGCAGTTTACATGAGAAAAAAGATACTTAGGAGAAAGAACAATAAAACGGCCTTTTATATACTGGCAGTTAAAGGTACTGTCATTGCAAGATCTAGTTTTCAATACATATACCTACCTGTTTTGGTATTAAAACTTTAATATGGTATTAATAATACCAAACAATAATATCAAAATGAAGTGACCAATATAAATTGCGCAAAAATGAATAGGAGTACCACTAATTTTGTTGTATTTACTTTGCCTAGGATTTTAATATTATTTTATTATAAAAATAATTAATATTTATTATAAATTATACTACATTAAATATTGTAAAGTGTAAAAGTTTCCATAATAATATAAATGCTAGGTAAAGTATAGAATAGAATAGAAAAATAATTTTATTCCGGGACCACGTCCCTTAAGAATAATAGAAATGCACAAAATTAAATAAATAAATAAATAAATATATATATATATATATATATATATATATATATATATATATATATTTATTTATTTATATATATACAACAAAATTAGCAATATCCGTATTTATTTTTGCACAGAATAGTTTGATCGGGACTGGTAATCATAACAAATTAAAATTGCATTTTCCTTATAAAATTTAAAGTAGTGATAGTTCTGGATGAGGCTAATTATGCCACTTTATAGAGATGTTATCTTTAGCTGTTATTATTATTGTATTAAGTTTTATTTTATATCATCATAGCTAATATGGTTATTTACTATGTTAAACTTTGCACATGTGGTTACAATTAAGAAATCAATGACCAATTAGTTTTTTCGAAATGGCCAAGGTTGAGGCAGTCTCTGAATACAAATGTTTCGTTTTGAAACGATTAACTTTCTATTTCTATTCTAGCACTATCTCATTACAACAGTTGTGCAGGCTTTTAAGGGTAATTGCATTTGTAAGCGCATTGGTTTATTATTATTAATTATGATCTGCTTTCTCAATTAGATTATTTTAGATTTTTAAAAAAATGTATTTATTGAAATTTACAACTGTATACTGAATACATCAAGTAAATATAATGAAAGATAAATCATGTCCTGAGATATAGGCAAGTAGAGAAACTACTCAGTGGTAGTACTCAAATAAAAACTTAGAAGATCACGCCACACAGTGGAACGAGCGTTAGGGAGGCCTGGACATTCATTAATATCTCCGCTTCTGGTTCTCCTAGAATAAGTCTATTGCTGCGGTTTTAAAGCTTTTTGAATGGACTATTTAATTATATGATAAACAGGATCAAATATTTTAGGGGAAACGTGTAAAAATTCTAGATTTGATATTTCGATGTTAGAAAATTTGTTATCTAACATTGTACCTATATACTACAAGAATGGGTACAATACAGTATTCTATGGAAAGACAGATACATAGGCATTAAATAAAGTTATACAAAGGAAAAAGTAACAAACCAAATAATTTAATTATTAAACAAAATGAATATAATAATTGATAATTACTTATGTTAGTTAATACACTAGGTATAATTGATACATCAAAATTATAATAAATGTAGGTGCTTATATAAAATTGTTTTATTTAAATAACGAAATAAAAATTAAAAAAATAAATAAATAAAAATTAAAAAACTTGACGATTTGTTGTTGGACTATTGCACCGCACCTATGTGCACCATTACACATATGTCGTTCAAATACCACACTCACTTTGTATTGTATACTCAGTAGTATTTAACTTTGCTTCAAAAGTGAGGTCCTTGAAAAACTGAAAAAACACTTTTAGCCATATTTCTTTAACCACTTGTAATATTCCCATCAAATTTTTTTCGTTCAAATATACTTCATTGCGCTCAAAATCATCGGGCTTTTGAATTTTTTTCACTATGTTTTGATGCCGAAAAAAAATTCGTCAAATCCACAAAAAACTCAGCTTTTTGGATAAAAAACTAGAATTTCTCAGGAAACTGTGCGTGATAGACAAAATCTGACTTCAAATTCGTGTTCACCACATCTGATAACAGTAAGAAAGCATGTTTTGGTTTGAAGGAGGATTTTCGTGCAGAACAGTGTAATTAATTGGGAGCTTAGAGCGTTTGTCTAGTAAATGTTGAAGTAGCCTGAGCATTTTAGTAGTAGAATAAAATCTCAATTATGTGAGATTACCCCTTATGAATAGCAAAGTAAAACAAATAAAATAATGATAATAATTTATCACTACAGCCCATTAAAAGTCTTGGGTGCACTACATGGTATAAAGAGGTAAGCAGTGAGGTAATATCCCGCAGTTCTAGCTCATTCGCCCCCAATTAGGTTAGCAACTCAGGATTCCATACACTGAACTGCCCCCAACAAGTTTTCATAAAAATAAAAAGCGAACACGGCTTAACCCATTCGAGACAACGATTTTTTTTCGAACACGGTCCCCAGGAGCGAAATATTTTTTATCTTTAAATTCTTCTAGTCTAGGATATATGGTCCATTTTTTTCACTTGATTAGTATCAAGCTGAATCTTCGTGAATGCCGGAGAACGTTGAAATGTTGGGGATGAAACGCCCAACAATTTCCTGTGCGAAAATTCTCGATTGTGGTAGCTAACAGAGGTAGCAAGGATAAAATATGTCAATTTGATGATTCTCAAAAATTTATTACTAACTAGTTTTTTTTTTTGTTAAATCTCAAGATAATTATCTAATTTATTTGAAAAATTATTTTTCCTGCAAAATGTATGGTTTGATCAAAGAGCCCCCTCCTTCCAATATGTATCGATAACGAAGTCAAAAAAGAAGAAGTAAAAAAAAACAGTTGGTTAGTAATCATTTTTGATGACCTCGTTATCGATACACGTTGGAAGGAGGGGACTCCTTGATCAAACCATATATTTTGTAGGACAAATATTTTTTCAAATAATTTAGATAATTATCTTGAGATTTAACAAAAAAAAAACCAGTTAGTAATACATTTTTGAGAATCATCAAATAGACATATTTTATCCTTACTACCTCTGTTAGCTACCACAATCGAGAATTTTCGCACTGGAAATTGTTGGGAGTCTCATCGAAACGAAGCTATTCACGAAGATTCAGCTTGATAGTAATCAAGTGCAAAAATGGACCATGGATCCTGGACTATTCATCTATATAAATAAAAATGAATCACCAAGTGTGTTGCTAAACGCTAAACTCGAGAACGGTTTTCGGTTAATTTTTTTCTTATTTTTGTTAAGGTCCAGAGAAGGGTCTTATGGAGATAAAAGACGTAAAAATTGCGAGGAAAATAATAAAAACAACACTTTTCTTTTCCCATACAAACCACTCTGTTCCCAGCTGTGTATCGAAATAAATACAAATGAATCGCCAAATGTGTTGCCAAGTGCAAAAACACGAGAACGACTCGACCAATTCGGTTAATTTTTTTTCCTTATTTTTGTTAAGGCCCAGAGAAGGTTCTTGAGGAGAGAAAAAATGTAAAAATTGCTAGGGAAATAATAAAAACAACACTTTTCTTGATCCCTTGATAAAAAATAACAGTTCAGTGAGGAAGTCTATTGTAGAACAGTTACAAATTTTATTTCATCAACACAATCAATTGAATACATGGTGTAAAACTGCACTGGATGTTATGCCATCTGGCAATCATAAAGGTGTAATCAGAGCTGGTAAAACTTCTGTAGGAGAACATGCGAGATGTTTCAATGTACCAACAATCGATGAAGTTGCCATTTTAATTGTTGGAGAAAATTTGGATGCCCTTTGTTTTAGGGAAATAGGGCAGAACGACAGCCGGGACAGCTAGTTTTTAATAAAAAACATGTTTACTATCGAAATCACCCAATTTGTAAGCGAATTCACATAAATAAGATCATTGCACGCCGGGTGTGTAGCCCGCTCCTCGGAAAATTGCTAGGAGTGGATTGAACACCGTGTGTGCAATGTAAGGTAAAATGAAACTACATCATAAAAAAAATTATAAATATTTATATCAAAAATAGTTAGATAATATAAAATCGTCATTCTGCTTTCAATAATAAAGAACAGAATATAATACAAAGACAATTTTTTAAAGTAGTAAAAAGTAAAAAAAAAGGTTTTAAGATTTTTCGGTAGGCAGTAACACCAATGTCAAATTTTGTTTTCCTGTACCTTACAGATTTCATTAGTTCAAGAAAAATCTTATTTCGACGACTAGTTTATTCAGAATAACTGATAATTGCACATTACTGTTATTGCACACACTGTGTCTAGGCCGTCTAGTAGTCTCGGAAATCAATTGCACACACAGTGTCCAATCGGTCTCGAATGGGTTAAGCACTGAGAGATAGGAGATAAGCACGAAGGTGAAGGAAGGATGTTACTATATTTTTTTCTTTTGCACAGTAGATTTTGAATTTATTGGAAATTTCTATTTCTTTTATTTTATTATGAATATAAGTAAGGATTTTAAGTGGAAGTTTAAAAAACTCCATAGAAAGTCCGACAATGGTCTGCTAATTTAAAGGACGAGACTAATAATAATAATTAACTTTAAATGAAAGCAATAAAATCTCTTAGGTAATTAAATTCCAGGCTCGACATAATTAATAACAAGTCATCATCATACAGTAATAACTTAATTACTGACACACTTTAAATTATTTCAAAAGACATTCCAGAAATTATTTATTAGCCTCAATCGATTAAAGAGATAACTTTCTTTTATAAATAGAGAAAATATCATAATAATGGTATTTTTTACCTCCTTAAAAATAATTTTAATAAGTTTAAAGTAGAAATATTCGCCTGTAATTAGCTATTTATCATCTATTTAACATTCTATAATTTCAACATAAATAAAATTGTCTAGTAGACATTGCAAAAAGACAATTTCTTCTATTTTTAATCGATCAAATATTCAGTGCCCCATTTTCAAGAGACTCCCATGTTAATGTTTAAGTTTATGGCAGGATAATTGTTTGTTATGTAGGGTTACCCTCCTATGCCTGTATTTATAGCGGACCATAGGTTAAATTAAGACGACAAAAATTATTTGGAAAGTATTTTTTGTTCATAATTTAAAAATTATAAATTTTATGAAAAGCTTTATGTAGTAGAATCTTATATCTTGTATAATTACAACTTTTATATATAAATATTAATATAGTATTGATAAAAAATACAATCTTAATTGTATCCGTGTTACCTATGACGTTTACATATGACGTTTTGGGATTCGTAAAAAAAATTACTTCAGTTTAAATTAACTAAATTATTTTTTTTTCAAAATACACCAGGACTACAGTACAATATTAACTCCTGGAAAATGTTTGATGGTCTTTCGAAAGTTAATTTAATTTAATGAATTTCTATGTAAGTTAAAAAAAAAAAAACAACCCTGAAGTAGCCAAGACAAATTGGACATTCAACTTGGAGTACTACAGGAACCCATTTTTAAATTTCCAATAACTCAAAAATTAAAAAATTTCAATTGTCCAGAAACGTAATTAAAAAATAAATAATAAGAGCAATATTTAACTTTGAACACGATGCGTTTGTGAGAGTTTCAACATCGAATTATGCTACACACGACTTATGATGAGAAATACTAAAAAAATACCAACAAGTTTCCAGTTCGTCTATAGATATTTTTTAGCTATAGATTAAGATAAAATTCTGTTACTAGGCTGTCTTAGCAGGAACCTCGCTTGGCTGTCTTAGAACTATTCTGGTCTATGGAATGTAATTGGAGTGGGGTCTTTAAAATACACAAGAATCAAATGGTTCAATTCTAACAATCCATAATTTTGAAAGCAAATTGATACCTGATTAAAAAAATAAATGGAATTAACATCGGATGTAAAACAGATTTAAAATGACACTCTAGTAACATAGACAACTGTTAATGGTATTTAAATGTTATTGTATTTGAATGAGTTACGGTCTAGACGTTTTGGGCCGATAAGATTATTTTTTCTCTAGTACCTTAGGTCAGGAATCGGTAGGCATATAGTAATTACAAATAATTTAATTACATATAATTAATTAAACGTTAATCACGTCATTGGCACAGCCTAATCAAAACTACACATCTTACTCTTTCAGAGACAATAAGTATTTTCGTCCGCTAGAAAACATCTTGACAAAGCTGTCCCTGAACAACGGAGGATTGATCAGTATTGTGATCACAAAGGACATAATGAAACCACTGGTTGTCATTCATGAGGCTGCGTGCCACTTCAAGCTGCAATAACACTCCCCCTTTTCAATGCCTTCTTTATTCCAGTTCACCGATTTTCGATAATTAATTAAAAAAACTTTAATGAAATTTGAATGCCTTCAATACTGAGTGACCTGAAAGATAAGATTATTCTAATCTAGTGGTGGCCAACCCCGAAGTCTAATTTTATCACAGATTGAAAAAATAGACTATATACACAGAATAAGCACCATATTAAATTCTGATTGAAGCGAATAATGAGCTCTTCTCTAACATGAACTCTTTACTTCCCGAGTTACACGACGAGTTCAAGTGGCTCCCCCCTCCAATCATTGGGAATATTTCCTCAATGTATTCTTCCTAATAGTTTAATAGTTTCCTAATATCCGTCATTCTTCTTTCCTCTTCGCCATTCAAATATTTGCTTTTCCAACATCTCCTCACTTCAGAAACAGGTGCACCCTAAACTGGCTTAGATGGATCAGGACTACATAAAGGCTTTCCTAGCCCTTTTTAAACTTTTTGTTTTCATTCGCCATTATTTATTTACATAATGTTGTGATTTGCATTATGTAGCCTTCTGAACAGTTGTATATTATGTTTATTTTTCTGTTCATGATCGTTATTCTTATGGGGGCCTAGTCCCAGAATAAAGTTACTTTTACATTACATATATTCTAACTCGAACCCTTTCTGTAACTAGGTTCTGTTGTTAGAGGTTATAAAATATTAGGACAGGATTTCATTTACATATACAGGAACTAAGGTAATGAGAACTCAATATAGTTAATACATTTAAACAAGTTTCTTAATAATCCAATCTACAATGATTAATGATTTTTGTTCTGATCATTATTTAAAGCTACTATAGTTAACAATAGAATAGTGTAGAGAGTATGCAAGGGTGAATTTAATAAACGGATATAGAGGGACCGTTCCCTAGCGTGTATATACATTTTTTTATATATACAATGTATATGAAATTAGTGATGTGAATTAGATGACTATGACATATGCTCACCTTCATATCTACTTATGATAAATAAGGGGTCGTTTCATATGAAATGTTCCTTTTTAAAGGAAAGGGTATTTAGTAAAACAACTATATGAAATCAAAACATTTTCCTTTATTTTCTATACTTTTTTACCAACATGTTATAAAATTTTCAATCCCAGTACTGAAAAAATCAGTGTTTTTTGATCAAATAAAATCTGAAAATGCCTTTTTGAATTGAGAATCATTTAAAAATAAATTTTAGCCTTAAGGAAGCTGTACAAATTTCTGGAAGATGGAAATGTTTTGAAAAGAAATCCGGCGAATATGGTGGGTGTGGGAGGACTTCGTAACCCAGCTTATTTATTTTCTTCTATGTCTGTTGGGAGACATGAGGTCTGGTTGTCGTGTAAGAGTACAGCTCTCTTCCGATTCGGTGCGACGTGATTCTATCACATACGATGCTGGGGTGTATACATTATACATATTTTACTATACATTATAGTAAAATATAAATGTATTAAAAATAATTAATAAATAATCTTAATTTTATAAATTTAAAGAACCAAATGTTATAACTCTCGATATATTTCAGTCATTTGGTTTGCTAGCGACGTCTCATCGTATCACACCGGATCCAATGTAGGTGTAGCCTAAGAGTACAGCTCTCTTCCGATTAACCAATCCAGGTTGTTATTTAGCAAGTTTTTGTAGTGCATGCAAGCGGCGAATAACCCGTTCGTTACCACATCCTTACCCGAAGGCGGTGGTAATGTTTCTAGCACGAACTGGGGCTGTCGAGTGTCAATGTTAAATGGATAGAAAAAATTCCAAGAAAATCACGCGTTTCCATGTTTATATTTTATGGCATACTATAAATAGTTCGATTGAAGTGATTAGTAAATATTATCTAAAAATAGATTATTAATAACAGTTCATTAATGTACGTAAACATAAACATAGTGAACAAAAGAAGACCACAAATCCACGGAAATAATAAAAACGGACATTACGTATGAAACTATCCAATGTTATTAACTATTTCTTCCAATAAATGGAAGACATAAAGTAAATAATTCAACCAACATATCCTTCGGTTTTTCTTGATATTTCAAATGGCTATAATTCTTCCAGAGAATAATTATGAATTGTTGACGTTCATCCGACCACTTTGGTCTATTAAATTGTATTTTGGGTTAAAATGTACAAAAAAAATGAATCTTGATCTTCTTAGTCTAGTCAGCAGTAGTAACTTGTTGCAATATCTCGTCCGTTCGGTCTTAACAGGAGTATGAAAGGACGTTTCACAAATAATAAATAATAATAAATGAAGGTTACATAAATGAAAACAAGAGATCGATGTTTGCGGTGCAACTTTAAAAACATCTCATCGATTTCTCTATCCCTAGCTCACGGTAACTCTCTCCTGATATTGTTTTTAGCCGCCATTGAGGTACGGTTCATTGCTCCTTTGTTCGCCGCTACGAGATCTTCTGCCTCGTTGGCGATCTAAGAGGATCTATACCTTCCTAGCTATGTTGACATTTAAGAAAAAACTTAAAGTGCAGCGCTGAACCGGAAACTAAAGTGCTTATCATGTTAAAAGTGCCTTCGTCCGTTATAACAGGGCAAGTGTGTGCTTTGTATTAATTTTAGTTAGCGCTACTTAATTTAATAATTCGGGAAAATAACACCCAATAAATATTAACAAATACTCTCATAGATTTTATTTATTGTTCATATCAGTATTGCCCAACAGTTGTACAGAATGAAATATAATACTTTTAAAATTCCCAAAGCAAGGCTCAAAAACCACTCAATTATGGAAAATGCTTCTGAAGGCATTTTACAAAATATAATATTTGGTATTATTATTATTTAGCAAAGCCATGCATGGATTAAAAATACAGAACAACCGTTGAGGTGTTCTTTCCTTACCGTTTAACTTCCTTCCCGGGATCATCTCCCTCTGACTCCTTCTCGATTGTACTTCTGCAGAAAGTGTTTTTTTGGAGGAATCCTTCACACCTTCAACTCTATTTCTTTATCTTTTCCTGTCCCACAATTCGGTCATTCCAATGTTTGATCATTTTAAGTCCTGAAGAGCTTTCTGAAGCCATGGTGGTTTTATTCCTCTTCTACTGTTCTTGTTCACTTTTTTTGTATCAATAAACGGTATGCCTCATTCGTTTTCTTGGTTACTTCAGGCTAATCTTCATCAAATCAATTACTTCTCTTAAGTGTAGAGAAGTATTTACTCCATTACTTCTTCTGCAATAGAGATAATAACATTCTTACTCGTGCGTCCAAGTTACCTCTTTTAGATCACTCCTTTATTTTTCCGCAACTTTTTCCTGGAATCTATCACACACAATTTGAATTTCCAACCCTTGTGTATTAGTCATACGCTCATAGCTTTATAGCTTTATTCCTAGTTAGTCAACCGCACTTCTGAGCAGTCGTTCCCTCTAATGAGCAATAATCATTATCGATGTTTGCGCCTATAAACACACTAACATCTAATCTGCGTCTTGTGCATTGGATTTGGTTCACAGTACGCCCATCTTGGGACAGCCAGGTCCCTTTATATTCTTCCAACCATCGACATCTTCTGTTATTCCACGAAACCAAGAAATCTGAACCTATTATCATTATCCTAAGGCATAATTTTCCAAAAATCTACTATCGTCATCTGCTAACAACTACTACCTAGATCACCTGTCATAAAACATTTCTATTGCATTATAAGATTCATCTTTAACCTCATCATTGTTTTCTTGGGCGGTCCAATCTTGTTTATAATGTTGTAATTATTAAATACAATATTAGAAAACTAGTAATTATGAAATTAATATGGCAAAATAATTATGATATCGCAACTTAAACATATAAATTAGTTTTTTATAGAGGAAGTATGAACATATAGCATATCGGGAGTTATTTCATGTTACTATTTGATTTAATTAATAGATTATTTATTGATTATCAATAATTATTATTTATTACTCATCAAGTATTCAGATTTTTATTACAACTAATTCAATCTTGAGATAGAAGAATTTGAAATATTCTTACTGAACTTTGCGAATCTTAATACATTTATAATTATTTCAGTTCAGTTCATTTATTTATTTATAATTATTTCAGTTCATCATATAACTTTGTTTAACTAAATCGTAAATTTTACCCCCCCCCCCCAATAGGTGCTACCATGTGTCTTAGAACGTAAAATAAACTATTAAACGTAACGATTAATGGTGGAAATATTTGCATGACCAATAACCCGTGGGTTCCTTATTTCATTGTATTAATCGCTGAATAAGATACATCTTCTACTTGATTTAAATATTCTTGAGTTACTATATCAAGAAGAGAGAACTCACTGAAGACCACTATTGTTCCAGCCAATGAAAGGGACATTCGGTCATTAACTCTTCATTTCACTTATCACTTTCCTTTACAATCGATTGTGTCTCGTGACTGTTCTTTATCAAATAACTAATCATTTAAAAAAAAGCTACATGTTTAATTAAATGTCTTAAATCATTCGGAGCCAAATGAAACTATAAGGATTAAGATTCAATCGGACAAAGTTGGTGGTATTTCAATTTATTGCATAGGGGTTATGGATTTTAATTTTTCTAATCTCGATAACAATTGTTTAAAATTCATTTATTTATTTATAATTTATTCTTTTTTTGATAGAGAGGAAAATAGTTGACTTGAAGATCTAATGTAGGATGGAAATTAGATTTTTATTATATTTATTTACATTGACTGCACCCCAAACTATTTCCATCCTATATTATTCTTTTGATGGTGATTAATTTTAAATATTTTTATTTTGAAGAGAAAAGATTTTAAATTAATCACCATCAAAAGAATAATAAATAAATTATAAATATAAAATTTACGTAAGTCAACGAGATCCTAATTAAAGTAATGTTCAATGAACATTCTTCCCCATGTATACATCGCAAAATTTGCGAGAACAGGGGGATATAGGATCGGTGAAGAGAATGGATTTGTCTGGCCTGGTAGCTCAGATGGTTTGAGCTAGAGATGCGGAAGACCCAGGTTCGAATCCCGGCCAGGACAAATCTTTTCTCTTCAAAATAATTAAAAAAAAAAAAATTATGTTCTCCTTAAATCATAAGTCTTAAATCAAGTAAAAAGAGGTAGTTATGTATCGATATATTTATTTTCGATATATTTATTCTAAGTACCAACCTGAAATACATCGAAATTGGATGATTAGCAGTAGATCTTACGTTCCTGACATGAAGTTGACTGCAGACTTAATTTCTTCCTTGGTTTGTAAAACATAAAATCCGATTGGAAATTATCGATTCTGAGGCAATAAATTTTTACATTTCCAGCATCAATAATTCCATTGGCATTATGGAAGCTAAAAAGGCAGGCGAGGAACTCTAGGAGGCACATTAAACTATTTAATTCGTAGACAAAAGAATAACAATGGACTGGATAAATATGAATTCTCTTCAACTGAAATCTTCTATTCCATCCTACAATCAGCTGAGCCCATATTCTAGAACAATGGGTAATAACCAAAAAGCAGTCTTAAAATATAACGATGCTATAAGCAGCCGACTGAATAAAGAGTGTTTTATTTAATGCCATCTAAAGGAACTATATTAACCAAGATTTCCTTTCCATAGTCTAATCATAGAATTGCTAAATATTTAGAAGGCTGTGAACTGAATAAACTTGCGTCATTTGCTTAAAAGAAAGAATCTTACTTCGCCCTCACCCTAACCTGGATAAAGCGATAGTTATAGAAGATATTCATTTTTATTGGTAATATTTGTTAGTTATTGTTTTATTAGTGTAATTATTTCTATTTAATTTGATTTTTTAACAAAAATAACCAAATAACCTATTGTAAATGTCATATATAATCTTACATGCAAACATATTTTAGGGTACTTTTAGTGGTCAATGGTTACACAAGCAGTTATCGGACATTTGGTTACACATTCACAACATGTATCGGAAATAAACAAATAAAATGTGATTAAAAAATAATAGGTACTTGTATATTAAATCCACCACCTGTAAAGGCCAATGCGCAACCAGTTACGTTTTATACCAGTTATGTTTCTAACAGTTACCTTGGATAATCTTTTTAAATATTTTCATTGGGGTTAGAATTTGCATAACATAACATGCAATATAATGATAATGGAAATAAATAAATAGAACTAATTATAATATAATTGAATAAATAACAAATATAGATAATATATCGAATATATAACATATACAAATAATGGAATACATCATCAACAATTTATAATAAAAAAAAATATTTAAAAACTAAGTATTCATAATTTGTATAATATAACATGGAATATAATAATAATGGAAATAAATAAATAGAACTAACAATAATACAATTGAATATATAACATATATAAATAATGGAATATATCATCAACAATTTAAAATAAAAACCACAGAAGCAAAAAAATATTCTTCATATGGGCCCCGGGACATGTGGGTATTGTCGGTAATGAGACGGCTGACAAAGAAATTCACGAGGCTATGTTCTCTCTAAACGCATCAGAGGATTATCGGGGATCGTAGAGGTTGCTAGATTTGAAATTAGTGGGTTTGAATGGGAATAAAGTTTGTCCATGAAAGGATTGATATCGGGTTAAGGCAAAATAATCAACAATATGGAGTAAGGAGCATTGAGGATCTTAAGAAGGATTATGATTGTAAGGATTGGATACGAGAGGAATTCGATGGCTTGACAGAGCCCCAGAGCTCTACTCCGTAACTCGAAATAGGTTTTATAGCAGTCTTGTATATGGGTCATTATAATTATCATATATGAGCCATAATTAATCGGGTGCTTGAAACGGCTAGAATAATTATTAAATGTTAACTCATATATATTTTGGCGGTTGTCCAGTTTACCTTTTGTATAATATATGGATATGAATCTGATTCCATGGCCTCTTAGATAATTTTATAATACATATTGTCAACGACATAGTGACTACTGATGGCTACTAACAATATTAATGGAATATGCTAATGACATTTTTAGTATGCTTTCTAAGACAACAGGATGTTTTCTTGAATTCTCAGTTTGGTATGGAGGCTTTACTGCCCAGCCAATGACTCCAGGCTACTTTTAAATAAAAGAAAATATCACATTATTGCACGTATTTCCCCATTTTAGCATACATTTTTAATGTGACAAAAGTGTTTAATTAAAAAAAAATCAAATCAATGATTTTTTATTTCAATATGAACTAGAAAAATTAACCAGGTTGTTTGTAAATAGAAGATTTGAAATGAAAAAGGTTACAGCTGCTAAGGAAAACGTTACAATTGACATGGAAATGCTATAGATGATAATTGAAGAATATTCGTTTACATGGTCATTCATTTTCTTATGAATCCAAGGTATCGTAATACACTAGATTGTTCATTATCTGACCTAAGTACAATATTGTATTATTTATTTTCCTTTATGAGATATTCGTCAATCACGATTTTAACTAAACACTAGCTAACTCTAAACTTTCCTTGAACACATTCTAGCATTTAAAAATAGAAGAAAAATGAGGGCCGAAAAGTGAGGGATCCTCAGTAACTTACGTGGTAAATTAAAAAAAATAATACAGTAAAATGAGCCCGATATTATTACAAATTAGCGATTATTAAAAAAGATAATACTAATCACAAAAACATTCCTTAAATCGCCAAACAAAAAGTTTAAAAAACGATCTAATACAACTGCTAACGTAATCAAGGTAAAATAAATATTTTTTTATAATTTATTTTTATCAATTGTTGTTTTGATGGTGATTATTTTTTAATATTTTTGTTTTGAAGAGAAAAGACTTGTCCTGGCCGGGATTCGAAACCTGGTCGTCTGCATCACCGGCGCAGTGCTCTAAACCACTGAGCTACCAGGGGTCGTATCCAAGTCAGACAAATCCCCTCTCTTAACCGATCCTGCATCTCCGTGTTCTCAAAATGTTTGCGATGTACTCACGGGGAAGAATGTTCATTGAACATTACTTTAATTAGGATCTTGTTGACTTACGTCAATATATCTCGTCTAACCGATCTATGGGGCCAGCTGATAAATATGGGGAACGTGTGAAAAATAAAAATAAAATAGTTGTTAATTAATATTGTACGAATAGTTGAATTAATGTCATGTTTTTGATGACTAATTACTCATCAAAAACATGATTATGTTCAACATGACATTATGTTCAACATTAGAACAACAAATCCCACCGTGTTTCATAAATTATCTATTATAATTGATTATAATTTTTCATAAACATCCTCTTACAATTTTTCTGCTATTTAAATGATTTTTTTTTTCATTTTCATATTTTTTCTTTAATTAACGTTTATTTTTTTCATACGTTTTGTTTTTACTGGCTGATATGATAATAATAACACTACAGATTATTTTATTTCAAATGATTTTCATAAAAACATTAGAAATAAGAAATATAAGACAAATTACTGAAAAACAACTCCCTAAGAGAATAAAAATAAAAATTGTTACTTTATACAATCATAGATTTCACCGTCATCAGGATGAACATTTTCTATATTACAAAATAAAACTGATACAACCAGTTCACAGGCATAACAAAAACTTTCTACTGTTAATGTACAAATGTATAAAAATAAGTTTACAGGTTTTCATTGCATATTACACTTTTTTATCATTACCTTCGAAATACTCCCTTCTAATATTCTCTATTATATTTATTAATGCAGAAAAGTGTGTGTGTTTTTTTAAACAAATTAATAAATCATGGATTAAATTGATTTTCACTTATAAATATTTTATTTATATAAACATGTGTTTATTAGCATATGAATGATTGTGTTTTGTTATTCATTGTATATGTGTTACTTTACGTTCTGCCAGTTAGAAAGGAGCGAATGATTAAAAAGTATGTAGGAGGAAGGAATTGTCGGATTTTGTAAAGGAGACCTGGGTGCCAGACTCGATCAAAAGCCTGTTCTCCATCGAGAAAGGCTCCCGTGCAGTACAATCTACGCTCCAATGCAGAGGAGACAACATCCACCACACGATGACATTGCTGGATAGTGGAGTGGGATGTTCGGAAACCAAACTGGTGGTCTGGGATTATGTGGTTACTATCTAGGATGGGATACAGACGTTTTAGTATGAGCTTTTCGAGGATCTTGCCCATTATGGGTAAGAGGGAGATAGGACGATAAGAGGATGGGAGTTCTGGAGGCTTTTTGGATTTTGGGGTCATTTTTACTATAGATAGTTTCCATGTATCAGGAAAATAGGTAGTACGGATTACAGAATTATATATGTATGTGAGGAATAGGATAGCTTTTCGAGGAAGGGATTTTAGGATGTGAGCTGTAATTAGGTCATGTCCAGGAGCTCTAAGGAAAGGTAAGCTATGAATAACATTGGATATTTCGGACGGATGAAAAGCCTTAGGTGGGAGGGTCATTTGGAGTGGGATATCCAGTTCTGCTTCAATACACTCAATGTGAATAGGGTTGAGGATATCAGGGTGTGAATTAAAGGTTTTGAAGAGGTGTTGGGCGTATATGTGAGATTTTTCTTCATCAGATCTGGACCAAGTTTGATTTTCAGTAAGGAGAGGATGATTAAAATCTTTGAATTTAAGGATCTTTTTGGTGGTCGTCCATAGTGATTTGTTAGTAGTCGTAAGATTTTCAGTCACACTAAGCAAATTTTGGATTTTGTAGTTTCTAATTTCCATTTTCAGTTTGTTAGTCAGTTGGGTGTAATACTTTTTATCTGATGGGTAACGAGTCCTGTGCCACTTCGATCTTGCTCTGCGTTTTTCCATAAGCAAGATGCGAAGGTGCTGTGGCGGGTTAGTCTGTTGTGTGATATTATTTCTGTTTATGGTAGTGTTATCTTTTATACTGTCTGTTATTGTTGCTGTAAGTATTCCTATTGCGCTGTCAATGTCTTGTTTAGTCTTGAGTGGAATCCGTAGGTCTAGTTTGCTTTCCAAATCGTTGCTAAATTGCTCCCAGTTAAGTCGTCCTGTAATCAATGAAGGAGAGGAGGGCATAGGAATGAAGGTTGAGTGTAATGAGAGCAGGACTGGACTGTGATCTGAGGAGAGGTCATCCAGAGATTTGATTAATACGTGGGAAGGAGAAATCTGCGATGTGACAAATATATCCAGGATATCAGGGCATTTTTTCAGGGAAGTTGGCCAATAGGTAGGATTCGAGGGAGAGAGGATTGAATAACTACGAGAAGTGGAAACATGAGACAGGATATTGCCACGAGAGTTGGATGTTCGACAGCTGGTGTTTAGCATTATAGTCTCCTCCAGCAATAAAGCGTGATCCGAGGGATTGGAATAATGATTCTAGTTGGTTATAGGATAGATAATTGCCAGGAGGACAGTATTCAGCTGATAATGTAAGATGGAAGGGACGAGTTGATATGATGATAGAGGTTGCTTGGATAGCCTCATTTGGAGTTGAGGGAATAAGTGAATGTAGAATGAATTTTGGATAAGGATGCAAGAACTGGTGTGGGAAGTGTTGTCTGGGTGGTCAGATCTATAAGTGATGTAGTCGCGTATATAAAAATATGAACGTTAAGTGAAGTGAGTTTCAGTCAGTAGGGCAATGTCAATCTGATTGTCAACTCGGTGGTTGTATAGTCCGTTCGCATTCCATAAGAGGACAGCTAGGGGCTTCACATTCATCGCGGGAAGTTAAATGGAATTTCTGTGAGGAGTCTGGTTAGGTGGGTGATGAGCGGTTTGATGGTTTGTTGTAGGTCTATCAGGAAGGAAGATAGGATGGAATGTATGTCGGTGGGATTATGGATTTGGAATGGATATGGATGAGGAGGTTGAGATGGAAAATCAGTAGGGGTGTTGACTGGCTGCTGAGCCCGACATTGGGGACGAGGAGGTAGATTTTGGATTTTTTAGGAGTGCACATTTTGCAGGCTCCTCCTTAGGCTTCAAGCATTTGACGCATCTGGTCTGGTGATGGCAGTAAGCCTTTGTGTGTCCTAAATTTTGACATTTTGTGCATTGCACTATTAGTGGTTTTTGTCAGGGCTGCTGTAGAATATACTAGCCTTGAGATCTGAAATCCCTCAGCGTTATTTCGAGCTGGTTCTAAATCTACAAAAAATAGTGGTAGCGGGTATTTTTCTGTTGGGTGTAGAACACAGGATATATTTCTGATACTATGGCCTATTTCTTCAAGACCTTTTTTGATGGCAGCTGTGGGGGTGCTTGAGTGAAGACCTCTTAAGACCACACGGTATGCTCTATCTTCTCTTAGCTGATAACAATGGAAATCCTATTTATTAGCAGTAAGATGGTTGATCAATTTTTTATAATTTTCTTTGTTATTAGTATTTATTTTTATATCCTGAACGCGTGCGTAGCACCTGAAGTTTGGTTGCTCAATTAAATTGGCTATTTCATCACCGAAAGACCGAAAATTATCAATTTTGGTGACATATACAGGTGGTGGCTCAGGGTCAGAAAAACCTTGAGATTCCGAGTTCTTACTGGATGAGCTATTGTTGACTGGTGAATTATGGGAGGTTACAACAGTGGAAGTTGCATTTAGAGTTGTATTGATGGCTGCAGAAGATTTACTGCGAGTTTTTGGTGGTGATGGTTTTTTATCGGCTGTTTGTTTAGATTTATTCTGTTTTTTATTTGGCGAGTTGCCCGCGGAGCCGGGGGCAGGATTTCGGTGGCTCTTTTGTAGTGTACGCCTCTATAAATATAAGGAATCAGATTCGCTTATTTCAGAAAACGGCGTCTCTTCCTCGGAATTTTCGGAAGCTGAATTCTCATCCAGATCCATTTTATCCGTTCCAAAGAAAATATAAAAATTAAAAAAATATTAAAATATAAGTTCTTTAAATAAAACCTTAGAAACTTGAATATTTACAATATTATATACAATTACATACAAAATGAAACATTTTGAGTACATATAGATTAAATACAAAGTATAAAAGAAGATAGAGGAAAAAAAAAAAAGATAATGTCACTGGGTTCGAACTCAAGATCGGCCGGTGAGAACAGTAGACGGCCGTGGCCGTGAAGTCTATAGTAAATAGCTAATAGATAAGACCTCCTAGAGGAATTACCAGCCGGCTGCTTAGTCTCTATCAACCGATCACTATATTGTTATTTATTTATTAATTGTCAGTAATAAACCACTCACCTCACTTTTAGGTTAATGTGAAAATGTTTCATGCGATATAAACTCAATGTTTATAGAGTTTCACAAGAAGATGTGAAGTAATAACGGGCTGAGAACGTAACAAGCACGGAGCGAAACTACAATGGAACTTCAGTTGCGGCCATGTCACTTGCTACTAACATTATAACTAAATTTATTTAATTATAATAATAATTTATTTAATTTTGTTTTTCAGAATGAACTGGACTTCTAAAGCCAGAATCATTTTCATTCATTTTGCAAGAAGAAAATCTTTGATAGAATACTATTTTTAAATAATAATAAAGAGTTAATTGTGATTTTGTCATTAAATATATGTTCACTATGATAGGTTAAAAAGAACAATATACCTAAATACAAAAAGTGTTAATTTATTTTCTTTTTTTGTATTGCGAAAATATGATTAATAATGAATATATTGGCCTTTAATACGTACAATGACAGAAGTAAAAACCTTTCTTGAGTAATGATAATCTTAAGTTTTGGTTGTTCCACAAAATAAAGCAAAATCCGAAATTTAAGTTGAACTGTTTATTTGAGTACTACCACTGGGTAGTTTCTCTACTTGTCTTCATTAATCCCACTATGTACTTGTTGTATTAGTACAATACAGTTGTAAATTTCATTTAATAAAATAAATTTTAAAATAAGTTTAAACTATAGATACTGAATATAAGAATTGCATATAGAAATGCAAGAAAGTTGAAAAGTTTTTCCTCTGTTGACCTTATGAAGGACAACTCAACCATTAGTGAAGATTTAGCAATAGCATTCCAATATAGAGAATACGCTACACGTAAACTGGGTGTAATAGTCTATTCATAGCCACGCGAAGCAGCATCTAGGAAATAATTATTTACAGGCTGCATTGCTGATATGTCAGTTTATTGTTTCTAAACTCCAAAGTGGAATTAGTGGACTTCTGTTGTTTAATAAGATTATGTTTACGGATTGATGAGTTTTGTTAATCCTCTAAATTTTTATTATATTTACAATCACTATAATAGAACGTACATTGTTTATTATGTCATGAAATATGACATCGGAAAACGCGTTTTCCATGTAATTTTTATATGGGTTTAAAATTTGAAACTCAACATTTATTAATATCTTTATTTACAACAAATAGCCTTTCCTAAACAGTAATATTAGGGCTATATTTCACAGCATTACAAGCTTATGAATATATAGAAGCAAAATTTTGCATTAGAGACTCAGTATATCGATCATGCTTTTATATGGCAACAGGATTTCATGGATTACATGTAATTATTGGAACTATTGTTTTAACAGTACGACATATTAAATGTCATTTCTCAATAAATCACTATTTTGGATTTCAAGCAGCAGCATGATACTGACACTTTGTTGATGTAGTATGAATTTTCCTATATAATTCAATTTACTGATGAGATTGATAAATCTTTTTAGTATAATCAATATATTTGACTTTCAATCAAAAGATCTTTATAAAAAGAAGAGATAAATGATATTAACATTAATATCTATAATATTAGCATTAACAATTGCAATTGCAATAATAATACTATGTACCCTAATCTCAAAAACTTCAGAGAAACCCAAGCTGCAAGAAACACTGCCATTGCGTTTGGGAAAGGGTGTTGTAAGGAACGGACCATTCGCTACTAGTCAAAGAAAGTTGCTAACCAAAAAAAGTATTGGTTTCTGTGTGGTGGATAAATAATTTCTCCTTTCTCCCCAGACGTCAAGCCATCACATTCACATAATGCATAAAAAACCACCTGCATTGGTTAATCGGAAGATGCTAGAACTCATGTTTCACGACAAACAATGAAGAAACTAAGCGAGATGGATTACGAAGTCATCCCACAGCCACCTTATTCACCCGAATTATCTCCAATTACTTCCAGATGGTTTTTCTACAACAATTTTAATTACTAAAGAAATTGATTAATTTTATAAACATAGAAAATTAAATTTTTAAGACAGTAAATAAGAAAATATTATGAGAAGCGAGGGATCGTTGACTGGATGATGTAAGGAAGAAAATAGTTGGGGGTGCAGTCAATTAAAACACTAAATAAGTGGATACTTATTTTAATTAAGTGCCGACGTTTCGGCTATTAGCTAGAAAATATTATACATAAATAAAAATTACAATTATACATAAATAATTATAATAAATAAATTATATTATTCATAAATAAAAATTACAATTAGCAGCATGAAAATCTATCTAACAAGTCAAATGCCCTTCTTTAGCGCCACAGTTGATCAAAACCAATGTCTTTTATAAATGCTAGTAAGTCTGTTTGTTGGTTTAGATAATCGTACTTGTTTTAAATAATTACTATTTAATTATAACTACTATAAATTAATTATATTCAATTCTGAAATATTAAAATTATCCTTAGAGAAATATTTGTTTTTATTGTTAGATCGTGAGTAAACCAGGACCTTCCGTAAACTGGCCAAGGTTGTATCAGTCTGGTCCAGTCGTTGACCTCAATTTAACAACTCATTTCTAACAGCTCAGTTTAGGACAACTCCGCCCCCTTACATAATACATAATACATAACAGCAGCTCATTCCCTGCTACCGAATCCCACGTCTCACCTTAATTGTTCAAAACATGATAATTATTATGTAAGTAAATTGAACTGGAAATGTAGGAAGAAGGAAGTTTGTTAGTGAATATTAGTGAAAATGTTTCTTCCAATATAAACGGTTCAAAAATGAATAGCAATATTAATAATTCTTTATCTGTCAATTTAAATTAAATTAGAAAGTTTTTTTTTTTTTTAATTTATTTATTGATATTTACAACTGTATAATAAAAATACATCTAGTAAATGTGCTAAGCGATACATAATGACATGTGAAAATGACAAGTAGAGAAACTACCCACTGGCAGTACTCAAATCATAAGTTCAACTAAGAAGTCACGGGGCCATCTTCTTTTCAGACGCCTCGGAGGATTATCGGGAATTGAAGAGGAAGCTAGGTTTAAAACCAGAGGGTTTGAGTGGAAATGAAGTTTGTTATGAAAGGATAGATAGCGGGTTCGGGCCAAATCAGCAACAAATGGGACATTAAGGTCGTTATGGATGATAAATTAGAAAGTAAATTTGGTATTCGTTAGTTTAAAAAAATTATATAAACGAAAAACAAAACAATTGTTAATCTTAGTTTTTAATAAAGAATTTTCTTAAGAATATCAAACATGAAGATTGCTCATTTTGTAAACAAACCACTTTTCTCGTCTTTTCACTATTTTGAACCAGTAGTATAATTCAATACTGCTGGCTATGGAAAGACAATTATCTAGAACCCCAAGTTCGTAAAATTATTTTGGTAATGAGCAACCAAAGACAAGTTGGTATCGCGGAGGGAGTTTTTTGTTTTTTTCTTTTTTTTCCCAAATAGGGGTGGCATTGGTATATTCCTTACAGCCACATCTAAACGGAGGGAGTTGGCGTTCCTCGTTGCGTTGTTTCCGACTTTAGACCGATTCCGGGAGACTGGATCGCAGTACAATGCAACATAAAGTGAGGATAGAAACATTGTCATCATTGCCAGAAGGAATACTTTCCACATTCCATAGTCAATGAAGTTTAAGGTGTTTTGGGTGGGTCTTTGCCCACACAAACAATTCGTAATGTTGTTCATATCGTCTTATGGTCCTTGTGGTCAGAATAACGTGGTGCTGCGGGCATCTCGAACGATATTTACTGACGAGTCGCGTTTCTGTCTGTATAGAGATAGTTGAAGCCGAAATAACAATAACAAATAAGTGCGTACAATGGTACATGTTAATGCTTAACATGGAGTGCGTACAAACGCCAGTTCAGTACAGTTCGGAGGCGGTGGTGTAATGGTCTGGCCTGGCATTTTCAAGGGAGGAAGAACCCCTTTTAAGTTACAACATTGCTATCGACAGGACTGCTTATAGGAAAATCTCCTTTACATGATTGTTTATTGCCCGCAGTACACTGAATCAAATATAACCTCCAAACTTAGGTATTGAACAGAACGTTATTCAAGAAATCTACTAGTGAAGAAGTATGGCTACCCATGAAAAACTAAAGGAAGCTTTCAGTGAACTTACCACAGCAACTAGGAGGTTTTATTGTTTATCAGAAAGATAAATCTGAAGAAATAAGTGACACAATCACCACATCATTAAGAAGCACCAAATCTCGAAAGTGTGTTAATTGAAAATAATTATTTTATATTTATCGACATAATTATAATTTCATGTAGACATATCAATCAAGATCACCAAAATCAGCACTGTTGATGCTATTTTATTTTATTTTTTCTTATCCCTGATAACCTAAAGTTAGGCTAAACTTAAGGAAATAATAAATAAAGTTTGATTATTTCTGTACAATGAATTGAAAGCATTGACCACTATTTTTCATATTACTCAGTTGTTTTTTCATTTAACGTCACTTATGCTGATATGGCTTGAACGAACTATGCTATATTAGGAGTTCTGAATTTTGCCTACCCAAGTTTAATTAGGGAAGTGATTTTTAACGAGTATCTGACTTCGGACAGCCTCGTTGCCCCCAATTTACGGCATAACTAAGGATTTTTTACTCCCTTTAAAAAATCCTAAAGACCCGCGATCTTAGGTGTAGTAGGTTACCTAATGGTTACCCTATATTACTCAGTTGACGTTTTCCTCTATAATACACTTACAAATTATTATATCAGCCGTGAACTTTACAGTTTAAAATATATCATTAAAGCATAAAATCTTCCTTGATGAGAATGAAATATACGCTTTATTATTACTTATGTCTTTACACTATTTTTATCAATAATGGTTGATAAAAGAAATACAAATTTAAAAATATTAAGAAACTAGTGGATATGATTCATTGCGAATAGTTCATAAATGCCAATGCCGACTTAAACAAAGCATGGAATCGAAACGACCAACAATGCCAAAAGGAAGAAAAGTGTGACGTGAATAAAGTTAATTTATTCTCTACCACACTTCCTGGCTAGTAGTCTCTTCAAGGCAAGGAGTGATCGATCCGACCGACCCCACAAGAAGCTTATCTTACTTCAAAATAGATATATATAGATATACCGAAGCTTATAAGGTCAGAAATATTATACACTACGACATGCATTATAAAATTAGAGGCGATTTCGTTAAATAGCTTAGAATCGGAAATGTAGTCAATAAATTGAGGAAGTTTAGTGTAGTTATTAATTAATTAGGTCTACAGTGTGTTTCAGGGTTAAGTAGCGAAACTTAAAATGTGAACTAAGGACCTCAAAACAAGAAAAAAATTTCCTATGAAGGCATGTCCTCAAACGCATTTTTAATGAGATATTCGAGCCTTAAGATTTTCATTGTTATAAATTATTTAGCTATTTGTTCCAGCTACTTTATATTCATTAAATGTAAATACTAACATTCATATTAAATATGGTTCAAAATGATTCCCTTGAGCATTAAGACAGTCTCGGCAGCTTTCTTGATTCAGATATGTGTCATTGTTTCAAAAGGTTCAATTATCCTTTTTCATAAAGAACTAATGTTCCTTTTTCATTGACCGGCCTTGCACAGACATTTTGTTTAATGTCACCACAAAAAAAATAAATCCAGTGGTGTCATATCTGGAGAGCACGCGGGCCAAACCACTGGTCTTGCATTTTTGGGATAATTAACATTTAACCATTGTTGTGGACCTCTTCCATAATGTGCAGGACAGCCATCTAATTGAAACCACATGTTCATTCTCAGTATTAGTGGAATATCTTTAACTAAATCACAGTAATCATTATTAAGAAAGATGCCGAGGCTGTCTTAATGGTAAAAAAAATCATTTTGAATCAAATTTAATAGGAATTTATTTATAAAGCCTCAATAATTCATAACAATGAAACTTTTTGGTGTGAATATTTCCGAAAGCGTTTGCGGACATGCCTCCATAGGAATTTTTTTCTTGTTTTGAGGTCCTTAGTTTAAATTTTAAGTTTGGATACTTAACCCTGAAACACCCTGTAAAATAGAAACAAAGCTCTGTCAGTGACCTTCGTAGGAAACAAAATATACTTCTGTAACTTATTCATATAAACAACTTACCATTCGATATTTTTTGTGTCTTTATAGGATGTTTTTGTGCGTTTATGTTAATATTGTATTATGTAAATAATTACATACTTTACACTTGCACGGAATGTAACAACATAAGAACGGTTCTTACACTTTACTTCAAGGTTAATTTGAAAGGGGGAAAAATCATAAATACAACATGTGTGATTTAGAAAGAATGTAGTTTTGAAAGGATGTAAACTGGATTGCATTATCTAATAATTCATTCACTCAATGAAAACCTGTTTCCAGTCGTTTTTTGGCATATAACTTTATTATGTGGATACGTTTCGACTATTTGTCATTTACAATCCATCAAGAACTTCATTAACTTCTCAGAAGAGTTATAAGTCATCTTTTTTCTTTTTTTTTTTTATTATTCATTGTCATTAGCTAAAATCTTTTCTTGGAGGTCCATTGTCCTCCATGGTCCTTTTGTTAATATTTTAAACTTTTAATGAATGTAGAAATAACTCAAGGTACGAATATAAGAGATATGTTAGAGAAGAAAATATAAAACAAACGTATTCCATAGTGGCTCAGTAGTAAAAAAAATGTTAAACAGAAAGTTAGGCCTCGATTTTGCCATCAAGCAGATCAGACGGAACCTAAACCCGTTAGAGATATATATTTTAGATAAACCTATAATAATATTTTATATTGTAAATAATTAAGATGACGGCAAATATTGCACAATTAAATTTTCTACATCAACCAAATGAGACAAAGCCTTAAGACTTTAAGGAATAGTTTGGTATTATTATGTTGTGTATATTTCATATTAATTGGGCACCCTTAGTTGGGAGAAAAACCTGGGGGTTGAGTGTAATCTCGGCCATACCACTTCTCTGCGCTACTGTAGGCTTAGAAACAGTACACTCCATATATTCCACTCAACACCCAATACCCATCATGAGTTGTAGTGGCTAATTTTTTAGTATATTTTTTTTTATTCAGATCAAATTAAGGCTCTACTATTTAACGTACTGCAATGGTTCCAGATTTACTATATGTCATTGATTTATAAATTTAATGTCTGATTGCTGAATCCGAGGTTAAAAAAGTCTTCATAGAAAATCAAACCCACTCCATGACTAAACTGTTCAGAGGGTAGGAAATCCATTTCGTGTAAGAATTATTTAGTTAGTTCTTCGCCAGATTTTAATATATTACACTTTTATCAACTTTTAACTCAATTGTTTTTTTCGTCTCTAATTTGTTTGGTACTTCGTTAGAGGGATATGTAAGATAGACACAGACAATCAGTTTTTTATAGTCCTGAAATGTAGCTTGCACATTACAAGGTAGGGGATAGATCAACTATTGGTGTTTTGGTTTTAAAGTATTATTGTAAATGTTAATGTTATTTACAGATCATGATGATGGTGATCAATTAGTACCATATTAGAAAATAAATACTTTAGGTGGGGTTAATGAAACTTTGATGTCAAATTACGCGACGTATACGAATCGATAATTGGAATCATATCCTGCAAGGATTCGATATTTTATTGTTCTAAAGGGCGAGAGGTGACATTTGCCACTTTGCCACCTGCTATTTTCCCCAGTCAGCCAATTAAATTAGTGGCATTTAATTATTAACGGGTCTTGTGATCTCCTTAATTCTCTAGCATACTTCCCTCCCAGCAATTTTACAGTATTATTTTTTTATTTTGAAAATACCGGATGCATAATTAAAAACCGTGTAAAAAAACATAAATTCTACCATCGGCATATAATTATAAATATATGTATATATTGTTTAAAGTAGTATTATGTTGTATAATATAACAGTTGTTCATCGAAAACATTTACCATTAGAGGTAGATGAAAATTTCCAGGAAACCTCTTAATAATAAACAAAAATACTACATTCATGAAAAATGACAACCAATCAGATTTCAGAATGATGGATATAGATGATATTAGAAATAATTAGAAGAACTGAACTTCTCACAGCTAACAATAAAGTTTTATGTCGAAGAAATAGTATAGACACAATTATTATTATTTATTTTTTTGTTCATGTTTTTTTATTCTAAAAGGATCTTGTCCCAGAATAAAATTACTTTTCTATCATATTCTATTGAAATCATAAACATTAAAAATATGCACATATATCCATATCTTTGTCACAGTTGTCTACCTCATATAATTAAACTTTGTTGTAATTCACTTTCACATCGTCTTTGATCCGCTTAGAGAAGCTTACGAAGTATAAGAAGGAATATTTCAAAGAGCTGATATAATAAAAATAGGTTTTTATTTGAAGTCTTTTATATATTTAAGTATCGGAATAATCTTGGAGAGAGGAAATTTCGTCGCAAAAAATATTTACTAAAGAAAAAAAAGAATTAGAGGTGGAAGTTATACATCACAAAAACTAAACGACTAAAATTATAAATGTCGTAAAAAAAATGTATATTACTTATATACTTTTTAATTTTATTGAATTAACTGGAAATTTAATGAAGACTGAATAATTGTTTCATTACCACCTATTTTCTATATTATCCAAGAAAAAGTACCGATTATTTAAAAAAAATGCTATCATAAAATATCTGACTCTCAAATATATAATTCGCAAACTAAAGCGTTTATGTTACATTACATATAATTGTTTCATTACATCATTAAAACAATAGTTCTACATGGTTAAGCGTCCATTTATGTAAGTATAATAAGTTGTGTAATAAATGACTCGACCAAATTACTAGGAAAATGATTCCATTCTTACGTACGCGTAACGTCTGCTACTTGCTCATTAGCATATTTCCTCTTTGTAGCAAAGTATGATTACGTTGGCTGGCGTAACCTAGGTCAGTAACGTAGGAAGATCAAAAGTAGAAAAAGTATGTTATGTAATGAAAATGGAATGAGATTCGTATGAAATGTAGATGTAACCATTGTTATTTATATTATTATGTATGTATAACGTATTATTATATAAATGAATGGTTACTTGGTTGAAGAACACACTGAAACTCTAAAATACGTTTTAAAATTCACTATTAAGCTATTTTTTAAATATCAACCTACAAATTAATTCGATAATATAATAATTTTGTGTATTTCATTATATTATATTTCAACTATTAGATCAATCTCTCAAAGAGATCGCGGAATTCTGAAATTCGAACCTATGTACCCAGTGTATAGTTATCGGTGTATATACAACATTAAGAAAAATGATAATTCAATCAATCATCAAAAAATTATATATGTATTTTTAATAACATGCAGCCACATAATTCTTATCCGATATATCGTTAAGTATTTGAGTATTACTTTATTAGAATCGAAAGCCGAAAGGTTTCCTATAAAAATTATAATAAAAAAGAAATAAATAAAAAGTAATCTGCAGCATTGGACGAGTTCCACAAACAAAGAATAAAAAAAATTACAGTATGGTGTTTCGGTGTTGTCTCTATTATGTATTCATGCCTGCCATTTAAAGGTTTCTGCTTAGGGAAGTATATTTCGTTAAAATAAAGTTAAAATCGAAACAGCAATAATATACAAATAACAGATAAATAGGCTAACACACAAAAAAAACATTTTTTTCTATTTCCACATCCCAAAGTAGTAAGTAGCAGTGAGTAACAAAAAAAAAAAAAAAAAAATAATTCGACATTATTAGACTAGTTTAATCTGATATTATTTAATTTAAGTTAAAGTTTTGATTTAAAATTTTAAGTGTTTTCATGTCATATGCTACATTTTTGCACATTTACTTGATATAATAATGTATTATAGTTGTAAATATCATTGAATTAAATAAAAAAAAAAAAAATAAAAAAAAAATTTTATAATTTAAATTGAAATGAAATTCAAATTTATAGTTATTTAATTTGAACCGAAACAGATAGGCTGGTCAAAGTTTTATTTTAAAAAGATTTATCTCACAAAAAAGTATTCAAACGTTTTACAAATATAATATGTTTTAGTAATTGAAAAAAATTTATCTAAAAGTAAAACTGAATATTGGCGTTCCTATTTGACTTTATTTTTGTTCCAAATTTATCAAATACAAATAATAATTATCTATTTATTAAAAAATATATCATCTCCATGCATGGTAATTGTACAACGACTACGATATGCTTAATGGCTAACCCCAAATTTTTTAGTTTTAGATACAACTCAAGAATACGGTCGCGTTGTCAGTTCTTGCCGTTTCAGCTGATATCGAAGTGTTATTATGATTTTAATTATTCCTGCTTTAACTAGACAAGATCTTTTGACTTCCCCGACATGGTTCAAGAAATGTATAAGTTCAAAGAGTATTAAGGCGAAGTTAGCTCTAAACTGTTCTTTAAATAATAACTGCTAATCTACACTTAGTAAATATAAAAGAATAAGGACAAGTTGAGAAACTAACCACTGGTGGAACCAAAACAACAAATTTAACTTGGAAAACCACGGAGCCATCTTTTTTTCAGACACCTCCGAGGATTATCAGGAATTGAAGAGGTATTAATGTTTGAAACTAATGAGTTTGAGTGGGAATAAAGTTTGTCATGAAAAGACTGGTATAAGGTTTGGGCCAAATCAGTAACAAATCGGACATTATGGTCATCATCAGGGGTGATTTTATTAGTAATACAGTAAGGAGCACTGAGGAGTTTCTATGGTATGGGTTGGATACGAAAGAATTCGATGGCCCAGTGAAGCCCAAAAGCTCTACTCAGTAAGTTCAAATAGGTTTTATAATTGTCATGTTTATGAGTATCTTGTAATTATAATTGGGAGTTTAGAGCATTTGTCTAGTAAATGTTGAAGTGTAGTCTGAAACAGCGAACAGTATCTTATCGTTTCAGTCTAGTATTATTGATTATCTAATAAAAATAATAATAATAATATAATTGAAGGCGTAATAGCGCTAAACCATTTTACGTCACACCATTCTAACAGTTTAATTATCATTCGGTACCTCACCTTACCGTTGCAATGTCCTCCTTCATTGTCTACTGACGAGTCCGACTGCGTGTTGTTAATAATTTATCATTAATCTATTAATAAATATTGTCATTAATCTATTAATAAATACTATCATTAATCTATTAATAAATATTATCATTAATCAATTAATAAATATTATCATTAATCTATTAATAAATATTATCATTAATCGATTAATAAATATTATCATTAATCTATTAATAAATGTTATCATTAATCTATTAATAAATATTATCATTAATCTATTAATACATATTATCATTAATCTATTAATAAATATTATCATTAATCTATTAATAAATATTATCATTAATCTATTAATAAATATTATCTTTATTCGTATCATCCAGCCGAATAGCCAAGGCCACACTATTCTTTCGCATTGCAAAAATTTTATCTTTTAAGCGAAAGCTATCCTCTGACCTGTTTAAAAAACAAAAAATAAACAATAAACTCTTAACAAACATCTTATCATTCCAGGAAACTGACCGACAAGATTTTGTAACAATTTAGTACATGATTCTTATCTTACATCAACATCATCGGATTTCTTATTCGTTTTGATTAGAGGTGGCAAAGTAGTTCCTTTTAGTGTTCGTTCCTTTTGAGATAGTTCATTCTAATGTCAAGCAAGCAGCGGAATTTGAACCAGGATTTTCGGCATGGCAACCCAATGCTCTACCTGAGCCACTGGGTTCCCAGTCATCGAATGAGTTTAAAATAAATTGTATTTATTCCATTTATGTTTGGCTATTTGAATTAAGGGATCCGATACAAATGATGGTGAGGGTTTATATTGGCGCGTGAATAATAAACCTAATTAAATATTTGAGGAAGAAAATGGTTTGGGTTGAGGTAAAAAAAATTTCTTTTATAGGGAGAAATGTTTATTTGGAAGCCGACCATTTTGGCCCGCATTGCAGGCCTTCTTCAGGGCTGGTGAGATCGGGAGTTGACACATTGTTTTTAAAATATTTTGACCTCCACCCGGACCATTTTCTTCCTCATACATATATAAGGTCAATTATATTATTCAGATAATTAAATAATTTTTTCCTTGATATAATTATTATTGTAAAGTAATCCATACATTAAATAAATTATCAGTTCTTTAGAAAGACCTTACAAGAAGTATTTGTTTTGGACCGTATTCCATTGATACATTGAAGGAATTGGATTTCTAAACCTTGAAAAAACATTTAAGAAATCGAGATCCTGAAAAAAAAAAGACGGAAGTGCGATGCGACAATGTTGTGCTATGCGGAAGGTCACCGTTGCCAACATCGATTGAATTGTTTACCGCTATCAAGAAGTATAGGAGTTTTGATCCTGAATCAACAGAAAAATGGTGTGCCAAAACTGTGTCTTGGCAAAACAATGAGGTCGACAAGAATTATTGACCACAAAGGATAATTAAAAAGGAACATATTGCAGTAAAGGGTGCAGTTTTTTTGCAGCATAGGGAATCCTGACTAGCTCTGACTAATGTAAGAAAATCTGTTGTTAACCACGTTAATGTTTCATTTCTTATAACTTTTATTAATACATACTATTATTTTATATTTCTATCATTTTTTTTTTTTTTAGTATTAAGAAGCATGTTAAACTTTCGAAAATTGTATACTTCAAATTGTAGATCAAATATTGAGCAAGGAAAAATAATAGTGCTAAGAAGTAAAATTATTATGATTCAATTGGTAGCAAATATATTTAGATTTAACTAATTATTAGAAAATAAAATAGAATGAATTCTCGAATAAATGAAATTTTAACTAAATTTCAAAAACATTTCTCAAAAATTGAACCCGGAAGCACATATTTGTCATAACTTAAAGGTAAATAGATTTTAACAACTTTATTCCTAACAATATTCCCCGCAAGCTCGATATTTTTTTTGACCTGGTCAAAATTTGGCATAAAATATGAAATACGATTTTAAAAAAATAATCGCCAATGTTTGCAGTGTTGTATCGTGGGAACTTTTAAAGCTGTACATCTATAGTAAAACTCAAATTGAAGAAAGTCTTTTTATTTTTAGGTAAAACCGCATAAGTAAATTTTAAAAAACGGTTTCATTGTAGTTTTATATTTTTTAGCATCCACAAAAAATATAAAGCTGTAATGAAACCGCTCATTCGTTTTTTTTAAAGATAAAAGGTTCCGGTAATTGATAACGTAATCAAGGTAAAATAAATATTTTTTTATAATTTATTCTTATTAATTGTTGTTTTGATGGTGATTATTTTTAAATATTTTTGTATTGAAGAGAAAAGATTTGTCCTGGCCGGGATTTCAACCCGGGTCGTCTGCCTCTCTAGTGCAGTGCTCTAAGCCACTGAGCTACCAGGGGTGGTGTCCAAGTCAGACAATTCAAATCTCGGCCAGGACATATCTTTTCTCTTTAAAACAAAAATATTTTAAAATAATCCCCATCAAAATAACAATTAATAAAAAAAAATTATAAAACTTATAATTTTATTAATTCAAAAAATGTTTTATTTTAAGATCTGGTTGAGTCTGATTTAATTTTTAATTATAGATTGGGCCATATTTGTGTAATATTTACCCTTCAATGAAAATAGAATATTTGTTTATTTTTTTCAAAAATATTATTTTGTCACAGATAGTATTTTGGATATATTGTCTTGTGAACAGGATACTTGATCAGAATATGATTTTAAATGTATTTGACAAAGTCACAAATCAAAAGGAGACATTTGAGCTTAATTTCAAAATTGTAAATTGGTTTAACTTAGCCATATATTTATACTACTAGATAAACCTAGCTGGTAAATTATTTTTATTATAAAAGAAAAGGTATGTCCCGGTCCTGGACATATCTTTTCTTTTCAGATAAAAATATTTAAAAATTAGTGACAAATAAAATAAAATAATTATTTTTATTATAATTTTAAGAACTAATAAATAATTTTTGATTTATGTACACTTCTACATTTAATTTATCCTCAATTTACTTACAAAGGTCTTTAATGAACAGGTTTAAACAAATAATTGAACTGAAAACTGAAAATTTTTAAGCAGTTACAACTATTTAAACTTTTTATTTGATTAATCAGTTCCAAACGAAATTAAATATTTTACAATTATATGGAACTGCGTATTAAGTGTACACATTTTTCGGTATCAATAGGACCGCTTTTCGAGTTAAAACCTGAATATGAACTTAGATGCTAAAAATAAATATTCTATTTAAAAACTTCAACAATCAATGGGTTATTCTCTATTCAAAAAAAGTAGTTTTCGACTAACAACGCACCAAGATACGTCTTTTTTCGAAATATTCAAGGTCGATTTTTATGATGCGAATTCGGAAATAACAAAGGGCACTTCCTTATTTAAATCAGATTTTGTTTTTGGACCGTTTCATATTAAATACGACTTTCACAAAAGTAGGCAAAATATAATGGAAAACATGATTAAAAAAGTTATTTAAAAAAAAACTCGCACAACTACACTCCATGAAGGGTCATAGGTTCAGCATATGGTAAAAAGTGGACTGTATCTTGAATAACGGTTGTGCAGGGGTGTGATACGTCCGAAATCACAATCAACCGCAAGGTTTTTCCCTTCAATTAAGAGTACCCACTTTTTACATGTTGATTGAGCCCCAGGATGGTCTGCAGATCCTAAAGGGTTAATCCGAGGCTGCTCCCACATTAAATAATTTATCTGTCACAGCCGGATTTGAACTCTACTCACTAAGATACACCATTCCCAATAAAAATATTAATATTTTTTTAATTATAAATATTAGAAAGAAATTTGATATTCTTCGCCGTAAGGATTGAAAAAACATACACACATTGACTTAATAAATAGTTATAGTATTACTTATGTATCAATATTATTATAAGCATTACATCTACCCTATGTTTATCCTTTGACATATGCAAGACAAATTATAGACCATTGCACGTGTTGAGAAATAAATGCTCGAGGCAAACTGGCGGTTATCCAAGTTGGAGAACAACAGATTTCATGCATTATGCTTCTAAATGTTTACAGTGATTCATGGTCAAATATTAGTTAAAATTTAAATTTTAAAGGGGAAAACTACTTTCTTTAATAAATAAGGAATTAAATTGAAAGTATATCCATTTAATAAAGCTTTTAAACAAAATATACCAAAAGACATTGGAATATAAACTAGATAAATATATATTTTTTAAATTAGTTTCACCTAACTTTGAGGTACTCCGGATCAATAATCTGCGCTTGTTCGAGGCCGTTCTTTCATTATCTCTTTATCCTCTTTGACCTCTCATTCGTTTCCTCATCGGAGATTTTGATCGTTCGCTTAGTTCTCGCCTCAACCCTCATCCTCTTGGCAGTTCCATCCCCAAGCATATCCTCCGTAACAGGAAGTTCTCTCACGTCCCTCACTGTCCCTTTAAACCAGATCCGTTTAGTTTTTTTATTTCTAAAGAAATCAAATGTTCTTATCGTAACCATACTTGAATTCATTCACAGGATATACGCTTATGTTCCTCATTGTGTTGAGATTCTCTCTGTTGCTTTGTTAAGAGTCTCATTTCAGTTATAGACCAATTTGCCGTTGAAGAATTTAAGGCCTAAAATGTTCGTTACTATTTCAGTTCTTTAATCTGCAACTCTTCAATTTGGTTCTTATTGGTGATGGATAGTGTTTCTGCACCATAGAGGGCTACATGTTTAATCAACCTATCATTGTGTCTTAGTTTTGAATTACAATTATAGGACTATTTATTATAGATGTTTTTTAGGTATTGGTAGGATACGTAGACCTTGTATTGTATTTTTTTTTATTTATAATTATTTCGGTTTAGGTTTTTATAAACTTTATTAGTATTATTTAAAAATGTATTATCAAATACATTTATATATGTATTTTTTGGTATTTAGTTTTAAAGTAATTTTATTTTTATTCTTCCTTCTTCCAATTTCTTTTAGTTATCCGGTTTCCACAGTTTGCCATAGAATGTATAACTCAAATAAAATCAACTCTTGCAAGATCTTTAATTGCTGAATCTGCTACCAGAAACGTGAAAGAAAAAGAGTTTATTTCTTTAAAAAGCAGCAATGAACACTGCATAACACTCATTAAGATTAAAACATTGGGAAAGACGAACTACACTATGCTATATATATATTAATAACCAACAGACTAATGAACAATGTGTAGAATGCGAGGCGGAAAAATGTGCTGAATCAGATTTACTAGGAAAAGATATGATAAGATATGCATATGAGATGATGTACCCCTAATTGATATGTGTTAAATAAAATAAAATATTTATTTTATTTATTGGGTTATTTTACGTTAGATAAACAGAACTAGTAAGGTAAACAGGACTAGTGACGGACTTCCGAGCCCCCCTCCCACGACAGCCCTGAGGAAGACCTGCAATGTGGGTCGAAACGTTGGCTCATTAATAAACATTTCTCTCTATTTAAGAGAAATTTAATGGCCTCCAACCGGACCAGTTTCTTCTACATAAAAATAAAATAAATATAATAAAAATACAAAACAAGGCCGAAGTAGTCTGCCATATCATAAAAAACATCTGTAGTAATAAGTCCCTCTTTTGGAATTCAAAAATACAACAATATGATACGGTGATTATACAGCAGAAACTATGCGTCACCAATAACGGTCTAATTGAAAGAACGGGAGATATTATGGAAAATTTTAGGCCTCACTATGTCCAACGATAAATTAGTCTACACGAAATGAGACCCTTTACGAGGTAACAGACACAATCTCCGTCAGCTGGGCCCTTAACTTTAAATAAAAGTTCCACTAAGGCAGTGATATTTATAATAAATAAAATAGTCAATGAAATAGGAAATAAGTGAATATAATTATAAACTAACACAATAAGCTCTTCAAGGGACCTTATCTTCTTCAAGCAGAATATATTGAGCGACAGCATACATTTAAGATGTTGTTGCCTCAGTCTAAACTACCATCTGCATACCATCCATAAACAGCAACGTGAAGCACAAAAATCCTATAGTGAATAAAATGATAAGGATGACGATACATAAATACAATGATGATTCATTTGGTTGCCTAGTAACCACATGACGCATTGTCACTACGCCACTTCGCCGTATCGTGCAGACGACTCAAGGCTCATTTGATTGTCGAAGTTACAATTTCTTTGAAAACTCTAAACTCCTTACTTTTGTCTATTAATCCACTTCCTGTCTCTCAAAACCTCTCATTTAAAAAACAACATGACTATTCCATTTGTATATCGTCCTTGTAGAATTTATTCCAGTATTCTAAGCTCGAAGGAGTAGTTAATCTAAATCGACTAATTTTATTTATAAACATAACTTAATAAATATTATTAAAGTTGTGTTATTATATACCTTAATATATGTATTTTTCTCATTCAGTTTCTAGGACAACAGTTGTACAAGAAGGTGACTTATCTAAGGCCACTCAACCGCCATGTTTTTCTCCCAACTTGAGATACTCACTATATTAAGGCTGGGTGAGCCTCCGGAGAGTCTGTAGATCTCACAGGGTCCATATACAGCTGTTAACAGTTTAAATAATCTGTCACAGCCGGATCAAAACCCGGGAGGGGGTACATTAATGAATATTCAATTATAAATAAAATCTATGGGTTTAATTTCTTATCGCGCATTAACAAAAAACACAGTTTATTATATTAAAATTATTGGAACGTTTTGCTTTTTATAGCAAAACTGATACCGAGAATTTTGAGTCTATATCAACTAAAAATGGAATATGGAATAAAATTTGTTTGTTTTTAAATTTCGAAAGGGTACTATCAGTACTCACATCACTTTACCTTTTATAGATTTATATTTTCAAATTTCGGTACATAATATATCTTACTCGAAGAGTTTAAAAGAAAAGATTCTCGAAAAAAAAAGTAAAAAAATAAAATAAAATAAAAAATAGCTTGTGTATTTACAAAATATGTTGTTCCATAAAAATAATGGAAACCACACGCAATTCATACAATTTGAACTATATATGATTATAGATCAAACCTCAAATAAATGTAAATAATTTAAATCATTAAATGTGTTCTTTAATTTAGTTTTTATTTCTTACCATATTGTTGATGTAACAATTTTTTTTTTTACAAGTCTTGATTAGACCAAAAAGCGAGTTTCTTTAAGTTTTGTGGAACTATTTTGTAATAGATTTTTTATTTTTTTACCTACTTACCTTCCTAGGTAAGGAAAGTGTTAGAGTTGGTTCAAATTATATGATTAAAAATAAATTAATAAAATTAATGCATTTTTAACCATTGGTTTCTTTAAAAATCTAGTTTACGTTGTTCAATGAATTGGGTCATGTTTTTGAACTATCCAGTGCATGTTCCTATGGAAGTTTGGTATTCTTTTTTTTTACTTTAAAATACCTCAACAACTGGTTATCTAAAGAATATGTTTAGATAATAATTGATTAGCAAAGATGCAGGTAGATAAGCGCCTTCACATGCAAAGCGTAAAAGGTAAGCCGAGTGAACGTAAACACCAGGTATTCCTGTAACACATAATATAACCTTCTTCTTTCTTATTAGATCTGAAGATGGTCATTATCAGTGTGCAATACCCTAGAAAGCATTCCTACTGACCTCAGTCGGAAAATGCATGTTGCATTGTACAGTTGCACAATCTCATCGTATCGAGCTGCACTTAAAGAAACAGCTCATGGATTTCCAACCTATAATGCAACTGGAAAATTCAGGTGTGATTGCGGGCCACATGATAATAATAATATAGGAAAGCCCTCATTATGTGAAATAAGATGCATATTTTAGTTGAAACGTGGATTGATGATTAATTTATTTCTATTTCTTTAAACAATATTTTACGATTGGATGAAATTAATATATTAAAAATAATCAAAATCATTAACTTCCAAAATATTAATATAATAAAAAAATAAGTTTAAAGGAAAAAATAAGTATTATAAAAACAAAACAAAGGTTAATGTTGCAATTTAATGCACATTCTTTTATTTAAATCTTACAAATTTTCCTAACTTAGATTTAAAATTTATTAATATAACACAGTATGTGACTAAATTTCCAACACTTTGTTACGTCTGATTTATGATGATGATACACAAGAGTATTATTACTATTTTTGATCATAAATTATAGTTTTGATATCACCTTATATACAGTTTTTATAAGTAATAATGGCCTGTTTAAACACATTTTAAATCGTTTTGAAATCATACTTCTAGACCAATGATATGGGGTTGAAGAGAAGTGGATGGAAAATATCAATATAGAAAAATGAAATTCAAGAGAAAATAAAGGCGCAATTAATGGCAGGTAATGCTTGTTATTATTCGGTCTTGACATTACTAAGCTCGCGTCTTTTGTACCAAAATCTAAAAATCATAATTTACGAAACTATCATCCTACTAACTCGTCTTTATGGATTTGAAAAGTGGCCGCTAGCTCTTGAAGGATGAACAGACATCTTAAGGTATTCGAAAACATTCTGTTGCGTAGTTTTGGGACAAAAAAAAGGAATGAGGCCACTGGAGAATTTAGGGGATTACACAACGCGGAATTGCGGAGCCAGAACTTGGTCAGTTTTATTAATAGCGTCGGGAAGATTAATATGTGCTAGTAAGTTGTTGGAATCAGTAACGAACCAATACCTAAAAAGTGAATTAGCTTTGTGCCGATTGGTAAACATCTGGGTAGACCGAGGCGCAGCTTGGAGTATTACGTTAAGGGTATCTGGCGGATTTGGTTTTTGGGTAGTGGCCTGTGGAAGGAAGTTTGTAAGCAGAGATTGCTGGTATAGGCATGGTGCCTTCGTGTTCGCTAAGTCTTATTGCTATTATTATAGTTCAACTGAATGTATCTATTTATAGGCGAGGGATAACTAACTAATATAATATAATTAAAGTTTTATTTAATTTTTTTGTATGCATTTGTATTGGATGGTTTTAATTAGGATCTTTAAAAAAAACCTATCTATCTCACCTTGAACAAATGAAGAGGATTTGACTTAGATGTAAGACTGGGTTACCAAGAAAATTGTTCACAGGCGACTGAAGTACATATTTAAGACATTAAATATGGGATACACGATTATAATAATGCGCTGTACTTAATTATTATAATTATGTAAATAGTGAAAATATCAATAAGATACTTTAAAATTACCTAACCTTCGAGTCAAACCCCCTATCAATTATCAGTTAAACAAATAAATGAGCTAGTTGGGAGAGTGGTGAGGATTTGGCAGACACTAGAGCCCAATCCTTCGACTGGCTGTGTCTTTCACTCTTATTGATGTAGGAGGGTCGTCGGGGATAGTTGGCTTTGTTCCAAGTTAATTTCTGGCAAGCCAATGTCTACTAACGTAAATTACCAACATCGATTCGAACCCGAATGATCTCAAATCACATCGAACACAATTAAGATACATATCAGCACTATTGAGACAAGTTATTTGTGCGTCCATAAAACCAACTCCATCCTAGCTAATGTGGCGTTCATAAAAATGTACGGAACTATAGGTTTGAACTTTGGTAAATAAAGTAAGGTAGCTTAAAATAAATAATTTGTATTTTGGAATCTTAATTATTTACATCAAATATTCGGTTAAATAACATCGTTAAAATAAAACCCCAAAAAATCGTTTATTATTTTAAATGATTAAAATAACATAGAGGATTGTCGAAAGCTTTCTAAATTTTATTTATATAGTTATTTTGTAGGTCTCAATTTTTTTTTAGAATGAGTTAAAATATAAAAAAAGTTACTGAATAGTTTTCCATGAAACTATTTGCGATGATTGTAGAAATGCAAAAGAATTTTGAGAAAAAAATATTCTGGGTGGAACGAATATATAAATAATATAATAAATATATAATTTTATATTCAGTTCTTAATAGCTATTGTTTAACTTATTTTACTGTTAATAGAATATGAGCACTCCTAATTTGATTACCCATTATCTATTTAATAATATAAAATAACTCTATGTATATAGAAAAAAAAATCATTATCCTGTTTAAAAGTCCCTTATTCGTTATCTCGGAACAGTTTTGGATTACGAAAACAAAAAAAGAAAGAGCATTTTACCATTCTCCTCTAAAAAGAGAAAACATTTCTTGCCAGTGGGCGTACACACTAAACTAGACGTCATAGATATATTAAAAACAAAAACTAATTACTTAATCACTAAATGCATACATCATCATCATCATAATTTTTCCCTCTTTTAATGATGTGCAGTGTGATTATCCTGTTTTGTCCTGAGCCTGTACCAAGAAACTTTTTAATGATTTTAATTAGGTAAATTTTTTTTAATGATTTCCTCCCTTTTTCTATATTAGATAATTAATTGTAATATATAAACATTTACTATAATTACTTTATATTCCACATATTATATTGTGGTCTGGAAAGTACTGCTGTAGCTTATACAGCGTTGCAGGCTGCTACTGGCCGCCGCACAGTGTTTCGATAGTAGGAGCTAGTTGGACAAAATTATTTTTCGGCATTTTTCTATTCCTTTCGATTAATTAAGAATTGTAATTATAAAAAATGGTTTTTAATTAATTACTTACTGAGTTTAAGAGGATTGCTAGGATAATAATTAGAAAAAAAAACAAAAAAACAATATATAATAATAGATTGATAAAAATCCGTTTTTATTCTGGGATTTATTAGATATAATAAATATCTAAGATCTTTTAGAATAGTGATACGGAAAATAAAATATAAATTATAATGCCTTAGAGTAGAATACAATTACAATTTAATTAATAAATGAAAATAAAAAATTAATGAATATAAATTAGGAGGTTAGCTCGCAATAATGAATTAAATGAATTGGCTCGATAAAAGTAGTTGAATAATACATTTTTGAGATTGAAATGATGCCTTGAATTCCACTGATCTATTCTATTTCTATGATTACTTTGGGCCCTAACCCTCAAGCTCTGAAGTGTGTCGGACTTAAACAAATATTAGATTACCGTGTTTTGAAGTATTGCTTACAATATTCCAATACCATATTTCAAATTTCTAAACATGACTTTTGTCCTAGTTTGTACTAATCGAAACATTGTGCGCAGGTTTGATTTTCCCGCCATTTATTAGAAATTTTGGAGAAATATTTAGCCAATCTTGTTTTAATTTTCCCTTCAGATTCTTCTGCAAGCTTTCTAACATTTAATTTGGTCGAAAAGAACTATAAAATAAAAAAATAAGGGTGTTTCTACCATTCTTCAAAAAATAACCTTTCTCGAAAATAAGTATTCCAAAATTAAAAAAAAAAATGTTGTACTCAAGTGTGCAGGCTATAATGCATCTTATTATTAATGGGAGAGATGCAGCTATGAAATATATAAAATTTAGCCCGGATACAACCGGATACAAGTCATTTTCATCACTTCAAAGTTTCAAAATGAGGAAAAATTCTCAATGCATTTAAAAAAAAAAATTGATACACTTATATTATCAGAAAAAAATTTTAATTGGAAAAAAATAGCATCTATTAGTACGTATATTATCGATATTCAACAATTGATTCATATAAAATTAGTAACATTATAATTTTGTGCGGTTGAAATGAAGCTTTGAATACAACTGATTTAGTCTATTTCTATGGATTCATTACTTCGGACTCTAAACAAATATTAGATTTCTAGGTTTTGAACAATTGTTTACAATATTCCAATAAAAAAATTTATAATTTTGAACATGAATTTTTCCAGCTAGCTCCTTTTAATCGAAACACTGTGTGCCGTGCAGATAAGTTGGCCTAGTTCTTCCAGCCGAATGCCTCTTCAGGATGTTGCTAGTTGTATCGAAATGAGACCGTGGTTGCTCACATCTTATGTAATTAGCAAGGTTCGTCAAGGTGAAAATGGTGGGATAGGGCGATACTGATTTTCTTTCATAAAAACTATCAAATGTAAATTACTTAGGGTTATTAGTTGTTACTAGTCTAAAAAAGAAATAGGAGAGACTATTTAATACCTTAATAATAGTATGACTCATTGATTATTCATCAGCTTTTTGACAGATGATATATCTCTATGGCAGAATCTTAGCGAATTAATAAACAAGCGATGTTTCAGGAGCTGGTGAGGAATTCCTATCATTACGTTTGTGCTCAGTACATTTGTACTCTTTCAAAGCCAAAGTTTGTCTAGAGTGGTGATTTGACCGAGATCACGCTCACCCACGCACAAAAACTAATTATTATTTCAATTAAATTATTGGCATGTTGTATTGAGCCTGTGCAGCCCATCACAGGTCTTGATAAATAAACAAACTACTAAAAAGCATATATAATTATTGTTCGGTGTGACAATATATGTGAAAACAATACTAATGTTAATAATTTAAATTTACAAATTTGAACTTTAAATAATTCAGACAATAATTGGTTTAGAAATTAAAAAAAGGACACAGTTATTCCAATGTTGAATTTTCACTTCTGTCGGAAGTCCTCGTGACTGCATTTTTTTTTGTTTTGCAACAAATATATAATAAATAAGAAATATTAATAGTCAAATCTTCGTAATTGTCGGTATCTTACGCGAAAATCGTTAAACAAAAATATTAAATGAAAAGAAAATACGGTGACTGCCTCTAAAACGTCGATTTACTCAAAAAAGTCTCCCTAAATTATCACGTACATTGAATTAAAAAATTAATTCAATGTAACCCCCATGCCCCAAAATTAAAAAATATCTACGTTTCATTGCCTTTCAAATGAGGTATTAAAATCAAAAATCGGTTAAGAAACCCTGAAGATATGACTAATAATAAAATGAAAGGAAAAAGCAATTAAAATCATAGTATGCTGAAAAATAAATTTATTTAAACAAATTTCTTGTTTTACAGTTCATTTTCAAAATCCCCGCCCCTATTTCTAATGGAAGCTTATGACACCCGTATTCACAATCCTTGAATCTCTGAACTCCCTTTCCATTCTCTGCACTGCATTTTTTTATTAGTCATATCTTAGTGGTTTCTTAACCGATTTTGATTTTAATACCTCATTTGGAAGGTAATGAAACGTAGATCTTTTTTAATTATTATAGTAGGATGTTAATAGTTGGGGGTGCAGTCAAGAAAACACGCAAAAATAGGTGAAACTATTTTATTTTAAGTGCCGACGTTTTTTAATTATTATGTACGTAATAATTTAGGTGGACTTATTTGAGTAAATCGACGTTTTAGAGGCAGTCACCGCATTTTTTTTTTTTCATTTCATGAATTTGTTTAACGATTTTCGCGTAAGATACCGACAATTACGAAGATTTGACTATTAATATTTCTTATTTAGAATATCTTTGTTGCAAAACAAAAAAAAAATGGTCCAGAAAGAACAATTTTTGGGATTTATAGCTATTTTAAGATTTAAAATAGGATTTTTTTGTAAAATTCTTTAATTGGAATATCTTGGAAAGGGTTATCGAGATAAGAATTACTTTCCTTGATGCCGCGAAAGTCTGACGTAGCTCTGTGTCAGCGCTCTATCAAGGACGGCCCTGGCAAATAGTAAACCGATTATTTGCTTGCTTAGTGAAAACTGTCACAATTTAATCTATATATTTATTTATTGTTTATGTACATTTAATTATAGTTACTTTGAATCGATTATGTTTTATATCAACATATTTTTAAATATATATATATATATATATATATATATATATATATATATATATATATATATATATAAATACCAAGTTTATATTAGATACTAATACACCGTTCAGTATTGTGCATATACTGAGCAAGGAGCAGATTATATACATATGTTACCATGTAGTTACATATTGTAGATAAATATAAAAACAAAAGTCTAGATAGAAAAAATATTAACTATGAAATATAGATTATAGTCTTATTATCACATACTTTATAATATATAAATTATACAGTTTTATGTCGCAAAATAACGTAATAACAGATTTATTAATATATTTTAGGGAAAACATTTAGAAGGGCAGATTTTATAACGTTCAAAGTTTGTTAATAAAACAAATATAATTAAGTGTAAATCAAAAAGAACAGACGCAGATGAGGAATTGTGTACACATTAAAAAAAAATGATAGAAAAACTTCCTTAAGTTCTGATTTTAACAATCTGTATATTTTAAAAATTAGTAACAACTAAAATAAAATTAATTATAATCTGTATATTTTGTTTGTTTGTTTCTTTCCTTTATCGTCAGTTTATGTTGCTATGGCCAATCCGATGATGCTACTGTGGGAGTCCTCAATTTTTCCTATACAAGTATAATTAGGATAAGGATCATTTAGGATAAGTCATAACTAAGGATTATTTAATCCATTTAAAAAATCGTGAGATCACTTGCCGGGCTTGGAACCCGATACAGCAGAGTAGATAATATATATGAGCTGTTATTTTTGAAAGTGGTATGGGTCCATTTTATTAAGGCTTCCATTTGATTAACAATAAATATTTTTATCACTTAGCACTTAGCGAAGAGTGATGCTTTAAACCGTATACTTGAAATGTCAAAAAAATGTTTGTTAGTCATTTCTTCAAAAATAAAAACCTAATTACAAATCTATAATTGAAGAATATACATGATTTTAGAGCGATCATCCTCGTAATAAAATCAAACGTGACAAATAAATAAATTTAATATAATTTTTTTTTAACAATAGGAAATCACATCTGGAAAAAACATTAATAATAAAATATCTACAATATAAATATAGTTAGCAATTAAATAGTCACCATTTCTTTAAAGACAATCGTGTTTTGGTTTTTAACCACCGTATTATTTTCATTGTATTTTGTAGGCATTCTTTAAGAATAAGAGAATTTTTTATTAAATTATAATTAATCAACCTTTATCTCATTGCTTTCTGGTAAAGCTATGCAGAGGGATCAGAAGATGTTTATTTGCACAAATATAAGCATTGTATTTGTACATTTGTTTTAATAAAGCAGTTGTTCCCTTTGGTTTGGTGTGTGGAGGGTCATCTGCAAACCTAGAGATGGGATTGAAAAGAACTCAGGATGGTTTCATAGGATTCATATTCCAGTTTTCGACGTGATCTTGTCTCTTGTTGCTATTGTTTAATCATTTAATCTCACTTTATACTGATATAGCTTATCGGACGATTTTTCCTATCCAGGTGTAATGTGTACCTGGCATCATATAAGCTCGGGATCCCCATTTTACGTCTCTACCGAAGAACGGTATAACTAAGAGTTTTTTTATTCTATTTAAAAAAACCTAAGAGCACCTGGCGGGTGTGAATCCACAAAAGATCGTATAGTAGGTTTGTAAGCAAGATAGGTTGTTATGCTAACCACGAGACTACAGGTGACCCCTTGTCTCTCGTTGTTATACCGAGTTGAAGTACTTCTTTCCTAAGAAAGGTGGTATCTTTATTCCTTTATTTTCCAGATACTTAGAAGTTAGTTTTTTCACCCTTGGGAATCCCGAGAGACGGCCCTAACGAAGAGTTGAAGTGGCTGACTTAGTGGTTTACCCTTCCTATTGCTTCAAGTACATCTTTCTTTACCAAGTTATCCAACACCGTTGTCTGTCATACATTTCCGAACACCTTCGATTCAAAACTGCGGTCCACTCCGGTAACACCGCTCTCGGTTCTCAGATCTATGTCCTCGTTGGCCTGCGGACCCCAAGCTGCCATAGTCTATGGATCTAGACCGATTTATCCCCCAAGTTTGTGTCGGTGGAAGGGTACTGGTGATTGGGATCCAAAGGGACTGGCAATATAGTTATGATAGCTGTGGCCAGCTTGCCGTTGCACTCCTGTCTATACATGTACACACATACATATTTATTTTTTGACAAATAATATATAATAGTAAAGGATTATTTGTTTAATATTGAACTAATGATATATTTTTATGGTGTGTAAATTAGGTCACGAGTAAGAAATAAGGAAAAATGAGATTGGGGCCTCGCAAAAGGTCAAATCGACTAACCTTAACCTAGCTTCTAAGGCGGGCTCAGGAGAGGTGCCACAGGTGCTCAGGCACCTTATAGTATTTCAGTCTTATATCTTTTAAAACACAACATTATTAAATTTTTGTAAAAATAACTTTAACGTAAATTTCATAAACAATATTCTTGAAACGATTTCCATCAGAAATACAAATATCCCCATACACGCCGCCTGAATGTGGAGTACAGAAGAAAACTTCAGCACTAAAGTTCGTAAGCATAATAATAATAAAAATAGGAGTTATAATATTAATAATAATAAATTTTATTATATTTAAGTTGGATTAAATTCAGATATTTGGTTCCTTGATATAATTCGTTATTTATTATACCAAACCGTCTTTGCAGCTCATTGATTTTGTACTCCAGAACTCTCCAAGCAGGTCGCCTATTAGTTGATGAAGTCTTTGATCTATCCTTTTTTTTAATAATTTATAACTTATAATATATAATTATAATAGTAATAGACATTAGACAAGATTAAGCCTAATTCTAAGAGGTGTCAGCCATCATTACACCGACATTTATTTAAACCTTTTCAGTAATGGTCTCCTTTTATTGTTTATCCGTATTTTTTCCACTTGATTGTTTTGTTCTTTGTTATTGTTAACTTTCTATTTTTACTGTTGTTATGTTCTTTTGTAAATGGCCATTTGGCGTATTCAAACTTCTCGCATGGATCAGCTAAGCTATGCCTTCCAAACATAGGTATGCATCCTTTGATAATGATGAACGATTCCTTTACTAGGAAGGAAATCCTTAAATATTTCTCAACTGAGTAAGGGGGATTCTGGGAGTACTCTTTACTCCTCTAGAAATATGTTTGTGGAATTGCTAAATTTAAACTAAAAATTCAACATTCTTGCGCTTTTTTGGGCTACAAAAAAGTAGTCAAATTTAAATTGTGGTTCCAAAATATTTTTTTTTAATTTTTAATTTCTTCTGCCTATTGTTTCTTTGGACCATAATCAAACCACTTCACAGATGTAAACAGTATATATTTATATAGTACAACATTTTTCTATAAGTGTCTGTAAGGAATAAGCCTCAAATTCAACATAATATCTGATTATAATGTTAATTTCCGAGGGGATTTCTCCCGAAATAAATATATTTTTCATTCATCCATTCTCCATACTCATCTGTACATAAATGTTTTTTTTAATTTATTTATTTATTGAATCCGTATTTTTTTTTTTAATTGGTTTACAGTACCCCACCTAAACAAGTTTTAGCTATGTAAAACTTTTGTTGATTTTGTTTTTGCGACTGTTGGTGTGCCATTGGAGTGATGTAAGTGGAACGGGCAGTGAGGCAACCGGTCGCCCAGCACTTGGTCCTAATGGAATGTCTCTTAAGTTGTCCAATGTCTACTATCGTACTCCCTATCATTTGCCTCTTTGCAGTTTCTAAATTTTGAATTCGTACTATTCTTAGAATATATATAATGAGGTTTCACCCTAGGTGGAAATAGAGACTGAAATGCGGTTCTGAAAATACAACAGTTTATTTATAATTCGTATTTACAATTTTAAACAAATTTACAAAACATTCATCTCACCTGAAAATACAACAGAAACGACATTAAAAGTCCTTATATCGGTATTTCAGGTTCTTTTTGAAAATTAAACTAAAATAAAAACTTCGATCTTTAAACAAATGATTATATCCTTCAATGTGGTTAACCGTTACTTTAATTTCTTCGCTATCACAGCTGTCCGACCTGACATCTGGTGTCTATAGTTAGATGCTCAGCGGCGGCAAATATAAACTTAAGAAAAGCATGTGTTTTCTTTACATCTCCCCCCCCCTTTTTGAAAAAATAAAATAAAAAAAATATTGACACTGTACGTAACCGTTCATTTATCAATAATCACTGGACACAGTTTCGTAATATGGTAGAGGTTCGATTCTGCTTTCCTGTGTCCTGTATCAACTTCATAGATTGAATTGGAGATCTTCTTCAGAATAGTATAAGGCCCAATCCTCAATTCTTCCAATTTTCTCCTATTTAATCGGTTTCCATTTTCCACGAAGACTCTGTCGCCTACTTCCATTATGTATTCTTTCCTATGTCGGTCGAATATTCTTTTATTATAATTATGTGATTTCATTGTGTTTTCAAGAGCAAGTTTCCTATCTCTTTCCAGGTCTTCTTTTGAACTTCGTGATATCAATTCGAGTGGTAGAATATTCACATTTTCGCCTTCCAAAAGATATTTTGGTGCAAACTTAGTGACTGTGTGTTCTGTTTCGTTATATTTTTCTACGCATTTCTGTGCAATAGTAGTCCACGCTGTTTTCTTATCACTTTCATTTATTTTGCATCTTATCCTATTGACTAAAGTTTGATTTAGCCTTTCGTTAAGTCCGTTTGAAAATGGCGCATCCACAGCAGTGAAAACCATTCTTATATTCTCGTTCTTCAAAAATTGTTTAAACTCTTTGGAATTTAAGCCAGGGTATTGGTCTGTTAACACCACACTAACAGTGTTATCTTGTGTGACTTTTTTTATTAGTGTTATAAAATCGCTGGAGCTTTCTGTTTTTGATGTTGTAATATAAGCGTATCTTGTGAAATGATCAACTAGGAGATGTAAGTATTTTTTTGTTGATCGTGATCCTCCAAAGCCTCCAATGGTATCAATAGATATAATTTCAAAGGGGCGTGTTGATGGACCTAAGTATGACATTAAACCATATTTTGGTTTTCTCCTTGATTTGTTTTTTAAACAAATTTCACATTCATTACAAATTTGTTTAATGTTTTTGATAATATTTTTTGATGTGTAGAATGGTGTTATTTTATTTGTTACCTGGGTTCTCCCAATGTGGCAGTAAGTATTGTGGACATCCTTTATTAGAGCTTTGCTAAGTTGCTCTGATAGTACGATTTTTTTGCTTCTTTTATTCTTTTTGTAGTAAATTTCATTTTCCAATATAAGTTTTCTAGTTTGTAAGTCTAGATTTGTGTTTTGGTCATTTTTTATATCTTCTAAGTTTATTAAATTGACTACTTTCAAAAAATCTTCAGTATTTTCATAGGGTTCTAAAACGTCTGCCGGGTTTCGGCTTAAACAGTCTGCTTCTTGGTTCGATTTTCCCGGGTTATACTTGATTTTAAAATTATATTGAGATAAATAATACATCAAATCCCCTAGTTCTTCATCAGTTCTAGCTTTGATGTTCAAATTTTCTAATGGTTTATTATCCGAATAGACTATAAATTCGTTTCCCATAAGCCAGTGCTGCCAATATTTCACAGCTTCCTTTATTGCCAAACACTCAAGGTATATTGCTTTTTTCTTTTTTTGTGCTTCAGTTAACTTTTTTGAAAAGTAAGCAACCGGCTTACTGTCCCCATTTTTATCTTCTTGTTTCAGCACTGCTCCCACTCCTCTAATACTAGCATCCGTGTAAATATTTATAGGTAGTTCAGGGTCAAAGATATGTAGAATTGGTTCTGAACATAGCAATGCCTTTATTTGATCAAATGATTCCTGACATTCTGTAGACCATAAGAATTTCACATCTTTCCGTAACAAATTGTGTAATGGCTCCAGGATAATTGCACTGTGTGGTACAAATTTATGATGAAAATTCACTTTTCCTAGGAATTGACGTATATTTTTTTTCGTTTCTGGAACTGGAAAGTTTTTGACAGCGGTTAAATAATCTTTCAGAGGCCTGATTGAATTGTTTTCTATTATATGACCTAAATATTTGGCATACTTATTTGCAAAAGTACACTTCGAAAATTTTAGTCTAAAACCTTCTGTTAGAATTGCCTCCAGCAATCTGGATAGATGTAGTATATGCTCTTCAAAAGTTTTTGAAAAAATTAATATATCGTCTATAAAATATACTGCAAAATCAGAAAGTTTGTATTTTCTTATGATGTTGCTCAATATTCTTTGGAAAATAGCCGGAGCAGTCTTTAATCCAAATGGGAGACACGTCCATTGAAAGTGACCTTGTTGTGTAACAAATGCAGTTTTATATCTATCTTGAATTTTCAAAGGAATTGACCAAAATGCTGAATTTATGTCAAAAGTAGAAAAATATCTACAGTTCACAGTTTTTACCATCAAATCCTCAATCAACGGAAAAGGTTGTGATTGAGGGACGACAATTTTGTTTAATTCTCTGAAATCTATACATAGTCTTGATTTTTGTTCATCTTCTTTTTTATATGCCAGAGTTACTGGGGCAGCAAATGGGCTGTAAGATTCCTCAATCAAATTCTTCTCTAATAGTTTTGATATTTGGTTTTCTATTTGTCTTCTATCTTCCACTGTGCATCTGTATGGACGTTTATAACAGTATTTGTCCACCATCAAGTCAATATGAGCTTCATAATGTTTTACAGTACCAACGTCATATTTATCTTTGGCGAAGACCGGTTTATATTTTTCTATCAACTTGTCAATTTCTATTTTTTGGTATAAATCTAGATGGTCTACTATAATCTCAAATTCATCTGTGTTAATATGTTCATTGAAATTGATTTCACATTTGTCCATGTGTCTAGTTTCTTGTTTTTCAGAATTTACCAAAACAAAACCTTCATTTTGTTCACCTAGTTTATCAGGAATGTAATCATTACCTGTTAAATTCGAATTGCTATTTTTTTTGTAGTTATTGTTTTTTATATCCTCTTCATTTGAGGCCATTTTCTTGCTTTCTGGGTTGTTACATTGTATGATTTTTAATTCTTCATTTTGTATCAATTTGAAATGTTTGATACAATCCAAACCAATTAGAAAATCGTAGTTAAAGTTTTCATTATCGACTACAAATATATCCATAACTCTCTCTATATTGTAAATTTTTTTTTTTAGTGTTATCATACCTTTTGTTTTCTTCTCACCATTGATAGTCTTCAAGTTTACTATTTGTGCATTACTTGTATATTTTTTTGGCTTTATTTTCAGTAATTTCGCATTAATTAATGATACATTCGAACCAGAATCATAAATTCCAGAAACTTTCAAAGTATCATTTAATAGTAATTTGACTTTGATCAATGGTGGCACCTCTAGTTTTTTGGATTCTTTTCATTCAGTTCAATTTCCAATTCAGAGTTATTCACAGATTTCAGAGCTACTTTTTGATTTTTCTCTTTAAACCAACAATTTTCCTCAGGATGGTAAAATCGTTTCCCTTTTTTCTCAACACAGATTCGGCATGGCTTTTTTTCTTCAATTTGTTTAAATTTTGAGTCGGGATATATAACACTTTTTTTGTTATATTTATTCTTCTCAACCAGATATTCTAATTTCCCTATTTCTTTGTACAGATCTTCCGTTCCTTTTAAAGGTTCTCTGTCAATTTTATCAGCCACATAATTAGGTAAACCGAAAGCTATAAGGTCTATACATGTCCCAGTATCAATTGATTTCCTTACTTCAAGCAATAATTTTTCCTTTTTTAGGGCATATTCAAGCAATGAGCCCCCTTGATATTTAAAGGCGAGAGCATATCTAATGGGTGACCACCCTTTGTTTGCAAAAGTCTCACAAAAATTTTTTCCCATGTGTCCCATTCAGATTCCACTGTAAGTTTCATTAACATGCAGCTGTACCACTCCATACCCGAGTATTCCAGAAAATGTTTTAAAATTTCAATCTTCTTTTTGTCGTCGTCGATTTGGAAACGTTGACATTCTGTAATAAAAACCCCAATCCACTGGTTTGCATTTTGGCTTCTACCCGAAAATTTATCTATCATGAAATCTCTTGATATTTTACCTAAATTTTTTGTTTCAGATTTTGTTTGTTTATCAAGAAATTTCTCCAATAGTTTTTCTAGCGTTTGACCACTAGTTTTATGTTCTGTAGTATCTGATTTTTCGATATTTTCCTCTAGGTAGATATCATTAAATTGTAAATTATTTTCATTATCTAAGTATATTTTTGATAAATTCCCCGTTAAGGTTATCCAAATTTTTCTTGTTTGGTGTCTTTTAGTTAATGATTTTTTTACCTTGGCATAGTTTGGAGTGTTTGTGATCTCTTGATGTAGATTTGCAGGTTGGAAATCGGGTGGTATTTCAAAAATCCGTCCATCAGGCGTAGCTATCGACGTAATGCACATAACATTTGATTTTCCATCTGCCGTTGGTTTTATAGCAAAATCAAACCTCAATTTCTCCATCTCTCCTGAATTAGTTACAGATAATGTCGTTTTATAATGAGGTTTCACCCTAGGTGGAAATAGAGACTGAAATGCGGTTCTGAAAATACAACAGTTTATTTATAATTCGTATTTACAATTTTAAACAAATTTACAAAACATTCATCTCACCTGAAAATACAACAGAAACGACATTAAAAGTCCTTATATCGGTATTCCAGGTTCTTTTTGAAAATTAAACTAAAATAAAAACTTCGATCTTTAAACAAATGATTATATCCTTCAATGTGGTTAACCGTTACTTTAATTTCTTCGCTATCACAGCTGTCCGACCTGACATCTGGTGTCTATAGTTAGATGCTCAGCGGCGGCAAATATAAACTTAAGAAAAGCATGTGTTTTCTTTACATATATTATATTATTTCTATGTAATATATAATTTTGGAGATTGCGACAAAATAAATCCAGTTAAAACATGGATTAACTAACAAAAAAGATTATTTAATAAAATAAACATTAATACGATGAACATCTAGAAAAAAAAAAGATGCAATCAATAAACGAAAATGCTTAAGGATAATAAACCATAATAGGCTAATATAATTATGCTTAAAGTATGCAAAGGATGCCAATGTACTCATTCGTATACAGGATTTTAATATTTTTATTCATTCATTAAAACGTTAAAAAAATATGTATGAAATAGTTTTCATCTAATAACAATGGTCTATAGTGTTATAGAATTACATAAAAAATAATAAATAATTATTGTTTAGTATCGATTTATTTTTATTATTTTAGATATTATATCTTGGTGTTTTATTAATTTGTTTTATTTTTTAAGTTATTTTACCTATTTTAATTATTTATTTTTTCTGTACTCTTTTTCCACATTTTACTGTTCATATACATATACATGATGTATAGATTGGAATTTTTTCTTATGGACACATGTGTAAGTTCGTTATTTATTCATTTATCTAAGGTTGCATAGGATCCAATGCATTCAAGGAATCGAAACATCCATGAAGCAAATACAAATGAAGATACCAAAAAAAAATTAGTGCACACTGAAAAGATTGTACTGTTCCTAAGAAAACGCCTGTGCTGGAAGGTCATTCGGCCGAGATCATGCTCCACTGCCATATTTTTCTCCCGTTAAAGACATCAAATTTAAGAGCTTGGAAGAGCCCCAGGAGGGTTTGCAGACCCTACAGGTCCCATACGCAGCTGTTAACTGATTAAATAATTTATCTACCACTGGATTTGTGGGAACTTGAGCACAGTAAATCAGTGTTCTACACACCAAGTTACCACTTGTCCTACAAGATCAACAACATTGTATAGTATTGTAATAATATTGTTCTGAGGAAAACAAATAGTCTGACATCACCACCAACTTATTTTTGTTTTTCCACTTCTTTTTTCAAATCGCCATTTATTATCTGAACCCAGGAGGTTCAGTGTACGTTTTAGGACTAATCATATTGTGATCAAACCACCATTGTTCAAGTCTCACTTGATTACATCTTACAGAAGTAGTGTCATAGAAAAATGTGTAGAAGATAGTCCCGTGTTGTGTAGGGTAAAGAAATAATTATTTCAGAAATAATAAAGCGATTTTATTGTAATACTAGAAAAAAATCTCGGTGATCAAAAACTAACTAATTACAGCTAGATTCCTCAGGGCTTAATCTGTGACTAAAAATGTACTCCTATACTTAGGTATTTATAGCTTTTCAGGCGAAGCCTGTGTACTACGGCTCGAAACCAGGAGAAATATCTGATGAATGGATTAAAAATATTTACCATGCCAATTAAAGAGACAGTATAAACTGCATGTTAAGTACTTACTAAATATCCATCAGTCCAAAATTATTAACGTTTTCTCATACCTGAAAAGAAAAGAAAAGAACCATTATTTTCTCAACAAATAACTTTCATTATATATAGATATATATATTTATTTCATATATAACATATAATTGTGAATAAATTATTATAAATAGATAATAGTATTTATAATATGATATTGTATATGAGTTATTTCACATCTAGATGTTTCTCGAGTTAAGTATATCAGTTGTGATTTTTATTTGTGTTTTTTTCCCATAAAGTTTACTTCCGTGAAGAGAAATTATAGAGGTTTATATTTTTTAAACATTTTTTTTATATCAAATAAAAATATTTAAAAAAAATCAATTTACGTTTGAAGAAATTATTTAAAAACTAATTTTATATATCATAATTTAGTTTATATTATTCGTGAGCCTAAATATAGTTCTTGTTTAAAAACTCGACCATTATCTTTTTTATTTTAGACATTTACTTTCAGCATTTTTTGCTTTATTGGATTTTGAAGATTAAAATTATTAAACTTTTTTACACTTTATGGAGACCGATTTAAAAAAAAAAAAAAAACTCAACACTTGGGTATAATCAAGAAATTATAATTAGAGTTGAAATATTACTTAACCTTGAACTAAGAACGGCCAAGTTTATGATTAACCTAGTTGGAACAGATCGATAACCTCATGAAGACATCGAGGGCTTAAGAAGTCCATGTAGCAGCTTAAGTAGGTCGTTCTTCACCTGACTCACCAAGATGTAAGCTGTACTTACATTACTGTACATCATAATAAGTAAGTACTGGTACCTAAACTGTACCGATGTACAGTAAAACTACCAATCTTAAAACCGTACTTAGATAGAGTGTTCCACTCCGATAACTGCCAGCTCCGGCCTTTTCGTACGCATATTGGAACCTCTTCTATCTACCCTGAACGCCTTTTGCGTGCATGCATGGGATGAAATCCATGCACGCAAAAGATGTATGATTCCACCAACCATACATATCCATGCTTATCTCGTATTTTGTGGATAATATTCCGTGACCTATTAATCTCTTTGAGCGTTGAGGGAAATTTGTTTCTGATCAAATGAAATCTAAAGGAAGATATGTTTTAACACCTGTTCAAACATAACACAATGTACCTGTTCGAACATAACACTTGTTCCATGGACGATTTAAAGGGAAATATCAGACAACAAATCAATGGAACTGAAATAAAACTTGAATGTACAGTTGAAAAAAAAAACAGTTTTTAAAGTTAATATATCGCTCGTTTTTACAGCTCTTTGAAATGTGTACGTTATTTCTTCCCCTCTTGATACAACCGATATTATAAAACAGTAAGTAATGTTAAAATTTATATATGAATAAATCATTTAAAACATTTTCATCACTTTTTGCAAACGAGTAACAATGTCTTCAATCCCAGAAATAAAAATTTTAATTTAAGTGTTGAAACAAAGTGAAAGTCAGAAAACTGATTTTAAAGTCTGAATAATTTGTAAGGAATTTTTCTCCCATAAAATCGTTGAAGTTCCCTAAAAAATTATAAAGAATTGTCTTGGAAGAAAATGGTCCGGGTGGAGGTAAACAATTTCTCATAAGTTGGGAGAAATGTTTATTAAAGAGTCAACGGTTCGACACACATTGCAGGTCTTCTTGAGGGTAGTTGAGGGATGTTGAGGGAGAGCGGAGGGGGGGGGGGTGAATTCGTCACTAACACATAACTAAAATTATTCAAGATAAAGAATTTTCAATGTATTACTTTCGTTGAGCTCTTAATTTCGTATTGTATTGGGTTGTAACATATGAAATGTCAGTGCAGGCGTAAATTTAAATTATTAGCAAAAAAATTATTTTAAAAATCTTTTATTAATCAAAACAGGATCCTTCACTTTCAATACACTTCTCCCAACGTGGAACAAGCATTTCTATCCAAGCTCTGTAGAAATTAGGTGCCAAGTAAGAAGCGAAGTTGGAAGGCAATTTCAGGGCATTATCGTTGTCAATTTTTTATTTCAAAAAAAATTATTCAAACAACGGAAAAAGTAAAAATCAGTTGGAGAAAGGTCCGGAGAATATGGTGGGGGAGGAAGGACCTCTATATTCAGCTCCTGGAGCTTTTGCACCGAGCACGTTTCCAATCGGGTGAGCTGCTGGGCATCGGTTAATTCACGTGGTACCCATATTTCCAGCTTTTTTGTCTTACCAAGCTCCTTAAGGTGCCTGGAAACATGGCATTCTTGTAATTCTTGAAGGTGACCATGAATTTATATTCTTGTGTGGTTCTCTAATTGGAAACTAAATATCATACTCTTATAGTCATCACAAAATGTATAGCACAAAACTTAGTTCAACTCGTTTCAGATAAAAGGTGTGGTGTATATGTTAAAGGATTTCTTAACCATACCCGATGTCTAAAACTGCTAAGACTGCTAACTTGTATACTATATATACATAAAGCAACATGAAAAAAACAGTATCGACTTTAGATGCTGAAATTCTGAAATCGAAAAAAAAACATTGTATAAAAATATAAATTGACTTATCAATATTTTTTTATATTTACTTAAATTGGATTACCTCTCAATGTACGATACTTAGCCGTAAAGACGATACACAAGCTATTAACCGAGTTTATATTAATTATTTATGTATTATGCTTATGTTTTAAAATTAGTGTTAAAAAAAATTAATACGACTACTAATACTGATTTTCTTTGGAATATAAGAGCCGATTATGGACACATATAAATAAATATAAAGGTAAAAATATATCGATTCCGGAATCGATTTATAAACCGTTGACTTTTCTATATCAAAGAAAACCTTTATTGAGGACCTTCTTGAAACCGTTCTAGATCAGGGTTGGAATTGTGGTTTTTGCTTAGCAACTGAGCTTATTTCTCTTCCCCAATTAAAATTTTAACAGTTTTGTAAAAACAATTTGGAATAAATCATTAATTCATTTAATTAACTGAATTTAGATAAAAATAACTAATAAATGAATTTCCTTTAACGCAGTAAAAGAACTTTTCTGATTTCGAGCACTCTCGTACTTCTCTTCATAGCTCTAAAAACGTTTTGCCTCTGAAAGATGAAATTTTTTATTTGTGTATCTCCTGGTTATGTACTCCCTGTATTAGATGAACACCTGATATAATTTATATATGAATCCCTAACTGCAGAAATAATGCTAATGCAACTTTTGTGATTATTATATTTAATTTTTTATCGGTAAAAGAACGGATCGTTCTCAATTATAGTAACACATTGTTGAGTCGATGTTCAAGGGAGTATGAGGAGTCACTTGTGGTATAATGGTGAGTATAACTTTGTATGCCCAAGGTTGTGTTTTCGTAGCCCGGCAGTCGTCCATAAGGTTTAGTAGGGGAGTAAATAATCCTAAATTATGTAGTCCTTCGGAAGGGACGTAAAATGGCGGTCCCGAGCCCTGCGGTATCAGGTATTCGTTAAAGATACCTATCCTAGTTATATCTGTATTCCAAACATTTAAGAATCCTACTGTACCATCGTCCGATTATCACTAGCAGCATAAAGTAATGATAAATGGATAAAGAACAACACTGTAATGGAAGCATTAGATTTCAAGATAGAGATCCATTTTGACTAGGTTCGCTAGTTTTTTTGTCCGTCGTAACTATTATTTTTTATATATTTTGCAATATTCTGTAATGAATAATCGGTCCTAGTTTAAATAATTTGAAAATACTTGGTAGTGTATATCCAGATTTTAATTTGTTTTTTTATAAGTAAAGTGTAGTGTAAAATGTAGTGGAGTATAGTGTAAAACCTAAAGGAAGTCATGTTATATTATATTTTTTAAATATAAAATTTTATTCGAAATTTGTTGACTTATAAATTTTGCCCCTCTCCCATTTCAATTGTGGCCCTGGATATGTGAACTTTGTAATTAGCAATAATGCATAATAACTTTAGCCTGATAGTGCCGGACGTCCGCTCAAGTCCATTACGAATCATTTAGAATCCTATAATTAATTCTAATAGATCGTTATTCAACGTTTTACACATGAGCCCAAGGGTCATAGATGAGTAATAAATATTTCGTGTACATTTCGCAAATAAATTTCGAGACAATTAGTACTGTTTATTTGTTGATTACCATGAAGCGCGAGGCCATTAATAGTAAGAATTAAAGCTTTGTGTCTTAATCAAGGTGGCAACACTGAGGCGTTTTTTACTGTCAGTGTATTTTGGTTTGTGTAATGTTTTTTTGAAGTAAAAACTTCTTAAGCGGTATTGAATAAACTAATGGATTCGCATCAGCAAAATGAACGACAGGCTCGTTAAGTATTACGTGAGACTGGCAACGCATAGCAACCTGTGTATGAGTTAAGAATTGTTTTAACTATAGTTTAAAGGTCGGAATTCGATCGATGTAAGAAAAATCATATTTAACTAAAAGGTCGCTTAATAAAACATCAGTAACTATTTGAACTTTTCGTTTCCCTTAAAAGATTTTATTTATCATCATTTAATGCCTTGTTTTATGAAATTATTGAAAGTATAAATGTATTGTTGAACCTAACGCTTATAACAACGATTAAAAAAAAAATTCTATGTAAATACAGATACAAGGTATTAATAATATAACTATATACTAATTATTACAATTATTTATTGTTTTGGCTATGTGCAGCACATCATATGTTATAATTAATAAATAAACTACTAGAAAATGTATATAATTACAGTTCGGAGTGTCAATATATATGAAAACCAATTTGTTAATAATTTAAATTAACACATTTGAAATTTAAATCTGAATTATTTAATTTCTATAATTGATTTAGAAATTTAAAAAATAAACACACTTATTCCAAAGTTTTGAGTTTTCGCTTCTATCGGCAGTCCTCATGACTGCCTATTTCATTTTTATTTTGCTTGTAGATAATTTATGGCTACTTTAATTTAATTTAATTTTATTTATTTCATAAGTTATAAAATCATGGAGCTATATGATTTATTCTTATGTCCAGATATGGTATATACCTCAAATAATTTTTAGTGAAATTTAAGTTATAATATTTTATTTTAAAAAAACAAAATGAAGAGATTCAATAATCAGGCTGAATGGCCTGGAGCCCAAATGTGATGTTAATTTATTTGTTCACCTAAATAAATAATAAACAAAATAGAACTATTTTTTGTCACAAAATGGGTCCTGCTATTGTACTTCATATGCTGTTCTATTAGAATGGAATAGATTTAGCCAGGTCATGTTCCAAGATCCCCTGTCAACATGAGACTATTAAATGGAACTAGCGTTAGCAACAGGTGTTCAACAGGATCTATAAATTGTTGGGAAGCCGCTATGATAACTTCACTTGGTACTTATTGTTGTTTCCAATTCCGCATTTTAGTTCCTCTATATGCTCTTGTTTTCTTTTTAAACAAAAACAAAGCAAAAACTGTATACTTCAAATTATAATTACAGATAGCCTGAAGTCACTCGATTCTATTCAATTCTTAGGTTCAACTGTGATTTAACTACTGATCTCAATTTTGAGATTCTCATTAATAACAATCACCTTGTCTGCTCCTTAACCTTTCAGTTTTTAATACTTTTATTTAGTATATCGAATAAGGGAAATCAATGATGTAGCTGGTTGGACACCAAATTGGATGCTTATCGTAGTCTGATTAAAGCAATATGACACCTATGACAATATATATATATATATTTTTTTTTTAATTTTAAATTTTTTTTTTTTATCTCAACATCAAAATCATTTTAAAAATAATTATTTTATATTCTTGCAGTGTCGAAAAAAAATAAATATATATATATAAAGAAAGCTACAACTGTAAAGGTATAGGATACAAATTAATACGGCGAGCACCGTATTAAAGAATAAAGAGTTGTCATTAAATATACTTATAATATATATATAAAACATGCATAATGATTAAATACATACATATATAGTACAAAAATATACATATATAGGCAATGAAACCACATCAACCAGGCGGATAGAAGTATTCTAAGAATGCGCCGAAAAAGTAGGGCTGCAGATCTCTTTCCGAAACAACGAGTTTTTATGCACGAAATTCGAAATTCCGAAATATGGCTAGACTTTGAACACAGTCTTAAATACCTAGGTGAAGTGCATGAGCCGACGGGAAAAGAGAAAATCGCACAGAAGACTAGGTATAAAATGACGAAAGCTTTATACAAGGCATAAAGCATTTACAACAAAAGATGTCTGCCCACCTTCACCAAAGTTCGTCAATATCGCACGGTGATTAAACCTGAAGTACTATAAGCCAGTGAGATATTAACATTATACACTAGATGTGACCTTGAAAAGATCGTCGCAGAGGAAAGACGAATTTTCACGAAAATTAATGAACCAAAAACACAGACGATGGAGAAGTTATCCAACTTCGCAGCAGACATCAGAAAGAGGCGACTAAAATTTTAAGGTCACATCAGCTGTGTGAGTCTGATCACCAACAGAAAGTTTAGGTAGAAACAGCGATGACACACGTCAAAATTGAAGGGTCTTGGGAAACAAGGAAGGAATGTGATAAGTAATGTCAGAGAAGATACCCACTGCCCAAAGTGGGTTGAAGTAAGGAAGAGGGCCTTTAGTGAACGAATGAGTAGTGGAAGAAAAGGAATAACAAGGAGACATGAATGCTTATCGTAGTCTGATTAAAGCAATATGACACGTATAACAATATATATATATATATATATATATATATATATATATATATATATATATATATATATATATATATATATATATATATATTATCTCATCATCAAAATCATTTTAAAAATAATTATTTTATATTCTTGCAGAATTACAGTGTCGAAAAAAATAAATATATATATATATATAAGTAAAGAAAGCTACAACTGTATAGGTGTAGGATACAAATTAATACGGCGAGCACCGTATTAAAGAATAAAGAGTAAAGAAGCAACCTAAAGATTAAATGTGAGAACTGAGACAGGAAGGTTATCAACAATGAAAATCGGCGAGAAAACAAAATAAATAAAAAAATTTCCATTTTCATCTTAAAATGTTTTTTTATTTAAAACGTTTCATTAGTTAAAAGGTCGTCTTACAATGATCAAGTGATATATTCCTACTGTATTAATATACAAGCTTTAAGAACGTAAATGGATAGATTAATTTTTCGATTCGCTTACAAAATCAGGCCACGAGCCTGAATTCAAGCTTTCGGATTTACGAAATTCTTAGAGAGTGGAACTCATTCAAGAAACAAGAATATGTACCAGGGGAAATAACTGATTAATTTATATATTCTTATAAATATTATTTTATTTAAAAAAATTATACCGTTAAATATATTGTTAAAATGTTTTAAATTAATAATGTTATAGTTCCTGAAATTCATAGTAATTTTGTGTAGTTATAATGTAAAATAAAAATTTAGGTCTATTCTACACTTTCTCAACCGATATTATGTAATTGATAAATTTGTCTAATTATATTCAATTTTTTATTAAATATATAAAAAAATTTTAAAAAGAATTATTGTTAATTTTTTATTTAATAAAATAACAAATAATAAATAGCAGTTATATAATAAAATAATTTATTAATGATCCATCCACCAGTTTCAACTAACTCGGCAAGAAAACTGCTTTCAATGGAAATGGATTTTTGGAGGCACAGTTGTAGGATATCGAGACTACAACACGTTCCGAATGACAGAATTAGGGAAGCAGTAAACAGACCACTTAACATCCTGTACTCGGTTGAAACGAAAAAACTGAGTTGGTTTGGTCATGTTATGAGGAGGGCGGACGACCGATGGCCTAAAAGGGTACTGAAACACGTACCATCGGAAAGGAGGAAGAGAGGTCGGGGAGAGAAGAGGTGGATAGAAGGGATCCCGGAGGCAATAGCGGCTAGAGGACTTAGAGAGGAAGACAGCAATGATAAAAAGAAATGGCGGCAGGGCTTGTATGAATTAGGCTACGACATATGATGCATTGTTGTAATAAAGTCGCACACTCATTTAAAGATGTATGTATACTTATAAACATCCTAAATTTAATCATATTGATGGGCCATATATCATATTAAGAGGTTAAAACTATTTTTTGTTCAAACGCCTAAGTAGTGTATACGCTAATTTTGCTTTTGGCATTAAAACTGTCGTTGAACTAACTTCTAATATTCTCTTGCTTAACGCCTAGCCAATCAAATCCTGATATGACCTGTGGTTTAACGGACACCCGCATAAGGTACTCATTTAACTTATATACATGGGCATTATTAAAATATAAAATATTCTAATAATGCCCATGAAATGCTTAAGGTAACTAAAGTATAAAAGTTAATAAGGATTAATACTGTACTCGTCTAAATACCTTACCAAATACCGCAGCATTGTATGTTGTCAATTTTTTAGAAGATAAAATAGTTATAGTAAGCTATTCTTAAAAGATAGACACGCTAAAAGATATATGCAATCCCTGACTTTTTTGTAGACCTATAAAAGAGGAATATACCGCCATGCATTGTTTCGTAATATGACAAAGGGATTAGGCAGCGTCTTAGACGGAACCTCCCATGCGGCTATACTTTTTTACACCAGTTTCAATAATTATCGTTATATTACAACCACTTTGCACAAAACCTTGACAAATTATATACCTAAACATTCCTCATGAATCACTCTATCTATTGGAGAAACCGCATAAAAATCCGTGCAGTAGATTAGCGCGAACAGACAGACGCGGCGTAGGACTGTGTTTTATAATATTTATAGATGTAAGAAAAGCCTAAAGCTCAGCGGGAGCTTGTTGACTTAGCTCGTTCCTTTTAACTTGAATTCCTTTATGAAACTTTAACTGTAAACACCCACCTTGAAATAAATTAAATATCAAAAGCCTTTAATTTTCATCCGTCATAAAATAACCTGAAAATATGGTTTTATTAAAGAAAGAATCCTCAGTTTATCTTTCGTTTATTAATTCATACAATTGTTGATTTTTTTTTTTTTTGTGAATACCGTAATGGTAATATTTTATAATAATGTTTATACGTAGGTATATTACATAGTGTATGGCTCTATTGACTAAGTATAAGATCTAAGTAACAGAAAATGTCTGTGAATAAATGATTGCCGTTTATCTTGTCCTTTGCGTGTTGTTTGTAAATGACATCTTACATTATTTACTACTTCATCCCCGTACAAATCAATAAAGTCATAATAAAAAAAAAATCCATTTATTTGCAATAGTAACTAAAAATTACCCAAAATGCGCTTATCAGTAAAAACCAGGTTTTCAGGAGTGTGGGAAGGTTTTAAAGTTCTAACGTGACATTTACCAGTGACTCATAGTCAAAATGATATACTTTTTTTTTTTAACGTTGGGAGTACACACAACGTCTAAAGAACGTGAGTTATTCAGTCAGCCTTCAAATGATAGGAAATCTTTAAATCAAGTAGCCTAAATTATTTTTAAAAAGCAGATCAACTATTCAGCATAAAGTGGAGGGATTCAGATATGTAAATTGCATTGCCAGAAAAAAAGTTTAAAGTGCAAGAAAAATTTTAAGTGCTAGGGATGAGACTTGGATCGTCAGAGAAATAAAACAAAGTACATGTTAAGTGCACTCAAATACTCACGGAACTTTCCAAACGCCTAGGTACGCTTATGTGTTCAGAAACAGTACGGCGTGTCTTAAGGTCAAAAGGAATTAAGAAGTGAAGTGTATCATTTTGACAGTGAGTTGATAATATTTATTTGCTTTTGTTTGTTAATTTTTAAATAATCAAGGCTGAATATTTTAAATGTTATTATCTGTACATATTTAGATTGATAATATAAATAAATGTGATGAAGTGTTCCAGGTTTTTTCTGTAATCATTTAACTTTTTCTTTAATTTTTTTTTTCTACATGGTGAATCATTTGCACTGAAAACCACTGAATGTCTCCTTTAACCGTCAATACATTCAAGGAGGATTTAATAAGGGAAACTTCAAGAAGGATCTCAGCATAGGAAATAAAAGACTTTGCAAACCATCCTCCATGTAAGTACCATATCGGGTATTGATATGAATACATTTTATTCGTATGCGATTTTATTGAAATTTTTGGGATAAAATAATTTAATCTTGGATATTAGGCAACAAATTAAAAAAAAAATGGACAACTCCCCATTAATCAACATGTTTTAAGGAAACCTTATTAATTTAGCTGTCAGTTCTTCAACCTCTTTTGGAACTAGTTCCCGAACTTAGCACTCAAAATGTGCCCGTAAGGTTACAACAGGGAACCAAGAGAGCTGCTTTTGAGTCAGACACTAAACTTTGTAAGCCCAAAAGTGTTTAATTAAAAAAAAAAAAAATTAAAATAATCATTACGCAGTATATTAAATAAATGGATTTTACTGCGACTAAAGAGTACACTCTGAATCATTGCACAATCGGGTAATAAACAATTAACTCCTGTCACTATGGCAACTGCTGCGCAGGCATGTGCCTATAACATTAAGTTAGCAAGAGTAGTTCGTCAACCTTTGATCTTGAAGGAAAGATCCATACCTTGCAAGATATGACAGACTCTTAGGAAGCTACTTTGGTAACCAGACCCCGCACACTTAGACCTTGATAGACAGAACAATATTGTCCATTATATCTCTCTCAGCTTCCATCGGATCCTAAAACGTAGTTAGAGCGATCCATAGAAGGCGAGGAGTCGTTATATCTTATTTTCTTCTTCCTTTATCCTTGGAGGAACACAGCGAGCATGCAAAACCGTGGTAGGAGGTGGCCAGTCCTTTCCTTTAACGTGTCCATTGTGTTTCTTCTCCTTAGTAGTGATTACGATTCCTCCTGCAGCTCGCTCATCCTCAATCAGGAAGGTGTCAAGACCAAGGAGTCGCATTTGAATATAGCGGGAAGCGGAATTCTATCTGGCGTTGACGGGTAATATTTAAGATTATGCATATTTATATATATAATCTGTTTATATATGCAAACCCTGTATATTTAATTACTTCATATCCATACAATTCCAAAATAATCGGAAATAATTGTTCAATTTTATAATTAAAACTTGTTAATCGGTGAATGAATGGTGCGTTTTGATGTATTTATATTTTTTTAAATTTCGTTGTTCACACATCCAGTTGCGTCGCTTTAAAATCAGTATTTATAGATTTTTTTTTTTCATCAAATTTGTATATCACTCCTTCAAAAAAACAAAGTCACAAATTGATCAGTACTCAAAAAACCTGATTGGAGTATTGGTAAAGCAAAGCATTCCTGCTGTAATTTTATCAACCATTAGACAATTTTTAAAATCTTGTTTTTTTCTGATTTTAATCGTCATTATTCCCATTTAACCTTCAATGAATAAAAGTTCAAACAGGGTACAACTCAAAATATGATTTTTTTGTGGAAACGGAATATTAGATATGTTATTCCCTTTACTACAAACTTCAACCAATACATTGCTAATGAAGGCTTATGTCGTTCTTTTGAAGGAGCGATATATGAAAATATTAATGTTTATTTTTAACAATTTGTAATTATTTTTGTTTTGAAGAGAAAAGATTTGCCCTGGCGGGATTCGAACCCGTCTGCTTCTACGTAGCAGTTCACTAAACCACTGAGCTGCCAGGGGTCGTATCCCGTGAAGAAAACTTATCCCCTTGCACATATTTATTTTCTTTAATTAATTAAAGGGGAAAAAGTATTTTTGGATTTTTTTCGTTTAAATTTCAAACACTAATCAATGATATTTGTGCCCTTTAGATCGATGACCTTTTCCCACTTTTCTGGTAAAACCTTAATTAAGTTACTGTACGTTACTTCAGAGGTTTCTGGCCGAAAAGCTGAATCAAATGATTTTCACATGCCACGTATAAACCATTAAAAGAGTTCTGCAGAGGCCGAAACAAGGGTAGTTACGACGGAGCAAGGATTGGGCCATAGAGTGGATGCATCGAGCCAACCTCTCTTAATTTTTTCGTCACCAAAGAATATGTGCTCTGTCACATATTTTTTAGGAAGTTCTCAGAAATATATCCTGATATCTTTGTTCCTTATATCAAAATAACATATTTATTATCCAACACCTACTAACGACAATCGTAAGGTTTCGCTGACATCATATCCATAACAATCCAAGGCATAACAATATCATAAGAATAAAAAAATAAAATAATTATTTGTATAAAACAAAACATTGCATAATGTTAACATAATAACGTACACATTTAGTTCAATGTTTTACTATATAATTTTGTTATAACTGTTATCTTATAGATAGGGCGCTGAGACCGAAAGAACCTGTTTGATTCAAGAAAATGTTTGGTCGTTTAATTCTCAACTACCCTCAGCATTCACTGAAAATAAGATCCGCCGTTCTAAATCACTTGCCATCAAATGTTATAGGTCGGCGATTTCTTTCCTTTTTTTTTTATTCGGTTAAACTTTCTTCGACTATGTTTGCCGTAAAAGGTATGTAATAATTAATTTCAATCAGCGTTCAATCCCACGCAAGTAACATGTATGTTATAAATGCATATATCATAATATCTTTTAAAATTTAAATTAGCTACCTACTGAGTTTCGGATAGCAAATATTTGACAAATGTCAAGAAGTTAGATATCCAGTGGATTCTCCTCATTAACTATTTTTAGTGCAATTTAAAACAAATCGCATAAAAACCAGAACTTGAATTAAATCTCTTGCATTATCCATACAAAATATTCCTAATTACTCTCTACAGGCGCCATGAAATAACTATTTTCCTTTCTCTAAATTAGAATACACGTTTAACTAATACTAGTGGGGTCACTTGAGATGTAGCCACAAGCAGAAGAACCTTCTAGACCGCAGGTGCGCTTACCGGCACAAAGTGGAGTATTAGCCCTTAAAACTAGAAAAACCGAAATTCAATAAATGCTATCAAAATTGGTATTCCCGATTCATAACTACCTGGCCTATCTGATGGGCACAAGATCGGGACGATAGCTCTAACTTATCTTAAACGACAGTTGATCACAAGTTTTCGGAGATGGGACGGTTCACTTAGTACTTTTTTTTTCAGTATAATTAGTTATATAGTATTTATGGTTTGATTGACCAGTGATATGTTTTCCTCAGTTGTTTGCAAGGTAACTACTGTTTTTATGATTTATTAAAAGTTAATAGCAGCACTTAACTACATATTTTACTGTTTTTGTATAATCAAAAAGTAAAATATATATTTAAAGTAAGGTTTTAATCATGTTCCGAGTCTGTCCCAGATAACTTTTTGATACCATATTATTCTACTTTGAACACTTAAATAATCCATGCAGTAAAATCTTCCGCATGTAGCTGCCATCTATACATATAAAATTCTTTGTCCTGAAAGCGATTTAGGCTGTGCGGAACATCGCACAGCCTAAACTGCTGATCGTAGAGCCTGGATGGTGGGTTCTTTGTATGACGTAGGTATATAGAAGATAAGATAAGAAAGGATTTTCCGAAATTCTACCCCTAAGGGGGGGGGGGAAAGGGGGGCAAATTATTAAATAATTTATCTGCCACAGCTGGATTTGAACCCGGGACCTTCAACGTTGCAGCTCAGAACTCTACAAACTGAGTTAACCCTTCCTCTAAAATTCCCCCGAACCCTTCCTCGAACATAAACAGACGGAAAATAAAAGATCCATATTAAAGATTAATTTCACCAGAGTTGGGAATTATACGAATAAGGTTTATTTGAATGATGGCTGACGGGTGATATTTTAATCCGTTATTCAAACGGCTTGAATAAAAGATGATTTCATCCTTAATCCGAAAAAATACGAATTTATTCGTTATTCATTACCTGTAAATCCGTTTCTTATTCTTTTTTATCTAAAACCGTAAAACCTAAATATTTTTTACAATGGAGTGATATATTTGGTCCTAGACGATTGCAAAAATCATAATGATGAAGAACTTTTCAGAATTATTAAAGCTACAGTTTTTTTCTATTTCTAAAACTCCAATAAATAAATATTTTCGAAGTGCTTCTTCTTCTTCTTGTGTTGCCTGGTCCTGCAACGTTAAGACTGTTCTGTTACATTTGAAATTAATTAACAATATCTTCGATGGCTTTGGGACACAACAATTTTTTAAATTTCTTCTATACACAACTCAAAACACTCGCACACACTGATATATATATATATATATATATATATATATTGGTTTCTACTTATCTTGACTGTTGTGGAAACCTTTCGCTTTCGTTTTTCCTTGATGCGCAAAACTACGCAATCTGTTTTTGCCGGATTCACTTGTATATTGAAGTTTTCTAGCTGTTGAACAATCTCATTGCATGTCTCTTCAGTTTTTCGGGGTTTACATTGCTGCTGTAAATAGCAATGTCATCTGCGTAGGCAGCGACAGTAGCTGTTCTATAGTTTTTACCGACCACATCCGCAGTACATATCAAAAACAAAACTGAGGAAAGAACTGCACCTTGGGGCACACCACAAGTCAGAGGTATATTGCTAGAGTGCTCTTCGCGAACCCATAAGTGATGAAATGATGACTGAGTATATTCGTTGTTGCTCAGGGCATTCTAGATCCATAAGTTTACGACATAAAATGCTGAGGAACACGGAGTGGAATCTATTAAGATCATCGCCGTTGCCTCGGGTTACAGTTTCATGAGTTGGTGTTCCGTACTCATATGGGGTTGAAAACCCGTTTGCTCATTACAGATTGTTCATCACAGAACTCTCGCGGATAATTTTTTCATTCAGCGGGGTGAAAACCCCAAATAAACAAATATTTTTTAAGTGTTTTCTTCTTCTTGTTTCGTTGCCTTGTTCTGCAACCTACTGCATTTTAAGGCATTCCGAGGGGGGATGTTATATTTGATTTTTATTAACAATAACTACGATGGCGTTGGGGCACACCAATTTTTAGAATTTTTTCAGTATGCAACTTAACAAACACACATATCAACTTTTTTGGTGTTAATCTAGTGACACTTTTTTCTGCCACCTTACTGGTGGGAACGCTCGTGATATTACCTGAAACAGGAGGTTATTTTTGTATTTCAAAAAGTCCAGGAATTTAACGCTGCGGTTAAGGTAAACACGACCGGATATTACTACAGGTTGCCAACCTTTCTAACGAGAGTGGAAAGATTCATTCTATGCGGCTATGAAATTGCTAGGGGCCTTAATGACATCAAGATGGTCATTATCTTAAAGCCCCTTAAAGCACCTCCCCCCCCCCTTCCCCAGGATTAGAATAGGAACTAAGATGGGGCAAAGGAGGAAGGAATAAAAGCCATTTTATTTCAAATAAATAATATTTTTTTCTATTGTGTGATATGGTTTCACCTTGATTCTATCAAAAAAACGAGTTAATATTGCAATATGATGATATTTATTTCGAAATATATTGCCTAGAATACTGTTAAATATAAAACTGTTTACTTTTATTGGATAATATTTTAAATAAATTAAAATAATTAGTCACTACTACATACACGGTCGACTACTTTAATCATCTGTTCCATCTCAGTCCAACCAATAATCGTAAATGATGCAATATTGATTATTATGATTATAATATATTTATTTAATTTGCTCAATTAATAATAATACAGATTTAAAAAAAAATTATATTAACACAAATAGATAAACAATTTTAAATAGGCAGTTATGAAGGCTACTGACAGATGTAAAAACTCAAAACATTAGAATAAATGTTTTATTTTGAATTTCTAAATCAATTAAAGTCTGAATTATTTTAATTTAAAATTTGTAAATTTAAATTATTAATTATTAGTTTGGTTTTCACACATACTGACACTCCGAACTTATATACATTTTCAAGTATAGTTTATTTATTAATCAAAACATAGGATGCACTGCACATGCTCAATACAAAATATCAGGTGAAAATAAAATTTTAACCAGTTATGGATGTTTTAAGTTACTATTTCCATCAACTGAATAACTATTAAACGACTTTTTAGATAAATATAATTATTCATATATCAATGGAATTCTAACCTTCCAACCAATGTTGATTAAAAGAAAGTGTATATGTAACTCATGGACCGGCCGCTAGGTATAGCCAGTCTCGAGCATGTTGCCGACGCGAAGCTACAAATTTATCCCCTGCCTGAAGTCGCTAAACCCGGATAAAGAAGTTTTCCCTTTAAAAAAAAAGGTGAATTTTAGTTGCAACTCTGCCGTCTCAAGGTTGTCTATCTGCTGATGGGGAAATACAATATCGACAAAAGAATCGATACCGACCGGAAATTACTTGAAATGAATCCTGAATCATTGATATGAATATCAAACTGCACCGCATCGAAAGGAAAGTATACATAATTTATGACATCGATCGGTGTCTAAGGCCCCTTTTTCCTCTTTTGATACATTGTTTCATGATTCTTTTATTTTATTTTTTTTTACAAGGATCGAGCCACTTTGTAGGTCTGTAGCCGGTTTCTAGACCACTGTCATTTTATTTTTTCATTGGAAGTCCAGGAAACAGTAGGAGAGTAGGAAAGAGAAAGAACAAGAGGATTTTGGTGATGTGGTAGTAAGTGGAATGTTCTGTATTTGCTGTGAATATATATGAATGTATGTAACGGTGAATATTACAGTAAGAATGTTAATGTCGTTGTGTGTAGTCTGATTCGAAATAAACCAAGTTGCATTAAAGTTTTTCATAGAATTTTAGATTGTGTTGTTTGGACGTGATTTAATGAACCACAAATTTCTGCTACATATGTCAAAATAAATCTTAGTATACTGTTATAGACATATATTATGACAGATTAGTCGTTTGTGCTCCAGATCTGTTGTCCATAACATGTTAAAGTTGTTTGTAGCGTCTTGTGTTATCTGTAATTGTCTTTTTAATTTTGTACGTTCCATGTAAGATGCACGTCCTAGTATAGTCCGAGATAATGTACATAGGTCTTAGAAGGTACATAGTCGTTATCAATTTTCATGATTTTCGGCATTGATTAAATAAAATAGTTTTATTTTAAGATTAAAATTTTGTTTGGTTTTTATGGCACATTCTACTTGGATATTCATGTGGCGGTTGACCAAGTCATGTTAAATATAAATATAAAATATATAAACCTATGTATAACACATACAAGTATATGTAAATAGAATCCTTTTTTTAAGGCAACCTTTTTTATAATGAATATTTAATCCATTCTCATTCATCAGTGATTAACTCCGATACAATGTAAATCATATTTTTCACACTGACTAACTACTTGCACATGCCACTTGAAACTTGTATAGACTTCCGCAATGGTGAATGATGAATGAATGAATAGTGGAATAACGTTTCGTAAATTGCTGTTATATTACTCGTATATGCTCAATTAGCAGATTTCAACAGCCTTATTTAAGTCAAAATGTGCCATTCATTGGAGAAACCAGAGAAAGTATAAAAGGGTAATGCAATTCGGACAACATCCGATAACAATACTCTATATGTTCGTCCACAGCTTCACTTTCGTCATTAACAGATTGACCCCAAAAAATGAAATATGGTGGTCTCCGAAATGGGGATGGTTGAAGGAGGATCCCGAGCCTGTTAATTATAATATAAATATAATTATATTAAATAATTAATTATTCAATAAAATAATATTTATTTAATATAATTATTATTTTATTGAATAATTACAAGAAAGCCCGATATATTTACAACATTAATCATTAGATTAATAGGCCCCATCATGGTAGACAATGCTAGGAAAAGACCGAAAAGGTCCTGGATGAGAGAACAGGTTACCTAACCACGGCAGTGAAGTACTACTACGTAAGGCCTGCTACCGGCTGACGTTTCTCCTCGTGCCAAACATGCCATTTTCTTTGCTTGAGGTCCGCCTCAGTACACCTGTTAATTCTAGGTTATAAGAAAGATATTAGACACCTGTCACTTGTCTATTTTTACTTTCAGATCAACTAGGGGGGGGGGGGTTGGTTAGGTGGTTATTTTGCCTAAATGTCGGCCAGCCCTTTTTACAAATGTAGGTACTTGACGTATTAATAGAGGTACCGAGGTAATATAGAAGTAATATTATTCCAGAAATTGAAGTCCAGTTTATTGCTAATTTCGTAACCTCTTAGTGAGCCTCTTAAAAAATGAGTACCCAATTAGTACTGAGATTAGGAGATTTTTTCATTAAATATAAGGATGAAATGATTTTTTATATTTTGGTTGGAATCTTAATACCTTTAACCATTACAAGGAAATAATAATGTAAAACAAAATGCTTAGTAGTTAAAGTTTTTTCATTATTTTTTTTAAATAATTTTTTTTATTACTTTCTAACTATTTTCTTAAAGTAATTAAGTATAATTCTTCATGAGAGAACGTAGTATAAGCTTGAGTATGACATGACACCATCAATTTTTCTTCTTTGTGGTTAGAATATTGAAAAACTTCAGGACGTCGTTCTCCAGGATATTCAACAAGTGATTTTGTCCCAGTCGGAAAATAAAATGACTCGATTGATGATGTCTTTTACATTTTGTTACGAAAACTGTAGGGTTATAGAAAATCAAACGAATAAATATATAAAATATAAATGAATATACTGTTGACTAAAGTGAGACGAATTGAAGATAAAAATATTGCTAAGGAAGGTGAACTTGTGTGGGAAGGCCTGATCAATACAGTGTCATGGTCGACTACTTCAATCATCTGTTCCATCTCAGTCCGTCCAAGAATCGTTAATGATACAATATTGATTATTATTATATATATTTATTTAATTTGTTCATTTGATAGTAATTGAGAATTTTTTTCAATAATATTATTAAAATTAGATAAAAAAAATTTAAAAAGCAGTTTTGAGGACTGCTGGCAGAGGTTAAAGCTCAAGACTTCGGAATAACAGTGTCTTTTTTGAACTTCTAAATCAGTTATAGCCTGAATTATTCAAATTTCGAATTTGTAAATTTAAATTATTAACATTAATCTGGTTTTCACATATATTGACACTATGAACAAATTATATACATTTTCAAGTAGTTTATTTATAAATCAAAATGGGCTTCACAAGCTGAATAAAAAATATCACTAACTTAATTGAAATAATAATTAGTATATATTTTAAACATTGTATTTGTATATACATATTTTTTATTTTCATTTTCAGCATTATCGCCGTTAAGTTCAACAATGCTTAGATCATTGTACTTTCATTCATTTCATAAAACAAAACGTTTAACTACTACAAATAAACTCTTTTGGGGGAAACGAAATGTCCAACCGGTTATTGATGTTTTAAGTCATTATTTCTATCACTTGCACAACTATTAAACGACGATATATGTACAATTATTCTTATATAAATAGAATTATAACATTTAAACTAATGTTGATTAAAGGAAATTGTATAATTCATGCAATGGTCGCTAGGTGTCGCCAGTTAAATAAGTTTTCACTGTTAAAAAATATCACAGAAGAAAAACCAATAGCAAAATAAATAAAACATAACATTAATTTAACATGCGATTACAATTGACTGGTTAATATTATGTAAAAAAATAAAAAATATAACAGATTGTTCCATCATCGAAACAAAATTAAATTTTATTGCGAATATATCATGGCTATAAGCCATTGTTTCATTAAGCAGTTATTGTCTTCTGAGATATAAAAGACAGTTATGCTGAAATTTATGACCAATTTAAAAAAAGGATTCACTGAAATAACTTAAATTTTAGATATTGTAGAGTCACATTTGACAATTTCTAAAGACATTTTTAGTGTCGTATTTTTTATTCCCCAAAGTATTTATTAAAATTGTTTATATAATTTATGCATAAAATCTGCTAGCTACAGATTATATTATTTGGCTATGTGAGATATTTTGTGTTAAATAAGATTATGACTTATAATATATTATGAATACTGCATCATTATATGCTATTGTGTAGGCAAATATTATATTTTTAATGTAAAAATTACATGAAACGGTTTATAAAAAAAATGGTCGCAATTTGGCAATTCATTTATTTTTTACTAATTTATCAGCCTAAATCCTGTCAAATCACCATTACCCTTCGTCGGAAACCAATGAGATCCTTTTTCCAGCATCCTTTAATAATATCCCACTAAGTCCTGCAGAGCAAATCCGACAATTATTATTACATCTTGACAACTGTTTAAATGGAATCGTCGTACTAGAATGAAAGGACAAGAAATTGCTCACCATTTCAGGCTACTTCAACACTTACTAAGCTCCAAATTAATTACAAAAGATTCATATACATGACTATTGTAAGACCTATATGGACTTACGTTAGATGAGTTTTGGGGCTCCATTAGACTTTAGACGCCACTAGAGAAACTCGTCAACTTCCTCTCCTCTCCAATCCATACAATCCAAAATCCTTCGTAAAATCCTCAATGCTCCACTTTGTTATGAGTTAAGACCTCAATGTCCCATTAGTTCCTGATTTGGCCCGAATCAGATATCAATCATTCCAAGACAAACTTTACTCCCATTCAACTACCTAGCTCTTTAACTACCGATAATCCTTCGAGTTGTCTGAAAAGAGGATGACCTCCTGACCTTTTAAGTTAATTTTTTTCCTTAGAACAGCCGGTGGATATTTTATCTATTTCCTTTCATCTCATATTAGTACGTGCTATTCATTCAGTTTAGGTATTGTATTAATAATCATAATACAATTATAAATTTCAATACATAGTTTTTTTCTTTAATTTATCACCCAATGGCCCTTGAAGAACTTTGTTAATACTTTTAATATAAAAAATGATTGCCCTTGGATATACTACACGCCACGCTCCAGCTCATGTTACGTTTAAAGATCGATTGGGTCACCTTTGACATTCCACGGTATCTCTAGCTCAGCTAGAAATTAACATAGAACATATCGATCCAATTAACACTCAATATAAAATTGTTTAATATTCAAAGTTTTTTCTTTTAAATTAACAGTGGAAGTTCAACTATTATAAACCCGTGCGTGTACTAGCACTCGGAAAAAAGCCAATTTACAGTTCAAGTGTTGAAAACAAAATGTGTACCGCTGGGGCTGATGGAGGGTCTTGGGTTCAGTACATGGTAGATACTGAACTCAAGGATAACGGTTGTGCAGGAAGGTAACTAGTTCGAGATCACGCTCAACCTCCTGGTTTTTTCCCAATGAAGAGTATCCACTTTATAGAGGCTGGGTGAAACCCTAGGAGTGTCTGCAGATCCCACAAGATAGTTCCATAGCTGTTAACAGATTAAATAATTTACCTGTCACAGCTCGACTTGAACCCGGCACCTACAGCGTAGCAATTCAGCATCCTTCACGCTGAGCTAACCCGCTTCAAGTGTTTGAATATTTTTAATTTCATATAAGCTAGGAGCTATTCACCTTATATGAACCGTGAAATTCTCGTACATATAAGGCTTCGGATGGCTTGTTACCGACACTATAAAAGGATTTACCGTTTGATCGGTCAAGTATGAACTTTAATGCTATATTTTTTTTTTTAATTATCTAACCATCCTAATTTTTTTTTACACGAATTGGCCAGCAAGGACCACGCGAATATCACTTAATAATCCTCCTCACACTCTCCCCCCTCCTTCTACTCCAATACTCTCTCATCTTCCTCTCGCCCTTCCTTTGTCCATTAACCATCCTATATTAATAATACTTATCAAGATCTTATAATTAACTATTTATCACACAAATATTTTATTGAACACCAGTATCAAACACAGACGGAACTTTATTCAACATGTTGAATTCCTGATAATTTATGCACTTACTCCTTGTACTGTTGGTCTAAAAGTCCGCGAGCAAAAAAATAAATAAATAAATAGCATCATTATCTAAAGAAATATCGTCGACTCGAATCGGTTTTTAAAAAGTATATGTATATCAGATAATTTTAGGATCAGTTCTGATTTTTACCTATAATTCCTATCAGGTGCATACTATTGAAAAATTTATCCTACAGTAAATTAAAGAGAATTAGAGTTCGCATCTGATGAGTATAAAAAAATAATAGATTGTTAAAGTGGCATGGTCGAAAACGACGATTTTGTCAAACCGTTGCTGTTTTCTTTGTATGAGCCTGAAGCTTGGAAATGAGTACTCTGAGAGGAAAGAATCCTAGCAAAACTGTTGTATAGCATCAAATTCTGCAGAACACAAGCCTGTTAGGAATACTTCCCGAATTCGAGAAAGTAGTCAAGTTGAGACATCATATTGGTTTCGAAAAAATGGAGATATAATTTTCATGAAAGTATGATTTCCAATCTCGATTTCATTTAATTATTTAATCTTTCTGAAAACCCCATATATTATGAACCATGGTTTGTTGAATAAAATTTGAAGTTTAATCTGTTGTACATAATCACCATACATTCAGTAACCATTCATCTGTAACAGCTCAATTGCAAAATTTATTATCTATGATCTAAGCTTAATATTTAATTTAAACTTGTTTGTTTGTTTCATTCATCGACACTTATCTATGAAAGCTATGATTATAGCTAATCATATGGTGCTACAAAGGGAGTCCTAATTTTTTTCTATCCCTGCAGGAATCTTCAACGAGTACCTGACATGGCAAGGGCACGGGCCGACCATTTTACGTCTTCTGCGTAGGATACATATCTAAGGATTTTTTACTATTTTTAGTAGATGCGAGCCTCGATCTTGGGCAAAGTAGATTTTTATGATAATCTCTACACCGCAGTGACCCCAATTAAAGTTTTTAAAATTGCTGAACCTGAAAATTAGCTTAAGCCGAGAGTTTCGAAAAAATGAGTAAAATAACTTTGCACAAATTGAGATAAGTTAAGCCAGTTAAATAATAACAATCGTTAATAAACAATTATAAAGAATATATCTTCTATAAGTATTAATGGATAAGAAAGCACAAAAATAGACGGAAAACAACAAATTTATAAATGAATAATTTGAATTCACTTTTATGATTACCTTATAGGGATAGTTAAAAGACATAAAAAAAATAATTATTTAAATAAAGATTGTTAAGACAATATAATATAATTTTCTGTAAATTATGTAAATTCATATATGTAAAATGTTTTTATTGATTAAATAAGAAATGTTGTATTTTAATATTCTCAATAGCTAGGAGCGATATCACCGCGAAATTGGCGGTTGAGGTTGATCTCGTACCACCTCTCTACATAACCGCTATCCTTGAAGTAGTGTAGTCTAAACACTGTGTATGTGTAGACCACATATGTGTGTATGTGGTAGACCACATACTGAACCAAAGACCAATCATAGATTGTAGTGGTACAGGGTTTCAATACATAGTTACTTAATGGGCTCTCACTGCGCATAATTTAGTTATTGCTAGAGAAAACCCAAAGGAAACAGATTTTTTTTCTCCATGGAGGTAATCACATGAGCTGATAATACTAGGCCACAACTTAAGGAATTAAGTTATACAAATGATGCATTTATCTTTGATCATTACTGAATCGTTCTACTTTATACAGGGTGCGGAAACATAACTTCTTTGTTTTAAATGCGCGCATTTAGTTGGTTGATATAGCGGAGCGCTAGTCTTCTCGTTCGAGAGGCGGGATTGTAAAGTTTCGTCCCGACACAGTCAAGTCGCCATCATGCGTTGGCGGTATGTAAACATGTTACAGGAATTTTTTTCCCACGGCTGGACGGACTTAGGAGACACTTGGTTGCAACAAGACGGTGCAACGGCACACACTTCAAGAGCATCGATGGCTGTTTTGAGGGAACAGTTCCCAGAGCGCCTCATCTCAATTAGAGGCGATTTGGATTGGCCGGCACGCTTTCCCTGGGGGAAGTCACCTACCTGATTTGATCTTCAAAACTATGTAAGACAAAACATTAGACATGCACCCAGTGGCGGATTATCCGTAAGGCAAACTAGGCACGTGCCTAGGGGCGCGTAGTTACAAGGGGCGCGCGAGCTCAGAATTTTTAAATAAATAAAAAAAATAACATATCGCGCATTAGCGTAAGTACAAGGGCCCTGATCTACTAGTCTAGGATGTGACGATACAACGTCACCGTAATTACAAAAATAATCAGTTAAAATTAAGATGGCCATTTATGGCCGGTACAGGGGCGCCGATAAAGTTATTGCCTAGGGTGCTCTGGACCTTTAATCCGCCACTGCATGCACCTATATTATAAAAAATAAATAAAAAAATTCTGATTCATACAATGGGTTTTATTAAGTTTTTATGAAAAGGAAGTTATGTTGCCGCACCCTGTACTTCTCACTAACTGGATTAATTACAAATAGCAGACAATTTTTTAAAATGTTAGATGTCTGTTATTATTCTTCGATTTTAACTTAAATATGTTTTTAAATTGTATTAGTTCAAATAGTCAATATTCTGTTACTATAAACGTTCAAATAATTGAGAATTCTATTTTGCGACATGCACAACAGTTTCAATGCAATGTCCATAAGATATTTACGTTGGCCGAACTCCCAGGGGTCGCCACAGAAACTTGGCTCCGGACTACTTTGCTGCTAATGATGTATGCCGATAATGTCATCTCCCTTCGCTCTTGATTTCAATGACTTTGGGTTCCATTTGTATTCCTCCGCCGTCAAAGGGTGAATAATTCATTTAATGGAAATGGGAAGAATAATTTTAGGTCTCAGTTCGTACTATAAACCTCGCGCTATAAATTAACGAAATAATTTTAGCTAAATAAGGAGAAAAATATAAAATATTTCTATGACACTCAAGTGTTAAACTAAATGAATAAATAAACTAGAGTTGATTATTAAAAACATTATACACACAGAAAAAGGTTTAAATATCCGTGCTAGGTTTCCGGACGATTTGGTACTGTTGGGTGAAGACGCGGACATTATAAAAAAAAATACAGTAACATTGATGAGTAAGGAAATAAGGCTGGAAGTAGATTCGGGTAAGACTAAGTATATTGTTTGGGAACATTGTTTTAGGAGGGAATAAGTTAGAACTGTGACGAAAAGTTATTTGAGAATTTACTTAGGGTCTTTGGTAACTAGGAAAAACAAAATTCAAGATGGAATGAAGGCATGGTTGAAAGCAGGAAATGCTTGTTATTATTCGGAATCGACAAAACAAAGCTCGCGTCTTGTGCTCCGAAATCTAAAAATAAGAATTTATAAAACCATTATCCTTCCAAAATTTCTTTACAAATGTGAAGAAGACTTAGTAACGAACCAATTTTTAAAAAGTTAATAAGCACCGTACTGACTTGGAAGATTCTGAGGTTTAGACCGAGGCGTTGGTGAGAGGATTGCGTAAAGAGTAGCTAAGTAAGGAAGCGGCCCTTGGGGTTCGCTAATTCTTATTAAACCTATCAGTGCTGTGGTCCCAAGTCCTAGGATCAATAAAGTTGAGAGAAAACAAACTTTTTTAAAATTAATTATATTTACTATTCCTCATTTTTGGAAGCTATGAGTTACTAATATCACATATTAATAATACAGAAACTAAAATCTAATATTTCAATATAATCTTATAAAAGTGTAATAAAAGCATAAGCATAACTATATATACCTTGCAACTATTTTAATGGAATATGAAACCTTTAAAAAATCAATTACAGCACCTTAGATCAATATTAAGCCAAAAACGAAAAAAAAATCTGTGAAAAAAAGTGATTAGAACGCGTTCATTAAAACGCTTAAGGCATTAGAAATAGAGCGTTGGTAAGCCCGAAATCGTGCACTGTGAGGGTTCGGTGGCTCAGAAGATCTGGCGCAATGGGATACACTCTGACCACTCGCTCCGCGCAGCTCAAGGGCTTAAGTTAAACTAAGTTATTAAGTAATATAACTATATAAGTTATACTAAATGAGTCAAGTTGAGTAAATAAAAATATACACTTACACCTTCTGACTTTATTGATCTGGGTTCACCCAACCGATAAAAAGCCTTCACTAACAGAAAGGAGGGACTACATAATTGGATGAGGGAAGTGAGAGAAAGACTACACCTTGGCCTTGCCCCCTAAGAATCATAGTTTCGACCTCGCCTCGATGGTCCCTTACCCTAGAACTACTAATGGAACCGCCAAGGTTAAGGTGATACCATTAGCTTAGCAGGGCATCCGATTCGCCGCCATTGTTATTATTCCAAACTGGATCCAGTTACATACTAAAGATAGCAAAAAAGGTTTTAGACAACGCTTTTGAGCTAGAGCGAATGATTATATGCTATACTACACATCTAGTTTTATTCAGCTATGGATTCGGGGATTTAAAAGTTTGCGCGTCTTAGATTGTATGTTACAAGCGGGTCATTCTTTTTTTTACACATTCAACGACACTAGATAATAGAGGGAGAAAGAATACCTAGTATGTTTTTTGTTTATTCATAAAACGTCACTTCATGCTCAATGTTGAATCTACCTTTTAATTAAAAAAAAAACCTGATCCACTACATCCTGGGGGTTAGAGACTGTACTGTTTCTTGGACAACAGTAGTGCAGGCAGGTAATTTGTTCTTGATCATGCTTAGCCACCAAATCCCCCCCCCTCTTATTTTGGGTACCCACATTAAAAAGCTGGATGAGCCTCAGGAGGGTCATAGATCCCATAGAAACTGTCTCGAGCCGCTAACAGATTAATTTAAAGTCCATCAGCGAGCGGGATTTGAACCCTGGACCTCCGGCATGGGAACTCAGCGCTCTACCACTGAGCCACTCCACTCCCATACCTTTTAATAAAGTTAAATTCAATACTTGTTTTATATTTTCGTTGATTTCGTATGGAAATATTTTCAACTATAAACACGTGATAGTAGTCGTTAAGTCTTAATAGAGCTATAAAAAAAACGTTATCATTAATTTTTTTATTTTTCATAATTTTATTTTGTAACTCCCTGCTTATTTTAATCCTCATTATTATACTGGAAACCCCAGAGGAAAAACTCATTATTCATTCTTGAAGATTACCTTTAATTATCATGTTTGCTTACTGGTTCATATTAAAAACATTATATGACATTACAATGGGGATCTTTAAAACCCATTAGCACATTTAACAACTATAAATTTACATAATTTAGAAAACACTACATTTTATTGTTTTAAGAACCCATATTTAAATAATTAACTAATTTCTTTTATCTTAATTATTTATATAAGGTAATAATAAAAGCAAATTAAAACTATAGATTTATAAATATTTGTTTGGCCGTTTATTCATTTAACGTCACTTTATGCTGCTATCGATAATCGGACGATGCTACAGCGAGAGTGGTAAATTTTACCTAAATTTACGTCCCTTCAGAAGGACGGCATAACCAAAGATTTTTTAACTCCTTTAAAAATTCGAGAGACAATAAAAAAAAAGAGGAAATGTCTTTGTGCTTTGCCGATTTCACAAAAGCATTTGACCGTGTAAGGAAAACTGATATCTTTCAAGCCTTAAGAGAAAAAGGGATGGATAAAGGTCTAAAGTTTATATCAGAAAACGAGGAGAGTAGTAAGATTTGCCAACAACACTTCTCAGGAAATTGAGACCACCATTGGAATCCGGCAGGGCTGTAGTCTGAGTCCCCTACTGTTCATTTTGGTCCTGGTTTCAGCTCTTCGAAAGGCCAAGACAAAAATGAGGAGGTTCTACCTAGTGTCTATATGGTAACCTGAGCCAATAAGCCTCTCACTGCTGGCATTTGCGGATGACATTGCTGTTTTCTCAGAGAATGACAGAAACCTTCAGCACAATTTTAGCAGGTTAAAAGAAGAATTGCTGACTCCTGCGGATGGATCAGAACAGAATTGCTAGCAAAACCTACCGAGCCAAAGAAAGGGGAAAACGAGAAAGAGGACGACGTAGGAAGAAGTGGGGAGAAGAGGTGAGGAAGGACTTTAAGAAAAGGGGACTCTATGAAAAGGCTTAAGAAGAATTCCTCCTAACACTGCTTAGACGGTTATGAGGAAAGATTATGATAATGAAAAAATTCGATGTCCTCTTGATGGGCTGCGAAACCACAACCTAGCTCATAGAAAATTGTTATGCTAACGACTAGACTACAGCTGATCCCAGTAACTAGTAGAGACTTTATTGTTTCTAAGCCAATGGTTGTGCAGGGAGACGATTTGGCCAAGGTCACGCTCCACTGCCATGTTTTCCTCAGTTAAAAGGCTGGATAGCCCTAGGAGGGCCTACATCCTTTAATTTGTGAATGCATAATTTAATCTATTAAGAGCCCTTCTATGGCTCATAATAGATTAAATAATTCAAATCAGTTGGATTTGAACACGAGACCTTTATCAACTCAGAATTCTAGATACTCATCTACCCCAAAATAGAGATAATGAAAAGAAAAGATATGTCCAGGATCGGGACTCGAACCCGGGTCGTCCAGATGGCTAGTCTGGAACTCTACCATTTGAGCTATCCTGGCCCAATCAAGCACGCCTGCCGGTCGTGGTCTTATCCTTTCTTTTCACTGATCCCAAGTCCCCGCATTCTCGCAATTTGCTGCTCTTTCTCGCAATTCGAGTCCCGGTCCAGGACATACCTTTTCTTTTCAAATAAAAATATTTAAAAATTAATAACAAATAAAATACAATAAATTACAATAATTATAATGACGTAAGTCAACAAGATCAAAATTAAAATAATGTTCAAAGAACATTCTTCCCCTCGTATACATCGCAAATTGCGAGAACGCGGGAACTTGGGATCAGTGAAAAGAAAGGATATGACCACGACCGGGAAGCGTGCTTGATTGGGCCAGGATAGCTCAAATGGTAGAGTTCCAGACTGGCGATCTGGACGACCCGGGTTCGAGTCCCGGTCCTGGACATATCTTTTCTTTTCAAATAAAAATATTTAAAAATTAATAAGAAATAAAATACAATGAAAGATATTCACTTATTCATTACATATGTAAAAGGAAATTAAATAAATTATAGATATCTAAGGTCTTGATTATTCTTATGGTTTGTTAATTCTTTCTCATTCTTTGTCTTAGATGATTATCTTGATATTTTTCAAAATAAAAAATAATTTTTTAATTTAAAAAAATCTAAAAGGATATTCATTGCCTTCAATACAAAGAGTTTACTCTAGTCAAGAGAACTGATTAGTCTAACATCAATTTCAACCTACAGATTTTCACCTGTTAAGGGCATCCTCTTTTTATCGAGACTGGGTGAGCCCAACCAATTCTGAGGGTCCATCTGTTTAGTTTCTGGAAGGGGTAGAATTGTTTTAATATAATAATAATATATTGATTAAGATAATATGGAAACGAAACTTAAATTTATTTTCCAACAACTTAATTATTTTATAAAACTATATTTTTACAAAAAATAGATCATACTATTTCATAGTGATTACTTAAGTAAAGCGTCCATGACTAAACTAGTCGATCTTGAGCTATTTTTTTTTATTGATAACCAGTTCTTTGGCACAGATTTGCGCGATTATAAAAACGAATTACCTCTCTCTTGTAAATGCTAGGTAGGTAGTTTTTATTAGAAGTTTTTTTCTTTCAAATATTAAATGAACTAGAACTTAAAATATTGTTTATTTTTATGTTGCGAAGTCAAAGATGCTCAGAAAATATACTCGAATATAAAGAATCTGTTCACGACCCGCTTTCTTCATCATTGTCTATTAAAGTTCGTATAATCTATTAAAAGATAATCTAGTCTCAACTCTAAAAAAAATAAATCATTATTTATTTAGTTCAATGTATACTAAGCTCAGATAAATTTTAAATTAAACTTTGGATGTATGTGTAGTATATTTTATAAATATATTTTTGAGCACTGTTTTATTATATTATAAGACATTATAGTCTTGCATATTTATGTTCATATTATACCTGTGGCTAGTCTCTCTTGGATTATTGATATATACTTGAGGTCTTAATAATATTTAGTAGCCTTATTGTGTTATAAAGGTGAATTTTTTGTTTGCACACAAAATGACAAATAAAAACACCACAGAACTGTTTAGGTAGCAATATTTCTTTCGCATTCTAGTCGCCAAGGTCACCAAAAGGCTACTTAAATCTTCCTCTCAAAGTAATAAATTAAAATTAATTGAATAAAAATATAAGGTCATTGCAAAAAGTATGTGAAGAACAAATATCGTAGTATAGTAGAACTAGGAATATTTGTCTTATATTCTTTTGACATTCCATTTGTCTTTATAAATAAAATTTTTGTTTAGAGTTTTCTTTTTAAACTAATCAAAAAATAATCTTTTGGATTATGGATTGGACTTCGAGAAGGGACCATTTTTCTTTTGTCGCTATATACTTTTATCGCTGTTTATATACTTTTGTATTTAATTGCTTGCTTTTTAATTCGTTTAGTCAACACAGACATAATAGGAATCAGCTGTGATGACGAAGCATAACAAAGGTCATTGTTCCAAGAGAAATACCACTGCCGGTAGCGAAAATATATATCGATATAAAGAGTGCTCAAGACATCGATTAATATCCCCTCAAAGACCGAAATTTTTATTTGGGACAGGGGTTAAAACTAAGTACGGTTCAACTGTCTCTCGCGAAGTTTGCTATACGCAATACTTTCTAGCATTCCTCACTACCTGTCCAGCCTGAGTATATTCTAACATGAATCTTAAATTGTTTAAATTAAACCGTGATCTTGTGTAGAAATCGAAACGTAGATATAAAATCTTTTTTATGTCTACATTTTTCAAGAAAAAAGTAATTGTATTCTGACAGGAAGGAAACTGTCAATACCATTGTCGAAACATTTTTTTCGATAAAAATGATAAAACATTTTTAACTGTAAAAACGATCAATTTATATTATTGTTTGTTTATTTATACAGCGTAACTTTTCTTTTTTTAAGAATCTTTAGCCATCTAACTAGGCTCCGAACTCGCGATCCTAGACATCGAAGTTGGTCCAATTTATATTGTAATTTATTAGTTTCTGAAAAATAACCTGTCCTAAAAATTTTATCTATCTATTATAAAAAAAATATCTCCATAATCCGTGTTTTGAGGACTTCATTATCATGGATGTCCTTTTTTTTAAAAGCATTTTTTGTAAACTATCCTTCTTATTCCTTATTTCTTTTATATATGCTACAATTTCAACTATATCAATTTAAATGCCAAAGTAGTTATTAAAAGTTTAATATCGTTATTTAGATATATCGGGGGGGGGGGGTAACTAAAAGAAGATATTGATATACAAATTTTCTCCAACATCTCTAGACAGGATTCGTGGATGGCAATCGGCCTTCCTGGGAGAGAGGATGACAAGGAGCACGAAGGGTACAATGAGAATTAAAGGAGTACAACAACCTAGCTACCAGGTAAATCAATTAATCAAAGGTCGCGAAGATGCAGAGTGCAATTGTTCTAAGGATGTCCTGGCACTTAAGGACGAAACCCAGGGGTAGGACGATCTTATCGCCAGTGAGCCATGTCGCCGTGAACAAGTGGAAGGAAACGAAATTGAAGTGATCAAGGCTAGCAGCCTACTTCCACCTCCCATTATATATATATATATATATATATATATATATATATATATATATATATATATGGGGAGCGGAGTAGCTCAGGGGTAGAGCACTGAGTTGCCGTGTCGGGTTCAATTCCGGCTGTAGCATATTTTATTTTGTCTGTCAAACACCCGAGGATGGATCCTTTATGTTCTTCATCCTGGACCCTCCCGGGGCTCACCCAGGCTCTATGTAGTGGGTACCCAAAACAGAGGGGAAATCCGGTGGATATAAGACAAATCAGCTCCCTCCACAACTGTTGTCTAAGAAATTGTACAGTCTCTATCACGTACCGAACCCTTCATTTGTTGTAGTGGTACATATACATATAAAAATGTATAACAAACATTAATTAATGCTTATAGTGCCCCCAGGTATTACTCACCATAAATATGGATTGACTCCTACACAGTAATAATATCCCGTTTCGTAACTAGTCATATTACTTGCAGGAAGTTTTCAAAGAACGGGGTGAAAACAAAAATTATTTTATATAGACTGCAATAAAAATTATTGTTTAATATTATTAATAAAGTTGCACTTAAATAAAATTGGTACTTTAATAAAGAAATATCAGTAGTGAAAAACGGATTCCTAAAACAAATAAAAATCTACTGGAACGGCATCAAGAATATATCATGATCTTATATCTACCTTACCATTTAGTGGGGAGTTAAAAGTATTTTAAAGATTCTAGCGTAAGTATCGATTCCGGTTTATCATTTAAGATTTAATATGTATCTGCATTTAGATAAACATACAGCTGATAAATATAAAATTTTGAAATTATTCATTTTTAAGAAGATATAGTTTTGATGATAGCCTATTATGACCTTCGGGTATACTAATACTTCCGGTTTTCATTTAGTAACTAAAAAGTATATGTGTTCAATTAAATTTACATTAATCTTAAACACGAAATTTCAACTTTTTCAGAAATAGTGCAAATGAATCCGTTTTAACTTTTTTTCGAAAGAGTCTTGAGGTTCCTAGCAGATTTAATGCTTTCAAATCAAAATAAGAAAAAAGTCTTGAGGAAGAAACCTCAAGAAGCTGAATAAAATGCTTGCAAAGACGTTATAATAATTAGTAACATCAAACCATTGTTAATTATTCTCAATTAAAGGATTTGAAGAGTCCTAGTAGTTTTATATTATTGCTCAAGCATAAAATAAATTTCAATTAGGGTAATATCATGTGATAAATTTAATATAAAATTAGTTTCTTAGATCTTATCAATTTTGTTGGAATATTTAAATTTTCAAGAAATTGTTTAATTAAGGTTAATTTTATGCTTCCAAAGATAGAGCATGCACACAAAAAAGATTTTTTATACAAATGATATCAGATTATTCTTTTTTAATACATTATATTTCCACAAAAAATATTAAAGCTATAAATATTAAAAATATTTTAAATAAAGCTTTCTCGTGTTAATCAGAGTGCCTAAATTCCTGTTTACGAATTGCTTCTGGTGAATTTCAATTCAGAGGAAAAAAGTGTAAATGTCTGTGATTGCGAACTCAATCAAGCCATTATTCATTCGAAAGAGCCAATCAGTTTGTGTACAATCACTAAGTCGACGACTACCATGTAACTTGACATTCAGAGTTAAAAAAAAGGTCTTCATATTAAGTTATGTAGAAACAATTGTCATTATATCTAACACTACATAATCTCCTCTTCTATTAATAAGATAGATGGAAATTAGACTAAATAATGAGAATTAAAAACATAGTCCACTTTGAGCAAAGTATCTATTCATAAGTAATAGTATAATTTCAGAGATATTTGACCTAACGAATGGATATGATAAAAACAACGTTTTACAAATTAAATTAGAAACCCGTCCATTAAAGATTGAAAATATTAAATACACAAAAACAAGTTTAGTATATCCGCACAGTAACAATTATGGTCCGGGTAGGGGGCAAGAAAATTCTCTTATATAGGGAGAAGTTTTTATTGGGTAGCCAACGTTTCGACCCACATTGCAGCTCTCCTTCAGGGTAAGTTGTTGGGTAGGGGGTGAACAATGGACTATGGCATTTTCTTCCTGATAGTAATTAGAGAATTTTCTTGGCCTCTACCCAAACCATTTTCTTCCTCATATATACAAGGTCAACAAATATTATTCAACAAGTAACAATTATCGTTTTGATAATTAATTTGTTTGTACTACATTGTAACTCATAGTCCTATCTTGTAATATCTTCTGAAATGAACAGGGTTAAAATAATTAGATTCATTAAATTCACCAAAATGGGCAATAAAACTAAAGAATTAAGTTCTACTAGCTATGGTTTCTCCTCTTAAGGATTGACGTAGTTCGGAATTTTATAAGAATTTTCCTCAAACAAGTTAACATAACATTAGGGCCGGATTGGTACAAGAAATTTTGTATTAAAAAATCAAACGTTTTGTTGTAAAGGCCTTAAAATTGTACAAAATGTGGTTTAAAAACCCTCAAAAATTGATTATGATCTCGTGGAACACATCGCAACACGCTGGCCAAATCCCAAATAAAACAAATCAATAGCAAGATTTTTTTTTATTTATTTATAATCAGATCAAAATATTAACAAGATTTAAAATTTTTAATGATAAAGTTGCTATGTGTTAGTTTTTATCTCATACGAAACAATTACCACCAGAATTCAATTAACCAATACATCCAAACCAATTACGGCTAGAAGTCAGCAATGCGAAGTTCCGTCTTCACAGAGGATGTTTCACGAGTGCAATGGCGACAAGTAGACCGAAATGGATGCCTATACATGTAATCAATATGCACGCTATTTTTTAATTTCGCTTTCTAATACATTCCTGACATTAACAATAATACTCATTAACGAAAGAATACATAACTTATACATACAAGTTTTTAAAGGACCGTCTACCTACAATATACAATATATCTAATAAATATTAAATAAATAAAATTCTTAACGAACCGGAAGGCTCGATGCCGATACCACCAATCTATGTTTACAAACCTCCGTCCACGGAGCACCACCAAAACCCAAACCCGCTAGATCATTCCTAACGCAATCCTCCCACCTACGCCTCGGTCTATCCCTCAGATGCTTCCCAGTCGGCATAGCGCCAGCAACTTTACATGCCCATCTTAATCTTCGCGACGCTATCATCTGAATAATATTAACCGGATGCATGCTTCGCAATTCCGCGTTATGTAATATACTATATTCCCTAGTGGTCTCATCCTCTTTTGGACCGAATATTCTACGTAACACCTTATTTTCGAATACCTGAAGACGCTGTTCATCCTTCAGCGTTAGTGGCCAAGTTTCACATCCATAGAGAAGAGATGGAAGGATGATTGTTTTATAAATTCTGATTTTTAGATTTCGGGACAAAAGACGCGATCTTAATAATTTCGAGACCGAATAATAACAAGCACTAATAAATATTTTAAAAAAAAATAACTGACACACTCGTACTTCGGCTCTTAATAAACAAAATTTGTAATAAATAGGGTTGATATTTTTTAATTAAATTAGTTTAATAATTATTTTTAATGTTAAAATAAATCGAACGAATATTCACTGTCTTACTATCCATTGTGCATTCAAAACTTAAATACAATTGAATCGCAAACTGCAGAAAGGCAACTAGACCATTTTTTCTAAATTTTACAAGAGATACAAAAAAAATGGATCTGGTAACTAGTCACTTTCTCCACTAATACTACATAAAATATTTTTATTTATTTCCAGATCGGCTATTCCTAGCCTTACATGTTTTTTTTTAATACTGAATTTTAAACTTTAACACCAGGTGAAAGTGTGGATTTCGTCTCATGCAAGAGACACCCCAAACTGTACATAAAAGATAAAGTTGTCAAGACTAGGCTACCTTGCGAACAGGAGTTCTTTCAGTTGTAAACGATGTCTGAACAAGAATTATCATATAATACTTTTCAATAATTATTACATAATTCTACCAAAATCGATCGGAAATCTGAAGAATTAAGTTCTACCTGCAAATATTTCCACCCTTGAAGCATTGAACAATTGACATTAATACGAAAAATATTATAATCTTCTCTTATTCAGTCTAGAATCTTCTCTGCATACATAAAACTTGAAGTTTATTTTTTATTTATTGTTCTTTTGATGGTGATTATTTTTAAATATTTTTATTTTGAAGAGAAAATATTTGTCTTGGCCGGGATTCGTACCCGGGTCGTCCGCATTTCTAGCGTGGTGCTGTAATCATTTGAGCCACCAAGGCTCGTAAGCAAGCCAGACAAATCCATTCTCTTCACCGATTTTATATCCCAGTGTTCTCGCAATTTTTGCGAAGTATGCGAAAAATAAACTAATTTCTGCGTAAAAGAATGAATAGAAGAATTTTATTTTATATTCGACATGCTTGCATTTGTTGGTGGTTTTATTTGTAAGAAATAAAATAAGATAAAAAGAGAGTATAAATGAATCAGTGTTGTATTTAGAAATAAATATCTCCACACTTCAGAGGTGTCCGAGAGGAGTTGGATAAACATATCTTTAAAATATCAAAATTTGTCGACCAAGTATATTCAAATAAAAAACTTTCTCAACATATATTAGATAACATTATGTTTTTTTGTCATGTTCCGATAGTTCAGCTAATATTATAAAAATGTCGTTTATTGTGTACAAAGGGAAATAGACTCGTCTATCGAGTCAAGGTTAGCAAGGACATTGGAGGAGGTTCGGTGTCCCTCAACTTCCGTAATATGAAAAATAAGAAAACAATACTTGTAAACAAAATATAGTACAAACTTTTTGCGTTATTAAGTAAGAATATATATAAAAATACAATATATTGTTATTATAACAATTATTATTATTATTATTATTATTAGTGGATGATAAATAGATGTCGCAAACAAATAGCTCGATATATTTATTTTCGGCATTTCTTGTTGTTCCATAAGACTATAATTCATTCCCGGAAGGCCTACGACATGTTTACGTTCTCCCGACCACCTAGATCTCTTCTGTTTTTGTTTTTGGTTGCTCTGATGTTCCCCCATTGACTTCCCATTTGTCTACTTTGAGACTAGAGATGACGATTCTATCTAAAATGTCGGTTGATCTTATCGCTTTTCCTTTCAAAGTTCGTCCGGCAAATCTGTTATGTTCTTAAGTGAAGTTACAAAACCTATCACCCGTTTTTTCTTTGGTCTGAAGAGATGGCCAAAGAATTTTTTTAGCATATTCGCAATGTTAATTTCGAAATTAATACTTTTTCTGATGATTCGACTGATTTGGGATCCGAGAATTTTCAAGTCTTTCTCATTTTTTGTTGATTTCCTTAAGTTCGCGATATCTTTTAAGTATCAGTGTTTCGCATGAGAAAAGGACCGTAGGTTTTATGACCGTGATTCCGATTTTTTGTCTATCATGACATGGATTTTTTATTTTAAAAGTTTTATACTAATCCTGTTTTTTTCTAGTGACATCTTCCTTCATTATGCAGAACTTAGTATCCAGGACTTTGAACATATAAACTCAGTTTTCTCGAATAATATTTGTAGCTCTACTTTTTGGCACATTCTTTAAGTATTTCGATATGTTTGGCGGCTGTCTCCTCGACATCTGTTTCTGTCGAGAGGTTGCCCGTAAACAAGAGTAATTAAAAGGTTGTTTATGGAAAATCCCGGAAATGTTCCTATAATAATATTTTGTTATTATAAGGTAGTAATAACGTTCGTTTTTATAAGATCTTAATTCACATTACTATTATTGGCATATAAAAAAAAACATGTATTACTTTTGTTTCAGGCAGCTTACGGTACAATAATATCCATTATTTCTGCTTGAGATATAGTTGCGATTTCTCGTTGATTCTCGAATATAAATCGATTTGTGCACAGAGAAATATTTAATTTAACAATGAATAATTCTGAATTTCAATCGAGAACATAAGATACTACAATCATATACTCCTGAGAGATTTTACAATGAAAAAAGTGTAAATGTCTGTGATTGCGAACTCAATCAAGCCATTATTCATTCGAAAGAGCCAATCAGTTTGTGTACAATCACTAAGTCGACGACTACCATGTAACTTGACATTCAGAGTTAAAAAAAAGGTCTTCATATTAAGTTATGTAGAAACAATTGTCATTATATCTAACACTACATAATCTCCTCTTCTATTAATAAGATAGATGGAAATTAGACTAAATAATGAGAATTAAAAACATAGTCCACTTTGAGCAAAGTATCTATTCATAAGTAATAGTATAATTTCAGAGATATTTGACCTAACGAATGGATATGATAAAAACAACGTTTTACAAATTAAATTAGAAACCCGTCCATTAAAGATTGAAAATATTAAATACACAAAAACAAGTTTAGTATATCCGCACAGTAACAATTATGGTCCGGGTAGGGGGCAAGAAAATTCTCTTATATAGGGAGAAGTTTTTATTGGGTAGCCAACGTTTCGACCCACATTGCAGCTCTCCTTCAGGGTAAGTTGTTGGGTAGGGGGTGAACAATGGACTATGGCATTTTCTTCCTGATAGTAATTAGAGAATTTTCTTGGCCTCTACCCAAACCATTTTCTTCCTCATATATACAAGGTCAACAAATATTATTCAACAAGTAACAATTATCGTTTTGATAATTAATTTGTTTGTACTACATTGTAACTCATAGTCCTATCTTGTAATATCTTCTGAAATGAACAGGGTTAAAATAATTAGATTCATTAAATTCACCAAAATGGGCAATAAAACTAAAGAATTAAGTTCTACTAGCTATGGTTTCTCCTCTTAAGGATTGACGTAGTTCGGAATTTTATAAGAATTTTCCTCAAACAAGTTAACATAACATTAGGGCCGGATTGGTACAAGAAATTTTGTATTAAAAAATCAAACGTTTTGTTGTAAAGGCCTTAAAATTGTACAAAATGTGGTTTAAAAACCCTCAAAAATTGATTATGATCTCGTGGAACACATCGCAACACGCTGGCCAAATCCCAAATAAAACAAATCAATAGCAAGATTTTTTTTTATTTATTTATAATCAGATCAAAATATTAACAAGATTTAAAATTTTTAATGATAAAGTTGCTATGTGTTAGTTTTTATCTCATACGAAACAATTACCACCAGAATTCAATTAACCAATACATCCAAACCAATTACGGCTAGAAGTCAGCAATGCGATTTGTGCACAGAGAAATATTTAATTTAACAATGAATAATTCTGAATTTCAATCGAGAACATAAGATACTACAATCATATACTCCTGAGAGATTTTACAATGAACGTGTCTGATTTTAGTTATCATACTCCTTACGGCGAGAGGAAATCTGACGGCTAAAAACTAAAACGATCTAAATGAACAACATATAGACTAATTAAGAAATATATAAATTTTTTATTTATTCAATAAATTTGTTTTAACATTTTAATTAAAGTTTTTTGTTTTTTTTTTATTCGGGGCTGATCTTAATGCAAACTCGAACCGTATCCCCCCCAGATTTTATTTTTCACAATAAGTATCTATTATGTATTTTTGTTTCCCAAACAGCTACCTAACCCTGGTATATTATATTTATTTATTATTCCTTGCGGGGTTCCATTGGTTAAGGTAGTTCCTTATAAAAATAAGGAGCTATGGCATTGGCAGAGGTATACAATTTATAAATCAGTTTTTAGTAAGGAGTAATTATTTTTATTTTTTTTAAATGTCATGCTATTTAGAGATAATGTTCAAAATTCAAGCTATATATCTACAGCCGCGGTGAATAAGTGGTTAAGTCTAATTTTCTCCAAAATGAGTTTCTTGTACTTAAGTAAGTGTAATAGAGTTATTTTCGTAGTGAATATGGGGCTAAGTAAGGCATTGGATTGAAAAGGAGTTATTGTTTATATTAAAGAGGAGCGGAGTGGCTCAGTGATACAGCACTGAGTTGCCATGCCGGAAATGCTGGTCCAAATCCCGCAGCAGGCCATGACTTTTATTTAGTCTGTTTGCAGCGGGAGATGGATCATATAGGATCTAGGACCCTCCTAGGGCCCACCCATACTATATAAAATATTACAAAAATAGGGTACCCAAAATAAGGAGGGGGGGTATCTGGCGTTTGAGCGTGACCTAGGCCAAGTCATCTCTTTGCAGAACCGTTGTCCATGAAACAGTACAGTCTCTACCCCATACAATGTACTGAACCCCAAACCCTTCATGGGTTGTAGTGGTACAGGTTGTTTTTTTATATATAAATACTCCATTTCTAGCAAAAAAACTGCAAGAATGATTCGATTCTGGTTATCTGAAAGCAGTTAACTCTCTCTTGACAAAATCCTACTTAACCACTTATTCACCGGGGCCATTGCATTAAATTTTGTTTAGACAGAACCCGAAAACTTATAGCTATCTAGGGGAATAGTTTAGTTTAGCAAGCTGCTGCTTGGAGATGACAGCACATATATCTCTCCACAATATTTCATTTACCCCGTTGAGAAGTCGGAATGTTCTTCTGAGTAGCGCAAGAAGTTGCTAAACTCTGAGAAAGTTCTTGCTAAATTAGTCCAGTTAGACAAGATAACCTTACCCTAGTCCATAGTCTTAACTCTCGTCAGTGAAAGTTGACAGCATCGATCAATGATGTTTTGAAACACCTGACGAACTACTTCAGTTTTTTTATTTTTATAATTAACAGTTTGCAAAGCAATTTCGCGAACCAGTTGGTTACTAGGTGCCAAGTTCAATCATGTTACAGATATAAAGTGGTAAGGAACTTGTAAGGAAGTTAATTGTGTTATTATTCAATGATTTCAATTTATTCGTATGGTTATTGTCATATAATTACTGAGCAATTACGAATAATTTACTGATTGGAGGATAGTAACACGTGCGATTGGTTGAAGGACATAAAACAGGTGATAAATTGAAGAACCTACCCCACCTGTTGGATTATAGAATACTTTAATTATTTAAGGAAGAACCCAACCTCCATTTTAATCATTCAGAGGCGTGTTAAGGGAAGAGAAAAGTGCAGGCAGCCCCGGGCTAACAAACTAAAGAAACACTGTAAATATTTGTATTCTTTATTTTAGGAACCAAAACAGATATTTATTTTATTAAGTTTAAGTTTAACAAGATAATCATTTGTCAAAAAAATATTATTTATGATAGGGTCTCACGATACCGACAGATACTTTCTTTTTGATACCAAGTAGTTTAAGTATCGATCCTATAGGATTCAAGTGAAGTACAGAGTGTCTGTATCGATAATGGATCATATCATCGATTGATAGTATCGATAATTTATCGGTATTGTATTTCCTTAGAAGCAGCTATTCTGGAAAAGTGGCATGTGCCGGCAGCGACTCAACTAATATTGTTTTGTAGAGAGGTAAGTTTAATTTATTTTTATTATTAATAACAAATGTTATTTTATCATAAATAAGCACTCTGAATTCTGCCACTTCTTGTTAATTATTTGTCCCCCCCTCGAAGAGGCGGCAATCTAGTTACTCGTCACGGCACTGCACCCATTTTCAAATGATAAAAAAGGCTCTAAATTTGTCTTTTTTTTTAATAGTTACTATAAAAAAGTAATTCAAGATGAAAATACTTGTTTTAAAAATACAGTTTACATATGAGTGGAAAATAGTTGACTGGATAATTCTAATAATTGATTGAATTTGTCAGAGGGTGCAGTCAAAGATAACACAAAATAAGCAAAACTTATTTTTTTATTTTGCCAACGTTTTCGCCTAAGGCTATACCTACATTGGATCCGGTGTGATACGATGAGACGTCGCTAGCAAACCAAATGACTGAAATATATCGAGAGTTATAACATTTGGTTCTTAAAATTTATAAAATTAAGATTATTTTTAATACATTTATATTTTACTATAATGTATTGTAAAATATGTATAATGTATACACCCCAGCATCGTATGTGATAGAATCACGTCGTACCGAATCGGATTCAATGTAGGTGTAGCCTAAGATGTAGACCATCTTCAGGGCAACCTCGCGTTTGACGCGTCACCTCAGACTCAGCACCCACTATTTGGTTGACCTGAAGACGGCCTACATCTTAGGCCAAAACGTTGGCACAATAAAAACATAAGTTTTGCTAATTTTGTGTTATCTTTGACTTCACCCTCTGACAAATACAATCCATTATAGTTTACGCATGTTACAGCTTATTTTCGAGTATCGTTCTTATTGATGATTACAATAGTTACAGCACGAGTTAAGTCCATGTGTTGTTTTAGATAATATTAAATGACTCGATATTCTTTATTCAATGGTTTGCTGATTCGTTTAGGCAATTTGAAAATTCTGCTATTCTAGTTCCGCATTAAGAATTCGCCACATATCACTTTAAAAAATAATTATTATAGCAAAATATCCAGACCTGTATATCTACATCTTCTTTTATTTTTAGAAAAGGGCAACCCAAGAAGAGATGGTTGCAGGATATGAAGGAGAGCATGGCAGCGAGGGAACTCAGAATAAGACAGGCTACATCGAGATCTTAGTAAAGAAGTTTTAGAAACGAAAAACAGTTAAAAAAATCATTAAAAAAAATAAACTGTTACTTTTTTACTATTACTTCACTTACGTAATTTCAATTAGGAAATGTAGAAAATGGTCGGGGGTGCAGTCAATAAAGTTTACACAAATAAGAATAACTTACTTTATTTGCGCCAACGTTTCAGCCTAATTTTAGGGCATCATCTGGGCAAAAGGATGTTGAATCTATGACCGACTAGTATGACGTGGGATGTCATACATATAGGGATCTTGAGAGATACATATGTATATTAAAATATAATGAGCAAGATAAATATAATTAAAAATGCTTGAAACAAAATTGTAAAAAAAAAATTGGAAGTGGCACTTACCCAAAACTATACGGTGAGATTCTATTGGCATAAACCTGTCATAATTTTCGCAATTTATAAAATACCAAAACAAAAACGATGATAATGATGATCTTCTCTACTTTTTTTCTGACAACTCATAACGCCCATTAAAAAAAAAATACTTAATTGACATAAAGCGAGGCTTTAAGCACTAGTATTTTTCTTTAAGAAACAGATTTCCCTTCTGCGTACTTTTTTCTTTATATATACATAATTTTAAAACCCTAACGGCGGACCAACGCCCTAAGCTCATTAATGTTTCGAGATATCGAGAATTTTGCATTGATTAAAAGTAATATATTTTTTATGTATTAAACAAATAATTCAGTCAGCCTCCAAGCCTGGAGAAGGTCCTGAAGATTGAGAGAAAAATTCTGAGGAGGATTCATAGACCCAAAATAACACATGAGGGGTATAGGCGAAAATCCAACGAAGAAATGTACAGAAATTTGGAAGATCTTGAAACAGTCATCAGGACCAGGAGACTGAGGTTCTACGGCCACATGGTCAGAATTAACAATAAGAGGGTGAAGTCTTAAGCTATAAGAGTATAGGCGGATATGTGAAACAAATAAAAAAGGATCTGGGTAGGCTAAAAATCAACGATTAGGACTGCTTGGATAGAAAGCTTTTCGGGAAAAAACTAAAAGAAGTTGGGGTTCTTGCAGGAAGGAAGGAGAGAGAGGGAGAAAATAGACTAAGGAAGAGGGAGAGGAACAGTCCAGGAAGATGAGAGTAATATATATGCTGTAATATATACATCTGGTACAAGGGCTGTATGAATAAATAAATGCATGAAAGGACGTGTAGAGGCACTACCCATTGGCAGCACTCTAATTAGATTTCTATTATAGAAGGTCTCGAGGCCATCTTCTCTTCAGACGCCTAGGAGGATTGTCCGGGATGGAATTGGAACCAAGGATGGAAACTAGTGGGTTTGGATGGGCCTGGAGTTTATTATGGAATGATAGGTATCTGGAATGGGCTAAATCTGTAACATATGGAACGTTCAGGTCATTATGGATGGTTTTATTTGTGACAAAATAAGGAGCGTTTAGGATTTTGCGAAGGATTTTGGATTGCAAGGATTGAATACGAGAGGAATTTGAAGGTTTGGTGGAGCCCCATAGTTCAATTCCGTAAGTCCATATAGGTCTTATAACAGTAACATAAATAAGTCTTTTGTAATTGATTTGAAGCTTTGAGCGTTTGTCTAGTATGTGTTGAAGTAGTCGGAAGCGACGAGCTGTTTCTTGTCTTTTCAGTCTTGTGTGAGGGTTCCAAGTTAGACGTTTGTCTAAGTTGAGTCCTAGGTAGCGGATCTGTTCAACAGGGATAAGTGGAGTACTATTATAGGATACAGTAGGACAGGAAGTCAAGGGTTTTCGGCGAAGGGTAAAGGTAATTTGATGAGACTTTTTGGAATTGATTTTAATTCCTTTGGGGCTCTACTAAACCATCCAATTCATCTCGTATCCAATCCTTGCAATCCAAAATCCTTCGTAAAATCCTCAATGCTCCTTATTATGTCACAAACAAACTCATCCATCATGATCTTAATATCCCATATGTTACTGATTTGGCCCAAACTAGATACCTATCCTTCCATAACAAGCTCCATACGCACTTGAATCCGCTAGTCTCTCAGCTTGCTTCCCATACTATTCCTGATAACCCTCCGAGGCGCCTGAAAAGAAGATGGCCTCGAGATCATCTACTATAGAACTTTATTGGAGTGCTATCGATGGGTAGTTTCTCCACAAGTGTTTTCATGTCATATTCTACATTTTTGCACATTTACTTGATATAATACCATTATAGTTGTAAATATCATTGAATTAAATAAAAAAAAAAAAAAAAAAAAAAAAAGATTTTAATTCTCCAATTCCGACACCATTCTTCGAGGCTTGGATTCCATTTAAAATTTAAAACAGTGTTATATTTTGTGTAATGGCTTAAAGAACTAAAGAAATTTGCTTGGCTTTGTGTTTTGCCATTTTTTAAAATATTTATAATATAACTGTTCGACCACGAAAAAAGGCTAAACAAAAAGTAGTTTCTTAATCCGTTGCTTAAAATTTGTTTTCGTTGTTTTTTGTTTTTTTATAGAAGAACGAAACCGATCAAAACTATGTTTGAAAAACTTGGATATTTTCTCCAACGATATTTTTATAATGTAGTACTAATTCGTTGATTTGAGTGAAATAGAAAAGAAAATACGTGTCTTGATTTTTTTACTATATATCATTTAAACTTCAAATCACAATTTATCTTAAAGAAATATATTATGTCTAAGGATTAATTTTAAGCGTTTGATTCAGAATTCATTTAAACATTTCAAAGGCTCATACTTTGTTTGCCATATAATAAATATGGTTTAGGAAAATTTAGCTAACTTCGATAATTCTGCAGATATTTAAAACAATAAGTGGTACAAATAAAATAAATTTAAAACTACCCAACGTTATAACAAAGGGTAAACACTGTAATGAAAAGCCGAAAGGGACTTCAACGGTTAAATATAAAATATTTTGAACTCTAAAGAAATAGAAATATATAAAATCTTCAAAACCGAAATAAAATTACCAATATTTTTCATAGATTTAGAGCAAAGTCCAAAGAACCAAGATGTATTTAAACTTGAATTTTTGGTTCACACCAAAATTAAAATTGAGGAACCATATATGAAAAATGAACCACCGCAATGTCAAAGGTGCCAGGCTTACGGCCATACAAGAAGTTACTGTAGCCTTCCTGCCAAATGTGTCCGGTGCGCAGGACCACATCTTACAAATGAATGTACGAAAACAAAAGAAACTCCGGCGACTTGCGCTAACTGCAACGGTGCCCACCCTGCAAATTACAAAGGATGCTCAGTTATTAAAACTTTAAAAACTCTTCGTAATAATAAATTTACAACCATTGCACCAACAGCGTCAACTGCATTAGTCAACCAGGAGCCTTATTCTCAGATTAAAAATGTTGTTGATACCTCTACAGTAAATGAAGTGGTAACCTTAACAAATGAACAAGAAAAATCAGCCCTAAATCCAGTTAAACAATTTTCTTCGTTGGAGAGAACTAGAGAAACAGCTACAAAGGTAACAGGGAGTTATTCTTCCACTCTTTCTTCCTACCCACCTTCTTTATCTTTCGATATCTCTTCGATTATAAAATCTTCTATGGAATCTTTCCTTTTTGAACTCAAATCCTTTTTATCTCCTATTCTTGAACTTCTCACTAAATTAACTTCCTCTGTCATTTCGAATCCTTCTTATGGCTAAAACTCTATTACCTTCTCTTAAAATACTCCTTTGGAACTCCAATGGTCTGCTCCATCGAAAAAACGAACTAGAAACTTGCCTAAAAGAACACGACATAAACATTGCACTTGTAACTGAAACTCATTTAACAGACAAACAAACATTCAAAATTTATGGATACGAAGTATATAGAACAGACCATCCGGATCACTCGGCCCATGGAGGGACTGCAATCGTTGTAGCTAAGTCGTTGAATCATCACTTTGTTCCTTCCACTTCTACGAATACAATTCAGTTCACCACTATTTGCCTAACTTCTCCAAAATATCAGCTAAAAATTTCTTCCGTTTATATTGCTCCAAACAAAGTTATATCTATAAATGAATTGAAAAATCTGTTTTCATCTATGGGTAAACCATTCTTAGCTGGTGGTGACTTTAATGCTAAAAATACTAGATGGGGTTCTCGAATTTCAAATACTCGCGGGAAAAGGCTAAATAAATGCATAGAAGAACTAAAACTTTCTACTATTCCCCTTCTGAACCTACTTATTGGCCTACCGCAATATCTAAGTCACCCGATGTTATCGATTTCTTTGTTACGAACTCCTTGCCACTTAAACATTCCAACGTTTCCACTTTTTCTGATCTCTCTTCAGATCATAGCCCAGTTTTCCTCGAGCTATCAAATCACCCATTTACAAAACCTGCACCCTTGGCATTAATAAATGGCTATATAAACTGGAGTAAGTTCGAAAATTATTTAAACAACAAAATCACCCTTAATACTAACATACGTACAGCCGACCACCTGGACAATGCTGTTAATCACTTGACTGAATGTATTCAAAACGCAGTTTGGTATTCCACAACACCAAAGACGACTTTATCAAAACCTGATTCCTACCTACCTGAACCAATACGAAATCTTATTAAAGAAAAACGTAGGATCAGAGCGTTATGGCAAAGAACAAGATATCCTTCATACAAAATAAAACTCAACAAACTAACCCGAAAACTTAAACAAGAATTATCAAAATTTAAAAACAACAGTTACAAGGACTATTTAAATTCTATAAACAACAGAGACAGACAAGTATGGACAGCTACAAGGAGTATTCTAAAGCAAAAGGTGGTTCAATATCCTCTTTGACGTACAGACAACACTTGGGCGATGACGAGCGAAGAAAAAACTAACGAATTTGCAAAACATCTTTCACATATATTTAAGGCAAATGATATCCAGGATAATACTCTAACTGACAAAATAAATGGCGACTTGACAACAGCACTACCCTTATCACTCCCTCCTCCGGCGTTTCATCCAAAAGAAATCTATCAAGTACTGAAAAAAATGCCAAACAAAAAAGCTCCTGGCTATGATCTCATCACTCCCTTCATCCTTCGCCACTTACCTTGGAAAACTGTTCTCTTTCTTACCCTCATCTATAATTCTATCATGCGCACAACTTATTTTCCGCTCCTTTGGAAACTTTCCATAATTAAAATGATACCTAAACCTTCTAAACCTGTCACTAATCCTTCATCTTATCGTCCAATTGCACTCCTCCATATAATGTCTAAATTATTTGAAAAACTCTTCCTTAATCGCATAAAGCCTATCCTCGAAAATAGCGGAGTGATACCGAACCACCAATTTGGCTTTCGTTCTTATCACTCAACTGTGCAACAGTGTCATCGTATCGTGGATGCAATATCTATCGCTTTCGAGAAAAAAGAATATTGCTCTGCGATATTTCTTGACATTGAAAAAACTTTTGATAGTGTCTGACACAAGGGTCTTCTCTGGCAAATAAAACCTCACTTACCTCCTACATACTTTTTAATTCTTCAATCTTATTTCCAAGACAGATTCTTCTGTACTTCCGTTGACTCTTCGATTTCCTCCTTCTTTCCTCAATACAGGGGTGTACCGCAAGGCAGTGTTTTAAGCCCCATTCTCTATTCTGTTTACACCTCTGATAACCCGGAGCATCCTTGCACCAACATCTATACCTTCGCTGACGATACAGCCATTATTTCTTCTCACAGAGACCCAAACTTAGCATCTATAGCTCTTCAAAATCATTTATTTGATTTAGAAAAGTGGTTCAATAAATGGCAAATAAGAATAAACGCATCAAAATCGAGCCATGTAACCTTCTCTCTACGCAAAGCTTCGTGCCCAGCAGTCAAAATTGACAACGACGAAGTACCTTCCAAAAATTATGTACGTTATCTCGGACTATACTTGGGCAAAAGACTTACATGGAACGTACATACAAAATTAAAAATACAAGAACTGACAAGACGGTACAAACAACTATCACATCTACTGGACTACAGATCTTCACTTGACTTACGGAACAAACGACTTATCTATAATAGTATAATAAAACCTATTTGGACATATGGAGCAGAACTTTGGAGTTCAGCAAAAAAAGTTCACATACACAAGATACAAACAACACAGTCCAAAATTCTCAGAAAAATTGTTAATGCACCATGGTATATTTCGAATCACACCATACACAACAACATGAACATTCCCACTATAAAATCATATATTCATACCAAATACATGACATTCCACTCATCGACACAATATCACCCAAACCCACTCGTTCTTCCGCTTTCCTACTCCCTGTTACCTGGACTTGATAGAAAAAGGTTAAAAAGATATTGGCCAAGAGACTTACTCACCTATAGATTTTACCCCATCATCGAAGTTATATGATCATAGAAGAGCAAAGTGAAAAAACATTATGATCAAATTTGCTGAATGCGCAATTGCGCAGGTGCAAATGAAAATTAAATAATAAATAAATAAATATTTTCTGTACTTTTTTTGTCGTCATTACAGATTGCTTTAATAGTGAGGGAAGTAGCAGCAAATAAATATCATGGAAATTGGCGTTATTGAGGTGAGTGGTGTAAATAAGTATAATACTTCTAATTCTTCGTGCATGATTTATTTTTGAAATTAAATCATTTTTATTTAATTTATAAGCATTTTTATAAATTTAAGCATTTTTATTTTTGAAGGAATTTTCAGATATTGCCATAAGCCATTCCTATAACTTTTAAAGAGAAGTATATCAAAAGGGGTGAATGATAAACCGTGTTATATTACACGAGTTTATATTTATTATTTCCCCGATAAAACTTATCAAAAACTCAAAAAAAAAAAGCATAAGCTACCTATTAGAATGCAATTCGAATAATCCCAGAAAGCAACGCTATAAGTTCCTAAAATACTGAATAAAACTAACCAGTAAACATTTCCCCAATCCAGGCATCAGCAGGACCTGTTACCACTACGACCCGTGAACGAGTCTGGGGTTCAGTACAAGGTAGAGACTGTACTGTTTCATGGACAACGGTTCTGCAAGGAGGTGACTTGTCTTAGGTCACGCTCAACCGCCGGGTTCCCCCCCTTATTTTGGGTACTCTATTTTTATATTATTTTATTGAGGCTGGGTGAGCATATGATCCATCTCCCGCCCCAAACAGACTTAATAAAAGTGACTGCCTGCAGCGGGATTTGAACCAGAATTTCCGGCATGGGTACTCAGTGCTCTACCACTGAGCCAATCCGCTCCATCCGCATCAGCAGGAGATACACTGAAAACAATTACACCCAAGAAGAGAAAGTGCGCGGATCTTATGTGATACAGACATGCCAAATAGAGGCAGCAGCCTCACTCCAAGAGGTACAACAACAGAAAAAAAAGTTGTTTGTTGAACATCTTGGAGCAGGGCTCCTGAATCTGTTCGATGGGTCTGTTTAGATTGTTGATATGAGATGTGTTGCACTATCCCTTCTTTGATGTGATTTTTATTTTGATGTATGTCCTGAAGATGTTTGGTGTATGTCAATTTCCATCAACTTTTGCTGCCTTGTTAGGTTTGGTTATTCCATATTATCTAGTTTAGTTACCAATCTTTGTTAATTATAAGAAATGATAAATAAATGGCCATCTCATACACTAGTATAGTGTAGAATATCTTAAGCATCTTAAAAAGCTAATCATTAAAGCAAAATATTCTTAACTTTGTTGATAAGAAGCCTCTATAATTCATACATTATAAAGGTACCAATGTATGAGGCGGCCACCTGTGCAAATACCATTGACAGAGATATGATATAAGCGATACTGTCTAAACAATAATAGTTAATGGATCATATCTCTGAAACCAGTTGAGATATGGCGCTTTAAATGTTGCAGTAAATGACGTTTGACCATCTCTCTATTTTGTTAAAAAGTATTTAGTGAGTAATAAAAAAATAAAATTTACCTAAATGAATGTTAAACATAAAACATTAAATATTAAAGCATAGTTTTAATTACTGATGAAAAAAAAACTGGTGACTTGAAAAATCTATATTCTGAAGTGATATTTTAAATATTAAAATACAAGAACGTGGATGAGGGATTTGTTATCATAGGAAATTGAATCAAGACAAGGGAGAGGTACCACTGGGTACTGTACTCGTAAACAATCCTTATTCTAATTAAATCTGGATAGACAAAATTTAGAGCTCCCAATGTTGCCTCGTCCGATTAGACATAGCGGCATAAAGTGACCTTAAATGAACAAAAACAACAACTAATCCCAATTATTGATCACTAACGTAAACTGTTTATTAATTATCACGACTTACTACAATAATATAGAATATAAATAAATTTAAAAATTTTTGATTTGTTGAAACTGTTTAAAAATCAGTAGACTGAGTTCCAACTCTGATATGTTTCGTGTTTAATGTCAAAATTACATCTCCCTCTATATTTTACGATATGGTACTAGCCGATGTTTGTCACAGTAACATAATTAACAAAAAAATTATAATGTAATAATAAAATATTTGATTATCCTCACACTTTCTAAAATTGATGCAACAAAACGAGAAAGTTATTTAGGATCATTCATTCTTGTAACTCATCTATTTCTCCACACATTGCACCGCGAATACTTTCGTTCTATTGCAGAAGAAGGGTAGAATTCTTTCCGATTATTTCAGTGGGAACATTCATGAAGGTTCAGAATCATTGAATCTTGTTACAAACAAGGTACAAGGAGCCTACCTTGAAATACATCCTTCAAAAAAGTATTCTGGAAGATGAGGACTAAACGTCAGGAAGAAAAAAATATCAGAACTATTTTTCAGATATTATTCATAAATAGATAATTTTATTTATTTATATAAAATCGCTGAATCTAAGTGTTGCTTTAGAAAGCTTTTACCTTGTCTAACTGTTGATTCTGAACTAAACAAATAATAGAATATATATATTATTTTATTGATTTTATTAATTTTTGAATGTTTAAATAAATTAAATAAATGTTCAAAGAACATTCTTCCCCTCGTATACATCGCAAATTGCGAGAACGCGGGGACATGGGATCAGTGAAAAGAAAGGATATGACCATGACCAGCGAGCGAGCCTAATACAGCCAGGATAGCTCAATTGGTAGAGTTCCAGACTTGCGAACTGGACGACCCGGGTTCGAGTCCCGGTCCTGGAATTATCTTTTCTTTTCAAATACAAATATTTAAAAAATAATAGAAGAAACAAATTATCAAAATAAAAAATACCGAGAACAAAATTAATCGAACTAGATTAAAATTAACCCTTAGATATAAAATATTTGTTTAAAATAATAATGGTAAATTTTAATTTGAAGTTCAACTGATATGAAGTAAAAAACTCAAAACGTTCTTTTTATTTTATTTTTCCACTTCACTCAAATCAACTAATTTGTACTACATTATAAAAGTAAATATTCCCCTCGTTTTTCACAGAATACTTTTTTTCTCGAAAGCCTTGAAACTTTGTTCTTGTTTTTAGCAATTATATTTACTTATGTTACGAAAAAAGTAACATTTACTTCAAGTACTATAGTAGAATTACTAAATACTTCTCTATTTTCGTTCTCAATAAACATTAATAAATAAATATAATTTTAAAATAAGCCTTCAGCTTATTTTAATAAAACCAATTACTTTATGAGTTGTTCTTCATATTCAGTCTAAAACAACCCTGCATCGAATCCAGTCAATTAGTTCAAAAGAAAAATTGTTTATACAAGTTTTGTTATAAACATTAAAAGTACAGTTCAACGTTTAAATAATAAATAATAAACCAACACAGAAGTAACACATCTATTATTTCTTTTTTTAAAAAACGGGAGACGAAACTAAAATGCAAAGAAAAAACTTCCATAGGTAATATTCTGTAGGATTTATTTTAGAGTTAGATAAACGTTTCTATTAAGGCAGAGGATCGATGACCAAAGAAGCAGTTGTTTTGATAGACTATAAGAATTTATTAATTTACTTATGTTCTTTTAAATGGTATATTAAATCTGATATCGTTCTCATTTTAGCCCAAACCCATTAAATGTTAAATATTCTGAAAACGCAACATCGTGTGAAATACTTTTTTATAAGTCATTTCTAGAAAATAATAACATAAGGATTAAGTCCTTAATATAAGATGTGTACATTTAAAGTCAATTTCCATTATACAAATGTATTATCAAACCAAAATACTTACTTTTCTCTCCAAAATAAAAATATTTATTATTTTTTTATTTATTAATTTATTGAAATTTACAACTGTATACAAAATACATCTAGTAAATATAATGAGTGAATACATTGACATGAGAAGACAAGGAGAGAAACTACCCAGTGGAAGTACTCAAATTAAAAAGTTCAGTTTAGAAGGTCACGAGGCCATCTTCTTTTCAGACGCCTCGGAGGATTATCGGGAATCGAAGAGCTAGGTTTGAAACTAGAGGGTTTGAGTGGGAATCAAGTTTGTTATGAAAGGATATATACCGGGTTCGGGCTAAATTAGCAACAAATGGGACATTAAGGTCGTTATGGATGACTTTATTCTTAACAAAATAAGGAGCGTTGAGGATTTTACGAAGGATTTTGGATTGTAGGGATTGGATACGAGAGGAATTCGATGGCTTAGTGGAGCCCCAAAGCTCTATTCCGTAAGTCCAGATGGGTCTAAGGATTGTCATGTAAATGAGTCTCTTGTAGTTAATTGGGAGCTTAGAACGTTTATCTAGTAAATGCTGAAGTAGCCTGAAACGGCGAGCTGTTTCTTGTCGTTTAAGTCTAGTATGAGGATTCCAAGTTAAGCGTTTGTCAAGGTGTAGTCCTAAGTACCGGATCTGTTCTACAGGACTTATAGGGATGTTGTTAAACGATACAGGTGGGCAGGAAGTCGCAGGTTTACGACGGAGGGTAAAGGTGATTTGATGAGATTTGTGAGAATTTATTTTAATCCTCCAATTTTGACACCAATTTTCAAGGTCAGTGATGTGGGATTGAAGAGTACGGGATGCTATAACTGGATCAGTGTTGACAGATAATAGACATGTGTCATCCGCATACGTGGTAAGGATAGTATTAGGATGAGTTGGGATGTCAGCTGTATAAACTGTGTAGAGAATTGGGCCGAGGATACTGCCTTGAGGAACGCCGGCAGATTGAGGAAAGAGGGGTGAGTAGACATTATTATGATTTACTGTAAATGATCTGTAGGAGAGATAGGATTGGATAATGAGAAAGTATGTAGGAGGTAGGAATTTACGGAGTTTGTAAAGCAACCCGGGGTGCCAGACTCGGTCGAAAGCCTGTTCGACATCAAGGAAGACCGCTGGACAATACAATCCACGTTCCAAAGCTGAGGAAACAACATCCACCACACGATGGCATTGCTGAATAGTGGAGTGGGATGCTCTGAATCCAAACTGGTGATCTGGGATAATGTGATTTGCATTTAGGATGGGGTACAATCGTTTCAGGATGAGCTTTTCCAGGATTTTACCCATTGATGGAAAAGTGAGATAGGGCGGTAAGAGGATGGGTATTCCGGTTTCTTTTTAGGTTTAGGTATCATTTTCACGACGGATAATTTCCAGAGGTTAGGAAAATATGTAGTGCGGAGTATAGCATTATATATGTAGGTGAGGAATAGAATGGCTTTTCTAGGAAGATGTTTTAGGATGTGAATCGTGATGAGGTCGTGTCCAGGAGCTTTGCAAGGAGGTAGTCTGTGAATAATGTTCGATATTTCTGAAGGATGGAATGCTTTGGGAGGAAGGGTCATTTGAAGGGGAATATTTAACTCTCTTTGTATATATTCATGGTGAGATGGATTCATGATATCAGGATGAGGCTGGAAAGTTTTAGAAAGGAATTGACCGGACAACTGTGCTTTCTCTTCATCAGATCTTGTCCAGTCATTGGATTCAGTAAGGAGTGGATGGTTAAAGTCTTTGAAGTGAAGGATCTTTTTGGTGGTCATCCATAATGATTTGTCAGAAGACGTTAGATTTTCAGTTAGATTCGTTAACTTATGTATTTTGAATTTTCTAATTTCTGCTTTTAGTTGGTTAGTCAATTTAGTATAGATAGATTTATCTGCTGGGTACCGAGTTCTATGCCACTTCGTTCTTGCTCTGCGTTTTTCTCTTAATAAGGTACGAATATGCTCTGGGAGGTCAGTCTTCTGAGAATTGTTAATTTTATGATTTGAGGTATTATCGCTTAAAGTGGTTTTTATTGATGTTGTAAGTTTTTCTATCGCTGTATCAATGTCTTGTTTTGTCTTGAGTGAAAGTCCAGTTTGTTCTCCAAATCATAACAGAAGTTGTCCCAGTTTACACGTCCTGTAATCAATCTAGGAAGGGGAGGCTTGGGAACGAAACTTGAATGTAATAAAAGGAGAACTGGGCTATGATCTGATGAAAGGTCGTCCTAGGATTTGAGATCGGTTTGGTTGGTGGAAATCTGGGATGTGATAAATATGTCAAGGATGTCAGGGACGTTTTTTGATGGATGTAGGCCAATAGGTGGGGTTGTTTGGTGCTAGGATGGAATAACTCTTTTTGGATGTTACAGTAGACAGGATATTTCCTCGGGAGTTGGGTATTCGACAACCCCATCGTTGGTGTTTAGCGTTGTAGTCCCCTCCAGCAATGAAGCGCGGACCATGAGATTGGAATAAGGATTCAAGAAGGTTATAAGAAACGGAAATTCCGGGAGGACAGTATACAGCTGAAAATGTGATATTGAAAGGACGAGCTGTTATGGTTACTGAGGTTGATTGGATAGCATCAGTAGGAATGGAAGGAATAAGGGAATGGGATAAGTTTTTATGAACGAGAATACAAGATCCGCCATGTGAAGTGTTGCCTGGGTGGTCTGATCTGTGAGTGATGTAGTCTCGTATGTAGAAATATGTGCGGTGAGTGAACTGTGTTTCAGTAAGTAAAGCAATGTCTATTTGGTTGTCGTGTAGAAATATATCAAGTTCGTCACGGTGAGTATGCAGTCCATTAGCATTCCACAGAACGATAGCTAGGGGCTTCACGCTCATCGAGGGTAATTAAATGGGACTTCGGTTAGGATTCTCGTGAGTAGGTTGATGAGAGGACTGATTGTCTCTGAAGGTCTTTCAGGAAAGATGACAGGATAGAATATATGTCGATCGGGTTTTGGATTTGGAATGGATATGAGACTTGAGTTTGATGGGGATAATTAACAGGTATAGGAGGGTTGGCTGGGGGGTGTACCCGAGGTGCTGGATTTTCATTTATGAACTACAGATTTCGTTTGGATGTTGTGATTGGAAGGGAGAGGATTTGGTTGTTGAGGTGGTAATTTGACCCGTAAGGGTGTATGGTAAGGATGAATTTGTTGACGCGAAGGTTGAGGATTGGGATTGGCTGCCTTGGGCTTGAATATGGGTTCCTGAGGCTTGGGTTGGGAGGTCCGTGGTTTGGTGAAGGAATGCTGAGATTTGATTTGGGAGGTTTGAGGCGTCTGAGTTCGAGGCTGCTGCTGAATGCTTGAGGTCCCCAAGGTTTTGTTGTCCGCAAGTCTATCTGCAGGGTTTACGGTGGTATAGGGTTGTAATACGGTTGGTCTAGGCAATTCAGGAAAGGTGTCAGTGTTGTCAACTTCAGGAGCCTGCATTGAGCTTTTCTCTTGACTTTTTAGTTGATGATTCCTGGTTCTAAGACGTTGAAAGTTTTTATGGACTGAACAGCCTCTATAGTTCGCTGGGTGATCCTCACCACAAAGAGCACATTTTGCAGGCTCGTTTCTCGATTTCTGACAAGTGTCAGATGAGTGTTGTCCAGCGCATTTAACGCACATAGCTTGGTGATGGCAATACGTCTTGATATGACCTAAGGCTTGACAGTTAGTACACTGGACTACAGTATTTTTACGCCTAGGTTCTTCAAATTTTACTGTTGAATATACCAGTCTTATAACTTGAAATATCTCTGGGTTATTACGGGCTGGTTCAATTTCGACAAAAAATAACGGAAGGGGGTACTTTTCGGTTGGATGAAACACTGGCGAAATATTTCTTACTTTGTGACCTATTTCTTCGAGGTCACTTTTGATTGCTGTTGTGGGCGTTGAAGAGTGTAGTCCTCTTAAAACCACTCTGTACGATTTATCCTGTTTTAGTTGGTAACAGTGAAAATCATAGTTCTTCACTGTAAGATGATCAATTAGTTTTTTGTAAGATTCTTTGTTGGATGTATTTATTTTAATGTCTTTTACTCTAGAAAAGCATTTAAAATTAGTTTGCCCTATAAGTTCAGCTATTTCTTGAGCGAAGTTATAAAAATTTGTAACATTTGTGACAAAAATAGGAGGAGGGTTAGGGTCAATGAACCCTCGGTTCTCGTCCCTTTCTGTAGGCCCAGGGTTGCTGCTAGTTGAGGCGATTGGAGATTTGTTTGTATTGACTGCAGTAGTTTTGCTGCGGGTTATGGGAGGCTCCGGTGTTTTGTTGGATTTTGTCACTGGCTTTTTTGATACAGCCGATTTATTTTTTTTCGTGTTGGGTGAGTTGCCCGCTGAGCCAGGGGGTAGCCTTTCTCTGACGTTTTTGGAGTGTCCTTCGTTTTAGGTATTGCGAATCGGTCTCGCTTATTTCCGAAAATGGAGTCTCTGGCTCCGAAACTTCACTACCCGAATTGTCCACTTGTATGTTGAACATTGAGTAATTATTCAGTTAAAATAATTTATTGAATCTAACACAGTCACTAAAATATAAGAAATAAATTTAAAAAAAAAACTTTCATATTTAAATAATAATAATAAAATATATACATATGTTTAAAAAGAATAGAAAAGAAAAAAGGAAAAAAAAAAAAAGTTGACGAATGCGGGATTCGATCGAGAGGCTGGTTGCCAAGCCTTGACCGTGAACTAGAGGAGGTAAATATATGTCTCCTATAGGGATTATTGGCCACGTTGCCTAGCTTCAGCACCCGGTCACCAATTTATTTACTGAATTTTACTGTTTAATGCAGTCACTCACCTCACTGATCTTGAATAAATGTCTTAAAGTACTTATAGTTTCTTCTGACACAGTTTGGAGATATTATTTTGAGAACTATTGTTGTAATAATGTAACAAGCACAGAGCGATTTAACGAGTTAACACTAGTTGCGGCCATGACACTTGGTACTAAAAATATTTAAAAAATAAAAAATGTAATGTAAAAAATTGTATGCATATGTTCATACATTTTTTTTTTCTACAATACAATTCTATCTTTATTAAACTATGTTTTCCATACTCATTATATTTATATCTTTTTCATTTTATTTTTTCTGTTTAACTTGATTTCCCTCTTTGTATTTTGTTTTGCATTATCACCTTTCTATACATCAATTATGTAACCATCTTTATTCATATATCCTTTTATAATATATCCTTCACTTTTGTCGCTCAATTTTTCTATATCTCTATATTATGTTATGTTTTCTGTATCTCTATGTTATGTATTTTTACAGTCTATTCTGTTTTTGTCTGTTTTCTCATAGCCCTGAAGATGACCTACACAGTAGGTCGAAACGTCGGCACATATGAAAGGGATGACAAAAATTCATGGCATCGAGAAACAAAAACGGAAAATTCTTAGAAAAATGTATGGCGCTGTTCTCCGGGATGGAATCTGGATCAAAAGACCTACTAAGGAACTCTATGAAAATACAGAAAACATCACAGATAAATTTAGAAAAAGACGGCTACAATTCTACGGACACCTATGTCGGATGGATGAGAATAGCCTCACTAAGAAAATTTTCAATATTGCCAATGCTGGTAAATTAAAGTTTAATTGGATGAAAGAAACACAAGAAGATATGGAATTATTTAAAATCTCCAAAGGTGAAATTCAGAATAGACAAGAATTCAGGAATAAGATCAAGAACAAGAAAACTAAACAAGACAAAAGAAATAGCATCGAAAAAGTGGACAGAGGAAAGGAAGAAAAAACACAGTGAATTAATGAAGAGGCGTTGGGAAGAAAGGAAGAGAGGAAACGCATTGAAGCTGTGGTTGATTCAAGTTCTAGCGCTCTCCTAATGGGGAATAATTGACAATAATAATAATACGTAGTAAGGTCCAAAAGTTTCCGGCCTGGGATAGAAGGAAAGGTGAAAGAAAAAACTGGTCTTACTGTTTTTCAATATATTCACCTCTAAGTTCAACACACTTAATACAGCGCTTTGGCAACATTTCTATGCCATGAAAAAATAATTGTCTTCTTTGTTAAAAAAATGTTCTTCCACTGCTGCTCGGAGCTCTTCGTCGGTGTTAAAGCTAGGGGCCAAGTCTCGGCTGTAGGGTGGATGAGAGATTTCTTGGAATCCACAGTCCTTCACAGCGGCCTTAGAAATGGAAAAGAATTCTTGGAACCCATCTTGCATTAACCTTGTTCAAATGCAAATGTTCTTTGATGATCCTCAAAACACTTGTTTTTGAAAGCCCCAACCTCGCTGCTATTTCCTTGGTTTTCAAGTTGGATTGTTTGAGAAGTGAAAGCTTCCAATGGGCGACCGGGACTCTGCTCATCTTCCAGACGTTCTCTCCCTAACTTAAATAATTTTGCCCATTCTTTCACTGTGGAATACGAGGGGGAGGAATGCCCGTATACACAATCCAAGCGCTCTTTCATTTGCGCAGGAGTAAGACCCTCTTTACAAAATAATTTAATAACCGCACGGTACTCGAGTTTAAACATTGTAAAAATTGGGAGTTTCCTTCAAGGCTGGACACTGACTGACAGGACTGAGGAAGTGTGGGCGTTGGTATGGAGTGCATAGGCGTGCAGGTCCCGGCACGTTTGAAGGAGGAGAAGCAGGACAGGCCGGAAACTTATGGACCTTACTACGTATAATCTTTGTAACACGGACTACAAAGAAGATTTTTAATTACGTTAACAAACTGAAGAAAACAGTAGGATGGATAGATTAGCAGTGAAGGAGAAATAATACGTGACAAGAATCAGGCTTCAGGTTACTAATAGATAACACAACCTATGAAGAAGACAAGCTTAAGACAGATGCTAGAGACGAGCGGTTGGAGAGAAAATGAAGAAGTGCTGGGAAGAGAAGTAGAAAAAGAGACTCCATAAGTCTTGCGTTATTTGCGGTCTACAGATGACTAAATTTATAGATAAAATATATACATATATATTTTGTATTTGAAGATATTGTTTACTGTACGTAAGAACTCATTGTTCTGCAAGTCCAATCATTAGATTTGAGCGCCACTCCTAAAAATATATATTAAACATTAATTAAGTAAAAAGGATTTAAGATGTGGCGTGTTTCGAAAAAAAATCTACTAATTTGAATGTTTGAGTAATTGTTAATTTATAATTTTGAAAATATAAGAATTATTTTTCATTACTATAAACACATTTAATCTGGTAAAAAAAAACTTTTTTTTTTTCTATAATTACAAGCAATTATTCTGCATTTACTGAATAATATGTTTCTATCGTCGTCAATAAATAACTAAACAGCTCATTAAGATATCAAAACAAACAAAGTACTTGAAATCTATTTATATTTATTTAAGTTATTTATTTTTATTAGTTTGATCAAATAATTATAATACAATTCTCAACAAAACATTCTATGTATTCGTAACAGTCTTCCATGTTTTGCCAATTTTGCCATTTTCAATTTTTTTTTTTTTCTAAATATGAGATACCTAAGAATTTAAATTACATTTCATTTAATTGAAAATATATGAGTAATTATTTCCTATTTATAATTTAGAGAATATCAAACATATTTTTCATTATTACAAATCCTTATAAACTGTCAAAATAGATTTTTATTTATTTATAATTACAAAAGAAATATTCTATATGCTTCTATCCAAATCAACAAATAGATAAACAATTCATTAACATATCAAAACAAGCAAGTTACTTGAAATCTGTTTTGATTTGAGATAGTGTTATATTTTTTATTTTAAATGACCTTAGAAAATACAAATTAATAAATACTCATGTTAATTCTTATATAAACTCATGCTGATTATAATTATAAAAAAGAAGGTGTGTAAGTAATCTTTGAACTGTTGTTTTTTTTTTACGTTAGACTAAAAAATGCCCTTACCTGTGATCTTGGTGCTTGATAGTATGTGCGCCCTCTTCTTGAAGTACCTCGCCTTGACGTAGATGAAGCCCATCCTGAGGAAGTAGTTAAGGTCCACGGAGGACTGCAGTACGACGAGGACCCAGAGGAAGACGATCACGTAGAGGTACCACATCCCGAAGCTAACTGACTGCCAGCATATCGACCACTGCCGCGCACGCTGCTCTAACCTGCCCCACTGTTCGCCCCACCAGCGGTCGGTAGGAGATCGCTCTGAAACCTGAATCAGGTGGTTATATTGAGATGTAAACACATGATAATAGGTCAACATACGGTGCTTACCGTAACATGATTATACACTTGTCTATATTTAGATAAAAAAATAAAACGATCTAGACACTTCTGAGACTATTTAAGGTACCAATATTCTAAAGTGACTCTGAATCAAACTACAATAAAAACCAAGTATTAATAATCTAAGAATAATTACATATTAAGCAAAATATAATAAAATAAATTTAGGGTCATCTGAGGTCTACTGGTTTGCAGAACAATCTAATAAGGCCATGATCGCGCGTTCGCAGCCTGGCAGATGGCATTAGGATTTCTTAAAGGCAGTAAAAAATCCTTGATTATGCCGTTTTTTGGAATGGACGTAAAAAGGAGGTTATGCCCGAGCCTGAATGAAGTTAGGTACTCATTAAAGATCCCTAATCGGGGATTTAAATTTAACGAGTACTCCTAATGAAAGAAATCGGACTATATATTTTTTTAAAAATATTATGTAACTATTTAGAGCCATTAATGAACTATAACTTCCCGTTCAGCGATAAGCTCAAATTATTAAATTTAAAAAGAATTAGTTAAAAAGTAGAAATATTATTGAATCAAAATTGTTAGATGCTTCGAGTAGAATCTAATTAAATAAGTTATTTTCATTACCATGACTAAAGACTTAAATGTCAATTTAAAACGAATACAATAACATTTAAAAAATGTTTACCGATTTCTTTAAGTCTTATAATAAAATCTCACTTCCGATTTGCCAATGTTAAACTACAATTTATTGTTTTATTCATATTAATATTATTTTCAAATACCAAATTTGAAATTGTTTGCATTGTATTCTAATATGTTGTTTGTTCATTTAATGTCCCTTTATGCTGATATGGCTAATCGGACGATGCTACAGTGGGAGCTCTAAATTTTGCCTATCCAGGTTTAATTAGGATAGGGATTTTTAACGAGCACCTGACATCGTACAGGATCGGGACCCTCGTTTAATGTCCCTTCAGAAGGACGGCGTAACTAAGTATTTTTTACTCCCTTTATAAAATCCAAGGGCCACCTGCCGGGCTACGAACCCGTGATCTTTGGCTTACTAGTTTGTTACGTTAACCACTAAACCACAGGTCGCCCATTGTATTCTAATATATTTGTTTAAAAAAATACATTTTGACCTACAAGTAAAGCCCGGCCATTGTGTAATGAATAAAAAGTATTATTATTCTTGTTATTGTACTTAATAAAGAACACGTCTAAGTATAAACAAATGAATTAAAAATATATCATAGTGGGATTCCTGTTACTACCGTACTAATGCGAGAGGCTGTAAAAACCCGTTTAGCGCTACAAATGAGCAATAACTTCAAACTATAATCAACTATAACACATTCAAATTATTACATTTAATAAATAATGGTTATAAAATACGCTATAAATGGACTAACAAAACTAAACGACACAAAATAATTTTCGATAGGTTGAAAATAAAAATAGAATGATGAACAAATGAAATACATGTTCTTTAGATTTTTTTTAAACTAATATTCATTTTCTACTTTTTAGTTCGGCTAGCTACAAAGGCGTATTTTTTATTTTTTCCAACTATTATTAATTTTTATTTTTTCGTACCAAATTATAGAAAACTTTTCGGTTTTGGAGTCAAAGATTAAGTCATGCATGCCTTAGTACACTCCTTAGTACTTGGCAAAAGACACTACCATGCTTCGAATCGTTAACCCTGAAGACCCGGTTTCGGATAATGAGGAAAACTTTTTAAATTACTATATTCTGATAGGTGGTTGATAAATGTACAAAGTTTCGATTTAATTCGAAGTTTTGAATTGGCCGAAAATCCCGAAAAGTGGCCGAGTTCAAAGATTTCGTTACTTACATATTCCTGTAAAGTGTCACTTTCAGTTTGTCAATTTTTATTATTTTATGCATATGAATATATTAGTTTCAAAAATAAAATTTGGTAGGCTTTGTATTATATTTAAATACATCTAATATATACAATTGTCGTGTCACAGTGTTTGTAACAAAACTCCTCCGAAACGATTTGACCGATTTTTATGAAATTTTGTGTGTATATTCAGAAGGTCTGAGAATAGGACGTAAACTATTTTTCATCCCTCTAAGTGATATGTGTCGGCCATTATTATTGATTATACGTCGATCGTAGCAGTGACGCTTGATGATGCTGCATTTTTGATATCCTATAAAGGCATGTCTGAGTAGTGTAAATCCAAGTTCGCAACCGAAAAAAACGGATGGGAGAACTTTTGGTGGCCGAAAAATCTCGAAATTTTCGGAGTTATTTCAGTTTTTGGACAGTATCTCCTAATCGGTGCGTTTTAGGGAAAAAACGTAACTAACCATTCTTAAATGAGATAAAATTTGCTTCAATTTGAGCCCAAACGCGGCTCTGTACGTCTAACAGATCCTGAGTTAGGTTCCAATCATATAATTATTAACCGGAACCTTAGCCCTATCAAATATATAAAATAGTCGTGTCATAATGTTTTCATATAATAAGTAACTGGAATCTTATCTCTATCTAATATATAAAAGTCACAGTGTTTGTAACAAAACTCCTCCGTAACGACTTGGTCCGAGAATAGGGCGTAAAATATTTGTCATACCCCTAAGTGATATGTATCGGTTATTATAATTGATTATGCGTCGATCGTAGCAATGAGTGGCTTCCCGGATGTACAAAATAATTACAATGGCCATAATTGGCTCTGTAATCGTTCTATTTTGGCAGCGAAAAATGCGAAGGAATGATGACGAAACTAACTTTGAATATGATAGTTGTTACCAGGTGATCCAATGTCCTTTGAATCAATCGATACTATTGTTGATGAAAGCCAAGCGGTAAATTACCCAACTGAATTTTGTGAACCACACAATCATTAGTTGAAGATCGGTTCACCTAAAATTCTTCTGCGTAATTTGAATCCACCTAAATTATAGAATGGTACACGTTTGGACATCAAAAATATCACCGGGAGTGTTACTGAAGCAGCCATGTTGAATGGAATCTTTAAAGGAGAAATCGTGATGTAGCCACGTATGCTAATGATACCATCAGAACCCATAATAACGTTCAAAAAACTTCAATTTGATATACGCTTGGCTTTTGATATGACCTCCAACAAGTTTTAAGGCCAGACAATGTCCATTTGCGGTTTGGATCTAGAAGATCCATGTTCCTCCCATGGACAATTATATGTTGCATGCTCACGTGTAAGTAAACCATCTTTGTATTAGCAAATAACAGATAAACATATAATATTGTGCATTGATTAGCGGTCAATGAAATTAAAATAAATAGTTATAATTTAAAAAATATTACTAGTCATAATTTTTTTTATTTTTTATTTTATTTATTTATTGAAATTTACAACTGTATACAAAATACATCTAGTAAATATAATGAGTGAATACACTAGTCATAATTAAAAATTAACCATGATATATCTCATTCATTAAACTAATGTTTTTAATTTAGCAGTTAAAAATTGTGTATATTATTATTATATACATATTATGTATTATTTATTATATACAATACTTAGATATAATATGAATAAAATGTAAAACCAAAAATATATTTAATTTATGTTTTCCATTCATTCATTTTTTCTTTAAAATTGAAATTTTAACGTAATATTTTTTAAAACTATTGCAACAGCCACAGCAACGCGTGGCCGGGTCAGCTAGTTTGCGTATAAAAATTCATTTTGGCCTTCAAGTGAAGTACGGTCAATATGTAATGACAAAAAAATTTTTTTAAAGAAGGAAAAAATTCTTAGTTATGCCATCCTTAGCAGAGGACCTGAAATGGCGATCCCCAGCCTAAGTGGTGTCGGTTACTCGTTAAAGATCCCTATCCTAATTATACGTGGATAGGTAAAATTTAGAGCTCCCACTGTTGCATCGCCCGAGTTGCCATAGCAGCATAAAGTGACTTTAAATTAATAAACATAAAGTTATGTCAAATAAAAGCAGTAATAAATACAGCATTTTTTAACGTCTCACAAGTAGCGACGCCTTCATTTTTGTGATTATAACACTCCGGCAATGTTTGTGTGAATCAGGAAGTATCAAGTCTAAATGAAGGCGTTAATAGATTAGAAGACCCCTCATTTCGTTAGAAGGCCCCAAAAATTAATTAATTAAAAAATGTTAATCAAAACGCCAAAATGTGAAATTAAAAAAATTAAATCCTGCAATGAGAATGAATCTACTTATTTCATTTTGGAAAAGTACTTATTTTATATTTTTCTTTTCTTTTATGATTTAAATTACTTTTTTTTCCACAAAAATCATTTGAGAATATTTGGCTGGTTTTTGTAGGATTTATACCTGAGTTTACTTTATTATCTATTAATCCAAATTAAAGAGTTCAAAGACAATCCCAGTATTTTTCTTATATATTGATAGCAAGACACTATTAGAAAAAAATCTTCAATTGAGCAGTTTCTCAGGGCTTAAGCTGGACTGCAAATGTTCTTCTTGTTCCTCGGTATTTAAAGCTTCTGGGACCGTGGGCGGAGCCTATTCCTTCAATCAGATGATTGGCTGCTTTCCGATTGGCCCGGTTTCTACCGTGTGGCCTATCATTGATCGGGTCTCAACTGGCTGACTTCCGATTGGTTTGCCTTTCAAATCTTTTTATTTGTTTTTGGTCTGTGGTATGTTTGGGAACCACAATTTGCTTAATTTGCAACCATCCAATTGAGACACGACCAATCAGAGGCCACATGGTCGGAACCGGGCCAATCATCTGATTGGAGGAATAGGCTCTGCCCACGGTCCCAAAAGCTTTAAATACCGAGGTAGAAGAAGATCATTTTCAGTCGGCGAAGAATTTGACTACACGGTCGAAACATGAAGAAACGCCTGCTGAAGGATTAGAAATTTTATTGACCGTGCAAATTTAACTTAATTATTTATTAAGCATTTGACTTAATTCTTTACTATTAGAATTGATTTTGATAGAATTATCTTTCGCATCTGAGCTTTTTTACAGTTTTAACATATATTTGAAGAACGAGTACTTAATTCATAATATTGGCTAAAATCATGTGCAGATAACAAACTAAATACATGGTTGTTATTATACGTAATTAATCATTAATTTATGGATTTCCCCCAATAAATTTTTTATTTTTGCTTGAGTTTCTAAGTTTATTTGCTCAAAACATTTAATGCTGAAGGTTATTTGTTATCATATACATTAGTTAATTAATGTTCAATAAATTATTAAAATATTTTTGATGAAAAAACAATGCCTATAAATAATCATTGTACTATGTATTGAGTGTAGCACTATTGGAACATAAAAGAATGGTGAGAGTTAACTGACAAACATAATTACAAAGAGATAAAATTTCAAAACAAACTTGAAAATCTTTTGAGAAATGAAAACTCTGAAAGTTGAATTTTATTTCTCATTTGTTAGAGCTAACTAGCGGATAATAAACTTTCACAGATTACTTTATGAAACTTTCATTTTTAACTTTATTTTAATGCTTACATTTTTGAAGTAATTATCCAATATTTTTTTAATTGTGGATCATTAAACAATTGCAAACAACTAAAACACAAAACCTGCAGTTTGTACAAAAAAGTTAAAGACAAAGTTCCATGCAAAATGAAACACCTTTTAATCATGCCTTATTTCATGTAAATAAACGGTCAATGATAAATTTCAAGCCAGTAAAAAAAAAAGTCCAATTGCATAAGACTGGGTTTTAGATATAACAGTTTTTCTAAAATATTGTTATTTTAAATATTGTAAAGAGTCATAACCTTCCTTCAATTTTTTTTTTTTTTTTTTTGCTAAAGGAATGATAGATAATGATGGACATTAGAAAAACAGTTTTAAAAAGAAGTTTTACATGTAAAATTTTATGTATTTATTATGGCTATATTCTCATCCACTTTGTCAACAATAACATTAAATTTTATAAATTCATTTATTATAGTTTATAATAACGTAAAAATGTGAAACACTCAAGAGGAATGACCAAAGTTTATCTCTGCAATTTTTTAAAACAAAAATTCATTTTAATACAAACTTCTACTTACTACATTTTTTTTTTAATTGCCTTCTATAAAAATGTATTTATTTTATAATATAGTTTTTAATTTTGATATATGTCGAGTACCTAAAATAACGTTTTACTAGGATATCATCCATATACATATTTACTAGAAATCAAATAATAAATATATAAATCTCTCTTTAACAAGTTTTTTTATATAATGACATAAAAATAACTTATACATGATTTAGAGATGAAAATAATTATGTTTTGAGAAAAAAAATTATTTATAAGACCTCTATTATTTTATGCATGTCCAATATGTTTGAATACTAAAGCCACCCATTACAAAAAGATGCAAGTTGTTCAAAATGAACACATAAATATATCCTTTTTTTAAGACTTCCCTATGAATATATATTAACTAAAAATATCATTAAATATAATTTTATTTCCCACTTTTTCTATAATCTTCATTATTGTATGAGAATAGAAAAACAAATTCAAATAGCATTTATCCAACACAATCATGCCCCATTCCAAAATCCTCCTCACCCATAAAGTTAAAGCAGAGGAATCACTAAATTCACCGATTCTTCTTTACCCACTTCCCAAATCAGTGAAACACATTGAAGTCATATTTCTTCAAAATAAACCAAAAAAATGAAAAACTCAAGATACTATTTATTTACGTCCCAGATCCTCTGAAAACTTCCCAAAAAAGCGATTATATTTCTTATAATCCAACAGCGGCGCAACAACTCATCACTGAGTCAAAGTCTCCTTCATCAGCCTATGCCGTGTCCCTGTTCTGTGTAGTGATCATCCACTTCCGTACTCCAAGCAATTCCGAGCATGGTGGGGAATCCCATCTTACCACTACATCCTGGTTCCCATATATTTCTGTGAGAAGGATTTTCTTAGCGATGGAGTCCTCATTCAGCCCACCTTAATCTTCCAAATCGAATAGATTTAGCTATGGTGGGCTCCTTGAAATATAATTCCTAATTGATTCTCTGTCGCCGTGCTGGGCCCTGGTTTATTCTAACATGAGCCAATGGAAGGATCCTTCTTTTATGAATTAGCAGAGCCAATTCATCCGATTTGCTCAGTGTACAAGCCTCAGGGACAAACTAAGGTCTTGTAAAGCTGTATCTTCGTTGTTCTCTAAAGCAGGTAACTGCGAACATAAACGTCCATAGAAACACCTGCTGGACTTGCTGATATGAGCTTTGATTTCTCTTCAATTCATAATCTTCATGTACTTGGTAGCCGAGGTAAACAAATTCGTTAACTTTCTTGAATTTGTAGTTTCCAACTCAGATTTCCTCGCCACGCACCGCTTGTTCTCTAGTTACCATATATTTTGTTTAGCACTCATTTATGATCAACCCCATTAAAATTTCATATAGTTATCCTTTTTCTTGAATCTACTAAATATTTTACTTCATAAAACAACAAACCTACTCCTTGCCCTGTTACCATTACCCTAGAGAAAATATGATCACCACAAAAGCACACCTATACTATACAGTACGCATATTACTTATTTTCTTTTTTAATTTGAAACCATGAGGGATGAACACATAAAATCAATGAACTAATAGATAAAAAGGCTGATTGCGTTAAAGTTAAAATGGAAAATTACATTTGAATTGGAAAGGGTAATTATAATGGGGAACATTATAATTTAGTTCAATTGCAGTTATTTAACCAAACATTAATTTTCTTTCATAGGTAATAAGACATGAAGAAAAATAAATGGTTAACTTCTAATATAGAAAACAGAAAACATATACTTTCCGATCAAAAATACTCAGATTTGTACCAATTCAGTCAAAAGCACCCTGGTATTTCAAAAACAAAACTCTGCATACTGACTTAAAAATACTAACAGTCAACGAACACAAACGTTTCAAAGAAAAATGACACGGGCACACAAACCCACTGATAGAATAAATGGCCATGAATATCATGCCTGAGGACACAAAGAGGAGACTTAACAGAACGTGGATGAGGGATCTGCTATGATAATATCAAATGAACCCACTCCAGACAGTACCGCTGGGTATTGTTCTTCTTCAAACCTCTCATGCTATTTTATTGTAACTTTACAGACAGAAAATCTCTGCTGATTGTCATTTAATTTTATTGACAGGTGTGGATAAATATATAAAGAGAAAAAAACAACTTCTAATATAATATATAGGTATTTGTACTTTAATACTAAGATTTTAGAATTTACTATTAGGAACATAACCCATTATGTTATAAAAAATTTAACTATTTTGTTTTCTTGGAATTTTTGTTGCAATTATTAACCAGTAAATCGTGCTTAGCATCACGAGTCAAATCCACATTCTAGTTCATGCTTATTTCTCTAAAAAAATATAAGGCAGGGATCCTGTCTTATAGATGACTACTATTGAAGCTTTTATCCTAGAACTAAAACCTGATCTTTCTATCTGAATTGCCTTTAAGCGTGGAAGTAACACAAGCTATTGCTGAAAGTTCAAGTGTCTCAATCCTCTAAATAGAACTTGAGATTTAGCACTATAGTAGTGAAGTCACAATTTCCTGAATATCAATCATTAATCATATATGCCCCAGAATTACACAAAATAGTACAGAAAAATTGTATTTCTAATTAGAACCTAAATGAAACAGGGATAAAAAGAAATAAATTTATAAAAACATTATTAAAAAATTGTATTTGCACTCCTGAGTATTATAAAAATACAATATTGAAAATGCAAATTATAGTAATGTTATTATTAATAATACATACTATAAAAATTTACAGTTTTCCACTATTTATGAGGAACTCAACACAAAACATAAATTAAAAAATACTAGTTGTTCAAAATGGTATTATGATCTAGATTTTTGTTTTGTTATTTCTGGTGGTACATACTCCTCCGTAATATTCTTCTTCCTCTTCTTTTTTCCATGCCATTTCGGTGGATACCTAACCTTCTTGTTTTCAATAGCTATATCAATTTTATCCTCATGATCAAAAAAGTATAATTCTTGCTCTCTGTCAAGAAGTTCTTGTTTCTTTTTCTTTATAACTTCTAATTTATTAGCTTTTTCAAGTTTTTCCATTTCTTCACGAAGTGATGTTTCACGATAACTATCCCATGCATCATAGGCCTGTAAACATTGTATTTATTAAAAAATGTTAATTTAATAATCTCTTAAGAACTAATAATTACAATCAAAGTTCATATCAATTTTACTAAATAATAGACTTACTTTGATTTGTTCTTGGGCAATGGCTTTGCCAACTGGAATTTCCTGTTTAATTCTGGCTTCTAAAAACTCTAACATATTTGTTTCAAGCATGTTTTCACTTTTCAAAGTCTCTAAACTACTTTTTAATTCTTGAAATGATTCATCCATTGTTATATTTTCATCAGTTTCCTCAGACTGAATTTTTTTGACTAGACTAAGTGTAGTTTCAGTGAATGATTGTTTATTTCTTAAAACAGATTTAACAATTTCTGTGGAGCTATTCCAATCTTTAAGTAAGCTGTTCCCCAATAAAATTAAATCATTTTTTATGGGGCTTTCAATACTATTGCAAATCATAAGTAAAGTCTTACCAATCAAACTGTTCGGGTCTTGTAAATCAAAATGATTATCAAAATAAGGGTTTCTTAAAAACCCAACCCTCACTTTAATTTCTTCTCCATCATCTTTTTCTGAACTTTCTTCTGCTTTCTCTTCCCATTCTGTTGGATTAGACAAATACTTGTAACAACTGAACACTGACATATACTTCAGAAGATCATTGGAGAATTCTTCTTGCAGCATTTGGAGCGTCGCTACTTTAGTTGCATTCCTGTAATCACCGACATCAAGGAAATGATCCAGTAGCAAAATGTAACAGTAGCTGTCAGGGAAAATTCCATAGTTTAATCGATCATTCAACACCCGTACTAACTCATTTGCCTCTCCGTGAGTTAAGTAAGCTCTAATAAAAGCATGATGCGTTGAGGGAAATATGTTGGTAGCTTCTGATGACATTCTTAATCTATGAACGATATCCTCCATCTCATCGATATGAGTACTACTGTTCACAGCATTCACAAATATATCAACATCAACAGCACTGATTGCTTTTGATAGATTATATTTATTATCTATTTCATAAAACATACTGTCTAAATTAACTTTTTGAAGCAAAGCAGATTTAAATCTATTATCCCATTCCCCTTCACATTTAAAGGAAGCAGACATGAAGTCATGCTTCCAAACTTTGCAAAGGGATTTTCCATAATTAAATAAGGTTCTAGCACATCTAGTACCAAACCACATTCTGAAATCTTCAATTAACAACTAAAATTTTAAGTATTATAATTACACATCATAAAAGTTTAACATTGTATTCACATTTGAAAACAAATACGGCAAAACTTTCAGTTAGCAACTTAATATCAATGGCTAAGTAACTTTAAAGTTCAAATAACTTCTGATAAGGTGTTAATCACTACTGAGGGTATACATTTGGAACAAAGAGGTAATTCTGAGTACATTGCGAAGTTTAAAAAACAGTAAAAACATTATAGCTAAAAAAGAGTGTATTTAACTATTTTCGTCGTCCCAGTTAAACCACCTAAAATTTTCAAAGTTTTATAGGAGAATAACAAGAAGTTTCAGAAAATTCTACATACATATGTAACTAAAATCGACTGAAATCCAAAATTTGGGATTAAATAAAGAATCATTAATGAATTGTTTATTATTTATTAGGTTACTATTGAAATTGAGAAAATATCGCGATAAATAACACATTCTCGAGCATAGTTAGTGGCGTATTTATTGTACTGTCACGCAAATAATGCCGCCTCATCTAGTCACTCCTATCTTTAAAAATAATAATTGCATTATAGTTAATAATAAGTGAAGACTATTTTTATATTTATTTATGTTTAATTGGGCTACTTTTGCGTACTTACAAACTAGATTGAATACAGAAATATAATTTTATCTTAAGTTTGCACTCACGAAAATTTGCGTCCTAGGTGTCTTGCAACTAATGAGTAAATCCACTACTGAGCAGAGTATTCTCGTCTCATTCGGAATTTAAATTATAAAATAGCAACTTAAATAAATATACAATTATATTTGGAGAGAAAATTAATTGACCGTAAGTACTAATGGAGGGTGAAAATAGTTGGGGGTGCAGTTAAAAATTTACACAGTAAATAAGTGGAAACTTATAATTTTTTTTTTTGTGCCGACGTTTCGACTTTGTAGGTCATCTTGTAGGGCCAATAGGAGTGACTACTAATGTGTGTAAATTTTGACTGCACCCCCAACTATTTCCAACCTCCATTTATTTACCAATTACTCAAACCATTTCGGGTATTTCTGCTCAAAAAGTAACAAGTAATGAGACACTTTTTTGACCCCCACCCTAAGCTAAGTATCATTCATAGTAATTTATGCGTCCAACTAATAATTATTCTTTACAATTACAATGTGTAAAAACTGCAAGTTGCTTTATAATTTTAATAATAAATGTATGTACTGAATTATGATACATTTAATCTTACTTCTCTAGTTGTGGATCAGCTTGTTGCAGAACTAAAAAGGGCCGAAATGTTTTCGTCTAAGTTAATGCATCGAAATATAAGATAATTAGAAAAAGTTAGTTGATGATTTGCCGCTCTTTCAGAACGAAAACACTTATTCCGAAAAGTGATGAAATTCCTTCATTTCCTCTAAGGAATATTGTAGTATTAATTAATATTTCTGATATAATAATTAGGTAATAATTCACAAAAGGTCTCCCTTCGATAACCTCCAGTTTCGTGACGTCAATTTGACGTCACAGGGGGGTAGTGCCGCAGGTGATAACCAGCGCCGTCTACATTTCGCTACCGGAACTTTCCCTCTCGCCACACAGTGTTTGGCTTAGTAAGAATTAGCTGCTCAAACATATTTTTCCGCATTTTTGCATTTCTTTTGACCAATTAAGTATTGTAATTAGTAGATAAGAGTTTCTTTCTTCCTTTGAGTGCATCAACCATTCTTAAACAAAATATCTTCTCCAAATAAAGTACTCTAAAAAAATGTTGTACTCAAGTGTGCAGACTATAATGTGTCTTATTATTCATAGGAAAGGTGTAGCTATAAAATATAGGAAAATTACCCCATATATAAATGGGTAAAAGGCATTCTCGTCACTTCAAAGCATAAAAATAAGAAAAAATTCTTTGGCCTTTAAAAAAAATTAATATAGTTTGATTATCAGAAGTCTTTTTCATTAAAAAAAAATAGCACTTACCATTACAATTAATATCCATATTCAACGATTGGTTTGATAAAAGTAGTTGAACAGTAAATTTTTGAGGTCGAAATGATGCCTTGAATTCCACTGATTTATTCTGTTACTATGATTCCTTTAGGATCTAACCATCAAGCTGTGAAGTGTGTCAGACTTAAACAAATATTAGATTAGCATGTTTTGAAGTATTGTTTACAATATTCCAATAACATATTTCAGATTTCTAAACATGACTTTTGTCCTAGCTTGTACTAACCGAAACACTGCTTTGATTTTCCTGCCATTTATCAGACATTTTGGAGGAATAGTTAGCCAGTCGTGTTTTAATTTTCCTTTCGTACTCTTCTGCTAGCTTTTAACATTTAATTTGGTCGAAAAGAACTATAAAATAAAAAAATAAGGGTGTTTCTACCATTCTTAAAAAAAAAAACCTTTCTTGAAAATAACTATTCTAAAATTTAAAAAAACGATGTTGTACTCGAGTGTGCAGGCTATAATGCATCTTATTATTAATGGGAGAGATGCGGCTATGAAATATATAAAATTTTGCCTGGATACAGACGGATACAAGTCATTTTCATCACTTCAAAGTTCAAAAATGAGGAAAAATCCTTCATGCATTTTTAGAAAAAAATGTATACAGTTACATTATCAGAAATTTTTTTAATTGGAAAAATATAGCACCTATGAGTACATTATTATCAATATTCAGCATGATTCATATAAAATTAGTAACATTTTAATTTTGTGCTGTTGAATTGAAGCTTTAAATACAACTGATTTAGTCTATTTTTATGGATTCATTAGTTAGGACTCTATTACTGACGCGATGAAGTGTGCAAGAATAAAAAATATATTAAATTTCTAGGTTTTGAACAATTGTTTGCAATATTCCAATAAAATTTTTAAGAATTTTAAACATGATTTTTGTCCAGCTAGCTCCTACTAATCGAAGCACAACACTGTGCGGCACTTCCACTTCCACTTTCACTCTGATTATGTGGATAATCAAAGATATTGTTTTGTCAAAGCAACAATCTGACAGCTTGTGCCACTACATCTAATTATTACAGCTTTGGTCTACCTCCAGATGCAACACAAGACTGAACTTGACTTATATTTACATGAAAAAAGGACAGATATAGCACTTATCACTGATCACGATCAAAAATCTACATTCCAGACTATACTATTTACAGGACTGACCACCCAGACAAAACGGCACACGGTGGCACAGCCATTATCATAAAATCGACATTAAAACACAGCCCCATTCACTTACCTATCACACCACATATACAGCTGACTGGCATAACATTAAATAAAAAACAGAAAAACATCACATTCGCTGCTGTGTATTGCCCCCCTAGGTACAAGCTTACATCCTCGATGTTTTCTGAGTTATTTAAACAGTTAGGTCGATGTTTTATCGCAGGAGGTGATTTCAACGCGAAACACCAATGCTGGGGTTCAAGATTGTACACCCCAAGAGGTAGGAACTTGTGGAATGCTCTTCATTAACTTTCATTAGACACATCAACTCTAAATGCTCCTATTTACTGGCCTACTTCTAGACGTAAAACCCCGGACTTACTGGACTTTTTTATTACAAATGCCTAAGAACAGTACACAATACTGTAAATACGAGCTCTGATCTTTGCTCTGATCATTCTCTAGTGCAAATGATCCTGTGCGAAGAGCCTTCAGAGGCACAAAAAAGACCTGCGCTTACACAGGGGATAATTTACACCTATTTATGTATTTACACCTCATACTGACTTCACAAACACAGAATACGAAATAACTCACTTGACGTTCCAATACATTACCACCACATTCATTCACTCCCACAGAAGTACCAGAACTAATTAAACACTTGGCAAAAAGAAAAGCCCCGGGCTATGACCTAATAAATGCTGAGGTGCTCCAGCAAATGCCTAGGAAAGCTCTAGTGTTCCTAACCACAATCTACAACTCTATACTTAGAACTACGAAATTCCCTATACAATGGAAATATTCTATTGTTACGATGATTAAAAAACAAGATAGAGAAATAAGTAACCCTTCCTCGTACAGTCCTATATGTTTACTGTTCTAAAATTTTTGAAAAATTACTTTATTCCCGATTATTAAAGTTACTGACTGACAAAAATTTAATTCCTCACCATCAATTCGGTTTTTGAAAATTGCACTCGACAACTCAACAATTGCACAGAGTAACTGACTACATATTGACAGCACTGGAGCAAAAGTTATACGCAACTGGAGTGTTTCTGGATGTCGCTTAAGCGTTTGACAAGGTCTGGCACAAGGGGCTTCTCTTTAAGCTCAAGACTGTACTATCACATACTTATTATATAATTCTTCAATCAATTCTTGCAGGCAGATTTTTCTCAGTCCGGCAGGGCTCTGAGTTATCTTTAATACGACCGATCTTAGTCGGTGTGCCTCAGGGATCAATACTTGCACCGCTATTGTACATAACATATACACATGATATTCCACAAAGTACTGACAAACTGACAGCAACCTACGCTGACGACCTGCCATAATCACCAAACATCAAGACGCAACGCAAGCCTCATTAAACTTACGACATAACTTACAATAAGTGGTGACATCTATGGAAAATTAGACTGAGCCACGAAAAGTCACAGCACATCACTTTTAATCTTAGACGTGGAACATGCCCTATCATTTACCTTAACAACTCACTCATCCCGCAGACAGATAAATTACAATACCTTGTACTAACATTCGATAGGAGATTGACATGGGGTCCTCATATCAAGAAAAAACGCCAATCACTGAATCTTAAACTGAACTTAATGTATTCTCTATTCAGGAAAAACTCCAATTTAAAAACAAGACAAAAATTAAACACGTACACTTACTTACTAAAACCAGTTTGGACATATGCATTACAAATTTATGGCATCGCTAAACAGACTCACAGAAAACGACTACAAACTTTCCAATCAAACTCAGACTTATCACAAAAGCACCCTGGTATATCAATAACAAAACTCTACATACTGACTTAAAAATACAAACGGTTGACGAACACATATGAACACACTACAAACGCTTTCAAGAAAAAGTACACGGGCACCCAAACCCATTGATTGAACAAATGGCCACAACTCTCATGCCTGAGAACACTAGGAGGAGACTAAAAAGAATGTAGATGAGGGATTTGTTATCATAGGAAATTGAATCAAGCCAAGGGAGAGGTACTGTTGGGTACTGTTCTTCTTCATGCCTCTCATGCCATTGTATTTTATTTTACCGTCAGTGAATCTGCTGGTTGTCATTGTTTTATTTGACAGGAGTGGATATAAATATAAAGAAAAAAAAAAAAATATGTGATTCTTTATTTTAAATTTAGAAGCTAAATCTATTACAATTATTAGTATTATGATTACAATACATACTATTAGTTTTATAGCTCCCAGTGTATTTCCACTTTTTTTTTCTCGAAGGAGTAAACATTTACCCCACTTCACCTTAAATGAATGTTCTAAGATACAATAAAATAATATTGAGGTGAAATAAAGATATTTAATACTATTGTTATTATTTTTTACAGTTGTCGAGGTTAATGCTCTACGCCTGACAGAACCTAGGCAAGCATATACCAGACTATGGGAAGAACTATCTGGAAATAAATGCTCACCTTAGATGGCTATGATCGAATTGGAAAAAAAGTTTAATAAGAAATGTAAACGTGCTACTGTCATACTGGTTGATGAGGTATGATTACTCTTAGCTACGATTATTTATGTTCCTCCAAAACATTTAGTCTAAGTTAATATAATGTTTGCAGCTCGACTATCTTTGCAATTGACATCAGGATGTAATATATACAAAATCATCTGCTGCTCTCACGGTTATTACAATTGCAAATACCAGAGCGAACTCTTAAACAAAAAGTTATAGAGTAGTAAGTTGTTTTATTAAGTTTTATTGATAACTTAATAGGTTTCTTTATTATTATTACCTAGATTTCTCATTGATTACGTAAATAATAATATTAATTGCCAACCAAGAAGTATTGATTCCTTGGCAATGTCTGATCTTTACAGAGGATGTCAGGAGTAAATTTATGTAATTAATGGAGGTATATCAAAGATATCGTTCGTTTCCATCGATCGTACTTTTATATCTCAATCTGTTTTTGAGATATTTTTTATAAAATGTTTTTTTTACCCCATAAAAGGTCACATCTATCTACTGTAGTTAAACAGTAGATCTTAACTGTTATAACACATCTACTGTTATAACACATCTATCTTAACTGTTGTTACCATTTCTTGAATATAAAATAAGTTTTCTGTAAGAAAAGACTAATCTTTTGCCAGGCGATCGTAATTTTATTGAAATAAAATTTAAGAATTTTCAGAGTTTGAGTCTTATGTAATTAATTTTCTAATTATGACCTTGAGGAATTAATGAAAGTTGTAATATTTCATCATCTTTCCAATGAAAAACCCTGCTTAATCTAATTTTTAAAAGAATTTCAGATTAGAGACCAGTAAAACATTTCACACCAATAATATGAGAATACAAGTACCCAGTATTTTGTTTCCTGGTTTTATTATCTAATATGTTGTTTTTCAGGTAGAAACTCAAAAATCCATTCTGTGAGGTTCAACCAAAGAATATTAATAGAAAATATTCATTTCTACTAATTTACTTTTCCTACATGACTGCTAGATCACCTGCAATTTTCTTTTTTACAATTTTACAAATCGGTTTCTATCTTATTGATAATTATTTATTGATAGGTTTGAGATATCCTATTTCCTCCCTTAATTAATTACATTTTCGCCTAGGACAGGATGAATTAGTACAGATCACTAATAACGATAGAACATCAAGGTACAAAAGTACAAACCATAATAACCTGCCATTGTGTCCTTCCTGAAAAAAACGTGAACAGCATATAAATTATAACATAAATTTTTAATTGTCCAATTATGAGGGGGAAAAATGAAAATATTAAAATCCCTGAAAATAAGTATAATCACTGTACTAGCCGAGTATGGATTTTGCAAATGATTATTTTTAATGATTTTCTTATTTTTTATTTGCATTATTTTTTCAGGGCCTTACTCCTCTCGTTTTTCAACATTACACATTTCAACGACTTCAGCAAATTGTCTTGAATCATATTGGGTCCAGCTCAAACTTTCATGTTGATGCAGTTCAGTTAGTGGCAAGGTAAAGTATAATTAATAGGCATTTTACCATTTGTAGATTTATATACATTCATTACATCATGTATAATAATTTGTCAGTTACCCGCTGTCCAAGCAGCCACTCCTATCGGCCCTGAAGATGACCTACATAGTAGGTCGAAACGTCGGCACTTAAAATAAAATAGTTTCACCTATTTTTGCGTGTTTTCTTGACTGCACCCCCAACTATCAACATCCTATCATGTATAATATAATTTATTTATTATAAAAATATATATTATCATAAATAAGAGTGTTAGTCTGTGTTAATTTGTATATTATTCTTTTACTATTCTTTAGGAAGTAGCTGCTGTTAGTGGAGATGCTCGAACAGCTTTGGATATATGTCGGTCTGATTCAGAAGTTGTTAAAGTATCTCACATAAAGAAAGAAGGCTCTGGTTCAAATATTTACAGGAACGAGGGTCACAGCAATGAAGTATGTATTAAAATATGATTTTAGACACACTTAAAATTTGATTTTTTATTAAATAATTTAGTTAATGCTTTTTTTTTTTATTATTTAATTCAATGATATTTACAACTATAATGGTATTATATCAAGTAAATGTGCAAAAATGTATAATATGACATGAAAACAGTTGTGGAGAAACTACCCATCGATAGCACTCCAATAAAGTTCTATAGTAGATGATCTCGAGGCCATCTTCTTTTCAGGCGCCTCGGAGGGTTATCAGGAATAGTATGGGAAGCAAGCTGAGAGACTAGCGGATTCAAGTGCGTATGGAGCTTGTTATGGAAGGATAGGTATCTAGTTTGGGCCAAATCAGTAACATATGGGATATTAAGATCATGATGGATGAGTTTGTTTGTGACATAATAAGGAGCATTGAGGATTTTACGAAGGATTTTGGATTGCAAGGATTGGATACGAGATGAATTGGATGGTTTAGTAGAGCCCCAAAGCTCAACTCCGTATGCCCAAATAGGTCTGATGACTGTCATGTAAATAAGTCTTTTGTAATTAATTGGTAGCTTAGAGCGTTTGTCCAGTAAGTGTTGAAGTTGGCGAAAACGTCGAGCAGTTTCTTGTCTTTTCAGTCTTGTATGAGGATTCCAAGTGAGACGTTTATCCAGATGGAGTCCTAGGTAACGTATCTGTTCGACCGGGTTCAGTGGTGTATTATTAAACGATACAGTAGGACAGGAATTCGTAGGTTTACGACGAAGGGTGAAGGTAATTTGATGGGATTTGTTAGGATTTATTTTAATCCTCCAATTTTGACACCATTCTTGTAGGTGTGAGATATGGGATTGAAGAGATTGGGATGCAACAAATGGATCCTTATTAACTGATAACACACATGTGTCATCAGCGTAAGTAGTGAGGACAGTGCTTGGATGGGTTGGGATGTCAGCTGTATATATCGTGTATAGGATGGGCCCCAGGATACTACCTTGAGGAACACCGGCAGACTGGGTGAAGAGGGAAGAGTAGGAACAATTATGGTTTACTTTAAAGGTTCTATTACTGAGGTAGGAACTGATAATAAGGAAGTAAGTTGAAGGTAAGAATTTACGGAGTTTGTACAGCAGTCCTGGATGCCAGACTCGATCAAAAGCCTGCTCTACATCGAGAAAAGCTCCCGTGCAGTACATTCCGCGCTCTAATGCAGATGAGACAACGTCCACCACACGATGGCATTGCTGGATGGTGGAGTGTGATGTTCGGAAACCAAATTGGTGATCTGGGATTATTTGATTGGATTCTATGATAGGATGAAGACGTTTCAGAATGAGTTTTTCAAGTATTTTCCCCATTATGGGCAAGAGAGATATAGGACGATAAGAGGATGGGAGTTCTGGTGGTTTTTTAGGTTTTGGAATCATCTTAATTATGGATAATTTCCAGGAATCAGGAAAATATGTGGTGCGGAGTACGGCATTGTATATATATGTAAGGAGTAGGATCGCTTTCCGAGGAAGGCGTTTTAGAATCTGGGATGTGATTAGGTCGTGTCCAGGGGCTTTGTTGGCGGGTAATCTATGAATAATGTTTGATATTTCGGAAGGATGGAATGCTTTAGGAGGAGGGGACAACTGAAGAGGAATACTTAATTCTGCTCCAATGCATTCAGAGTGGGTTTGATTAAGGATATCTGGATGAGGGTTAAATGTTTTGAATAGGTGCTGGCCGAAAATTTGTGATTTTTCTTCATCAGATCTTGACCAGGTTTGGGATTCGGTTAAAAGTGGATGGTTGAATTTTTTATAGTTTAGGAGTTTTCTAGTGGTATTCCATAAGGATTTGTCAGTAGTACTGAGATTTTCTGTACGGTAATACAAATTTTGAATTTTGAATGTTCTGATCTCTGATTTTAATTTGTTGGTCAGTTTGGTATAATGGCTCTTGTCCGATGGATATCTCGTGCGGTGCCACTTTGCTCTTGCCCGTCGTTTTTCTTTTAATAACTCGCGAATATGAAGTGGCCAGTTATTCTGTTGATAATGATTTTTACTTGGTAAAGTGTTATATTTTATATTGACTTGTATTGCTTCTGTTAGTTTGTCTATTGCAGAATTAATGTCTCCTTTTGTTTTAAGCGGAATTTTGAGGTCTAAATTATTTTCTAGATTTGATCGGAATTTATCCCAGTCTACACGTCCTGTAATCAGTCGGGGAAGAGAGGGCTTAGGAATGGGAATCGAATGCACTTGAAGCAGAACTGGACTGTGATCAGAGGAAAGGTCATCCAGGGATTTTATAGCAGTTTGATTGCAGGAAATCTGTGAGGAAACAAATATATCTAGAATATCTGGACGTTTTTTGAGGGATGTAGGCCAATAAGTAGGGTTTATGGGTGCGAGGATAGAGAAACTATTAGAGGTTGAAATTTGGGATAAGATGCTACCACGGGAATTGGATGTTCGACAACCCCATCGTTGATGTTTGGCGTTGTAATCTCCTCCGGCAATAAACCGCGGTCCGAAGGATTGGAATAAGGATTCGAGGATGTTATAAGAAAGGGGGATACCAGGAGGACAGTATACAGCTGAGAATGTTATATGGAAAGGACTAGTTGAAATGGTTACTGATGTTGATTGAATGGCGTCAGTTGGAGTAGAAGGAATAAGAGAATGTGGTATAGATTTATGGATAAGGATACAAGAACCGGCATGTGCTGTATCGTCAGGATGATCTGATCTGTAAGTGATATAGTCTCGTATGTAGAAATGCGTGCGGTGAGTGAAGTGTGTTTCAGTAAGTAAAGCAATGTCTATTTGGTTGTCGTGTAGAAATAAGTCAAGTTCGTCACGGTGAGTATGCAGTCCATTAGCATTCCACAGAACGATAGCCAGGGGCTTCATGCTCATCGTGGGTAATTAAATGGAACTTCGGTAAGGATTCTCGTGAGTAGGTTGATGAGAGGCTTGATTGTTTCTTGAAGGTCTTTCAGGAAAGATGACAGGATAGTGTTTAAGTCGATTGGGTTTTGGATTTGGAATGGATATGAGACTTGAGTTTGATAGGGATAATTAACGGGTAATGGATGGTTGGCTGGGGGTTGTACCCGAGGTGCTGAGTTTTCATTCGATGTTTGATGAACTACAGCTTTTGTTTGATTGTTGTGATTGGAAGGTTGTTGAGGTGGTAATTTGACCCGTAAGGGTGTATGGTAGGGAGGAATTTGTTGACGTGGAGGTTGAGGATTGGGATTGGCTGCCTTGGGCTTGGATATGGGTTCCCGAGGCTTGGGTTAGTTAATGCTAAGTAATTTTGTTGCCAGTATTTTAATTAAAATTGTTCTTTTTTAAAAAATCTTAAAATGTTATTGATATACTTTCTTTTATATGATTTCAGAAAATGCAGTGTAATTAACCAAGTTTTATTAAGGGCTATGAGAGATGAATTTCATAGAATTGGGACTGAAGAAACTACTATTGGGCAAGTTTATTCTCAATCCAGTGCAATTACCACTCTTGAAGGTATCAATTTAATTATGATCTATAGTAATAAGTTTTGATTTTTCGGGTGTTTGGCATAAGTTTTCAGCATTAATATTCTTGTTGGAAAAAAAATAAATAAGAAATTTAAGTGATACTGAATATAAACAATTTTTAAAAATTTACTGAGATTTTATTTTATTTATCTGTTTTTAAAGAAATGTTAACCATTTCTTGATGCACCTTGTAGCTAAATGTGTTTTTTTATTTAACGTCACTTTATGGTGCTGTGGCATATCGGATGATACTACAGTGAGGTTCTAAATTTTGCCTATCCAGGTGTCATTTGGATAGGGATTTTTAACGAGTACCTGGCATCCTACAGGCTCAGGACCCCTGGTTACGTCCATTCCGAAGGACTTCTTAACCTAGGATTTTTTACTCCCTTTAAAAATTCCTAGAGCCACCTGCCGGGCTATGAACATCTTGAGCTTAGTAGGTTTCTATGCTAACTATTAGACCACAGGTCCCCCCGTGTACTAGTCACATGATAATAATAATAAAAGGCATAGTGAACACAAAGCTCAATGCTGATACCACAAATCACTATTTATAAACTTCTGTCAATTGATTGCTGCCAAAACCCAAATTACTAAGATCACCATTAATGCAATCCAAACATCTAGGCCTCCATCTATCCCTACAATGCTTATTAATTGACTCAGTATGTATTACCTTTTCAGAAATTCATTTGTTACCAAACCCAACAACATTGTTAACCTTCTTGATCTGCATGATGCTATCACTTCAATTACAATTACTGGGTGTAAGCTCTGCTATAGAACATTTTGCTAACTCCTATATTCTCATATATACTTGATTTTTTTTATAACAAATATTCTAAGCAATACCTAATTTTGAATACCTTGAAATGTTGTTTTCATCCTTCAAACTACCATTACTGATCCTCCTGAGTAAACTTCATGTTCCGTTTGTTCGAAATCATAATTATCTCTTTACAACTATTTATTCTGAATACAATTCATTTGAAGCCATTGCCCAACAGTTGAAATGTTATTTTTACATTTCAATTTATAAACTTCTACCCACGTTGGATAACAATTGTTTACTGAAAAGAAATATTTGAAACATAAATTATGTTGAGGATTAGTGAGAATGCTTAAAAATTTGACTCTGGTTGACAATAGTAAATTATGATTTACTCAGAAACATTGGAGTTGGATAACCTTGTCTATAACTCTTTTAAAACTTATATTGTACGGAAGCAATACACCTTCACTTATTTAAGTGGTAATTTTACTATTTGGGGATCTCTTTACAAGAGTAGTTATGGTAAATATACAAATATAATTGAAGGATATTATTTTAATTCATTATTCCTCTGATCAATGATGGCTTATTGTTTTTTTTTAACTTTTGTCATTTTTTAATATTATTTATTTCTATTTCAGGTTATGAGGTACCTTCTATTGGTATGTTACTGAACATGTCTTCTACTCTTGCTGACTCTGGTCCGATTCTGGAAGAAAAATGCCGCTCTGACATTAACAGGAAACTGTCTCGAAATGTTTCACCTGATGATATACATTATGCACTTTCCTGTAAACAGTTCTGTTCTTCGTTTTTTATTTAATTTTTTGTAAATTTGATTATCTATCATTCACCATAGAAATATTCTTATGATGAGAGTGATTGTGGTGATCAAATTTTAAATATTTAACTCAATTTTTTTAATTGTTACAGATCAAATTATTTATTAATATGTGTTGTGATGTATACCTGAAAAGATGTAAATATTTCGATAGGTAATTACTATTTATTAATGTTTAGTGTTTTAATATTGTATATTTCTTTTATTAGTTTGAATAAAAATATTGATGCATTTTACTTTGTTTTTATTTTTTATTTTCTATTATCTACAATCCATAATTTATAGTGTGCAAAATGTTCACTTTTTCCGTATTTTGGATGAACGAAACAATTTTTATATGCATAGATAAAGTATTATAAACAGCATTGCTTATCAGAAATATAGTTTCTTTTTACTTAATTAAAATAAGAAACTTAATTAATCATTTATTATATCACTGTTTAAATGTGCGTCATAATGTTTCAATTTCAAAGCACTGCCAAATCATACAAAATTACTTTAAAAGTTAGAAGAATATATATTACAAAAAGTGGCTTATAATTATATTTTATTTTCCTTAGTTAAAACATAATTTTATAGGATTAGAATTTAATAAGAGTATAGTTATGATCATTGGTTTTGGGGATTAAAGAAAATCAATGTTTCTCTCCAAAACAACACAAGTTTGAGTAAATAGTTGTTTAACAAAGTCTCTCTTTTTCCTAAGCAGATCCAAGTATGTCAGCACACTGATGAATACAATTTTCAGCTTATTTTCTTTTAACTACAACAAAATCAGGTGCAACAAAATTCTTAAAATTAAGACTCCCTGTGTTTTTTTAAAAGAAAAGATTCTGATTCTCATCCTACCTGTTTGTATATCAGGTATACAAGGACTCATCCCATTCCTTGTATTTTTTTTCTTTTTACAAAATCCAGAAGCTCATACATTATTTTTGAAGTAACCATATGTGGTGTTGTAGGTTCATATCCTTAGTCCTCTGATCAAAGTGGTTTCCAGGATCATCCCTAAGACTGCTGGTAATTATATCTTGTCATCTCATCATGTCTCAATCCTTTTCTTGGATATGCCTTGAAAGGCCTTTTGATACCTCCTGTCCTTTTGAGAAACCTAACCAAGAATGAAATATGTTCAAGGTATTCATTTTCAATTTAGATTTATTAGATTCAAGTGCTCCCTGCAATGAAAATTATTCGGTCTTGTGATGATTCAATTCTTGTAATGTTTTTGTCCCTTTAATTAAACTTTTTTTTTAATTTAGTGTCAGTTGATTGTTCAAGTTTTCGTACCATTCTCGTATTATGATCTATTAGCTAGAGAAAATACAACTTTTGTATCTTGTTTTGTTAATTTCATAAACCTTAATAACAAATTATCATAAATATAAATTCTTTAAAAAACCCGAGTTAGTCTAGTATATTTTTTTCATATTGTACTACACTAAATCAATATATATTCCTGTTAACATCAAACAAATGTATGCATTACTAATTAATATTAAAGATTTTAGATCCACTCCTGTGTTCAGCGGTAGAAACGAGGATAGGGGTTGATTAGGGATGGAGACTGCTTGAGTCCTATCCAAGAGGAAAGCTTGGACCCAGAGTATGGAACTGCTGGAAAAGGAAAGAGATTTTAGTTTAGAGAAAAGGATGGAATGGTTCAGCGAATCGAAAGCTAATACTGTTAGTTTTTTTTTCGTCCATGACAGTATGTATGACAGTGGTGATTTTAACAAGGGATGATTGTGTGGAAAGGCCAAGACGGAATCCTGATTGAAGTGGATCAAGGAGTTTGGACTGTTCCAGAACGGTTGACATCGGGATTGAACTATTCTTTTGATGGGTTTGGAAAGGTTGGAGAGTATAGAGATAGGCCTGAAATCTTTTGGGTTTGAGGGGTTGGGTGATTGGTTAATATGATGGACAATTGGTTTTTTCCAGGAGGAAGGGAAAACTGCATTTTGTAGGGGAAAATTGTAAATGCCAAGAAGAGCAGATAGAATTTCGGGGATTCATATTTTTAACAATTTGACGGGAATGGCATCAGAACCGATGGGACTCCAATAGGGAGGAGACAAGGCCAGTGGGTGAAATGTCGGAGAAATAAAAGTTGTTGTGGTTGAATGAAGGTGCTATTGAGAAAGTAGGAGAAGTGGATCGTGAGTTAGGAGAGAAATACAAAAATGGGTGTTCAATTCATCAGGTGAAACCGGAAAGACTACAGGGGAAGGGGATTTATAAAGTGAGAGTTTCTGAAGGATTTGCCATTTATGATTTAAGATCAGGCGCGGAGGAAAGGGTTTCGTGAAAGTATTTTGATTTCGCCTGCTTTATTGTTGATTGCGTTAAGTTGCGAAGAGTCCTAAACACTTGATAATCGTCGGTCTGTCTTGTCCGTCTATAACGTCTGCGAGGTGCGTCGCGCTTCCTCTACAGTTCTTTTATGTTTTAATCCATCCAAGGAGCGGGTATTCGACGGAAGGTTATACTTTTGAGAGGAGCATGGGTGTCCAGGATACTAATAAGATAGGAAGTAAGTGTGTCAACCATGGAATCAATAGTGGGACAGAAATAGATTTCACTCCAATTCAGGGATTCAAGGGAAGGTAAGATGCTATCACGACTGATAGCATCCAGGTTGCGAAAGTTAAAGGTTTTAGATAGTTTGTTCGGAGTTTGGATATTATATGTAATTTGGATTAGGTAGTGAGAAGAAAGAAACGGGACGGGCAATTGAAAAGAGGAGAATAGTTTCTGAGGAGAATCGATGACCATGTATCTAATCGGTGGGTATGATGGGTAGGAGAAAATGGAACAATGGAGAGATTTAGGGAGTGGAAGAGATTTTCCAGGGATAGTGAGTCATTTGATTTAACAAGGAGATTGGTGTTGAAATTGCCAGAAATAATGATATGGTTTTATAAGGGAATATAATTGTAAAGGATAGATTCAAGGGTAGAGCCAAAAGGCACTGAAGGAGGCAGGTATACCACTACGTAAAGGAGAGGGTGTCCAGATAGAAGAGAGGATTCAAGGATTCGGGCTTATAGAGTTTGATGGACATAAAGACCTATGCCTCCACGGGTCCAATCAACGCGGTCATGGTTTAAGCCAAGTTTCAGATACTTAAATTGTTATATTTAATTGTTAATCATAATTTAGGGCGAGGGGTATCTTGTGAGATATTTGTCTGATAAGAAATACTTCCGAATCTCCTCTACGTTAATGAATAACTTACCAATTGCGATTAATGAATAACATAACAGACCATTCATTATTTAGTCACTTCAGAATTTTTACGTTTTCCCAATAAGAGTTTTTCCGATTGGATATATTCCGCTCGCTGTCAGAATTTATGATATAAGCAGTAGGATTTAGACCTACTGAGTTCACCCAGCTATTATAAATTGAGTACCCAAATTAAGGGGGGAAATCTGGTGGTTGAGCGTGATCTAGGACAAATCACCTCCCTGCACAACCGTTTCCCAAGAAACAGTACAGCCTCTACCATGTAATGAACCGCAGACCCATCATGGGCTGTAGTGGTACAGTTTTTTTTATAAGATAAGATTAAACAACTAGTGGAAAAATCAGAAACTCCTAGATCTTGCTCACCATAGGGAGAAAGCAAATAGTTTTAAAATTAATATAGTTTCTTATTATTACGGTACCATCCCATTAAAATTTATCGAAACATTTCAATTAACAGTTTCCTATCCATAAAAACACCAAAATATAATCAAATGATTATTCCCGTCTCAATTGTGGGTAAGCTTCACCCCGCTTGCATAATTTTTAACTTATCTTAATTGTAATATTTAATAAGAACATTTTAATTGGCGATTTTCAGTTGGAAATTACTTTCTATAAGGATGACATTTTGAAGGAGTGCAAGCTAATAGTTTGGGATGAGTGGACTATTGCTCACAAGGGTGGTTTTGAGGCCCTCAATATATTCCTAAAATATATTAGAGGTATCGATAGGTTAATGGGGACGTTACTCTGGTTCTACCTGGCGATTTTTGCCAAACCTTACCCGTAATACCCAGAGATACTAGAGCTGACGAGGTCAAACCATGCTTGAAAGTTTCATATTTATGGCCTCACTTACAATAACTCGCACTTGAAAAAGATACGAGTGTTTATTTAAGAAGTAAATGTAATCTTTGCTAATCTACTTCTAAAAGTAGGTAGCGGAATTTAGCCTTTTCCAGAGGGCAAAGTTCAAATATCTTCTGACTTATCCGTAGTAGTTAAAACTTTGTCTGAACTAACTAACTTAAAATATCCCGATGTTGTAAATATTAAGGATTAGTTGTGTGAGCGAACTACTTTGGCACCAAAAATAAGAGTGATATGCTTGATCAATGATATGCTTTCAGGGGCATTCGAATATTCGATACCTCTAGTACCATCCGAGTATACATTTCAATTAATGAGATTAAAGTTTTGGTTTTACATTTGGATTTCAAACGAAAACACATCGAAAGTTCTGTAACTGTGTCATTTAATATTTAATAGGAAATTTTATTAAAATCGATCAACAATAAAATTTGTAGGCTGAATTCACAAATTTTTAAGTCATTGTGAATAATATGGAGTACAACTTTAATTAAAGTTAGAGTAGGTAGTTAGTTAATTCACCCTCCATTTAAACTGAACTTAAATGGAAATCAAGCGGATGAAGTCGTGGGAAAAAGCCAGTGTATTATAAAAATGTTTTGTATTTATGGTTGAATTACAGTTGTATCACTTTGGTCAGTAGATTAAATAAATACACGGATATTGAGATAATTATGTGATATTTTATTTTTAATAAAATGAACTAAAAGTCTATTTTATTGTCCGATTCACGACTATATGATTTGCATAGATAAAGTTTTATTAACAATATTACATTGCTTATCAGAAATATAGTTTCTTTTTACTTAATTAAAATAAGAAACTTAATTAATCATTTATTATATCACTGTTTAAATGTGCGTCATAATGTTTCAATTTCAAAATACTGGCAAATCATACAAAATTATTTTAAAAGTTAGAAGAATATATCTTACAAAAAGTAGCTTATAATTATATTTTAATTTTCCCATGTTAAAACATAATTTTATAGGATTAGAATTTAATAACAGTATACTAATTATTATTGGTTTTGTGGATTACAGAAAATCAATGTTTCTCTCCGAAACAACACAAGTTTGAGTAAACAGTTATTTGACAAAGTCTCTCTTTTAGTCCAGGATCCATGGTCCATTTTTGCACTTGATTAGTTTCAAGCTGAATCTTCGTGAATAGCTTTGTTTCGATGAGACGTCCAACAATTTCCTTTGCGAAAATTCTCGATTGTGGTAACTAACAGAGGTAGCAAGGATAAAATATGTCGATTTTATGATTCTCAAAAATGTATTACTAACTGTTTTTTTTTTTGTTTGTTAAATCTCTAGATAATTATCTAAATTAGTTGTCCTACAAAATGTATGGTTTGATTTTTATAAAAGATTCTGATTCTCATCCACCTGTTTGTAAATTAGGTATACAAGGACCCATCCCATTCCTGATATTTTTTTCTTTTTACATTATCAAGAGGCTCATACATTATGGTTATAGTAACCATATGTGGTGTCGTAGGCTCATATCCTTAGTCCTCTGATAAAAGTGGTTTCCAGGCTTATCCCTAAGACTGCTGGTAATTAAATCTTGTCATCTCATCCTGTCTCAACCCTTTTCTTGAATATGCCTCGAAAGGCCTTTTGATACCTGCTGTCAAAATTATCTTGACAATTGGTGATTATATTCACAACATTCAACATCATCTTTCTTTAGCATGAATTCTATCTATTTCCTCTAAGAACACAGATTGTCTCATCATCTTGGCCCTCAATGTTTTAAATATGATCCATTTTGTTGTATAACATTTTTAGCCTATGGCACACCTCATGTGATTTATAAAGAAATAAAAATCTTTACCTTACCCTTGAAGCTTAGTAGAATCCTATGGGATCTAGGACCCTCCTGGGGCTCACCCTGCCTCTATTAAGTGGGTACCTTAAATAAGGAAAGTATTAGATTCCTTATAGTTGAAAGAGATGAAAAAGATTCTTTTAGATTTTAAGAAAGTGGCTCCATTTTTCATCTATATAAGTTTAAAAAACGTCTTAGGTGATGTTAAGGTAGTTAAAAACTTTCAGATATTCAAACTGATAAACTTCTGAAATGTAAAAATTTTTCAAATAATTTTCCCATCACAGCAGAGCGACTTGGAACATTAAATCATATCAAAGGTATAATATGGTGACCAGATCTTAACTATTGTACAATAGAAGAAATCAAAGAAGAATTTAAACCACAAAATATAGTTGATGTTAAAAGAATGTCTTATTTTAAAAATAACAAAAAGCATGACAGCCATAACTATCTTCTAACCTTCGATAATCCCGCACTTCCAAACGAAACAAAAATAGGCTTCTACATTGTAATTGTGAGGCAGTTTATCTCAAACCCCACTCATTGTTATCGACTATCGACGCGGTTGACTTTTTCTAATATTGTTAAGGCTAAAAATTGTGTTAGAGTAAGATCATATGGCAGGGTACCTTGCGGAATACTGCTGAAAAAAGATATACCACGTTGCAATGTATATACCTATATGATCGTGTACACTTTTTTTGGTTGGAAGTCGGAAGGCTTTATAAGCCACTTAATAATGCATAACAGGTATTACACAATGATTATTTATTTATTATTAGTCATCTGACTGCAATTAGTCATTGGGGGGAGACCCAGTACCGGGGGGGGGGGGGGGTATAGCCCGGTCACCCTTTCTCCTGAGGGGACATAAATATTCAGGATACCAGTTGTCCCGAGGATACGGGGCCTCCATCGCTGGACTAATAAACCGCAGGGTAGAAATGGCAAGAATTAGCTGCACAAAATTATTTTTCCGCATTTTCGCATTTATTTTAAACTATAATGTCTTAGTGTAGAATACAATTACACTTTAATTAGTACATGAAAATAAAAAAATAATGAATATAAATTAGGAGTTACCTCGCAATAACGAATTAAATGAAAGAAAAAATATAAATACCATAACAATAATTATAAAGAATGAAAACTATTAATATTTACACATAAACAAATTTTATGGAAAACAAAACAACAACAAAATTATTTAAGAACGTAAAGAAACAAAAAACTATAATTATTTTAAAAATAAGTGCGTGTGAGTGTGTGCGTATATATATATATATATATATATATATATATATATATATATATATATATATATATATTATATATTATACTATATATTAAAGAGTCCTCTGCAATGTTTTTAAAATTAATTTTGGTCGAAAGAAACTCAAAGAGATAAGAGTTTCTTTCTTCCTTTGGGTGCAATTTGTATATACAGAATAAACTATCTTTAAAAATTAGTATAATAATAATAGTTAATTGTATTTAAGCATTATGGAAATGGTCTGGGTGGAGGTCATAAAATATTCTTTTTAACGTCGTTAACTTCAAAAACCGCGAGAACACGGGGATATAAGATCGGTGAAGAGAATGGATTTGTCTGGCCGTGTTACGAGCCAGGTTAGTTCAGTTGGTTAGAGAGAGTTTGAAGAGGTAAAAGAAGAAGAAAATACTTACCTAGTAGATAGGCAGGATTCCAAACCACCCATGAGGTTCTGCCTGTGGTTTCGTTACCCATTTTTTATAGTGGATGGTTCGCATTACTGAATCCAGTAGCAGGGTTGGCTGCCTGCTAATGCAATCAGAGTTTAGCCCTATTAAACCACTTAAGGTTCAGTCCCTGCTCCCATGTCATCAATCCGTCGAGAACACGATGTATTCTTTGGAAAAGGAAGCCTAGCTAAGCCTCAAGGCTGTGTTGGAAGGATTTCTAGGCAATAACTAGGACCCCAATTACCGAAATTTGGTGGAACGCTTGCTGAAAACTTTCCAGAACCTCGGCTGCATCATGAGCGTAATGGTTCATTTTCTTCATTCTCACATTGACTATTTCCCCCAAAATTTAGGGGATTACAGTGAAGAACAAGGAGGTTCCACCAGGATATAAAAGTGATCGAGCAACGATACCAAGAGAAGTAGAATACCACCATGATGGCAGATTACTGTTGGAACCTAAAAAGGGACTCTGAAGGTGAAAGAACATCCAGAAGGTCAAGAAAAAGAAAATTTTTCAGTGACTAATTTGTACTTCAATTGAACCGAAATTTGTTAAAAATATTATATATATATATATATATATATATATATATATATATATATATATATATATATACCTAAATATTGTTGTTTCATTAAGAACTTATGTAATTAAAGATTTGAGTTTGTATTTTACTTCTAATTTTCATCTGGCGGTTGAGCGTGATTTACAACAAATCACCTCCCTGCACAACCGTTGGCAAAGAAATAATACAGTCTTTACTGAACCCCAGACCTTTCATGGGTTTAAGTGGTGCGGGATCTTTTGTTATTATTATTATTATTTATACATCTAGAAACCCGTATCACTACAACCCATTAAGTGTTTTGGGTTCAGTACACTGTATACTATACCAATGGTTGTGATGACAAGTGATATGCCCGAGATTACCCTCAACTACATCGTTTTTTGCCTATTAAAGGTACCCAATTTATAAATCCCACAGGATCTATCCGTGACTGTCACGTATCCACTATTCATTTATACCTAAAAGCACTCTTCCGTTCAAATACGTTTTGTTGAGATTTCATCATTTGACATATGCTGTCAAATGTCTTCGCATTCTTGATATATTCAATGTGCTTATCTGTGGCACACGCTATGATTACAGACCGGGCCTTGGCATCACGTGTATTAGCTTACTTCTCCCCCTCAGGGATTTCTTCTATCTTCACGAAATCGAGGACTGCTTAAGCCACGTCCAGACTACTAAACCATTGCTTAGACCTGGTCTCAGAGACATGGTCTAGCTGGTCTAGCAAGGCGGTTGCGGAGCCGCTGCCGAGACTAATCCTCGTCGCTGAGACCAAAATCGCTGGTCTTAAGCTACGTCCACATTTGAGACATTTGGTAAGCAATAGACGAGACAAACCTCAGTCCGCCTAAGCAACGGACTAGGAGCAGCGGGATTAGCCTCCTCTAGCGTCCACACAACTATTTGAGTTTCTAGACCAATCTTAGTCAATTTCCTTCTTCTCACGACCCAACCCTACCACAGGCTTGGCCGAAAATGCCTACAATAAATAGTTAGGTCAAAGTGTTGTGTACCTGAGGAATACGTAAATTCAAGTAGTTTTTTATACCTTATTTTTAATTATGCAATGTAAAATTTTTAATTCATTGGTAATTTTAACAAGCAAATAAATTGAATTTTCACCTGCTCCAAACTATTACAGAGCATACTATTACTATTAGCTTTTTTTTATTTTGCAGATAAGCGCGACCTTTAATCATTGCATCAGTCTTTTTATTTTCTACTTCCTGGAAATTTGTATTTTATTTCAGTGTGCTGTCTTATATTCTATTATTATAGTCGACAAACATATTTTTAATTTGAATAATGGATTGGACGTAAAAGCTGTGCAAAATACAGTTATCTGTTATAAAGACGGTGAAATTTATCAAGATATCGCGACTTTCTTGGAAATAATTGTTAAGTATAATTTGATATAATTTGACGTTTTTAAAATGCAAATTTGTATTTTTTCTAAGTTCCTTGAGAATAAACTTTTATTTCCCCCTTCTTTCGACCCATCTCTATACGACAGTCTTGACCGAAAATTCCTACAATAAATAGTTAGGTTAAAAAAAAAGTGTTTGTATTTCAGAAATGCGCTATTTGTCGAAATATGACCATTCGTCATTTTTTTAAATATTTTATTTTTAATTATTTAATATAAAATTGGTATGTCATTGGTAATTTAAACTAGCATATAAATTGAACTTGCACTTTATTTAAACCATTACTGAAGTTCGATTTTTATATGCCAGATAAGCGCGACCTTTAATCATTGCATCAGTTTTTACTTTTCTATTTCTTCCACATGTTTATTTTATTTCAGTGTGCTATCTTATTTTATGTCATTATAGCCGAAAAAAGTTGTTTTAATTTGAATAATGGTTTGGACGTGAAAGCTGTGCTAAATACAATTATACGTGATAAGGATTATGAGATTGTTCAAAATAAAGCAACATTCCTAGAAATAATTTTAAGTATATTTTTATAATTCTAGTCATTTTTAAAATATAATTTTGTATTGTTTCTAAGTTCTTTGAGAATACATTTTTATTTTCCTCTTCTTTCGATCCAACCCTACGAAAGTCTTGACCGAAAAAAATCCTAGAAATAATTTTTAAGTATAATTTTATAATTCTAGTCCTTTTTAAAATGTAATTTTGTATTCTTTCTGATTCACTTAAGAAGCTGTATAAAAAAATAGAAAAAAAAAAAACTGTTCTATACAACGTGTTTAATTTTAAATAAACTTTTATTGTAATTTTTTAATTTATATTATTTGGGAAACGCAAGTAAACTGAATACGTAAATTCTTCAATAATAAAAAAGTTCTAAAATAGTTAGTTCCTGATTTTCACTATTTTCTTCATTGATCGCATTTTTTTTTTACTGAAATTTGAAAAAATTTATATTCGTTGATTATGGGAAATACAAGAAGGTTAATATAAGTAATAACAGGCATGTTATATTATTATATAAAAATGTTATAAAAATTATATAAAATGTTTAAATATTTTATTTTGTATCTTTAATAAGCATAAAGCAAGAATTCATTCCGCACAAAACAATGCTCTCCATGGTTTATTGACTAAGATCGGTCTAGAAAGTGAAATAGTAGTGTGGACGCTAGACGAGGCTAATCCCGCTGCTCCTAGTCCGTTGCTGAGGCGGACTAAGGTTTGTCTCGTCTATTGCCTAGCAAACGTCTCATATAGTGTGGGCCTAGCTTTACTCCTCCAGTAAACTCCATTAGTTTACCAACCAGTAAACTAAATTTCCATGTGGAAATATTTGATCCACTCAGTTGTGGGTGCGATGTCAAACTCGTCGTCGGGGCCATTTCACTCTCGCGATCGGCACAAATACTTTACGTGAATCGCGGACATGGAAACTTAGCTATAGTCCTTTACACAAATTATTATAATTATAATATTCATAATAAATAATTGGTTATTTCATCTAATGACGCAAGGGAGGTTACAGAAGGCCTTATTTTATTGTATTCATTTTTAAATCTTCAAAATAAAAATTAAAACAACTAAGTTCATAAATATGTTGCTATACCCGTTAACTCTATAAACTTTCAGTTGATAAATTAAAATACAATTTATACTTTAGTTAGCCTACAACCTTGATATTGCTAATGCAATAGCAATATCAAGGTTGTAAGTTAAAATTACAAATGCATTTTTTTTGAAAAGTTACCCCTGGGTGTAACTTAATATAATTCTATCATGGAGTAAGGAAGTTCAATTACTTCAATTATTATGGAGTAAATAAGTTAAATTTAAAAAGAGCAATATTTTTTGAATTAAGTTACCATTGTGTAACTTAATAATATAATTCTATTATGAAGTAAGAAAAGACTTTACCACTCCTTTGGTATAAATAACACAAAATTTGAAAAAAATGACATTGGCCCTGTTAGAACCAAGCCACAGAATTATAAGAATTATTATATATTATTAAACCTCCAGCATTAGAAAACAATAACTAAAAATCTAACTAGTATTTTGAGATTTCAAAACATTCTCGAAGTTATTTAGTAAAATTACAATAAATTAACGCTGAATACAAACGAATGGGCTTAAAAAAAATCTTACTTTTACGAGAAACAAATTCAATTTGAGGAAAACTCGTGACTGCAAAAATCAAACAAACACATATCTACACCACACGATCTAAAGAACGCGAATGGCTACGCCACTGGTTGCGACCTGTTACAAAGCTAACTGTGCACTCAGTATCTGCACCGAGGTTCTTGTTCAATGCCTAAGCGATACATATGTTTCCTGAGTTTGCAGTGCCCAGTGATGGCTTCAACCATACTTTTGTGGTCGGTTCTCGACATATGAGCAGCCTCTTTCTTGATTTTCTCAGAAAGTTCGTCATTGGGTTCCTTTATACAAAGTTTAGTATGCCTTATCTTGGCTCTATCCCAACGTGATTTAATCTTCCTCTTGGCTAGTTTGTTGATTATCCTTATATCCCTTAGCCAGGGAGGGGGGAACCCCACACCATGGTTCTGGTCCTATTGGAGCAATTCCTGCTCCTTTCTTTGCCAATTTGTCGGCCCTTTCATTAGCTGGTATATTACTGTGTCCAGGTATCCAAAATATGCTAACTCTGTTATGTACATCTCTAATTCATCAAGTCTCATACAGCATTCCTCCACTAGTCTGAATTTTGTTACTGCATTTTGTAATTCATTAGATGCTGCCTGGCTGTCAGAGTAAAGTAAGAAAATTAATTATCTTATTCTTGTGGTCCTTCGTTGCGAAGGCAGCTGCAAGTATTGCCTATATTTCCGCTTGGAATACAGTGGGTGTCGTGCCAAGAGCTAAGTAATGGCCTGTGCTCCGGCATCCCCTAAACCAGAATCAGTATACACATTTAGAACATTGGTTGGGTTAAAGCAGTCATTCTTGCTTTTGCAAATCGCCTGTGTGTTAACGCGGAATCTTTTGTCAAAGTTATATATGTTGAGCATTAGGTCTGAATGTTTTTTTAACTCTGCAATAGCCTCAATCGTGTCAAAGACACTTGTGTGTCCGAAATCATTTGTGGTTTTCTTAACCCCACCTATTTTCACTAGCCTGTAGGCTGTTTTCAATGCCTCCACTTCAATTCGAACGTCAAGAGGATTTAAATCAAGTTTAGTTTCCAGTTAAGAGCTAGGGGTGGTTCTCATGGCCCCAATGATCATGAAGCATCATGAAAATTGTTGAGATATAACTTTCCAGTTATTCTGTACTTACCATTAATATAGATTTTTTGTTACTTAATAATATAATTATAAGGATTATTATATACTAGCTTTTGGCCGCTGTTTCGCTTTGGACTTTGGTTTGCCACATAAAGTTTCATGACAGATCATTTTAAATAAATAATTTAATTTTTTGTGGCTATAGGTTACTCGTACAAAAATTCAGATGTCTAACTTCAAAACTGACGGATTCCATACAATATTTGAACCCCAATATTATATTAAGGGGGAAACCCTTGGGGGTGGAATTGTCCTTTCTTAGTGCTGATTTATTTAACCTATACAAAATCTAAAAATTTCAAGATGCTAAGTTCAGTGGTTTCTGTTGTGCGTTGACCTCTGGGCGTGTTAGTCAATCAGGTTACATACAGTTTTAAATAAACTTCGCCTGTGTGGTGTGTTAATAAAAAGTAGCCTATGTCCTTCCCCAGGCTTGAGATTATACATACCAAATTTCATCACAAACGGATCAGCACAGCCGTGTAACATACATTGACACTGATTAACAAACGGGACGGACAGAAGTTGCTTTCGTTTACTGTTGTTCGTGTCAGTAAAGGGTTGGTGTGAAATGATTTTGAATTTATGGAAAAGGATTACTTAGTATATGCCAACTGCAATATACTCCTGTAAACTATGTTACCAGATTTGTTTCGTTCAGCGATAATATGTAATTTTGCGAGTAAGAAACACGTGAGAAAGAATAACTTTGTACCCCTTTTTGGAGTTTACTCCTTAAGAAACGATTTTCATATTTAGCCCCGGTATGGAAATTTTAAGAGGTATATAACGCGGTGGTTGAGGTATATTGGCGAAAGTTTGTGGAGCCTCATATGGTGGTGGAGCATGGTTTAACTGGTTGGTGGTTGTGGTTTGGTTGTCATTTTGGTACCTTCTAGAAAAGATGCGTATTCTACAACTGTACGAACTGTCATGCTGTTAGTCATTAGTTTGGGTATGTTCTGAATACTGATCTCTTTAGATCTCTTTTCTTTCATCCTTTATTCTTTACTCCATTCTGATATTTTGTCATTTGTTGTTTATGTGTTTTATAACGCTTACCATGTCATCGATAAAAGTGAAAATAAGTGTCTTTGTGGAAGAATTATGGAAGTCAAAGGAGCAAAATGCGCACACTTGTTGTGCACTCAAACGTCCAACCTTCATCATCAATTAATTTAAGATACTTTATGATTGAGTATTATTATTAAACTTAAAAAAATAAAATAAATTTTCTTTCATATAAATTCTTACATTTATAAATGTCTATAAAAATTTCATTTGTATAGAAAAATTTCATAACATGGCCTCCCACACAAGATAATAAGTAATAGAATATGAATTTATATATTGGAATGATACATCACACAACTTTTTTGAAAAATAGTTTTCAATTTCTTGACAATTGTCTTGTATACTGAACATTTCATTACCCCCTGAGGATTTAATGATTTTTAAGCGTTTTTTTAGCGGTTTCGCCCCACTGTTAGGGGTAGGGTAGAATGGCTTAGAGCCATATTGGCCACAAATGTAGTGAGCCTTATTGCCCTCCATAACAAATACAATAAAAAAATAGAAGAAATAAACTCTGCATTATTTTGAAGAACAAAATTCGCAGATAAAAACGTCCGTTTCCACTCCTGAGGATTCTTCATGAACCCATAATTTGAAACATAAGCATTGAACCCATATTTCACCTCTTTTGTTCTCGTCTCTTGAAAGAGAGGTTACATCAGTAGCCATCGCATTACTCATAACAGGTTCATTTATGGTGGGTGTCATGTCAACAGATTTATTTTCTATAGCAGGAGGTGCATAAGGAGTAGAAGTTGAAGTGGTTGGCTCTGGTGTAGTATTTTCTTTATTGGCGAGTCTATATTCTTGCTCATTATCCATATCAATAAAATCGTGATCTTTAAAAACATTCCTGTTAACAGGGTATAAACCTGTAGCACGAAAAACACTGACAGCTATTTCACCGCTTTGAGTACGGAGATATGGAGGTCGAAAATACTTCCATCATTTCATGCTGGCCTAGTGGGCGTGAGTTGTTCCTAACCCACGATCTTAATTCTTCAGAAACATATTTTTTTAATGGTCCCATGAATGATTTGTCAAGTGGTTGTATTTTGTGACTGGAATATGGTGGAATTGAGAGTAAGTAGACATGATTTTTTCTTGCAAGTTCTATCAATTCAAGAAATCTTGTATGACTTGTGTGCCCATCTAGAATAAGCAATACCGGAGAATCTTCAGTGGGTTTCACGTGTTGGATACAATATTGAAACCCCTTTGTAAATAAGTTTGCTTGGATCCATCCTGAAGGGTGACATTCATATATGGCACCAGGAAGCGCACCTTTCATTAAAAGCGGATGGCTTCTTTTTCTTGGGAATACAATCATGGGCGGAACGAATGATCCTCCTCCACTCATACTTTTCACGCAAGTTATCAGAGAGCCCCTTTCAGCAGATGTTAGAGCACCGATTTCCCGATTCCCCTTTTGACTTAAGACCTGGGGCACCACACTTATGCACGTCTCGTCCCCATTGAAAATTTTGTTTGGGGGAAACTTGTAGTCATCCATCAATTTCTCGTATAAATTGAAGAAATGGTCCACAGTTTCTTTATTAAATCCTCTAGCCCTGCCAATGAAGGTCCTATTGGGCGGCGAAACGATAGCTCCGGTTAACGCCCTAAAAAAGATTTTATCCAATCTTTACCCGCACTTTCATTTTTTAACGAAAAGTTATGGGTTATATTGTTTTTTTACTTTCAGCTGATGGGCTAAACTCATGACATCTTTTCGCGAGTTTTAAACAAAAAAAACATAAGTACGTATTTTTAAAGCAGATTAAATTTGCTACACAGGCTCTGTAGGTCTAATATATTCCGAGTCATTTATCATTTAATAAATAACTGGAATTTTAGCTACATAAATATAAATGAATCGTGCCAAATGTGTTGCTAAGCGCAAAACTCGAAACCGGCTCGACCAATTCGTCAAATTTTTTCCCCTTATTTTTGTGAAGGCCCTATGTAGGTTTTAATGTGGAGAAAAATCATTTAAAAATTACGAGGGGAAAAATAAAACCAACACTTTTCTTTTCCCATACAAACCACTGCACAGAAGATTCTTATAGAGAGAGAAAAATCATTTAAAAATAAACGGGGGAGGAAAATAACAAAAAGAACATTCCAAAAGTATTTATGTTAACTTAAAAACATAAAAACAGTACATTAGACTAAATGATCTTTTTATGCTCTGAAATTCTTTTGATAGAAAGAATTATTAAAAAACAAAAAATCCCCTTAAAATTAATTAAATTAAAAGAATTACCTGAACATATGGTAGTTCCGCCATATCTCGAAATTCTTCTTTTCTTCTTCGAAATTCTTTGTTCTTCTTGAATTTTCTTGAAAATTGCTTCTTATATTATAGAGGTTTGGACATTTACTGAGGCAACGCAATTTTTAAAAATCTTATTTCGTATGATTTCCAAGTAACTATTGAATATTAAAAATCAGCAACTGTTGAATAAAAAAAAAACACCTTAAAATTAATTGAATTAAAAGAATTACCTGAACATATGGTAGTTCCGCCATATCTCGAAATTCTTCTTTTTTTTCTTTGTTCTTTTGTTATTTTGTTTTTGTTCTTCTTTCTTCTTTGTTGTTCTCGAAATTCTTTGTTGTTCTTGAATTTTCTTGAAAAATTGCTTCTTATAGTTTAGAGGTTTGGACATTTATTGAGGTAACGCAATTTTTAAAAATCTTATTTCGTATGATTTCCTAGCAACTGTTGAATTTGTTGTATTGTTTTAATATTTTGTGATTGAGTTTTGTCATGAAATATAAATTATGTATAATAAAATCAATTAGCTTTTTGTGGTTGTGATTGTATGAAAATTCAAATATACTTAAGGATAATTTTCGAATTAGTTTTGTGACCAGATGAAGTCATAAAAAAAAAGTATGTATTTAAATGTAAGTATTTAATCTCTACTATAATATAAATAATAAAAAAAACTAGAATAATAATGTGAATTTGACCAGTATTATGCCAATATTCCTAATTATTCCTTACTTATTAATAAGATAATTGAGTAATTTTGAAAACGGATTCGCTGAACCTTTCATTATAAAGTCACTGAATTATAACCTAGGGATAATATTGTTCTAGTCTGAAACTTGCAGTCATCCATCAATTTCTCGTATAGATTGAAGAAATGGTCCACAGTTTCTTTATTAAATCCTCTAGCCCTGCCAATGAAGGTCCTGTTGGGCGGCGAAACGATAGCTCCGGGTAACACCCTAAAAAAGATTTTATCCAATCTTTACCCGCACTTTCATTTTTTGACGAAAAGTTATATCTCATGACATCTTTTCGCGAGTTTTTAAAGTAGATTAAATTTGCTACAATTTGAGGCAAACTGCAGGCTCTGTAGGTCTAATAGATTCCAAGTACAGTCCCTATCATATAATAAATAACTGGAATTTTAGCTACATAAATATAAATGAATCGCCAAATGTGTTTCAAAGCGCAAAACTCGAGAACGGCTCGACCAATTAGGCAATTTTTCCCATTATTTTTGTTAAGGCCCTAAGTAGGTTCTTATGTAGAGAAAAGTCATTTAAAAATGACGAGGGAAATAATAAAAACAACACTTTTCTTTTCCCATAAAAACCACTCTGTTCCCAGCTGTATATCTGTATAAATAAAAATGAATCGCTAAATGTGTTGCTAAGCGCAAAACTCGAAAACGGCTCGGGCAATTCGGCTAATTTTTCCCCTTATTTTCGTTAAGCCCTAAGTAGGTTCTTATGTAGAGAAAAATCAATTAAAAATGAGGAGGGGAATAATAATATAAATAGTATGTATTGTAACCGTAATACTAATAATTGAAATAGATTTAGCTTCTAAATTTAAAATAAAGAATCACATGTTTTTCTATTTTTTGAAAATCAAACCGGTCATCTGTTAAGTTAGAGATGTGAAAATAAGTAAGCAGGATTTACTTTTAAAAATAATAATAATTGTTAAGTTTTTTCCACCGGGACCATTTTCTTCCACATAATAATAATTGTTTTGAAAATTTTGCAAAATCATCCCCCAGAGGTGTGCAATGAGGGATGAAAGTTTTTATGGGGCTTACGTCATTTGTAAACCGAGTAAATTGTTGTTGATATTGGCTGGCTATAGCTGAACCGAATGTATCCCTATTATTATGTACAAAATTCTAAATGCAACAACTCTTCATTTTTACAAAAATGTATTTTATCACTTCTACCTTCAAGCCAATCCTATATATCCGATACCACGAGAGGAAAAAATGTCATATTAATATAATAGAAAATTAAACCACACCTCCATTAATCAATGGACTTATTTAATAAGTTTTCTGTTTACAAAAGATAAGTGCACTTTGTCTAAGTGTAGTATAAGTATAAGCTCCCTTTGGTGGCCCCTCAACTGTTGATGATGACAATATCCCCCCCGTGTTTTTTTTACTTATCCACCTAAATCTGTTTTTCTTTCAGAATTGGAACTTTCTTAAAAGATAATTTATCAACTAGCGAACAACACGAATTGATACCCTGGGAACCGAGAATCAAACGGATAAAGTCCCACTTCGGGACTGTAGTTGCATCTTCTTCACCTTCTTGTGGTGGTTGTTTTTCGTAAATGTTATTATAGCAGTAGTCTTGATAGTTTTTTTAGCAGGTCCAGAGATGAGGCTCTATAATATGTTACTTATGCTATATTTTTACAATGATGCCAACTCAAGTACATATTGTATTTTTATCCGAGATATTCTTCGGTCACAAAGAATCTAGCGGAGAAAGGAAAATAATACCTAAAGCAGAGCGACCGAAAGTGATGAATTTTTTGACACTTTGGAACTTCGAAGGATTTTTAAAATATTCGCCATTGTTTTACGGTTATTACAACAATGAAAATGAAAACAATGGCTTTTATGGGAAAAAACTACCTTTGATATACTTCATGGTGTCCCTCGGCGTTTGTGGCTACAGTTTTGTAGCCATACTGCGCAAGTATACTGCCACATCTTAATTATCTCTTCAATAAATAAATACAATAAATAATTTTCAATTGACTTTTAGGTTGGCAATGAATTCCAAGCAGAGCAAACTATCAGAAAAAGATGATGATTGCATATTCACATGGAAAATGTTTACTAGCTGGGATTTTATGATTGGGAATCCAGAAACGGCACATAACAGGACTTCTTCCATAATTTTAGGTTTCAAGGAAGCCCTTTTAAGCTGAGAAGACACGTGAAGAAGGAAGAAAGTTTGTAATTTCGTGCATATTTAATTGTTAATCATAATTTAGGGGGAAGTGCTATCTTGTGAGATATTTGTCTGATAAGAAATACCTCCGAATCTCCTCTACGTTAATGAGTAACTTACCAATTGCGATTAATGAGTAACATAATAGAACGTGATGAACTACTTCATAGCATTCATTATTTAGTCACTTCGGAATTTTTACGTTTTCTCAATTGAAGTTTTTCCGATTGCATATATTCCGCTCGCTGTCAGAATTTATGATATAAGCAGTAGGGTCTAGGACCTACTGGGCTCACCCAGCTATTATAAAGTGAGTACCCAAATTAAGGGAGGAAATCTGGTGGTTGAGCGAGATCTAGGACAAATGGTGATTTGTTAGACGATTGAACGGTTGTGCAAGGGAGGTGTCCGTTGCTCAACCGTTTCACAAGAAACAGTACAGCCTCTACCATGGATTTTCAGTTGGAAATTACTATCTATAAGGATACTTACACATTTCAACGTAATATGGCTCCTAGCATCTTTCGTGTACGCAGTGATTAAAGTTGTTGGATGGTCTGAGGAAAGCAGTCAAAAAGATGCAAAGAACTGGTGACAACAAAACGAAGTGACTGTAGTGATAACACTCATTGCAATTGTTTACCCAATCATTTTCGATGGAATTAGTTATCTTGAAAAGTACCATCCCAGAAAAGCACTCAGACTCCAGCTTGCGAGGTAAGTAAAGTAAGGCTCAAGGGTCCAAAATACCAAGAGTAAACATGCGGTGTAACCGCAACTTCTTGAATTTGGAATATGTTTATAATTTTTCCATATAAGTTTGTTGCCATACTAAAGTTTTGATTTATATCAAAATGTTGAGAAAATGTTTTATAAATTTTTTAATTTGTTACAGAACTATGGTATTAACTTGCGAAATCTATACTCATCCATTTTCGCTACTTTTTCAGTGATTCACGGAAAAGTAAGTACCTGTTTTCCTTTCGTATATAATGCACCATAATTTATTATGACTCAGATAGATTAAAATGTTTTTGTTTTAGTCAACAAAACTTAGCGAGCTCAAAAAGAATTTGGCTAAAATAATTACCAACATTACGGAAACAAAATCAAAAGCTAGTACCATACAGGCCAAGTCCAGTTCAACTACGGAGTCACTTGTTGTTGCTGCATTGATTTTAGCAAATGCAACTTCACCTTCTAGTTTTATTGGGACTTCAACAGATCTCAATCCCGGCGATTTGAATAATAATTATACGATGTTTTCAGAAGACGTTCTTGTATCAACAACTAAAACTACAAATAAAACTACACGACATATAATTTAGATTTCAACACAGAATACGAAGAGGCAAAGTTTACCGGAAAGTACGAACAAATACTGTATGAAGATGCTACTACATCGTCTAACACGTTAAAACATAACAAATATTCAGCATCGCCAATAGTTGATGTACCTCAAGAAAAAAGTTCTCTACCAACCACCTTATCTACACTTGTTCCGACAACGTTAACTAAAAAAAATGTATCTCGCAGAACAACAAAATCGATCCCATGGGAGAACAACATTAAAAGTACTACAGGGGAGGAAGCGATGCATACCTTTACGCAAAAAACAACTTCCAGTAAGTACATAATGTTTATTCACAAGCTTTTTGAAATTTGGATACATTTCTGTACAGGCAGGATATAAATTAGAAAGTCAAAAAACACTGGTCTTATTGTCTTCTTCTCTATTTCACAATGATCACAATTAGTATTTAAGACGTTCAGGACCAAAAGCGGATAACTTCAAATTTCAAAAATTAACTTTTTCACAAACCTTTACCTAGCATGCATTGTGCTCCCGAAACGTTAGGTTCAGAACCGGAGTAAAATCATGAGAGATAAGATGGAAAAGTGTCGTGTTAGAATAAATTTCTTGAATGAACAAGCGATCCTTCAGATCCTGATTACCTCACATGGATTAAGTTATGTCTGACCAACTTATCTTCTGTGATCACAGAATTATTCCTGTTACAAAACATACTGTCTCAATTATACTTTTATTTTATTTTAGTCTCCATACATGGGACAATGCAAATAGATTCACCCAAAAAAGATTTATCGTTGTATATAAAATTAAAAAAAAAAAAAGTAAAAAAGAACTCCACAATCTTTGTCGGGAAACGATGTTTGGGCAAGAATTAGTGAAGCGAACAGTCATGGATTTGGTATTACTTTCAGATAGTGCTAACATTTATTTATTAATATAATTAAATATTAGAAATATGGCTGAATTAATTTTAACCCGTGTTAGCTTATGACGGTCCTCGGTATACTAATGGGATACTTCTTTAGAGCACTATTCGTGCGTTACATGAACAGCTGTTGGTGTTGGGATTTAGAAAAGAATATTCCACAATATGCAGATTTCAAGATGGCGGAAAACATCCTCCATTTAGAGAACAACCAAGGTCAGGTATGGATGGGTGTGTTCTTCTCTCCAGGGTTGCCACATATAAATCTTCTAAAGCTAATAGTTATGATGTACATGAGATCGTGGGCTGTGCTAACCTGCAACATACCACATGAAGTTATGTTTAGGTATGAAATAAGACTTGTGTTGTTCTTAATTGTATCTAAACAAACATAGAATAGAATAGAAAACAAACTTTATTCTGGGACCAAGTCCCTTTAGAATAACAACAAAGAACATGTAAAATAAACATAATATTCATCTGGCCAGGAGGCTACATAATGATACAAATCATGAAGTGATCATGAGTGACAAAACATAATAGAAATAGAAAAAATAAATAAATGATTAAAAAGTACGTGACTTTACAGGATTTTAACTAATTGTCGAAAAAAAATATATATAAAGGTTAGATATTAACAAAATAATAATAAATAACATTAATATAATAGTAAATAACGGAATTGCTAAATAAAGCAAATGAATGGCATAGCATACGATAAAGTATTTACAAAGTCTGTATCTTCTTTGTTGTTGGAAAAATAAACAAAACGCGTAGGTAACGAGATCAAGTATTCGATACAAATTAATTCAAGCGGAAGATTGGCCTGCCTGGAGAGCATCTTTTTGGCATGCCAAGAGATGATGGAAAAGCAGGGATTTAAATGAGGCCAGTGAAGATGAATGGCGGATGAAAGGAGGGATTGAGTTCCACACAGTGGTGGAACGGGCGAGGAAGGAACGTTCGAATGCCTTAGTTCTGTGGGATGGAATGTAGAGATCGGAAAGGCGGGATCTTTTTTTATGGTGTTGAACAGAGGATTTGAATTGAAGGAGACTATAGATATATGAAGGGTGTTGCGAGTTAATGGATTGGTATAGAAAAACACTAAGGAAATAATGTCTACGAATGGGTGGGAAGAGACACTTTAACTCATCATAACTGTGACACCCGGGAACGCCTCGGAGTACCAAGGACAAATCTTAAAGCGCAGTTCATTATTCTTTTTAAGCGACCCTCCAGCAATTTCGAGAGGCCCCCGTATACCACACAACAGTAGTCAAAGTGGGGGAAGATAAGGGATGATACAAGAAGCTTCCGGGTAGATTGTGTAAGGAGATGCAGGGATCGATGGAATAATTTCAGGGAACTAATTGATCGTCGGGATATTTGGGCGACATGTGGTTTCCAGGAGAGGTTTTTGTCCATGGTAATGCCTAGGTTTTTAACGGAGGATTGAAACTGATAGGGTTGTCGTTTAGGATCAATGTTGGGAGGGTGGGGATAGTTGTAAGGAGGGAGTTGGAACCCAGAACAATGGCCTGGGTTTTCATTGCGTTCAATTCCAATTTGTTCAGCTTTGCCCAGGCACTGATCCTATCTAGGTCTTGCTGAATACTGGCGAACGCAAATGATAGCTCAGAAGGAGGAAAGGATAAATAGATTTGGAAATCATCAGCATATAGATGGTAGGAACAGTGGTGAACGGATTTAGGAAGATCGTTGATGTAACAGTTAAAAAGGAGAGGAGAGATGCCTGAGCCCTGTGCCACGCCTGAAGATAGGGCAAGGAAAGAGGAAAGGGGTTGGTTGGGCATAGAAACCGCTTGGGACCTGCCAGAGAGGAAGGACTGGAACCCTAGTATAAAGCTGTTGGAAAAGAACAATGACTTTAGTTTGGAAAAAAGGATAGAATGGTCCAAGGAATCGAAAGCTTTGGAAAAGTCTATTAGGATTAGCACGGTTAGTTGTTTGTTGTCCATGGCTTTATGTATGTCAGTAGTGACATACATAAAGCCATGGACAATTGACAATCATGGATAATTGACGTAAATTATTTAGTGAAAGGGGGGGATAAATAAGTTCTGGTGTTAGGCAGACGGTTGCATTATTATCGTGTCTAAACAGGTTAAGTTAGATGATAACCAATGGTGAGTATCATATTACCAGTACGAATGAACATGTTTCAGCGTGTTCATAATCCATGCAGTTGGATTAATCATGTTCCAACAGGCTAAGTCCATTATCTTGCTGATCCTGTCTTTTCACACTCAGTGGACATCCAGCATTCAAACGCTACTGTGCTCTAGTTTTTATATATGTGTTATGACTCATAGAGGTTGTGTAATTTCTCCGGACAGCTTCTGTTATATTTGTGGTGAATATACAGTGAAAAGTCAACTAAGAAATATAAGTGATTTTGTGAAGAAGGTTAATTTTGCTTACTTCAAATTAATACTTGGTGATCAAGACAAAGCATGGGCTCCTCATAAGGTGTGCAAAAGATGTGAAGAAGATCTGCGCTTGTGGTTTAAGGTTAAGAAAATTGCATATCGTTTTGGCATTCCTATGATATGGCATGAACAGAAAAGTCACAACCGGTTGCTATTTTTGTTCGGTAGACGTGACAGGATTTAATACAAAAAATAAGAAAAAAATATCTTACCCTAACCTTGATTCAGCTATTCGTCCAGTGTCCCATATCTCTGGAATGACATCCTAAGTGATCCAGAGGACTCAGAAACGTTTGCTCCCCAGAACGAATCTAGCTCAGATTTTTCAGTTGACGAGGGGCCTCAACTTTTTTCTCAGATTGAGCTCAATGACCTAGTCAGAGACTTGGGTATTTCAAAAGATGGAGGCGAATTTCTACAGACATCGAGAGAGAGAATTTACTCAGTATTTCACTAAAGACGGAAATCTGGTTTATTGTACTATAATGTTTATAGTAGAGCTAGAGGGCTACACTGGACAAAAACTGACTGGCCAGCACGACACGGTTTAACTACTGGACAGAAAAACGTTATCAACACCACTTTGGTTCCGCCAGAAAAGGTTTAACTGCCACCTCTTCATATTAAATTGGGGCTAATTAAGCAGTTTGTAAAATCACTGCAAAAAGATTGTTTTAGATATATATGTTCCAAGTTCCCGAAACTGTCTGAAGCAAAGTTAAAAGAAGGAGTTTTCACTGGCCCCGCCATAAGAAAACTTTTGTCTGATCCTCTCTTTCCTGAATCAATGGGAGAAATCGAAAAAGAAGAAAGGGATTCTTTCAAAAATTTATTCAGAAGTTTTTGGGCAATACTAAGGATCCCGAATATAGAACTATTGTACAGCGCATGCTGACAGCGTATAAAGCTCAAGGGTACAAGATGAGCTTAAAAGTTCACTTCTTAAACTCCCATATTGAATATTTTCCTGAAAACTCGGGTTTTACAAATATCGCACTGGTTTATAAGTTCAAATATTTTGTCTTTCATAGTTGGGAAATATATTTCTCTTTGTAGATGATCGTATGTTTCTATTATTCCACGATGGCAAGTTTTTCAAAGAATTACTACTTAGGAAAGATAATGTCGTATGATTTCTAATTGTACTCAGACGAACAAAGTCAGTTATATTTCTACCTTCTTGTGACAGCTGTTCTATGAAAGTATCATATTCTGCTGATGATGGGTCTGATTTATGAATGGTTGTTGATTCCGTAACCATATTCCCTATTGCATTAAGTTCATTTCTTCTCGATAATGTGTCCGCTACATAATTTATTTTTCCTTCAAATTGCTTAATATCCAATTCAAATTCTTTCTATATTTTTTTATTTTATTTATATTTTTTTCAGTACTCGTGAAGCGATTAATAAAACTGTTTTAAGTCGTTTAATACTTTTTATAAGCTATAGTTTTATTATTATTACGTTTAACTAAAATTATTGTATTACAATACTTATTTCTATTATTTATAATGCAGTTTTGTATTTATATTATTACTTATTAACTATTTTATTATTATTATTAATTAATTCTTTATTCTATTTTCAAACTTCAATTATTAATATTTTCTCTTAATTTTAATTTTAATTATTATTTATTTATATGATTTAGTATCATTATTTTTAATAGTAATTTTATTTAATCCTAATTTTAATCATGTTAGATCTAATTAATAACCGTAGTCCAATTCCTGTCCTTAGATTCATACAATATTCTATCCGATGTTGAGTACTTTAAAACAATTTTTTAACCTTTTCCCGAAGATAATTGCGCACGTCCGTGGGCTTCATTCTAAATAAAATCCGATGTGGTATTATATTGTTTCCTGTATTTAATTTATTACTTTTTGAATTTTGCATATTTATTTTCTTTAGCCGTTTTATATTATTAGGATATTTATCTGGTTTCTTTTTAATAATTTGAAATGAATTTGTTGTCGGTGGATATAAGTATAGCTAACAAGTTGGGACTTTGCTTACTTGTATTTTCAACGTATTTTTCTTTATTACACTCTTTTGGATAGTGGAGTGGGATGTTCTGAATCTAAACTGGTGATCTGGGATAATTTTTGATATTTCTGAAGGATGGAATGCTTTGGGAGGAAGGGTCATTTGAAGGGGAATATATAACTCTCTTTGTATATATTCATGGTGAGACGGATTCATGATATCAGGATGAGGCTGAAAAGTTTTAGAAAGGAATTGACCGAACAACTGTGCTTTCTCTTCATCAGATCTTGTCCAGTCGTCGAATTCAGTAAGGAGTGGATGGTTAAAGTCTTTGAAGTGGAGGATGGTTTTGTTGGTCATCCATAATGATTTGTCAGAAGACGTTAGATTTTCAGTTAGATTCGTAAAACTTATGAATTTTGAATTTTCTAATTTCTGCTTTTAGTTGGTTAGTCAATTTAGTATAGATAGATTATCTGCTGGGTACCGAGTTCTATGCCACTTCGTTCTTGTTCTGCGTTTCTCTCTCAATGAGGTACGAATATGCTGTGGGAGGTCAGTCTTCTGAGAATTGTTAATTTTATGATTTGAGGTATTTTCGTTTAAAGTGGTTTTTATTGATGTAAGTTTTTCTATGGCTGTATTAATGTATTGTTTTGTCTTAAGTGAAATTTTTAAGTCCAGTTTGTTGAATGGATTTGTCTGGCCGTGTTACGAGCCAGGTTAGCTCAGTTGGTTAGAGCACCACGCTAGAGACGTGGGCGACCCTGGTTCGAATCCCAGCCTGGACAAATCAGTTTTTACATTAAAGTCAATAAGATGTGGAAACACTGTATGTAGGTAGAAAGCTTAATGAAAGTTCTGTGCATTAAAATAAAAAATTGGAATATAAATTTGTGGGCAAATAAATTCAAATGCAAAGTGTAAATAATCTAACTATGTACGAATTAAAACTTCAATGAAATTATAAATATTTTGTACTGAGCTTGTAAAGCCCACTATATGTTTTGATTGATAAATAAACTACTTTAAAATGTCTATAATTATTGTTTAAAGCCACAAGAATAGGAATAATTACCTTCTTCTTCTTCTTTTACTTCCTATTGAGCCATTTCTACCATCGCACTTGGGGTAGTTCCAAGATTCGGAAATGACTCCACGTAGAAACTGAACGTAAAAAACTTCATTTATGCCGAAACTGGGACCAAAATCACTGTAAACAAACCATTTCGGAAAACAAAATAAGGTTTAGGCAGATAAACAATGAGAAGGAAGTGGGAGGAGAAATGCCGGTAGCGAAATGTAGGCGGCGCTGGTTATCACCTACGTCACGAAAGTAGAAAATTATGGCAAGGAGATCTTTTGTGAATTATTGCCAATAATTAATATTATAATGTTCATAAATTATTATAATTTGATATTTATAATTAGAAGTAACGTCTAAGCAAGGGTCATTGTTTTTGGGTCCGCCAACAACTTTAGGAGGAGTGGGGATAGCTGGACAGCTTTCTTACAACGAACAATAGTGAATGGCTTTATTGGCCGGTTCAAAATTTAAAGTTTAATGTTGTTCTAATGTGTATTTATACTCACGTTGTTTAACGAAGCTCGTTCCACAAACAATGTCGAAGCCAAATGAAGTTAGTTTAGATACTACAGACACTGTAGAGGTTTCTGTAAGTGTTGCATTGGTGTTGTTATGAGATCTGGAAATAATTTCTTTATACTTATTCTTTATTTTTTATACATTAACAGTATTACTAACATTGTTGGTTAATTTGGTTGACTTGTTAATTGTGATAAATGATTATAAATCAAGGATGTAAACATTGGATAGGTTATTTTTTATTTTAATCTTCATGTAACATGCTAAGGTGTTGGCCAAAGTTGTGTTAAAATCACTGCAGTAATACTTATGATATGGAGGTCTGTGATTTGCTATTTATGTATTTCTTTTCAAGTTTTTGGTGCAATGAGTATTTAAGCTACCTTTTAGTTTCATCTGATATCGGTTCTTGCTCCAAATCGAATACATAGTCTATATTAAAGTGTGTTCTAAAAAGCTCTAAGAGTCCAAGGTTATCTACCTGGATCAGGTGGTTACCCAAATTTTACTATGTAGGATTTACTGGCTCATTTGATCAATTTTCATTAGTCTCGATTAATAAATTAATACAAAACATTCGTTCATCCATTAGGCATGAATTTTTGTTTAAGAGTTGTGAAAAATATAACAGTGGCCTTATTTATTTGTAGTTTTTATCATGGTAGTATATTTCTATAACTTAAATATGCAATGAATTTTGAGGTGATAATTATGTTTAAGTCTAAATGTTATTGTCGTATTTTTACAATACTTTAAATTTTTGTTTTATCTTATTTTTTTTTATTTAGGATAGTGGCATTATTTGTATGGTATCAGTTCTGCAGGTTGTCACTTCGAGTCAAGTCACTTGGTTTCTTATTAAAAATAATTGTGAGTTATAGCTAGTATAAAAAAAGAGTGTAATTGTGGGAAATGTGTATATTTCGTTTATCTCGAAATTAAAAATAATTTTTTCACTCACTGAATATAGTAGCTATTATAGACTTCTACTGACTGTATAGATTAAAGAACTGATTTACACATACTGTTTAGGTTATATCTTCATCTATACTTCAAAATGTTTGATGAAACGTTCATTTCTAGATGATAAGATAAACAAAATATACATATTTCCCATAATTACACTCTTTTTTTTATACTATAACTCACAATTATTTTTATTTTTGAGAATATTTAAAAGGAAACGAATGAAAAGTCAAAAAATTGTTGTGAAAACACGAAGCGACCACCTGCGGAAGTGATACTGTTGTACACTTGCGGAACAGATGTTGTACAATGGAATGTGGGACTTGTGTAAAAGTTAAAAGTTTTATTGTCACTTAATATTGTAAATAAATGTTTGTATAAGTTTAAATTTATTATAACTACATGTGGTTTATGTACGATTGTGGTTTCTGTAAAGAATGGAAATGAGTGCATTGACATGAAATAAATATGGAATGGATGGAAGTATTTCAATTATTAATTTTAGATTAAGGATGGAATGTGGTACAGGCTGGTTAAAAGTTGTTTTTTTTTCAGATTAAATATTGTACTTATAGGACTGGCAAGAAAGTGATTTTGGTTGGCATCAATAGATAGCAATATGTTTTTTTCTTTATTCTTTTGTCAATATTAGTTTCTTTTTCTTTTGAGATTCGGTAGCCGATACTTTTATTTTGCTATTTTATATGTATTAAACAGCATAAATGTACATATGCGATCAGAATTGGCGTACTTAAATGACCAATGTTCTGGTCGACCTTCTGTAGTTGATGATGGGAATAAAATGTCATAAATGAATCGAACAGTCATATTGATGTGTGGGAGATTACAATATAGTTTAATGTATCTCACATAATTGAAAAATCGTATAATAGTATACTGTTATATATAAATGTTGCCCATAAATTGTTAAGAAGCTTGATATATGGGCTAAGCATGAATTGAAAGAAATTTAGGGAAAAAAAAAATATCAATATTTGTAATATCCATTTCACACGTAATGATGTAATCGACCCTTTTTTTAAAACAAATTATAACTGGCAATGAAAAGTGTGTTATCTTATTTTGTTTTAAACATTAAATTATTTATTTTTTGTTTAGAAATACTTTGCCATTCCACTGTATTTTAATATTCAAGCTTAAATAAAAAAATGTCAGTGTTTTTTACTGTAGTAAATCAATTTTTTCAGAATGAATCTTCTGGTGATACTCAGTCATCCAAGGGTAAAAATGAAGATTTTGAAACCAAAATCGTGAGTATTAATCATTTGTTATCTTTTATATTCATTTATTCATTCTATCTTGTTAGAGAGTGAGAAATTTTTTCATACATTTGAAAATCAGTCAAGTTAGCTGAATGTGAATAAACTCGTTATAGGATTGTTCAATATAAATACCTGATTTAAACTGGACTGTAATGTTTACAATAGCCCAGTTTAAATCATTAGAGGAAAGATAATTATAATAAGAGCAAAAGTTAGATGAAATGTATAATAAATAATATCATACAATTTTTTAACCCTTTGAACTAGATGCTTCCGGAGGGAATCCATTTAAAATTTTTCTTAAAATTATTGAATGGAATACCTACTTACCTTTTTTTGTTTTTGTGATATGTGCTCTAATTTTAAATATTTCATTCAATAAATTTTCAATTATATGTTTCAGGAAACTGACCGTTCTAGGAGATTTGAATTTCTGTTGAAGCAGACAGAAATTTTTTCCCATTTTATGACAAATCAAGGAAAGTCGACCAGCCCTGCAAAACCTAAAGTCGGCCGTCCCAGAAAGGAAAAGGAAACTAATAAATTAGCGCCTGTTGGTAGTGATGCCGCTGCTGAGTATGTATTTATTATTATTTTTAACCTTTCAAGATGCAAGTAAATTATTTTACAGTTATTTTTCTTATGAATTAAGATAATTTATACACTGTTCATTTTAGCCATCGACATCGCATGACTGAACAGGAAGAAGATGAAGAATTGCTAGCTGAAAGTAACGTTTCTTCCAAATCATTAGCTAGGTTCGATGCCTCTCCTTTTTACATCAAGAGCGGCGAACTGAGAGATTATCAAGTCCGTGGTTTAAATTGGATGATTTCTCTTTATGAACATGGTATCAACGGTATACTTGCCGATGAGATGGGTTTGGGTAAAACTCTCCAAACTATCTCGCTTCTTGGGTAAGAATATAAGTAGCTAGCTACTTAGCTATAATTATTTAGTAAATTTTAGTAGTCCATAAGTATTATCATATTTTTATTTTATTTTAGTTACATGAAGCATTATAGAAATATTCCTGGACCTCACATGGTCATTGTACCAAAATCAACATTAGCTAACTGGATGAATGAATTTAAAAAGTGGTGTCCTTCCCTACGTGCTGTCTGTTTGATCGGAGATCAGGAAACAAGGGTAATTTTTTTTTTTTATGATGTTTTATTATATTTAAATATGACCTGTTAATTATATCCAAATCAATGAACTGTTGATATAAATTAAAAACAAGTACCTTAATCTACATTTATACTGTACAAAAAATTAGAAATTTATTTTTATGTTGTAAACGCAATTCACTTTACAGATTTAAAGTTAATTTTATAGAGATATATATTATTTTTTGTATTACTTAAAAATCAGTTTTAAGATAAAACTAATACTATTCAAGAAAATTGTAATTAGCAGCCTAATTCTAGCAACCATGTTATGATTGGTAGATTACCACTGAATTGTTTATAATTAATAATATTTATAAAATATTTCATGTTTTAATACTACTCTTGTTACCTTTCATTGTGTTTGATGGATTTTATGAATAAATTAATAATTTTTCAGAATGCGTTCATTAGAGATACTCTTATGCCTGGTGAATGGGATGTATGTGTTACATCTTATGAAATGATAATTCGTGAAAAGAGCGTTTTTAAGAAATTTAACTGGAGGTACATGGTCATCGACGAAGCTCACAGAATTAAGAATGAGAAATCCAAACTCTCTGAGATTGTGAGAGAGTTCAAAACGACGAATAGGTTACTTCTGACCGGTACCCCTTTGCAAAACAACCTCCACGAGTTGTGGTCCCTTCTCAACTTCCTTTTGCCAGATGTCTTCAATTCATCAGACGTGAGTCTATTTTATTTTATTTTTTATGTATAAATACATTCATGCATCATTTGGTATTAATAGTTATATGATTAGAGTTGTTTTAAATAGTTGTTTATTCTATTTTTTAATTTTTGTTTTAGGATTTTGATTCATGGTTTAATACCAATACTTTCCTTGGTGATAATTCTCTCGTTGAAAGATTACATGCAGTAAGTTAATTTATTTTTTACATGGCTATTGTTTTTTAACATTATGTGTATGACACAAATTGTATGTCTCAAGATGTCCAATTTATTTTACTTATAGTAAAATGCTTGTGTACTTACAATAGCACATTTGTATGTGTGTATATACATATATATATATATATAAGTGGACAGAGGAAAGGAAGAAAAGGCACAGTGAATTAATGAAGAGGCGTTGGGAAGAGAGGAAAAGCAGTGAAGCTGTGATTGATTCAAGTTCTAGTGCTCTCCTAATGGGGAATAATTGACAATAATATATATATATATACACTTTAAAAAAAGTTAAACTCTTTATAATATAAATAATTGATCTGATTCTGTCGCATATTATTGGTATTTATATAGAAATTTTTTTTAATTGGAAGTTTTTTATAATCACTAAAAAAAAAATTTTAGTGAACACGTGCCTGACAGAAATACTTTTGTTCTGTAAAAACAATCAACTAAGATTTAGTGGATAAAGTTAAAATTTTATGTAAAATAAATCAAAATGTTTTTAACATTTTCAGATGTATTTTATTTGTTATTAATTTTTAAATATTTTTATTTGAAAAGAAAAGATATGTCCAGGACTTAGGATCAGTGAAAAGAAAGGATATGACCACGACCGAGAAGAGTGGTTGATTAGGGCCAGGATAGCTCAAATGGTAAAGTCCCAGACTAGCGATCTGGAAGACCTGGTTTCGAGTCCCTGTCCTGGACATATCTTTTCTTTTCAGATGTAGCTATTTGAACTTATGTAAAGGGATGCAACCTAAGTTCTGTTTAAAAGTTTTTTCTAAAGTTGTTTGCCTAAAGCATTGGTCTCTTAAAATATTTCTATTTCTTTATTAATTTATTTTATTTCTTACATTCACTAAAAATTATTCTATATTACAATTTCAAATATCATGATGATATATTTCAATAGTTATTGTCGGTTATTTTAAGTCTTTCTTGAATCATCAATTATAATTAAATATTTTCTAGGTACTGAGACCTTTCCTTCTGAGAAGATTGAAATCTGAAGTAGAGAAAAAACTCAAGCCCAAGAAAGAAGTAAAAATATATGTAGGATTGAGCAAAATGCAGAGAGAATGGTAAATTAAACTATTTAATCATCAATTTTCCTATTTAAATTTTAAGAAATCTCAAAAATAGTGTCTCTTTGATAAAATAACAGTGCTAGCTTAAATAATTGATAAGTGTATACCTGGAAAATATCCAATAATGTATTACAAATATTGAGGGAGTGTAACCAAGAGGTAACAAGAGGCAGTGACTTGTTAGAGGTAACAACTTCGAGTGTGCTACTCACTTGAATTGTTGGCCACCCACCTGTCTGTACTTTACTGCTACAGCCTCCTGCTGCACTATGGAAACAATAATGCAGCAGCAACGTCAGTGCAAGTTGCACTCTCCTCGTGACATGATCTAATCGAAATATTTTCCTGGGGCAGAACTTCTTTTTCTCAAAATCAGTTTCCATATACTCTGTTATAAACATTTGTCAAAGTAAAAGGAAAGTATTTACTCGTTTATTGCATGATTTCAATCAAATAAATTCATTTTCAACATAATAATTTTAGATGTTCATATGAGACAATGTAGTTTTAATAAACACATTTTCCTTTAATAATAACCCTCACATAAAGCTGCAGGTCAGTACAAAATTAAGTTTCACCTACATCGAGATAGGGGTTTTCTATGCTTAACTAAATGCATATGTAGAATGTCGGAAACTTGTCTCTGGGGACTCTCCTGTGTCTAGGCATATTCGATACACAAGTATAAATACTTAATGCTTTGGCATAGTAACTGAAGAGACTGGGAAGATGAAAAACTGAAAGGTGTTTAAAGAAGCAGCTTAATCGCTTAGCTTGTAGTTAAAAAAATATGTTTAATATTAATGAAAGAAAAGTTAAGAATCTGTTTAATGAAAGATTTTGAGTTCTGACTTAATCTTAATTTACATGTTTTAAATCCTCTCATTTGTACAATCCCCTGAAATCATTCAAATAAAAATTGTAATCTGTTATTAACTGTTTTTACTTGTACTCCCTAACAACGGTTCTACTTCAATAAAAATTTTAGATCAAAGTGGTTGCTAATTAAGAAAGACCTCTAAAAATTCCAATAAATAATCTTCTATTGTTGAAATACAATATACTCCACAAAACTTATCTTGCTGTTTTCAGATTGTAATTAATTTAATAATTTTTCGTTGACTAATTGCCAAGATATTAAAAGCAAACAGAAAATGTTTGTATACATACTTTATTAAACTAGTTATTTGATTCATTAATTACCCCTTATTTCTTTTTAGGTATACCAAAGTTCTAATGAAAGATATAGATATTGTAAACGGTGCTGGTAGAGTCGAAAAAATGCGTCTCCAAAACATCCTTATGCAGCTTAGAAAATGCAGTAACCACCCTTACCTGTTTGATGGAGCAGAACCAGGTCCACCCTACTCAACCGACGAGCATCTTGTAAGTGGCCCCATTCTTTTGTTTTCCACATCCTCATGAGCTTATTCCAGTTACTTATTATAGCATTCACTTCTGTTCATAGGTGTATAACAGTGGAAAATTGGTGATATTAGACAAGCTTCTTCCCAAATTGCAAGAACAAGGTTCGAGAGTTCTGATTTTCAGCCAAATGACAAGGATGATTGATATTCTTGAAGATTATTGTTATTGGAGGGGATACAATGTAAAACTAACTTGATCTTTTTACCCTTTGTTCTTTTCATATTGGTTGTATTGGTCTGAATATTTGTTTTATCTCAATTATAGTATTGTCGTCTCGATGGTAACACACCTCATGAGGATAGGCAGCGGCAGATAAATGAGTATAATGAAGATGACAGTAAGAAATTCATATTCATGTTATCAACTCGTGCTGGTGGTTTGGGTATCAATTTAGCCACAGCAGATGTAGTCATCTTGTATGATTCCGATTGGAACCCGCAAATGGATCTGCAGGCCATGGTTAGTTTTATTTTTATATCCTATTTTGTTTTTTCTCTCTTGATACATGTATAAATATTTTTTTACTGTTTCCGATTGCCTTTTTTAGGATCGTGCTCATCGTATTGGTCAAAAGAAACAAGTCAAAGTGTTCAGAATGATCACAGAAAACACAGTTGAAGAGAAAATTGTCGAGAGAGCTGAAATAAAACTTCGCCTTGATAAGTTGGTTATTCAACAAGGTAACTATATATTTTCATCTTATTGCCCTCAAACTTTTCTTTGTGAAAAGGTGAAACTGTTTAGTAAATGCTTTACCCTGTTTTCAATTAACCATTCTGGAATTCTGAAAGAAATCCAGAAAAAATCTGGTGCATATCACAAAACTATCATTTGTTTTCCAAATTGATAAACATTTAAGATTTCTACTGCAAGTCTAAATTTTTGTTTTTCATCAACTATCACAAAAGTGGAAATTATTGTCTACAATAATCATTTCACTTTGTGCAATTGATCTCAATCTCAGTTACCTTCTAAGGCTGTAATTTTTTCTTTTTTTTTTTTTTTTTACTTGAATGGAATAAAATAAGTATAATTATTGCAAACATGTTCAATGAATCTATATTTTGTCCATCCTTAAATCCATATTGATTAGTTTCAATATAGTGTCTACATAAGTTTGTACATTAATCAGCCACACAAAAAATTGTTTGTGCCTTTATAAAAAAAATTATAAAAGTGTGTGAAATTGATGATAAAAGTGGTACTTAATATTTTAGAAAGTTAATTTTGGTGAAAAATAGTATTTAGTGTATTTCTTTAGTATATAGTGTAGTTATATTAGTTTTATAAGTTATATAACAAGTTATACTAGTATTTAGTGTTGTTTGGTGTTTCTTAGTATTTAGTGTATTTCAGTAAAAATAGTATTTAGTAAGATATGATAGCCCCTATGCTAACATTCCTTAAACATGTAATTTCAGTTTTATACATTTTTTGGTTTATTACTCATCTTGTTTGAAGAAACCTTATAAAATATTCTAGTGTACATGATAGTGGTTTTTTTTTATATTTTAATACATATCCCTTTTACTAAAACAACTAAGGTATTTTGATCTATGGACTCAGTTATTAATTCTCTACTGTATATTTCAGTAATGTCCCTATTCCCTTTCATTACATTAGTAATTGGTATCGTAGCATTGGCGTGGCTTCTATTAAACTATTTATTCCTATTTCAGGTCGACTCGTTGACAATAAAACAGCCCTTAACAAAGATGAAATGCTGAATATGATCCGTCATGGAGCCAATCATGTCTTTGCAAGTAAAGATTCTGAAATCACTGATGAAGACATTGATACCATTTTAGAAAAAGGCGAGGCTAGGGTGAGTCAATTTTTTTAATTGATCCTATTTATTGTTTTTAAATTATTATATCTCCTCCTTTATTACTAATTATATATCATTTCAGACTGAAGAAATGAACAAGAAGCTTGAACAACTTGGGGATTCTAACATGAAAGACTTCATGATGGAAACCCCTACCGAGTCTGTTTACCAATTTGAAGGAGAAGATTACAGGTAAGATTATAATTTTTTTAGTGAATAATTATAGTTTTTTTTATAACTGTATAAATAACTTTTTTTGCCTGGCAGAGACATATGATGAGATATTCTCCTATGGTTTTCATGGATTGTAGTTTTGAAAAATCATTTTTTTAAAGTTTTTAAACACTAACTAATTATTTAGTAATTATATGTTGCCAATGGAATTATTAGCCTTCTCTTTTGGTTTACTGTTTCCACTTATTTATTTTTTTTAACAAGTGTAGAAATGAGTTTCATCTATTTTAACACATTGACTGCCATGGCAAATTTCAGAAATCTGGCCTAAAATGACAATTTGATTTAATCACATTATATTATTAAAAACTCTAATTCTAGTGCATAGTTATCATCAAAAAGCATGAAAAATGTGTTTTGTTTTTAAAAAAGTCTTATGAATTATCTCGTAGTTGGCTTTTGTAACAGCATTGATTTTTTGTTCTTTTCCCAGAAGCCATCTATCGATATTAGCACTGATATATTTCGAGTTTAATCGTAGCTGCACAAAAATGGCAATAAACACAGGGTGAGATAGAAAAGAATGCAATCTACGAGTTATCTCGTAGTTGGCAGTCTACGTGTTGATAATTTTAATAAGGTTGGATTCATTCGGACACGGAATCCAACCAAATCAAAAAGCTGATATTTCTTAGCATGAATTTTCTGCAGATAACTTTATGGATCTTCCGAGTAAATCGTTGTTTCTATAAACCATATGATTTCATAATAAATCTCAATTTATTTTTTGCCATGTCTAATTTTATTTGTGTTGTAATGAAATATTGATATCATCCTTTTCTATAGTTTACAATAAGTTTATGTCTCTGCTTTGTCTGTGGTTATCTATCTTATGTTATTAGTTAGATGTTTTAGTCTTTATTATTATTGATGTTATTATTTTTTAATTTTTTTTACTAGGGAAAAACAGAAGGTTTTAGGAATAGGAAGTTGGATCGAGCCTCCGAAAAGAGAACGTAAAGCTAATTATGCTGTTGATGCTTATTTTAGAGAGGCATTGAGAGTGTCGGAACCTAAAGCTCCAAAAGTAAATTTTTATTTTATTTTATTAAAAATTTTGTTTTTTCTTCCAATATATAATTTCTTCATTTATTTTTTTTTGTTAAATCCAGGCTCCAAGACCTCCAAAGCAGCCTATAGTTCAAGATTTTCAATTCTTTCCTCCTCGTTTATTTGAGCTATTGGATCAGGAAATATATTACTTCAGGAAAACTGTAGGATACAAAGTGAGTTTTCTTTATTTTCATCAAGAATTTATTATAATATTAAAATGTAACTTTATTCTATATTTGATTTGATAATTCATTTTTATCTATTTATTATATGCAGTACAAGGAATAAATAAATGAGATAGTTTATAGCTTTAAATATAAATAAAACATTGTATAGTTTTAGATAGAAAAATTTAATTGAAATTAATTTTATCATGTTAAATATATATATTTTTATAAAACTTATGATGATTTCATTTATCTATTAGGTGCCTAAAAATCCTGAGCTAGGTTCAGATGCATCACGAGTCCAAAAGGAAGAGCAAAGAAAAATTGATGAGGCAGAACCTTTGTCTGAAGAAGAGCTAACCGAAAAGGAAAAACTTCTTACTCAGGTAATTAATTTAGTATTAATAATAATTTTTTTGTTAATGATTATAAAACACCCTATTATATCACTTCACGTTTCGTTTTTTAGCTAACTTGCCTCTAATGAGGTATTGAATCATGAGCCTCATTTAATAATTATTTACTTTTAAGCTGTAACCCTTGATCCTTATTAAGTTCTCATCTCTTAAGATTGGTTCATACGGAGATGTAAAAGAAGTAATTTCAAGACATTATTACAAGATTGTTATTTTCCGTTGTCTTTTAAAATATACAAAATACACCTATTCAGTATGGACTTGAGCATGGCCATCCAATTGGGAAGTCGTGGCCAATGTGCAATACGAGGATTGAAGTTTAGCTATTTTATGACCCCCATGTGAATCGATATATTTCCTTTAGTTTTTTTAGAAAATTTAATTACCTTTCAAGTGATCAAATAGTATTTGAAAAATTTATCTCCTAATAAATATATAGTATATATGTATGCATTTGTTTATTCTCTTTAATTGCTTAATATCATATCATGATTTGTACTTTTTATCTTTTTTTTTTATTTTAATTTACTTTTTTGGCTTTTTATTAATTAGTTCCAGAATAAAGTTACTTTCCTTTTCTATTATATATTTTGTGTGTGATTGTTAAGAGGTTTCTTAGAATTGATGATTTTATTGATAAATTTTTGCAGGGTTTTACCAATTGGACTAAAAGGGATTTCAACCAGTTTATTAAAGCCAATGAAAAATATGGCCGTGATGATATTGACAATATTTCGAAAGAAGTAGAAGGTAATTTATTTGATTAACATATGTTCCCTTGGGCAAATTTACCTGTTAGACTAATGTTTATTTCAATCCTTTTTTTTTTTTCAGGAAAAACTCCTGAAGAGGTGAGAGCTTATTCAGAAGTGTTCTGGGAACGATGTAATGAATTACAAGATATAGATCGTATAATGGGGCAGATCGACAGGGGAGAAGCTAAAATTCAGAGGAGAGCCAGTATTAAAAAAGCCCTCGATACCAAGGTAAAAACATTTTTACTTATATTGCTTCCTCGTCAATTTATTTTTTACCTGTAACCTGTACCTCTACAACTTTTACAGGCTGGGTGAGTCCCAGTTCTTAGATCCTATAAGATTCATCTCCAGCCGCTAACAGATTAAATAAAAGTTTGCCATCGAGCGGGATTTGAACCCGGGGCCTACGGCATTGTAACTCAGTGCTCTACCACAGAACCACGCCGCTCCCTATTTATTTTTTACTCTTTGAATTAAATTTTGGAATTTAAATTAAGTTTCCTACTTTTTTTTTTCTCCCTTTCTAAACATATAGAAATTATTTTCATTAAATTCTTCTTCTTGCATGACTCTACAGCCAATCAATGAGCCTTGGCCTCCTTGATTTTCATTACATTGAATTGTATTAATTCTAATTAGTAAGTAATAGTGAGTAGAAAAAATTAACAATTAATCATTTTACATAAAATTTAGGCAAAAGTAATATAATTAAAAAATCCTGAAGCAATAATCGTTTTGTTTTTATTGTAATTTCACATTGAGGCCTACGATATATTAGAATAGGGACTTTTAAACCTCCACACTTTCTTGAACAAAATTTTTTATGCAACCCCATTCTAACCTGTTGAGATTTAATTTCTGACTCAAAAGTCTCACAAGCAATATATTATAATAAACCTTGTTAAAAATGTTTTTCTGGTTATTTTAATTAATTCTCTTACACGTTTATATAGAATAATATTTACATTAAAATGCAGAAAATAAAATAATTAAAAATGTAACAAATCAAGATGTATTAATTTGTACAAAGATTTCTTGGTTAAAGTAATGATATTATAATATTTTCTACGGATAATTTTTACTTAATGAAATGGGTTTAGTTCTTTGATGGGACTAGAAACTATAATATCAAGCTCTATGCTGGAAGTTCAATTCTGATGCCTGATTCAGTATTGAGGAACTGAATTATTGTTTTTATTATATTAATAATTAGTTAGGTAATAGCAAATATAAAAAGTGTAGACTCTGTAGGTTTATTTTAATAAAACTGAAAATTTAGTGAATGTAAAGTTATGGGGCTTCAGGGACCCCATTTTAAGATACTATATAATATGTATTGCAGCCATTTTGTAGGAGAAATAAATTTATCTCCCAGGAAGCAAATATGGCTTTCATAAGAGTGTCTGCTGCTAAGTGATCTAAAGTATTAATACATTCATTTCAGGATATCTTAAAAGTGTCCATCCTTGAAAGGTGTCCGTTAGGGAAGGTTTCTCTGTACCTTATTTTTCAAGCTGATGTCTTTAAACTACTGAATCAGTAAAAAAACAAAAAACTTTTGAAATTTAGCACTTACTTCCTTTTCAGTGACAAAGCTTTTAAAAAAAATACTATATCATTATCTTGGCTTACCTTGTTTTGAAACTATGCTTCAGTTTTGACTATATTTTATTTCAACTACTTTTCACTAATATTTCAGATGAGCCGATATAGAGCCCCATTTCACCAACTTCGCATTTCCTATGGTACGAATAAGGGTAAAAATTATACTGAGGAAGAAGATAGATTTCTTGTATGTATGTTGCATAAGCTTGGTTTTGACAAGGAAAATGTGTATGAAGAACTTCGGGCCATGGTCAGGTAATTAAAATGATGGTTGTTTAAATTATATTATTATCATTATCTTCATCCTTTTGGTATAATTTGTATTAATTTTGTTGTATTTTATTTGTTATTAATTTTTAAATATTTTTATTTGAAAAGAAAAGATATGTCCAAGACCGGGACTCGAACCTGGGTCGTCCAGATCGCTAGTCTAGTCGAGTCCCGGTCCTGGACATATCTTTTCTTTTCAAATAAAAATATTTAAAAATTAATAACAAATAAATTATAATAATTCTAATGACTTAAGTCATCAAGATCCAAATTAAAATAATGTTCAAAGAACATTCTTCCCCTAGAATACATCGCAAAAATGTGAGAATGCAGGGACTTGGGATCAGTGAAAAGAAAGGATATGACCATGACCGAGAAGCGTGCTTGATAAGGCCAGGAAAGCTCAAATGGTAGAGTTCTAGACTAGCGATCTGGACGACCCGGGTTCAAGTCCCGGTCCTGGACATACCTTTTCTTTTCAAATAAAAATATTTATAAATTAATTTTGTATCATATCTCAATTTTAGTTGAATGCTATTGCAATCTAGATTGGAAAATAAGGAGGTTATCATATTTTTTATTTTAGGGATGACGCAAACTCTGTAGATAAATAAAATCTTTATCATAAATTATTTTTTAATTGTGCTACTTTTTATTCTCCAGTAAATGGTCAAATAACCATGAAGAGAAAATTATTTTAAACAGCAATCATAATTTTGTATGTTTTCCAAATTTTAATTAAATAAAATTAGTCTGTGACTTGATGTCCTATAATAGACATGGAGATGTTACCAGATCTCACTGTAAAATATAATACATTAACACATGTCAGCACAAAATTTATGTTGTTAGAGTTTTAATTTTTGTTTGCTATAGTTTGTTGATATGTTTTTAGGTGCGCACCTCAGTTCAGATTTGACTGGTTCATCAAATCAAGAACAGCGATGGAATTGCAGAGGCGGTGTAATACACTAATTACTCTGATCGAAAGAGAAAATCAGGAGCTGGAAGAGAGAGAAAGAGCTGAGAAGAGGAAAGGAAGGGGAAGCGGACGAGGTCCTGGTTCCGGGAAAAGGAAAGGAGATGGGTCTATCTCATCGCCTCCTCCCGTTCTGGGCCAAGGCGACAAAAATAGCCCTGCGAGGAAAAAGAAAAAGTACGTTTCTACTGAATGAAATGTTTACACTTAAAAATTAAATATTGTGTCCGATTGTAGGACTTTTTAACAGTTTACAGGAATAATAATTCATTTCGGTATTATAATAAACTTATTTAAGATTTACTATTATATTTAATGTTTTAATTTTGTTTTCCTCCCATGGATGTGGTAGAGTAGAATTTAAAAAAAAAATTAAACTAAATTATTTATATTCAATATATTATGGTGTACAGTAGAGTTTATTATTCAATAACAGCACTGATTATTATTCGAATCTGCGAGCTTTATGGCATTAGTATTAAATTTGTATAATATGTATTTTGATGTTTTTTTTAGGATTTATTGTAAAATTTTATTGATTTTTACATAATAAAATTAATTTTATTTATTCTAATTTGATTTTTCTTATTTTAACAGTGAATTATTGCTGTTTATTTCTTAGACTAAAATCCAACATTTATTGGATATGTGCATTTTTCTTTTTAATATTCTCAAATGTCTGTGATAACATTGGTATGCTTTAAAAATAAGAAAACAATGTAATTTCAGTTTAAAAAGCAATACCTGTCAAGTAAATTAGAAGGTTTTCTGGCTCTTTTATTTATCAGTTGACTTTCGACCTAAAAATAACTTTTTATTCATTGATTTACAAATGTTATTGATCATTGGTTTGTCATTATTAAAATTACTGACAAATTAAAGTTTCTCATCACTGTGAAACTTTTTTCTGTTTTAATTATTAGGAATACTTTCAATTTAAAAGTTTGTATCTAAATTCATGCATCAAAATTAAGAAACTGAAAAAAAGTAACATTCATCAGTATTAAATAAAATGGCAGCCAATCTCATGATTGTCAATTTGTTGTACTTGATGGGTGTGGATAAAAATATAAAGAGAAAAAAAAATAAATGGACTTATGTTAAAATAAAAAAGGGTCTACAAGTTGGGAAGTATTATGTTTTATTGTTTCACTTAATCAGTTTAGCACACTCCTGTTCACTTAAAGTGATTATATTTTGGCATGGCATGATGGAGTTGTGGTTTATTCATTTAACATCACTTTATGCAGCTATGGCTAATCAGACGATGCTACAATGGGAGTCCTACATTTTGCCTATCCAGGTATAATTATGATATGACCTTTTAGATTACTCTCTGAAAAATCCACATAGAATTTCATGCTCGAGGTTGTTTCTGTTCTTTTTGTCACTGAATGGAATCAGTGATTAACAGTGGCTACTTTAAATTTTCAAATTCTGATTAAAATATATGATGATTAATAGTTAAAGTAATAAATAGTAGAAAATACTGATACCGTTTGCTGCTGAGATACCTCCTTTTTCAGACCTCTTTCAAAATACAAGAGAAAGAGGGGTTTTTTTTTTTAAATACAAACATAATACTTCTAAAACTCATTTCTACGCCTACCCTTGAATTTTTACCTGCCAGTTCAGATCTGAATAATATTAATCATCAAATACAATAATCACTAGGTTATTACTTCAGTCATACATCTTAGCTTTATATTATTATTATAATAAAGAACTTAAGACATTGTACTGCCTTTCTAAGAAAACATAATTCTTGTAATGATAATAATAATAATAATTGGTGAACCTGAAGGCTCTATGACATAATCACTAATCTCTACTTACAAACTTCCGTCTATGTACCGCTACTCAAAACTCAAATCCGCAGAATCACTCTTAACACAATCCTCCAAGCTATACCTTGGTTTACGGTTAACCATTGGGCACAGCGCTAATTAACTTTTTAGGAATTCGTTCATTACTAAGCCCAACAACTTTACAAGCCCATCTTAATCTCCGCGATACTATCACTTCAATAATATTAACTGGATGCTCCGCAATTCCGCGTTGTGTAATCTCCTAAATTCTTCCTTGGTCTCATTCTTTTTTCGGACTAAATATTCTACACAACGCCTCATTTTTTAATACTAAGACGTTGCTCATCGTTCAGTGTTAATGTTCAAACTTCACATTTGTAAAGTAGAGTTAGAGATAATAGATAGTTTCATTATCATTCTAATCATTTACAACTTATAAGAATGCTTTACAAGCTTCACTCCCCAATGTTAAAGATATTTTCCTATTCGAATTTAAAATTGCTCATGCCATTTTTGTTGTCAAACTTTAATGATTTTTTATTTATTAGACTGGAATAAGTAAATAATTAACTATGTAATTAATTGGCCAACTATAAATATCTATGATTGTTGAACAAAAAAGTTATCTTAAGTTTCTGTGTTCAATTTTTTTTAAAATGTAAATTGAAAATATGTTTCTCTTTTGTTTCAGAAATTAGTTTCCACTTCTCATGAAAGGAAGTCATTTTAAGATATCTTTTCTTAGATATTTATTTTGTGAAAACTGTGATGTATTTTTTATCCGTTCCAAAAAGCTCTACTGTTTTGACATTTATTAATTAATGTAGTTTTTTCTTTTTTATATAACAAAATAAAAAAATTAATGATCTCTTTATTTATTTATTTTTATCCTTTTGTTTTCCATTTTAAATTATATCTTACTATACAAAATATGGTCAAGTCTTCTGTTACAAACCCTATTTTATTTTATTTTTAAATTAACAAATATATGTCAAAATAGAGAATAAATATTTACAATAATCTAGATTATAGACATTAGAGACGGGAAACAGTGATATTTTAATGAGGTGTTAGAATTTACTATAATTAATTTCATCCAGAAAATAATAAATATGGAATGAGTCAATTTGTCAAAGCAATTATCATTTTAACCCTTCGCTAAAGATTTAATTAGGTCTCATTTTTATTAGTTAAATATTACTGCTGCAAAAACTATTTGCTGATCTAATTTTTTCTTGAAAAATATTACTGTATGTAGGAGTTATTTTTTATAATTTGAAAGATGTTAGTGTGAAACTGAAAATAGTTCCAAAATTTCAGGGTTTTTTTTTACAAAATATATTGAGAATATTGAATTCATGATTTAACATAAAAGTTTTCTTTCTTCTGTCCCACATTCTATCTGGTCACTTAAGCCACAGAGCTAGTCACACAGGACATAGTATGTAACATATATACCCCTTTATGTAACATATATACTGTAAAATACTCTGGAGTAATGAAAGGGATTATAATATAAATAAAGGATATATTTTTATTATTATTGTTTTAATAAAGTCAGAAGTAATAAAAACAAACTTAAGTGATCTATGGATTATGAGAGTGAAAGAAGCAAACATTGGAAACAATTTTAATACTCTTTAGCTTTAAAGCAATATCAGGTTAAAAAGTTCACGAAGGACAGAAAAAAAAGTAGTTATGGCAGTTGTTTGGCTTAGACAAGATATGTATAATTAAAAGAATCCTCTTCTCTAAGAACCAATCTGTTACACTAGAACTAAACAGAAATTGTAAGTGTACTCAGGCTTAAAACACCCTTAGATGCATTCGTAGAGTGTTGAAACCTATCTATCACTTGCGTGAAAAAGCACTGATAACTAAACTATTGCATATTCTTATGGATATGAAAGGTTAAAAATAAGTAGCTCATAATTGTGAAAAGTTAATAAGAAAAATAATGAACAATAATTTTCTTTATTTTTTCACTAGAAGTCATTTTTACCATAATTCAATCAAAGGGAACAACAACCGTTTAAAACTCAGAAAAGACTTTTTCAATTATTCAAGATGTAAAAGGCTAAATAGTTTAACACATTAACGTTTAAATAATGTGGAAAAACTAATGGAATGTAAATAGTTCTGATAAATATATATATATATATATATATATATATATATATATATAATAATATATTTATTAAATAAGATTTTTTTTTATTACAAGTTTAAAAATATGGTAAAAAAAAGTCGATAAAATATAACAATAAAAATAAAACAAATTTAAAAAAAATATTTATTCACAGCTTCAGTCAGGGCATTACTATAGAATCTAAAAGAATAAATACATATATTACAAAGCCATTTCTTCTTTTTAATAATTTTTCAAATTAAAATAACTGTACATGTTTATACGAATGAAGAATACATACAAACGGAAGAGCCCAGATTTAGTACAGGGAAAATCTCAAGAATGCCTGGCATTCAAAACTATTAGACCATTTTGATCACACTAAATTTTGAAGCATACATTTTCCACACATTTTTAAAAAACAGTGAACATGTAAAATGAAATTGCATCACACTTCAATCTAGCATTTATATCACACTTATAATATAATTTTTGTTATACATTATGGTCCATTGAACAAGCATTGTGCGAAATCCAAACATAAATGCTATCTAATACCCTAGGGAAAATTTTAAACTTAACACAAAAGTAAAACAGAAATATTTTTACTAATGTTAACATTGTTTAATTGTTTTGTGTGTATGTGTATATATTTATAAATATACACACACAAATTATATCACTAATTAACTCTTAATTAAAATACTTTCTTCCTCATTACATTATAACTAAATTTATTTTACTATTGCCTGGAATGTCATGTAGAAAATAATACATGCTTGTTTATATCAGTTAACATGATTTTATTATTAATAGTGTCAAATATTAAAGCTTAACCATATAATAATACAGAGGATGGAAAGTAATGTACAGCTCATTTAAACACACTGATAAATAAATAAAATTCTAAGAAACTTGGATTTTATACATTTTTAATAGAATTTAAAATTAACCAAAATTTATGTGCTAAGGTAAATTCCTTATCAGTCCAGTAAATGAATTCTTAAGAGAGGTGTAACAGCCAATATTGAGTAAACAGCTTTGTTTGGACTAGCTAAAACGTAATGTGATGTAGGATCCAAAACTAAGAAAAAAGAGAAGCCATAATAATAATAAGTATTTTTTAAATTTATATCTCAAAAACAGTTGGTCTGGGACCTAAATATTTCATTAACTTTTTTCCTATCTGCTATAGTTAAAGAAATATGCAATCAAAACTACAAAAACGTTATAAATTGAAAATTAATAGAAACATTACTCTAGGAAATTTAAAGCCCTTAGATTTTTTTTTTTTACAATAATGTCAACATATTTATGACCAACCCTTTTTGAGATGGAAGTAAAATACAAAAGCTTCTACCATTCCCTGTCCATAGATCATGTGGGCTTTTAATTCTTTTACCCCTTAACTAGCCCTAACAGAGCCTTCAAGTCAATTTGAACAGTCACTTAATTTTTGTTTATAACTCCCCTATATCTGAAAATATCAAACAAGATTAGCAGACTTAATGAAAAATTTACAATAGACCTCAACAATATTAAATAGTTCTGATTCACAATCAGTGTTCAAATGGTATTTTCATCATTATAAACTATTAATTTTGAATTGTTTTCCACAAAAAAGTATAGGCAACAACAATTTCTTTCATCAAACAGAGCAAAAATAGATCAAAAGATACTTTACTCCAAAATAAGATAAATTTGTGTTATCTAGAAAAATGTGTATTTAATAAATTTAAATGTGAAAGTAGTAAATACAAAAAACAATATAAATGAAGACTAGAATTGCTAAAGGCGCTAAGTGCCAAAAGTGAAATTTTTCAGGAAGTAAAAAAAACTTTATATCTTTTTTTATAATATTTTTTTATTGCAAATCATAAATTAACTCTTTTAATGATGATACAAGAATTTACAAAGGCTTGTACATCTGTTAGCAGGGCATTGGCCAATTGATATTTAAATTGGTTAGCAGTGAAAAACTAAAAAAAATTTAAAATGGCACTTAGATCCTTTAGATTTTCCAGTCCACAAATATGTTTTTGTGAGCTATTTCTAATTTAATCCTAATTAAATCATTTGAATTTAATTTAATAACTATATTTATATAAAGGATTAAAAAATTGGAATCTATATAACTTTTAGGTTCAACAATAATACTATCAATTGTCCTTCCCTTCCTCAATTGTTGTTCCCTAAACCATTTAAAAAAAACAAAACGATCTAAGCCTCCGAAATTACCCATTACTGTAATATTTGAAATTTATAGATACATTTTTTTTTATTACAAGCCAAATACACAGAAGTACAGATTCATTTATTATAATGAGTTGTACTCCAAAATACAATCAAAATTACCCACCTGATGAATTATCAGTTAAAGAATTAGTGGCCTTTAATCAACATATTTCTTTCTTTTCAATGGTGGAAGGCCCAACCTTGAGCCAAAATAAAAATCTCTTCCATTTAGGTTGGTAGGTCATGCTTTTTTTTTTCATATTTTGAAAACGATTAATACTAACTAAAAAAATTTTTAATTCGAAAATTGAAGAGGGTTAAATATCCTGCATTACACATATTAAATTTTTTTTATAACTATTTTAAGAAATACACACCCTGCAAACCAAAAATTGGCAGTCAAGACTTTCTCATTCTCTCCAATGTTATCAACTCCGGTTTCTGGATCCCAGGAAATTTTTTAATATGTTTTGCTCTTACTATTCCAAAAAATTCCTAAACTTGATTCATTTCTGTCTATAAACCGTTCATTGATTAGGCAACAAGCGAGAAAATAATTACGTGTGAATAAAGGCGGGAAACTGCTAGATAATACTGATTCACTAAAGATTCGAGAGGCAATTATCCTCGATTCAAACAGTAATTAACATGTATTAGAAAAGGCATCTGATTAATGAAGAGACCCCAACGCATCACACTACATTAAATGTATAAATTAAACAACAAAAATAATTTCAATAAGAATCTTAAATTATTTTAAAGGAAAAAAAATTAAGCATGTTCCTAATTTTTTTAACTTACCTTAAATTTATTGTAAATATGAAGATATCAATTATAAATTGAATGTGATTAAAACAAATAATTCAAGGTGGGCATTTCTTAGTTTTCTTAATTAAAGAAAATTTCAAAAAACAAATTATATTTCAAGATCCCATTTATTAACCACTTCTGCTCATGTAATTTATCAATTCAACTGTGGATAAATTTGATTTCATGAATTATAACTTGAGGTTCGACCAACTACAATAAAAATAAAATAATAATAAGTGTTTTAACCTTTCCAAGACCGAAATACTTTGGTATGGCGTCAGTTGAAATAAATGATATACAATTTCCAAAATGAATAAACATTTTATTATGATTATATTACAAACAATATACTTACAATCACATACATAAATATCACAGTATTCAAGCACATCCATTCTTAACCTCACTTAGAGCTAAAATAAATTTGAAAAAAAAATTAAAGCTTTAATTGTGAATTTGGTTAAGAGAAAACTAACATAAATTTTGCAAATAATAAACCTCGAATCATTTAATTTTCTTTCTAAATAAAACATAAATAAAGTAGTTTTTCAAATGTATAATTTAAATTATGCATGACATTGACATTAGTGGAAAGATTATTTTTCCTTAAATCTCTAAAATAGGAACAGGAAACAATTTTTTTTTTGTTGTTTCTATTTTAGGGACTTAAGGCAATTTGTTAGGAATTTTTCCACAAATGTCTTAATAACTATTTTATATCTATTTTGAACCTTTGCTCTTCTATATCAAGTTACCTAATTTAAATATCAATGGGCTTATAATTATTTTAGAATCAAGCTTTAAAATATTTTAAATAACCATATTAACAACCACATTTGGTTTTTCATAATAAGTATTCTTATTATAAAAAAAAGAAGAAAAAAAACACTTTCTGTTATTTATACAAAAAAATACCCATTTGAACACTGTTTGGGAAACAACCAATATTTCCCCCGACAGTCCAATTTGAATTTAAAATATACCAAGTAAAAAGATTGATTTAAAATAATTTCTAAACAAGTCACGGATATTTAAAATGGAAAAAGAAAAATATTATTTTCTGCAAGGCTGAAAAGAAGATTGTGAGGAATGACAAGCAATATAACATGACAGTATGACCAAATTGAATTTATTAATAGGGATGTTAAAGTGTATTAATCATTCCAAATTGATTAATTTTGACTGGCACAACCAGAAGGTATCTACAATTCAGAAATTTTAAATTCACACAAGCAAAATAGCCAACTATTTGTCGATCAAATTCAACTAAGAGGACCAACGACATAAACAATTTCTCACAACCTTAAATCCAGTTTTATCAACTATACTTCTACATTTTCTTTCAAGTAGCTAGTAGCTATTCGTATCTTAATGATACAAATAGCTAACATTCAATATAAACTTATAACACCTTTGAAAAACCACTTACGGCTAAAACCGGACCAGTGTTTATATGGTCTTCGTCAGAGATGACCACCACCAAATAGACTAAAATCAGAGCAAGTTAATTTAAAACTTATAAGACTTCTAAAAAACAATTTTGATGAACTAAAACCTATTAACTACCACTACCAGTCTAAGGATTCTTGGGAAAAGACCTTGACAGCTAAATGAAACAAATCCATAAACTGCTCAAATATACAGTTCCACCAATTATTTGAATAAGCACAAATTGAAAATCTCTACGTATCGAATTTTATTAGAAACTTTGTGATCTTATGAGAAAAAAAAAACCTTTCTTGAATACATAAGCATACACATTTGTAATTAACTAAGAAAATAAGATATTGAGTGGGACTACTAATTAAGGCAAAACTGAACAAGGAATCCTCTTGGCTTCTAAAAAAAAAGTTATACCAGAAGAATGTACAAGTGATTCGGGTTCATAGTGTTAAAAATATTAGTACTGATATCTGAAAACTCTTTTACATTAATATGAACCTGACAATTTATTTTTGAAGAAACCTTAAAGTTCGATACATAGAGATTTTAAATGACTGCACAATGCATATATTCTTCTCTTTCATTATATATATGTGTGTTTAATAGTGAAATCAGATCCGTTAGATAGTGAAATAAGCCATAAAATGTATTTTCTGCATAACAATTTGAAAAATCTCCATGATCAGTTTTATCAACTCCTTACTTTACTAGGCTTTCTCTTACAAATAAATACTACCTGTATACATATTTGAAAAAAAAAATGAATCAACTGTACATTTATCTCACATTCCATTGCCTTCACCCTCTCAATAATACAAAAGTCCATTTTATGATACAATAAATACATAGATATACAATAAGACAACTAGTTGTCTTTGGCAGTAATATATTTTTTAAGAATTAATTAAAAAAATTAAATATAATACAGATAAAATGTAAGTGTTTTAAACAACCCTCACATCACGTTTCAATGAAATCACTTTCAACTAAATTTTTAGGTTATAAAAGATAGTTATATAAAAAATATAATAAAATAATATGCAAAATTACAAAAAAAAAAAAAAAAAAAAGTGAACAATATATAAATAGTCTTAAAATTATGAAAAATAGTGAACCATCATACTTTATCCATGCATCTCTCAGCAGAAGAATATTAATTATCCTTCTTTAAATTAACAACATGGAAAATATTCATTGATTCTTCTGTGCCATGCACTGAATTCCAAATATAAAATAAATAATATCACATTATTGTAAACTAATAAATTACGTTAACAACCAAAACAGTTACTGAAGTACAATATATATTTAGTTCAACATTTTTATTTATTTTTTAATAGTTAAAACAATAATTAAAAAAAAAAAATATCCTTTTATGCAGTCACACCACAAGGAATAATATATCTCCAAAGTTATACTATTCCAAATGATAACATTCAATATACAGACTGATATATTAATTTTCCACTTTTTTTCTTCTTTCTGATTCATTCAAGGGAATAAAATATACTAATTAAACACATATTCATGTTTTATCTAAATACAATTCTAAAACATTCAAATTATATACAGGCTAGGTAACACAATTCTTTAATAATTTTTTTAAAGGTCTTGGTTTTTTAAACAAATAAATATCCAGAATTTTCAAGATTGTTTGGTGTGACAACTTGTGAAGAAATTTTAATGCCTAGTGAAGAGGGGTCAAGTCAATTAGTAACAGATATTGAATAGCTCGAATTTTAAATTTTACATATATAAATTACAAAGTTGATAAAAAGACAAATTTAGACATTGAATTTTGTAATAACATTCAAAACTTCTAAATACTGAGTCATTAAGACTAACAAACGTTTATCATAGATGACAATTATTTACAACTTTAAAACAGCAAATAATTTTGATAAGATAATCTACTGCACTTGTTATTGAGATTCTAGATTAGAAAAAGTATATCTATTGACCCAAATAATTTTAAAATAAGTCTAGAATAGAATATTGTATATATGTTTTTTCAATTGTTTCTTTTTACATGCGTCAATGTTTCATTCAATGAGGGAATTCTTTGGAAAATAGATAAAATATTAAAAGTAACAAATTGTAATTTTTTTCATAATAAAGTGACCATATTTATGATTTTTAATGTTAAGATTAATGAGGTATAATTTTAGAACATTATCGCACTTGAATCTTGCATATTTAATAAATAGTGATATATTTAATAAAACATTTTAGAATTTGTAATTAGGATGGAACATTCAAGATGCTTGTTAATTTATTTCAAGTGGAAAATTACACTAATCTAAATTTTCTTTTTCCTACTATCACAAAAAAAACCAAACGGTTTTAAAGCTAAAAAATCAGCTAGTACAGTCTCGAGTTAAAATATACTACATTACCTCTTGTTGAGCAGTTACAGGGAAGTTGATAGTCCTAGTTTCATTGCCCAATATGAGACGTAATCTTTTCAAAGGTGTATGCAGAAGAGGTGGATATTTATCTAGCTTATTCTTCTTTTTCCTGTGTTCTCTATCTTTTGTCTTATGCTTCTTTTTACGGTGGGTGTCGATATCGACGCCTTCTACTCTCAATACTTCGTATTGAGGCTCAAAAGAATCCTCACTCCAGTTTCCGGATTCGATCACTTCGTCCAACATAGGACTACGTTTCATTCTCAAAGTCAACTTGAGGCTACGCTTTTCAGGCTGAGGTGGTTTTGTGCCCCGTAACGCCGGGGGCCCGCCTTCACTTTCATCACTAAATTCATATACGTCTTTAACTGAATCACAATTTTTATCACTGCTTTTCCGTCTAGTTACATGCTTTATACTAGGAGTTCTTAAAACTTTATTCTTAAATTCTTCCTTATCATCATCGAATCTGTCACTTAAATTACGTTTACACCTATTTACACAAAACTGTTTTTCACTTTCTTCATTTTTAATAGAGTCGTCATCAGGTTTGTCAGATTGACTATCATAACCAGAACTCGGAGCAGTATCTTCAGGAATAGTTTCTAATTTTGGGATAGGTTGAGTAGTTGTAGCAGGTTCAGTCTTTCTCTCCTCTTCTTCATTCTTTTTCTCCTCCACAGAAGGCCTGGGTTTATTCCTTAAATTCCTTCTATTACTATTTTCTTCCCCTCGTGATGCAGTTAGATTTCCTTTCCCATCAGGAGTTTTTCTCGCCGCTTCTCCGATATCGGAAAATTGACACCCTTGAGCAATCAACATTTCCGCGTCATATTTAGTCATACCTTTTTGACGAAGTTCCCTAATGCTGAGTGGCGTCACTGCGATCCCATTGGATTTATTTTCTGGAGGAGGAGGAGGAGGAGGAGGTTCTGGTTTGGGAGGAGGGGGCGAAACGTGATTGTTCTGCCTGTGCACTTTGGTTCTGTTGATTCTGTTGTCCGTTTCCCTCAGGCGGTATCCTGAATTTGAAAGCTCTTCATTATTACCAGATCGATCCTTTGCAAATGCTCCAGTCCCTCTCCTGAAATCATAATCTAAGTCAGTTTTTAGAGAAAAACAAAGAATAAGACTAATCAAGACATATTTGATGAATAAATTACCACAAAAATAGATTTAATTCAAAATGTTTAACAATAATCAACTTAACAAAAGAATCATATACCGTTACTGTTGACATGAATGCATTTTAAATAAAGATACAAACTTAGGGCATTGATGCAAGAACCAGGTAAGTTCAAAAATTAAATAAGACACCAGTTAGAGAGCAAGGGTAGTGCATAGTGCAACAAATCTCAAAGTCTTGGGTTCGAGACTAAAACTATATTAAGACGATTACTTTAATACAAATTATTCAACGCTTTCACACAAACTAAGCTTTTGAAAGAAAATGACATATTTTTTTTTCCATAATTATAACAATCGTATAAATTTGCCGATGATGTAGCCTTTTTAATATTATACAATGATGTAATGATGTATTACAGCATTCAGAAGAGGGCAATGTTACATCTCATAACTATATATTCCATTGACAAAAAAAGAATTTTAAAAAACTAGATGACATAACTAGACACAAATCAAGAAATACTTAGTTATGTATATATTTCTATAGGCATAGCATTAATGCTCCCAATTACTTATACATATTACTATTTAACTACAATTAAGTATTAATTTAGATAACCAATGAGATTAAGGTAATTATCAATAAAATACAAACACTATAAATTGATGTACAACTGCCTTAAATAATTATAAATAAAATATAAAATAGTTATAAATAAAAATGCAGTAACCTTTCGCATGTTTCACATTCACAATACATATTTCCATCTCCAAAAAAATCTTCACCATAAAAACAAGTTATTTCTTCTCCGACTTCTATATCCCGCAAAACTTTTACACAAGCTGTATCCCTACCCGTAGCAACAAACTGAAACAAAAATAATCAATAAAATATGAAATAATACTCAAATAAAAATCATTATAAAAGAGATGAATAAATCAAATTAAGTAAATATAAAAAAAAATAATATAATTGGATATTTATGTTATGATATGAAGACAAACAAACTAAAATAAGTTTCAATTAATAAACAGCTTTTAATATGCTTAGGAAAAATTGAGCATTTTCAATAAGACTAAGTCTAACGATATACACTTACTTTGCAATTGGCCCGGCAATCATGGTTTATAAAAGCAGCTGGACCTAGCCACAGCTGGGCACAATTCTTCCGGCACGAGAACATGACACTGAAGTCATTTTTACCCGGCCTCAAAAGCTGATTTTCTTCTTCCTCCGTCAGCTCAGCAATACATCCAACAAGGCAAGAGATCTTTTCATTTTTAAGCCTATTAAAAGAAACAGATCATTTCATAAATAACTTTTTTATTACATCGTAAATACCTATACACACACAAAAGTAAAACTCACCATTTTTTAGTTGCAGAAATCTTCGCTCCTTTTTGTCCTTCAAGAGAATAACGATAACATGGTTCAATTATAAAACCAGAATCCTTATCAAAAACTCGTAAATAGCGATAAATCTGAAAAATGAAAAAAAATAGATAAGTCCTGAAAAAGGTTACAATAATTATTTGTAACAACTATGAACAAGAAATTACATGTTGCTCAAGTCGTTGCTGTTGTAGTTTGCTTCTGACATGACAGGAACGAGGAAGCCATTCTCCATTTAGCAGCTTTTTATAAGTAACTTCATAATTTTGTTCCTGCTTGAACTCTTCTATAATCTGCTTTAACTCATCTTTATTTGCTTTTACCGGCCTTATTGGTCTATACCTTTAATATTCAATATTAAAATAAAAATAAATATATAATAATAATTAAACATGTTAAAAAAATGTTTTTCTTCTAATTACCTAACATTCATCTTATGGGTGACGAACCCCAAGTATGGGTCCAGAACAATCGATGTAGCGATGTCATCATTCTCAGATAACTCACGCGGACTCATGCCAGCTGTTGTGTGAATCTTTAATTGTCCTGAATCCACTACCATCCTGCAAAAATAACGAAAAATGTAATTTTAAAGTACTTAAAAAAAATATTACTCTAGTAATAAGAACACCAGTATACAATATATACACCAGTATAAGAGCCGTATACAATAACAATTAAAAGAAAAACAGTCAACTCCCTATTAGTGATAGATTTATTGTCAAGATCTGCGGCAGCATAAATTAGAATATATTTTTTATCAGAGCATGCAGGAACAATGAAACAGATATAAACATGCTATACAATTGTTTTCTATGAACATACGCGGTGAGTGAATCATGATTAAATGAACTGGAATGTATGTATAAAATTATAATTAATAAATTTCTTCAGTAAATACACTTGGAATATAAATTTACAACTTCATACATTAAATTATAATTAATATATTTCTCTATACCTATGTCTCATATTATCATATACTATTAAATTGAAAATGGGGTGAGGTAGGTAATTGTGGTTGTTCAATCACTGTTCAGTAGCATTGCTACAGTATTTTCATGTGTGGGTTATCTGACAATCCAAAGCAAACATGCCAACCAATACCAATTACAAATCCACAGATAATCGGAAAGTGGCAATAGTATTAAAACAATAGGAAAGCATCAAAGCTCATAAAACCTAACAATGAATTGTGCACATTCTAGTTTATTCTGGAAAACAATGTGTGACTAGAGTTACAAATTATAAATATTTTTGGGACACAGCTAAAGACTTATTTATAAATCAATAATTGGATAGAAGATATTGAAAATAATACTAAGACAAATATATTAATTTACAGACTAAACATTCTAGAGACTGAAAGGTGCTTAAGCAAGTAGAGATTTTTTACCACTGTAACTCTAAGCATCGAGGCCGTAATTAACAAGATTTTAACAACTACTGTCTATCTTACATATAATACTCAGATATTAAGGCACACCTACACTATCCCGCAGTTGGAAGTTGGCACTGCCAGGTTGGCAAACCCAATGCTATGTAGCCTGGCCGCTGGCATGTGCCACCGAGCCAACGGTGTGCTAACGAAAATCGCTCGAGTGTTGGTCTACTTCAAAGAAAGCCACTGAGAGCGGGGAGAGGGGTCGTGCCAACCACGCGGGTTCAGTAATACTTAACGAGTGGTAAGAATTTCCCGTCGCTAAGAATTGCAGAGCTACTGCAAGACGTTCATCTGGGGGAATGGATCTTCCGAAGAGTGTGTCTTCCTTCTTGATGATATGAGCTATCTTATCCAGATGAACTTCGAATTCACTACTTGTCATACGAAAAAAGTTGTTGAAACCACATCCCATCTGTACTCGAGATTCAATTCCTCTATGTCATCCAATAATAAATCCTCAATTTTGTCACTAGTTCCATATAGTGCTCAACTTTGAAGGCTTGTACGCACCCAAAACCATCTTTCGCGCCATTTGCATTTTTTTTCATAATTTTCAATTGTTATGAACGCACCTGAAGCAACTATTAAATCCTCCTCGCCAGGCATTGTGCGACTAAATGCCAACTCAGATGTAGACAGCAGGCCAGTTGTCGGCTTATATTGCCACTATGGCTTTGCCAACTGCCAACCACACCAGTGTGGATGCCCCTTTAGTAACAGCTAGGGAGAACTAGTCTGACAAGTGGATCTTTTGTTCTTTATTGCTAGTTCGTTAATGCATACTTGGTGGTTGTCATCACTTACTAACTTATGTGGGAGTATCAAGATTCATTTATTTGGGCAATTTTATTAACTACCACAAAGAAGAATCAAACTCAGTGATTCTCATTGAATTTAGAAAATCCTTTTGTTAACAATTCTTACATTTTCAAAATCTAAAACTTTTGAGATTTGGAAAATAGTTGGACTGGGTAATTCTAATAATAGACTGAATTGATCAGGGGGTGCACATTAAAATAAATTTTGCTTATTTTGTGTTATCTTTTGTTTATTATTCCTTCACCAAAATTGTAAATATATTTTTTTATTTATACCAATAATTGGATTTTATTCAATTATTTTTATTTAAGGTATTTTTATTATTAGTGGATTTGTACATCACTAAAAAAACAAAAAACTATGACTACAGCCCATGAAGGAGCTAGGGTCAATACAAGGTAGGGACATATATTGCTTCTAAGCTAATGTTTGTTCAAGATGGTGATTAGCTCTTGATCACACTCAACCGCTATAGAGAGGCTGTATGAGCTGCAGGAAGATCTGCAGATCTAACAGGCCCCATTTATGGCTGTTAACGGATAAAATAATTTATCTGCCACTGACAAATTGGCACACTGAACTACCACACACCATAACTCAATAAAGAATATTTTTAGAAGGTACCATGTTCTGAGCAGCACAGAGCCTCGCAGAAATAAACCCTGCAATGCAAGGACAGTAATGGCCGATGTCTATTCGTCACCTTTGCTCCTCATGAGCTAGTGAATTATTTGAGTAGAAAAAAACCACTCATATAACTTATTGATCCAGAGAACACTTCATTAATATAAATATAAATTAGCTATAATGTGAGGAAGAAAATAGTTGGGGGTGCAGTCAAATAAAACTTTAAGTCAAATGACGTACACTTCAAATAAAACGTGCAGTCAAATGACAAGTTTATTTGACTGCACCCCCAACTATTTTCTTCCTTACGTCTATCTTCCAGTCAACCATCCCCTCGCTTCTCATGTAGCTATAATGTGATTTTATTTTTCAAAAACAGAAATAAGAGCAGTTATAACGCATATGTATGCAATGTTTTGCAAAAGCAGTATTGTTCAATAATCGAGGGATAGAAGGTAGAGCCATATGTAAGTATGACACAAACTTAAATGTTCTAGTTTTGAAACTTTAAAATGCATATAAAGTGATTCAGGAGGTGAATCCCTATATTATTAATGCAATGGTACCACTTGGCAGTTATTTATTTTTTTAATAAATGGGACATCTGTGGTTTTCAGTGTGCTTGAAATAAATCATATCAAATTTTTAATTTTTTTTCCTATTTTAAAGCCCCGTAAATCAGTGTCTATGGGGAATTAACAAAACACCATGATTTGTAACATTATTTAAATTTGATAACAATTCTTTTATCTCTAATGAGCTGTAAATGAATTATTTTAGAAAAAGTGAATAAGTTGATTTTTTTTTTCAATATCATATCAATACACCAACAAATTAACAATACTAAATTTTTCGAAAAACCTAATTATATCCGTAATGGGCTAAGCTATTAGGACAATTTTGGGATATTACTCTTCTCAATAAGTGTACCTGTCCAAATTTAAAATTAATCCTCTTTTGAACAGCAGACTTGTAGTTTAATTTGTAAGGCGATTCTCAGACAGATGAGTTACCAAACTTTTTTTTTAAATAATTTATTTTATTTTAGTTGTATCTTTTCAAATGAATAATTTTTTTTTAAATCTTAAATTTAATTTTTAATTGTATATTGTAACTAATTTATACAATAATTAATCAATATATTTAACATATGTTTCTTATACTTGTACCAAGATTCTATATCTTACCAGTTTCCTGTTAACTTATCTTGCCATTGCATCTATCCATTATTTTAATTTTTATCAGATATTTTTGGGAATCATATTTCATATACTTCAATTTTTTTTTTATTGTGCCATTTTTTTAAACATAAATACACAAGATTGATATTGACTGTATAGCCCTCCAAACCGGCTACCATAATAGGTTGATCCATCGGCATAGTTTTGAATTACCTTGTATCGAAGACCCAACTCATCATATCTATTAATTTATACCTACTATTACTTGGTTTCATTATTTACTATATTAAAAAAGCAACAATTTGACCGGTATGTTTATATACTTTTTTTTTTTAGCTTTTTCAGCACTAAAGAAATAACCAAAATCATAGATAATAATCAACTAAAGAAAAAATAGAAATGGACAATAATGAAAAAAAAAAGACATACAATTACAGTTTAAAATAATTTATTAAGAGCCAGTAATAAAGTAATATGACAAACAGTATTTATACAATTTTTTTTTAATTTATAGTAAGAACAATCTTTACACAGCAAGATACAAAGTAAGCATCAGAAGTATTCATTTGAAGTCTGACCTATTCCTCACCTCACTATCTTACCTTATATATATACCAATTCCTCCTCAATCAACATTTTCTTTAATTAAATTTTTATAAATAGGGTTAAACATTCATACTAATTGCAGATAAAACAAGACAGGTTATTCTAATAATATGCCTAATCCTAAATCATCTATATAACAATTTAAATAGGAGAGAAGTTGTGGATAGCAATCTCAATGTGGTGGCCAAGAACTTTGTAAAGACACAAGGATTGGTCAAGTGGTGGTATTTAAAGAAAGAGGTTGTATATTCTTTTCTAGAAAGAGGTTTGGAAAGGATTCAAATTTATAAATGATAACCTCAAATGTTTTCCAGCCAGTTGTGTACAAAATGATGAATTGCTCAGCCATATTCTTGGATCAAGATACAGAATGCTTTGTGGTCCAGCTCAAAGCACATAGTTTTTGTTTCTTTTTTCTTGGTAAAACGTTCATTATCGAAATTAACACAACAAATGAATTTTATTTTTTAAATGTAATGTATTAAGTTACTGGTTAGCTAAGTTTTGAGCAGATATCTCTAATTGACCTCAACTTAAAAATGAAAAGGCTGATGATGATATCGACTTCCGACAATAATCCTGGCGTGACCTGTGACTTGAAAAGACCAAGAGGTAAAATCTTGAAAAAACGATCATCACAAAGTGTTACAACCATCCAGTTGAATAGTATTAAAAAAAAATTAGCTAAAAATAACATGGATGAGTTCATTCACAGTGTTATTTATAAACAGGACATATAAAACAAAACACAGTCAGGTCACAATTGTTGAGTTAAGGGGCAAGCTACAAAACATGTACACAATTAAAGGGGAAAAAATATAAGGTTAAACAACAAAGAAGCAATTAAAATTAAAAGCTGTGATGGTAGCTGAGCTTCGAGTTTAACACTTATATGAACATGAATAAATTCTATTATAGAAAGGAGGTTAGATAAAAAAAATTGACCAATATAAACAAAGATGAATCATGATAAAGGGCATCATGAAGGGAAAGTTGCTTGACTGCATATTAAAAAAAAAAAAAAAAATAAAGCCTGAAAGGTTTGAAAAGACTAAACGGTGGACGGAGAAATGAAAATGGGAATGGAGAGATTATTCGCATAGAATCTCTCAAATCAATAAGCAACAATTTCAGATCTTAGAATATCTACTATAACTACTACTGTCAGATCATAGCTTTTTTAATTCATGACGTAGGACTGATATTTTAGCCTGACAAATTTGTAAGGAACCTTTGGTGAAAGTCAAGTCAGGGCTGCCGGCCAAGAAGGATAGAACCACTAGGAAAACAACTAATATTGCTTCACTCCGCCTTTGTCCTCACCGAGACCAGATTTTCCCTTACTGTAATCTTTTGAACTCTCTTGGAGTAATTATTATTGTTTCATGGTCGACCCAGCTATCCTTGGACTTTGTTTTGAACCTGTTATTGTGTTTTAGACTCAGCTTTTTTTGGACTCTTTCAGATTTTTAGTTCTATTTGGTCCCCTACGTCAGGTGGGGGAACTCCGCCCTTCTCCCCACCACACCTCCTGTTCTGAAAAAGGTTGTTTTGTAAATTATCACGACTATAAGATTGATTCAATTCTCTTTTGGAAGTAGGCACTTCTAAGGATGACTTTCATCTTAACCCTGTTATGTAATATTATTTTTTATTTTTTTGCAGGGTAAAGATGTACACAAGAGCCTGGATCAAGTACTCTTCTGTACCAGCCCTTGCTAACTGAACACCTCTCACATAACTTCCTCTCAGATGAACCAAGGTCTTCTTCCTTCCAGTCATGTCTCATATATTATCATTGCTCTAAATTACCAAACCACCTCAGTTTAATTTCATGTAGGGTGGAAATTTTATACCAACCGCACACGGAGATTTAAACTGATTGTTGTGCAAAGGTTCATGTATCTCCTGGTCTTCTCATCAATCTTTCTCAGGTATCACATTTTATCTGCCTTTTGTTTTGTATTAAGATGTTAAGGTCTGCGACTAGGAGGAGTAGGTAAGGATAAAAAGGAGGAATAGGTTATCCAAAGATGAATAACTACACCCTCTCGATCACCATCTCAGGAATAACATGTTTAACCTGTTCTCAGTCTTTGCAATACCTCGTAATGTATAATGCTTCTTTCATTAGTCCAAACACCAAAATATTTGAAATTCCGAACCTGACCTAAAATTTGCCTGCAGCTCATTAATCAAAGGGGCTATCTTCCTGTTTTCTTTATCAATACCCAGGTCGATCCTGAACAGATGTTTAAACATGACAATCACATTACGTTTTAGGCCCTAGTAACTGAAAGGCAATATGACAAAATTATTGCGAAATCCGAGCTTTGTATGAAAATAAAGCTGTATGTTTCTATCCCTAAGTTAAAAGCACTAAAATCTGGGTTTAGTTAGGCGCCTGATCTAGGCTCAATATAAAACCTCAAACTGCATCTCTGGAATAATCTGACTCCTATCTCTAATTCACTGGGATATTTGGTTGTCAATAGTTACAATGTTTTTTGTCTTGAATTATAGGCTCTCCTAAGTTTCAAAAATTTTTTAACCAAAATCTTCATACAATCCTTGTTTAACTTGATCTCCTTCCTTCACTCTTTGTAACTCCAATAGACTACAGGTGATCTCTGGCTAAGAAAGTCTCTCCATGCTTTCTTCTTTTCTTGACAGCATCTGTTCACCAAGGCCTTTTCATAAACCCAGATCTTAGATTTATCGCTCCACACACTGGTAATGAGGCATCCGATATAGTTTTCTTGTACGATGATCATCTCTGCTCTGTATCATCACTATCTCAGAGGACAGTTAGAATCTTGTATTAATCCTATTTATTTCTGCTATTTTTCAAGGATTTTTTATTCCATAGTTTGTCCATCACTAGTAGTGGTTAATTTAATTTAATCTGTTACATAATAACATCTTCCTTCACTATCAGAAAATGGTATATTATACAATCCTCATTAGTTTTTTTTCTCCTCTCGGCTGAACTTATGGTATTCTCGAAGCAGAAAAATATTGTTTCCATTCTCAATGCACACAACACTTAAAACGGAAGATTCTTTTTTTATTTGATTTCACACACTATCCCACTAATAAATCCTTAAATTAAACAGAAAAAAAACAAACAAACATGAACTTGACATTGTATCGTTTGCTTATTGGCTGAAAAATATAGCAATTATGGCAGATCTTATATAAATGAACTTACAGTCCATATTATGTCCAATTGGAGTAAAACTTACACTTCGCTGTCATGTAATCTAGGTCGACCTTTTATTTTATATGGCACTTTGAATAATCCCCAGAAAACAAGCTTTATTTTGTATTTCATGAAAACCCATAATCTACAAATGATTAACTGCTGAGGCAAAGAGGTTATGTTTATGTTATGTATTTGTAAATAAGTATCTAGCAACTGACACATTTGAATCACTAAACAACTAATTGGGGTTTTTTTCTGATGTTCGAAGTAGAATTTAAGGAATGTGACTTGGAAAATATTCTTAGGCACAATAATAATAAATTAAAATGTTCATCTAAATATGTAACAAAAATTTAAATCACCCAAAATTTTGAAAAAAATAAATATGGATACATAAAATATTAAATTACTAACTTGTTATCTTCCCAACAAGTCCTGCAGATATCACTTTTCAAGTCCTCACATTGTTTTTGATAAAACTAGGCAATGGTGTAAATTGTACTGATTGCATTTTTAAATTAATTATTGTAGATAAGTGGCAATCTATAAAGAAGTAAAAAAAAAAAAAAAAAGAATTACTTATAACAGCCAAAATGGGTTAATAAACATACAAAGAAAAACACAATTTTCACAACTGAGACATGCAATTCTTGATTTAAATTTATTTTGTTTAAGATTAATAAGGTATCTATATTAAAGATAAACTGAATAAATAAACCAATAATTCAAATGAATGGATTAAAGTACTTCATGAAATTTTTATTAGTTCTGGTAGACATTTGCTGAGGATTAGTACAATAAACATCCACTAGGTAGTGCTAAACAAAGGAAGAGGTTTTGTCAATGTAAGGTTATTGTTAATAATATTTTATATTTTTATTTAACAAAAAGAATCCCAAAACAAGAGACAATATAATAACAAAAAAAAATTGGCAAAATCGTTCAATTTAAGTAGAAATAAATTGAAAATCTGCTACAAATTTTGGAACACCATTCCCTTTAATAACTAACATTTTGTAAACAAAATTCAGAAAACAAATTTATTAATTTTTATGAAACACAAAATGGGAAGAATTAATGAACAATTAAATAACTTTGATATAGTTTTAAGACTACAGGTAACTTAAGGATCTTTAAACTAAATCAAATCTAAAAGAAAATATGGTAAAAATTCAATATTACTTATGTAAGTTATAAGAACATTGGCCTAGACATTATTAGTGTACAAGTACTTCCTTACCATATTTCAGTCCTTGTTGAGCAAATAACAAATAAACCATGAAACTGATTTAATCCATTGTGAAATTTGTAATTCATAAAACATTACAATACAAAACAAGAACGTAATACAACAAAACAACTCCGTTATATTTTAAGTTCATTAACTTGTCCCCACCCTCAGGTGAAACCCTTCTCAAGCTTAATGGCCGAAACGAAACCCACAGAACTTTTCCAAATAACTCAATAGTGATGAAACACAATTTCAAACAGGACACCACACTGTGATTACAAAGAAGAAATATAACTTTAAAATACGAATTCAAAATTCAATTTTTACTAACACACTATCTTCGCCTCAAAACCATGTAATTCAGTTTTAAGTAGACCTGCTTACCTTACATAAAAACAGAGTATCTGGAACTCTTATAATGATTCTATGTTCCATAAATAGACCGACGAAATGAGAGAAAAGTCGAAATATAAGAAAATAGGAACAAATTATCCAGCCCAGAAAGACGCTTAAAATCAATCATGGCCCAGCGATCAAAATCTAACAGAATCCAACGCTCCAACCGGAATATTATCACAGCAAAAGAAATAGTTTCACTAGACTTGTCAAGCGAAATCAATATATTTTAGACAATTTAATTCTCAATTAAAAAAGAAAGTACTTCCATGACACTTTAAGGAACTACTTTAACGTTGGTGCGGATGATTACAAAATCCATTCTATTCACCGTGGTTGAACTCTTGAGGTAATACAGATCGCCTCTGCTAGAGGGCATGGTGGCAGTGAACAGACCGCCAAGTTTGAAAGTATACAAGATAAATATAATAATCACTAACAACAAATAAATATTTCTTTTCTGGAGCATAAATATCTAATCCTTTGAAATTTGGATTCTTTTACTGCTGAAGAAGTACATTGTATGTCATAAGTATGTCCACAATTCAGCATGAACTTTTTTTAATAAGACACAAATAGCTCAAAATAAGTGAGCATTCATTTTTGAGAATTCATTCAGCATTGAGACAATTCATTTTTAAATTATATATAATTCTGTAAGTTTAAATATTTTATCCTCTTTTAATTTAGTGTATTAACAACCAACACCTTTACATATTATTCTCATCCATATCTCTTTTTAACTGACAATCATATAATCCTTTCTTATTGATGAAATAATTTTTTTAAATATTTAAGAGCACAAAAAAGTGTGAATACCTTCACCTAATCATTTATATTGAAAAGCAAAAACTTAAAAGAGACTTACCCTTACTTAAAACAAAAAATCCTACCCATAGCATCATTAATCTTTTTTAGCACATTTTAAATGTGTAAAATTTATAAATATTTTATTATAAATTCTATTTAATACTATTCTTTTACTTGCACAATTGGAAAATTCCTTATTAGAATCAGTTGAGAACAGAACCAGTGATTTGCTTGTTTATTTAATTGAACACTTTAGCTGATGTTCTAATGCTCTTGCCCTATCTATTCCTATCACAATATATCAACTAAGTTTTTAAATATATCTGATATACTTTTCTTATGAGTTTATTTTTTTCTGATTCCCGTATGAAAGATTGAATTGTTTTCCTTTATTTTGATCAATGTAAAGGACTAAAACATAGGTTATTTTACTCATATCATATTTTGAAACACAACTTATAATAAATGTAATTGTATAATATAATTACAAAAATTAAAGTTTGTAACATCGACCAAACACTGACTTTACTCTGAGAAATTATGTTTGTACTAAACAATCATAAACAATGATCTAAACAACATCACTCATTTTATATTTTCTTATACAACATTGATTCTATCAAGAAGATTATAGTTCAATCCCGTTTTATTAAAGTGACCGCACTCTTTAATATAATGACCTCGATTTTTTTTTTTTTTTTAGCACTTGGAGTAATATTCAATAAATCCTCTAATAATTTGAATGTTTTTGAGAAAAAACATCAACTATTTCTTATTTTGTATATTGTAAAGTCCCAATATTTGTTTTTTCTCACTTTCACTTTACAAGCTCTTCAGTATGGTTAAATTTCTGTATAAGGATGATAGGAAATGAAACAAAAATGAAAACTAAAATAAAATGAGAAACTAATGTAACAGACATGATATCATCTCCTCCTTCACTTCACAGCTGAATGTGAAATTAAAAATTTCCTATCATTCCTTATTGTAACATTAAACCTACCTATTCCAGCAGACTTCTTAACTACCATCACCCCCCTTCACATTCTCAACAACAAAAAAAATTTCATGCATTGCTGTCTTTTCCTCTCTGATTCATGTTTCATTTAAAAAAATAACTTTCCCCTTAAAAGGATCAAGAAATTCGTCCCTTGCCACAAAAACTCTCTTACCCTCATCACTTTCACCACTAATTGTCCACAACCCTCGTCCATTCACAAATACAAATCGCTATCAGATATAACATATAAATTGTCTTTAAATCCTACAACAAACTACTCATGTAAAACATATTAATTATCTTAAACACTAATCCTAAGTTGAATACCACATCCCCTGTTCACTCACTGTAACTCTTCCTAAATCGGTGAAACTTAAATCCTCAAAGATTGCGCAGTCCAATATAAATATTTTGTTTCTTCCTGTGACCATAACACCTCCAAACATTCTTAACATACATTATTCTTAAGTAGTACACTTGCCTTTGGCAATACAACAGACCCTCTTAGAAACTATAATCCCTTTTTATTAAAAAAGAAATTACTTACACAACCTATTTCCTAGTATTCAATTCATAAAAATATTCCTAATCCCTTATCCCAATCCTTCTTAATATTTCTAAATTTTTTAATTTATTTTAATTTTTTGTAAAACTCCATATAATGTTTAATTTCACTGTGTAACTTTAGTTCTCATATTCATTATCTTAATAGCTTTCATATGATCCTTGCTATTTTTTAATGTTTTGCAATTAATTATTTCATAATTGAACCTATTGTTTATTATGTTTCATTCTTTTATCAGCCGATTTTCCATTTATTACTGCACTGCTTATTTTGTTTCTTTTTTTCTCAGTTCTAATAATGGCCTAAAAATTAGGCCAAAACATAATTGTTACATAATAAATGATTCATACTTATTGGTGATTATAATTTTAGATATGTTTCAAACAATATCCGAAATGTTAGAGAAGCACGAAAAATCAAAGAGTCAATGGAAAGTGGAGATAATGGAAATAGTGGAAAGAATACCAGATCACAGGATAACAAAGTAGATACTCTATGGGAAAATGGACAGCAAGGGAAGTCTGGGATCAGATGGATGGGGGAGGACTTAAAGCGGCTGGGTGCTTGAGATTGGTTGGCTGTGGGGGAGGAGGCCCAGGTTCTTGCAAGGCCTTGATGCCATTATAATAAATAAATAAATAAGTAAATAAATAAATAAATATATGGTACTTTTCCGTTAGCCGGGCGCAAATGTTTGGAGGCATGTGCCCTATTCTCTGAATTAATTCAAAACAAACTACATTTTCCTTTTTTTCTTCAGTCTTAATTTTTGTAAAAAAAAGAAGATGAAAATTCGAGATTTAGCTAGAAAGATGCAGTCTCTCATTTTCAAGCAAAAGTTATATTGGCATAGAATGGAACCGATTTTTTTTTGCTTACGTTTCGCTAATACTTCTAAACAATCTTCTCTCAAGTAGTTGTTCCAACCTACAACTGTATTATGTTTCATTTCCACCATTTGAATGTCATCTCTTTGCAGTCTTAAAAAAATCTTAAAGATTTTAGAAAACTCAATCTGGACGATTAGAACCACGTACCATCGCGAATCACCTTTTTCATGCTGCGTGATGAAAGATTGTACCGCCAACGTATTTCGTCACAAAAAGACAGTTCATTTCATGATTGCATTCTTTGCCAATACACCTTTCCCTTGAAATAAAGGGACTGCATCGTTTTCAGTTCTAGCTAAATCCCAAATTTTCATTTTATTTTTTTTTTTTACAAAAATTAATTAAAGAAAAAAAGGAAAGCGTGTTTTGTTTTAAATGGATTCATATAATAGAGCACATGGCTCCAAACGAACAAGAAATGTAAGAAATTTGGTGGAATTCTGCATTAATTGGTGATTTTTCACTTGTGCCCGGCTAATGGGAACAACCCAAATATAGCCATATATAAAGTTAAGTTAAAATTAAATAAGGCATTACTCATGCCATTTATCACTTAATAAGGCAAGATTCTAACTACAAAATAATTTACCCATTCTTTATTACTCTCTGTGCAAATATCAGAGTTAAGTTCTTAATGTTTGTGTATCATTATTTATAGAAGGGGCTAAGCTTTTAAATGTTGATAAACTCAGATTAAGTACTTACAAACTAATCATTAATCATTGTATACTTACAAACCCATTAAAGGGATGAAATTAAATTAATGAATTATTAAAGATTTATTTTATGTATCTCTTGATTGTATTTGAAGTTTATAAATTTTTAAACTTATTATATCAAAACCAACACTTCAAAACAAGATGCCCATCTTCATGGATAGTATCTGAATATTAAGTTAAACATAACAGCAAAAATATTGTATAATTTATATCAATAAATAATTTTTTGGCATAAAATCCTGCAATAAGACACCATGATTTTTTTTTTTAAGACTACAATAATATTTTTTAATTTTTTATAAGTATTTATTTGGGAAGTTGATATGTCGTACAGTAATGAGGAAATATAGTTGACAGGTGGGAAGGGAAGTGTCACTTACTCAACATATCCTTCCTAAGAACTTACTCGCAAGAAAGGTGAGGCACATGAGACCGTTTCGAGATACTGAAGAAATATCTTGATTAGCTATATTACCTGAATTTCACTCTACAAAAAAAAATATGCAAAATCAATTCTGAATCTTTGTTCAAAAGTTCCCAATTTTGCCTACTTCTGATTTATCCATTTTCTTAGAAATAAAAAAAACATATGATTTATATATATATGATCTTATAAGACGGTGTTTGTCTTTTTCAATTTCAATTAGATTTTTTGTTAGAGATTTCACATCCAGGATTTGTCCTCAACATTAAAAGTAATGCAACTTGTCAATCGAATTATAGCTTAAGATAAAACAATGGTACAAAGCTCTCTCTTACGTGCATCTAACATTAATCTTATCTTTTTTGTGATGTCAAATCATATATATCCTGTCATTACATCAATTCATCATTTATAGGCTTTAAAATGTTAGGCCCATTTATAGTGATCGAGTATTCCCTTCCACGAGTTATCATATTTCTCCATCTCTGTAGTTACACTTCTGGACAAACCTCTGTGTCCTGTTTGAAATCTGATGTAAACTATATCTGCTTCAGCATGTTATGTTTTGAATAACTTCCAATATTGTAAAGATTCAATTTTCTATGAATGAACTGCATTTGATAAATTAAACATGGAGGATTATTGTTCGACAGAAAGTGAATTTTTGGGAAATCGGGGGCAGGACTAGGGAGGTATGGTGGGAGTTACTATTGGTTACCAACGTTATAATGTATTATTGGTTAACCAGGTCATACTCTTCTGTCAAGAAAAGGGGTACCAATGCCCTCCTCATTGGTATCAAATTAATTCAGCTATAAATATAGCCTTAAAATTTTTAACCATAGTATACTATACCCTATTATACTTCGATTATAGCCACAATGAGGACAACAGGCGAGTGAAGCGAGCCAGGTAGGGTGTGTGAAAGGGCATGGCTTCCCCCTTGGGGACTTCTACAGGCGGTTTTTTAAATTGTCAAACTAAAATAGGTTTAAATAACTGTTGTAATATATATGTGAATGTAAATCATCTGTAATGTTTAGCCTTTAAAAATAGTAAGGCAAATTTTAAATTTTGTGCTAATGGAAACAGTTAATTTTTAGTCTTGAATCTTTCTAAACCTTTGTTGTTCGTAATCCATAAATACGAGGACAGGATTTTCAGTAGATGTTATTTTTATGAGGAAATTATTTCCAGAGATGTAATGAGTATGTAGAAATAGATCAAGGATATGGTCAATAAAAGTATACCCACAAATAAGTATAACTTACTATTACTATCGAGTCACCGTCATTTGGCCGGGTCAGGCCATTCTGAATGTTAAGAAAAAATAACATAAACAGTACAGTAACCAAAGACAGTAGTAAGGTGAAGTTCAGAGTTCTTCTAATGCCTATACCATCATTAAGATTATTAACCAGAAGCATATGCAAAGAAGAGTAGACTAAATGAATCTTATACACAGTGTCCAATGTAATTGACTTATGTGAATCAATTAAATATATACTTGCTAATTAGATAAGTATGCTTTTACTTTGAGCTGAGTTAAAGACGTTTTATCAATTTTGAGTTAATTATTTTAACAAATTATATGACATAGGAGACATCTTCTCAGGCAACATTTAGCTATAAGGTCTTTAGAATCATTAAATTAGTATTTATTTTTATGATAAGGGCATTATGTACCAAAAGAAATTCAATTTTGCTGGCTCATTGAAGGACACTAATGTACTTACAAACAAATCAGTACAGATGGCAGCACCATGCTTTTTGTCTTCTGTGCCTCTTGAGTGTTAGTTGTGGTGAGTTCCTTCTAGTGATGACTTTATTGTGACAAGTTGTTCTCAGAAAAAATGGAATCTCATGATCTACAGTTTATGACCGAATTTTGGAAACTCGTTCAATGGCATGCTAATATAAGTGATGAGGTATGGATTTGATACAGCATTCAAAAATATTTGTATCATTACATTTTATAATATAGATTTTGAAATTTCTTGTGTCATGTCGGTGTCCCCGGAATCAAATGATGTCCATACAGGACCATCATGGAAGATGTAAGCTGTTGAAGGAGGCTAAGATTTGTCATATTTTTAAAGTGGTATAACATAATAATAATCGATAATTAATTAAACAGTAGTAATATAGAACGGAAGAAAGAAAATGTGCCTTTATCGGGTTGTATAATTGAACTAATAGCAGTTGCCGTTTCCTCACTATTGACTGAATTATCACAGATATTTTTCATTTCGGAAAAATATCGACAACGGAATATTCGGATTTAGAACTTTTAGTAATGTTCAATATTTAAAAAAAAATGTAAAATATCAAGTTAAAATAAATAATTATTGCAGTTCATAAATAGTTTCAGGAGATTCGTGTGCACAAGGAAGGGTTTACTCAACTGATTGTTTAAGAACTTGTACCAATTTGAAAAAAATTATTTTTTTTTATTTAATTCAATGATATTTACAACTATAATACATTATTATATCAAGTAAATGTGCAAAAAAATGTAGCATATGACATGAAAACACTTGTGGAGAAACTACCCATCGATAGCACTCCAAGAAAAAAATAAATAACAATTATCACGACTTCATTCTGAAAGAAATATTAAGTTTAAATTCAAGAGAACAACGTAGAACCTGTTCCTTATATTGATTAAAGTTTTTAATAGAAATTCAGGGCTCCAGGCGGTTTATGAAATGTTTGTCTCGTTATTTTTAATTCGACGTTTACTACATTTTAAAAATAAAATTTAACTAATCCATCACCAATAATGAGAATTTTAGATTTTTAATGCTTCTATTTTAATGTTTATTATGTCAACATTAGCCTTTAAATTAAACTTTAGAGTTATTTATGATAATTTTACTGTTAATTTTAGTTTTTAATAATACATATTAAAATATTATTTTAAAAATTCAAACTTTTTGCTCTGTGATACTCTTATAATGATCTTTAATAATAATGACAATTTATCATTCATGTTTCAAGAACTTCTACATTATAGACGTAATTAAAGAATAATACAATGGAATTCATTCATTGTTCTGTTTATTAAACTATTGACGTTGTATATATGATCTTAAACATAAATTAACTGAACCATAATGGTGGCAATTGATTCCAAATTAAAATAATGAAATCTGCAAGCACGACTCCAAAGGAAGTTTATATAAGGATACTGTAAACATTGCACCACAGTATCGTAAACATCGTGCCAGTTTGGAATTCTACCATATATTTTTGTTATGATTGAATTATTCCTTTGAGGCACTGAACATCCTGTAGAAGGAAGGGTTGAAAGGATACCAATCTCATTTTTTAATTCTTATTTTATCCTATGAGGGCCGGGTTTACCTTATGTGCAATGCACACGGGCGCCGTGTATCAAGGGGCGCCGCGAGGCGTCTCTGGGTCTCAAACATTTTTATTTCATTTTATCCCATAGAAAATTTTGTTTAGTTTCATGGGCACATTCACCTCCTTAGGGGATTTGCCGTTTTTTGTAACACCTTCTATAACTGTAAGTGTTCAATTTTAATCTCGTGCCTACTAGAGGCCGCCTAGGTCACGATTTCACACGGGCGCGACATAGGCTAGAGCCGGCGCTGTATCCTATTAAGGATCATTTTATTTAAACTCTCATCTACTAGCCTTGATATTCGCCCAGTGTTCCTTAAAAGTTACCGATGTTGGTTGCTCTTATCTTTCCTCTGTCCGTTTCATTCCCGCCACCAGCTAAGGTCTTTTCTGAAACCCTGGTGGGCATTTAGTTTCATCCCGAGACGGTTGCATTCTTGAATGACCTCACAAATAATCTCCATCTCCTGTAAGTCTTTTTTTACCTCTTCGAACCAGGTCGGCTTGTTTTTCTTTTCTTTAGAATATGTTCATCAATCGGATGGGTTTCATTTTCAGCAAGTGGCCATGACAAGAAATCCTCCTTTTCCTTATAACATGATATTTTTTTACGTGAGTATATAGCTCACTGTTAAGCAGTCGGCTGTTGTCCCCATGTTCTTTAATTGGGCAAAGAATTTTCGGAACTCTCATTTATTAATAAAAAGTTTTTAAAATATTTTGCCCCTGAGTAGGATCCATTTAAATGAGTTCAATTACTTTACCAATTGACAATATAAATAAGTTTTGATGTTTCATCATGTTTAAAAAATATTAAAACAATAGAAATTTAAATAGAAATAATTTAAATTAATCGAAATATATTAAAGATAGAAGACATGAGTGGATGGCAGTTATCTACGACTGGGTTGTACAATCAGGTACTCATTTTTTTCGATCTCCTGTTTTATTTTATTTAATTAGTCTTCTCCAATGGTGTGAGGATCCTTTCTGTAGAGCTTGATCCATGAATCCCTCTCTTGTACCAATCGTCTTCTCCCTCCTCATTCCAACCCTCTTCTCTCAAAGGCCTCCTAGATTGCGCCTTCCCAAGTCTTCCTTGGTTTTCCTTTCGGTCTCATTCCTTCCACCTTTGTCTCATATACGCCCTTCGTCACTCTCTTTTCCGCCATTCTGGAAACATGGCCGAACCATCTCAGCTGATGCTCTTCGATAACATCTCCAGCTGGCCGAAGTCCCACATTTGAACGTATCGTTAGGTTTCGCACTCGGTCTCTTCTGTTTTTCCCTCCCATTCTTCTTAGATATCTCATCTCCATGGCTTGAAGTTGGCTCTTGTGCTTTTTGGTTAGAGTCCAAGAGTCACTTGAATAGGTCAGAATCGGTAAGAAAGTGTTTTTATAAACTACTTTTTTTGTGTTTTTTGACACTTCTTTTTTCCCGATGAATCCTTTCTTAAGGGAATTAAAACACCTGCTGGTAGCTTTTATTCGTTCATTAATTTCGCCATCTATCTAGCCGTGTTCGTTAAGGTGTGCACCGAGATATTTAAAATCCCTTACTTGCTCTAACCTCGTGTTTTTTAGTCTTACGATTCGGTCCCTATGCTAGCTTTTTCTTCCTATTCTCATGATTTTGGTTTTCTCTGTATTTATTGACATGTTAATCACCTCCAACTCTTCTTGTAGGATGCGAAAATTGAACTGGAGGTTCCTGCAATTGTTTGCAAAAACAATTATGTCATCGGCAAATGCGAGGATACTGAGGTGGGTTGGCCTAAGTTTTCTATACCCAAGATGGTACGGTTTCATTTTTGACTTAGCTCTTTTCAGGGCCGTGTCCAGTGTTAAAATAAAAAGTAATGTGCTTAGGCTACATCCTTGTGTGATCCCCTGGGTTGTTACAAATTACTGTGATGTCTCATTACATGTCCTCACCACATTTCTCTGTATTTTTGTTCCATCAATTTTGTCGTACCTCGATGAATCACGTCTTAGATAGGGTTGGATTTTTTATTTTTAAACACACTTTATAGTTGTTTATCAATATTGTATTTTTTTGTATAATTAAATGATACTGACAGCTATCAAAGATGACATCCTTACTAAATATAAATGTTATATTTTGTCGTAAATCTATCGGTTACAAAATCTCTATCGGTTTTTTGAAAATTTCTTTTTTTAAATTTATAATTCAAACAAGTATTGACTCTGCAGGATCTGAAAAAACCTCTTGGGACGAGGCTCTCACAATCTCTAAAAAGTGGGTGCCGTTAATTTAGGGGAAATCCTGTTTTCAGATGGAGCGCGTCGTAAAGGCGTTTTAAGTATCAACATACAAAAAGTCCAAAAGTATTGAGAATTTTTTAATATTTTGAATTTGCAATAGAGTTTTCAAATAACATGACGTCCGCAACACAGAACACTCACATAAACACATCAAAGATGATTAAGTTAGAGATTGTCTCGGGAAAAGAGCTCAAACAGCTTAACTTTATTAAGAATCGTTTAAGAAATATTAAGAATTCTTTTCAAATGAATAAATTTATTAAGAATCGTTTATATTTTGATTACATAAACAATTCACTTTCTCCTTGCTACTAGTTTAGCTGTTGGATAAACAGACTTGAAACAATGTTTCAAAACGCAATCTTGGTTTAAAACTAATAAATTCCCAATTGGCATGCACTTTTCAAATTCTGAACATCACTAAAAAAATAAGCAGTGGCGGATACCAGAAGGGGCTAAAGGAAAGCCGCTCAAGCCCCTGTTTCATTGAAAAATTACATTAATAAGTCATGCATTATAGACGAATTAAAAATTTTAGGGCGCCTCCGGATTTCTCATTTCCAAGGTTATACATTACCCCTCAAACGAAATCTATCCTAACCTCTATCCGAAAGCCCCACGCCATTAAAAAGCACCATAATGTTGTATTGATATATGGTAATGAGCTTAGCGTTTAACTTTTCGACTCACATTACAGGATAAGACTATGAGAAAAAGGATAAGACTGATTATACAGATAGGTAAAAGAGAGAGAGAGAGATCAAGAGGACTCTTAACCTTCTCCACAAAGGAAACTAAAACCTGCTGAAGACTTGCAATGTGCTTCGAAAAGTAGATTGTTGGCACGTTATCTTGTTCTTGACCGTCACCCGATCGTCTCCTTCTTGATATACATAATATATGATTAATAATCAAACGGTGGCTCCAAGTTATTTGGAAGATCTTTCGTCATCGAACTGACAATGCCACCAACCGCTTCCGCCATCCGTCACGATCCCAAGCTCTTCTCATCAAATTCCTGATACCAAGGATGTTCCTCGAGTCAGTTATTACACCGCCAATCCATTTCATCATAGGGCTGGCTGCATTTGGTCCCATGAATTGGCGGTATAAGCATTCTCTTTGGTACTTCATTCTCTCTCATCTGTGCCAGATGTCCTGCCCATCAAAATCTGCCTTATGTTGAAATCAGGGCTCTTTCATCCTCTGTAAATGCCTGGTTTACTTCTTAGTTAGTCCACATTCTCCAAATTCACTCATTCATTAATTTTCCTATATTCTAATCTTATATACTTTTGAAATATTATATATTTTGAAGAGAAAAGATTTGTCCAGGGCCGGGATATACTTGTATACTTTTGGTTCTACATTCCTCATGAACTCGCCTGATGTGACTTTAGATCACTTCCTATATGTCTTATTCTTCCTGATTTGATAGTTTAACGTTGGTTATCGAACAGGATTGCATTAATTGGTTGAACAATCACTCTTAGGATCGGTGGATAAAATTAAGTTCGAAAGGTTGTCGTTTCGAGTCGAGTTATAACTGTTTATTCGTGTCATTTTTAATATTTTCCAAAAATTGAAGTTATCGTCAAATTTAATATGGAGAAGAGAATGTAATTATGGGTAATGAGTAGATTTAGGTAATGATTTCATCAAGAATGAAAAGTTTTAACTAACATTTCGAAATATATATAGATGATATATGTTGGTTAAAAACGTTCATTTCTAGATGAAATGATTACTGAAGTATACACATTTCTCGCAATTACATCTTTTACAAACTATAGCTCATTATAACTTGTAGTTTTGGACAATATTAAAAGGGAGAGGAATGAAAAGTTAAAACTTGTTGTGACTCAAATCGAAGCGACAACCTGTGGAATAATTTCCAATCTTTTACTAGTTTTGACAAAATGTCTTTATACCATTTTTTAACTACATTTAATGCCTCGATATAAGTTTTATTTTTAAAATTTCGGTTTGTTTCATGCTTGAGTAAAGTAACATTGGCAGAAAGACGTTTCTGTTTGGGTGGCATTTATTATCAGTTTCATTAGCATTGATTTAAAAAAAACAAATGATCATTAATTTTAAAATATCTTGTAAACAAATCGTTAGAGGTCTGATATCGGTTTTAAGTTGTTCTTAACACTCCTTACAGATAGATTTGAAATCGATATCGAGGTGTATAGGATCTTATAAGAAAATATATATAAATTTGATGTATAAGTCCTGTTGATGAATAGGAAGTAATACAGAAACAAAATATTAAAATTAAAAGAAAAAAAACATAAACAAATATAGACTCAACCTATCAAGTATTATTTTCTGAAGTCCCACCACCACCATCTGATCGTAAATCCCTCCCATCGGTGTTAAGATTAAAATATAAACAATATAAATGTTTATTTTTCTTGTCTAGTGTTTTTCAGTTTTTGACATTTCTCTAAACATATCTAATATTGCTAAGTATATAGTTTAGCAAAAGCACAGTTAATGACAATTGTTGTTGTTGAAAAAAATGTAAATAAAAGCAATGGGTATGAGTAACCCAAGTCCAAGGTAATGTCAAATTAAATAAAAATGCTTTAACTCCCTTGTGTTTTTACCTTAATAAGTTATTAATTTGTTTTTACCTCATTGGATATTGGTAGTATATCATTACTGTTTTTGGCAGTTAAAATTATTACTTCACAGCATTTAAAAACTGATTTATTTATCTATTTGAATAGGCAAAATGAAAAGTGTTCTTTTGAGTTTATTCTCTTTATTGATTGCTCTGTTCTAATCTCCACTCCTCTTCTAGTTCATTCGTCAGTGAATGTTTAAGCTGGGATTTAAGTTTCTTTAATAATTGCACCAATGAAGAAGAAGACAGTGAAGTACTTACAGCATTGGTTTGTACATTTGCTCTAGGTTTAAATTTACTAAGTATGTTTTTTGTTTTTTTTGTTTAATTTCTCCCTTGATACATAAAAAGTATTTGTTTCAGGTTCGGACATCTTACATGAATCATCTCCAGAGATCCCTCGTGAAAAATTATGAGCATTGGTTGGATTCTAATAAAGATAGCGATGACTTGGATTGTTCCAAAGAAGACATATTAAAATGTGCCAAATTTTTGGAACACAAGGCTTTGAGAGCTTGTATGGTGGCAAGCTATTACCAGCGGGCTATGGTTAAAACTGTAAGTTTTAACTTTGCTTATGTTATATGATTATTATTTATATCTTAAATTTCAAAGTCTATTTAGTTATTAAGGGTTTATTTTTTAAGTCAACAATGTTATCTTTGTTGTTATTTTCATTAATTAAATATCCACTGACCTTTGAATAATGGACTAATTTGTATATTATTGCTATGTAAGCTGGGAGACATCTACTATTGAACTCATCAATCATATATACATTGTTTAAGCAGCCAAATTGCTTATACTTCACTGCAGCCAATTGTTTTCTAATTTCCTAGACTTATTAAAAGCTGTGAAAAGGTATTGATGATTAGTGACCTCTGTCACCTTCTCATACGTTGAAAAGCAAATACTAAACACATGGTATTCTCCTAAATCTATGACATACACTTGGTTTTTACATAAAATTCAGGAAGGCATCCCCAGCTCTTGTTATCTAGGAATTTATAGTTAAGCACATGAAGTGTAGAATCAAAAAAATTTTTTCCTCAGATTGACATTTCCTTCAACCATAAATTTCCTTTAATTCATCATTCCATTCTGTCCTATCTTTTATATCTTCTTCCCTCAGACCATGGCTGTGCATACTTTCCTCAACTCTTTCGATCCATCTTTTTCGCTGTCTTCCTCGCCGTTTCCTCCCTTCAGCACTCCAATAAAAAATTAAATTGTGCAATATTTCTTCCTTCATTCTACTGAGATCACCATTATAATACCATTCCAATATTTTTTTCTTAATCTTTTGGAAGATGTTTTGTTGAGTTTGCATTCGTTCTCTAATTTCGGCATTAGTCCTTCTTTCTAGTCTGGATACCCTGGCAGCTCTCCTCCAATAGTCTATCTCAGTAGCCAGTAGCTTTTTTACTAGAGCAGTGCTTATCATCCTTGTCTCTGCTCCATATAGCAATATGCTTTCAATTATGGAATTATATATAAGCTTCTTGTTATCTTTTGTTACATTATTGCTCCAAAGGACCGAGTTAAGCATACCTGTTGCTTTGTGGTTTCTAATTGTCCTTTGTTTTATCTCTTTTGTCTGATGTTCCATTCTTTTCCATTACAGAGCCCAAATATTTAAAATTATCCACTCTTTTTATGACATTGCCTTGAACAACGAGGTCCCCTGATCATAAATGATTGTGTATTCAGCTTTGCTGAAGTTTATTTTTAGGCCCCAACTATTATATGTCTCCCACAGTTTTGGTAGCATAATTCTGCATCCTCATGGTCTTGAGCGACAATTACCTGATCATCAGCGAACAGTAGATTATGGAGATGGCTGTTACCCATGGAGATTGCTTACATTTACATTACATTACATTTTTTATCCCATTCTTTACAGCAGCCTTACAGTATGCCTTTACTAGTTGAAAATTCTGGTGACACATTCCTACCTATTTTAATTTGGCACTGATGGTTGCTATATATTCTTCTGATAAGGTCAACCAGAGGTCTTTTAATAGCATTCTTTTGAAGTGGTTCCCATAATAATTTTCGGAGCACATTATCGTATGCCTTTTCCAGGTCTACAAATACCAGAGAAATTTCTTTGGATTTTATTTCACATTTTACCAATAGCTGCGGAACTGTGAAAATGTGGTCCACACAAGATCTTCCTGCTGTGAACCCACCCTGCGCTTCTTCTGGTCTGACTGCTTCTTCTGATCTATTTCTTATCAATCTGCCCATTACTCAACAAATTCCTCTATAGTTTAAGCTTTTTTTTTTATAACCTTTTTTGAATATAGAAGTTAAATATCCAAGTGTCATTTCTTTTGGAATTTGGTCACCGCATGCAATAGAGTTAATCAGGTCCGTTACCAATTTACTGAATTTCTGGCCACCCTATTTGAAAACTTCCACATTTATTCCTCCTGGTCTTGGAGCCTTTCCATTCTTTAGTCGTTGTATCTCCTGTCACTTCCTCCACCGTCACCTTCAATCCGACTCCCCCTTTCTCCACAAAATTCTCTTCCATTTTTATTTTAATTATTACATTTAGTAATATTCTTAAGATTGTGTAGACTTGCAATTTATCATGTTAATCATCTTAATCTGTAGGACTTTCTCTTTATTCAGTATTAAGTTTTGTTTGACTTTTTCAGATGAAAGAAATAAAAAAATCAACTGAAGAAGGAAGTCTCTTTAGTCCACTTATTGAACATGTATTTGATAGTAAAGTCAAGAACCAATGTGAAAAAGGTACTCAAACGAGCGTAAGCTTAACCAGTTGTAAAGTGGAGTCACCTGAACTAACAGAAGATATCTTACAAATGAGGCAAACAAAAGAAGCTTCAACTATTGATATCACCCTGGAAAACTCTAATGTAATTATTTTCAACCCTTGTACTACTGATAATTGTGAAAAAGATAAAGGAAAGAATGACTTAGAAGATCTCTTTAACATACTTATGACATCTCCGAATTTCTCAGAAAAAAATGACAGTGATAAAGCCTCCAGCCCGAAAAAAAGAAAGTACGAAGAAGAGCCTATGGAAGATATCATCAATCTCGATAATATAAGTGAGTCAAATGATTTGACCGATTCAGGTTATATTACACAGAAAACAAATACAATTAATTTAGATGAAAGGCTTCAGAAATTTGCCATGTTGTTTGGTGAAGATGAATCTAATTCAAATCCTAAAATAGTGGAAAGCACAAACGAACCGCTTGTTATTAAGCCTCTTAATAACACAATCAAAGATGTCTCTTCCACTTATGACAATGACAGTATGATTTTGGAAGAGAGTAAACCTTTTAAGCTAGCATTAGATTGGAAATCTGAATATGCTGCTCAAAATTGTAATTTGAAATGTATATTAGCTCGTTTAAATCCTACTAAGCAGGCTAAAGTTCTAAGAAAGTTCAAGGAGCTATTCGGCATCGATAAAGCTTTGAATTTAGACATTTCCTTAACCGAAGCTGCATTGAGTCGAAAACGAACTGCCAATTTAGTCGTAGGAGCTCTCACTCCTCACTATTTAGGAAGCAAAATTGCCTCTAGAACCATTTTCAAATCCCTTGCCAAGAAGATTACCGATGATATCTTGTTAGTTACTAATGTAGCAGGTAAGAATTGATTTTATTTTAATTTCTTTCCTTATTTACAAAAGGCACCAGTTTAAACTGAAAAATTCCAGATTTTTTTTAACCTTTGTACTAAAGTATCTGATAGATTTATCATAGGGAGTATATTAAAATGAAATAATTTCAATTAAGTGAGAAACTCTACTGTGATATTCAGCTATAATAGATGCCAAAATGGCTTTTCTTCGTTGTGAAAATTTATTGACAAAAAAAATATTTTATTGTTATTTTACAATTCTTATTATTTTAATTTTTGTTATAGAAATTATATTTGTTTCAACCTCTTTCTTTATTATTTAAGTGATGTGAGGACAAAAAATGTTGAGCATACCACATTTTCCGCTGTGTTTTTTTCTCGATTTCAACAGATTTATGTATATATGTTACCAAAAAAAATTTGTTTGATTTCTGAGCTTACACTGAATGTTGGTTTAATCAACGATTGAATTTTTGATATTGCTGTCAATATCTAATAATGTTTTTTTTAAGAGAAGCGAGGGGATGGTTGACTGGAAGATATAGTAAGGAAGAAAATAGTTGGGGGTGCAGTTAAATAAAATACTAAATAAGTGGGTACTTATTTAATTATGTGCCGACGTTTCGACCCACTTTGTGGGTCATCTTCAGAGCTAAGAAAGAAAAACAGACAAAATAACAAAACTATAAAATTACATTGCAGTACCAAGTATATGATAAAATAGAAAAAATATATATGTAGAGTTTTAGTAAAAGTCAACACCACAATTTTTAACCGTAATTTTTAATTTTTTATAAAAAATTTTAACCACAATTTTGACTTTGAAAATACGTCTATCCTAGCTTCTGTTCCCAACCATGATAAACACATACTCTCTGAAACTATCCACATAAATTTAGATTCCTCCATTGTTAATCTCAAGATCGATTCAATCAACTTATCCTCTTTCTACTCACAAATTTTCAACTTACTAAAACCTTAAATTAGTTTACCTTGTTATTCCTTCTCATTTTCATTCTGTTACTACTATATTCTCTCTCCTATAATACTCATTTTGACCTCTTGACATTAAATCCTACTGTTTTATCACCCTACCTTTTCCCATTAATTTTCGTGGCCCTCTATAAAATAGTCATGATACACTTTTAAAAATAATAAAATAGTCATTAAAAATTACTATTAAAATACAATTAAAAAATATATATAAAAAATAAAAATCAGTCATGTTTTTGGCCGTCAGATATCGCTGGCAGCACCTTCATAACGTATTTTTTTGTCAGTTAGACCGCTTCTAGTCTAGTCTAGCTTCAGCTTCCAATATGTTAGTACATTTTTAATATTCATATCTTCTCCTCACCCCTTTCCTTCTCCATTCTGCACACCTTTTTCTCATATTAGCTTTTTTGGCATCCGTCATATCTTATTTAAGATTTCATTATCATTCAACATCACTATTTCATCATATTATATTCTATCTCCATTCTCATACCATATTGTTACTTATATTTCTATACGTTCCTTGTATATTTACGTCATATATCTATACCACTTCATTCTATATGTATGCATTTTAAAAACTCCCCTTACTTATATTTTCTACTTTCCATGTTCAGTTTATTTTTCACCTGTTATACTCTAAATTTATATCTTGACTTTCTACTGTTCTTTTCCTTTTATTTACTCTTTGATATCAGTTTCGTTATACTTTCTTTCATTTTACTTATGTAAATTCCCTAGGAGTCTATTATCTTACATTTTATATTTTATATATATTCTACTAGCTTTTCCATAATTTTACATCTCACCTCTGATGTTTATACTTTTTCTTTTTAAAAACTTTCTGTTTACTTCCTTCTTTTATCTTTGTAAATTGTTTGCATCACCACCTTTCTGTACATTTACTCTGTAATATTTTTATTCATATATATCCCTCACTTTTTTTTTTTTTTTTTTCTAAATTTCTATTACTCCACATATATATATTTTTTATTTTATCATATACTTGGTACTGCAATGTAATTTTATAGTTTTGTTATTTTGTCTATTTTTCTTTCTTAGCCCTATAGATGACCCACAAAGTGGGTCAAAACGTCGGCAGATAATTAAATAAGTACCCACTTATTTAGTGTTTTATTTGACTGCACCCCCAAATGTTTTTTTTAGTAATAACAAATGAAGGATTTCCAGAAATGAGCACGTAAAAAACTCTGACATACGAGATATTGTTAAGGCAGATAAAACGATATTGCACAACATCGGGACCAAGCAGCTGCAGAAGCTAAAGAATGGGGTCCGAGAGATGGCCCAAAATAATATTGGACTTTGTCCCAGAGGAGAGAGGAAAAAGAGGCCACCCAAGGAAAACTTGCCTGCAAGGAGTTCAAGAGGCGATGGCATTAAGAGGCTTGTCAGAGGGAGATTGGGAGGGCAGAGATTAGTGGCAACTAAATGTATTGGGTGAGAAAGAAATAGTTGACTGTGGGTACTATAATAAGATGTTGATAGTTGGGGGTGCAGTCAAGAAAACACGCAAAAATAGGTGAAACTATTTTATTTTAAGTGCCGACGTTTCGACCTACTATGTAGGTCATCTTCAGGGCCGAATAGTAGGTCGAAACGTCGGCACTTAAAATAAAATAGTTTCACCTATTTTTGCGTGTTTTCTTGACTGCACCCCCAACTATCAACATCTTATTAAATGTATTGGGTTTCGGCATATGACCCAAGGTTGTAAAAACCCGAATTAAAAAAAAAAATTAAATTAAATTTGTACCTTCAAATTGCCCGTTACAAGGGGATCATTTACAGGAAGTGGAGGAGGCCTTAAAGAGAATAATATAATATTGGTGTTTTGAACTACCTCAAAACTTCACAACCTCAGAGAAGTAGGAGGCAGCTACTTTCTTGCACTAATTAGCTACAATCTCATCCCATTAATTTTTAATTTTAATAGGACCTTAATTTTCTCTGGACATCTCGTTTATTTTTAACCTTATTGTATTATTAATTGCTGTATTATTTGAACCACTGAAACAATGCTTCATCTAACTTACTGTTTATGGGAACTTTCATAGTCCTCTTTTTAATCGCATCTCCATCACACACTTCCATTTCCACAACAATCTTTTCTATTTTGTCCCCGTCACGTTAAATATCTTTAACTGTCGTCCGAGGAATATCATAGATTTTTGCTAAGATTGAAGCACTTTCATCTTTTTGTAAACGTTTTACAATTTCAAACTTAGTAGCGAGATCTAAACTCTTCCTTTGTCTTTTTTCCGACATTATTATACATACTTTGAAGAAAACGACAAGTACCCGTGAGACAAGAATGAAGACTGAAGGTAGTTCAACTGCGGAAGCTACATTAGGTAGAGATGAGGAGATAATTAATTTCTGAGAAATGTATGCGAGGACGCCTGGGCTTTGACTAAACACCAGATTATTGGAATCTAATTTGTCAAGACACAACGATTGATTCTTAACCAGCGCCTATGACTTTAGCAACCAAACAATATATACACATCTTTCTTTTTTTTCCACAAAACTGACGGATAATAGAGGTGTATATGATTCGGTAATATTTTCTTTTTACTAATTGTTAACTTTTTTTTTTTATATTTATCATATTGTCTGATGCTTCAATTTACAAATTATCTTGGTCTTTTGTTTTAATCTATTAATAATTTTTTTTTCAGACGTAGAAGAGGTAACAGATAAAGTGAATGCATATTTTGAAAACGGAAAGTGTATCAATTCAGAAAAAGATATTATGAACGCATGAAACGAGATTGTGCTTAGCATAATCGTGTTCTCGGATAATTTGAGGTGCTAGTGAAAACAATCGTTTTTAAAATATTGACGCTACAATTTTTATTTTTATTATCGATTCTGTATATATCTAAAATTGTAATTAGTTGTACAGATAATGTGAAGTGTATTACTGAGTTAATGTTTTTATGTATTTCCTCTCTTTCTTATGTACAGCTTTCTATTGTGACCAAAGTATTCACATTATTAATCTTAATTTTTTTTTCTTTTAGTAAAATGTCTTAGTTATTTAAAATAACTAGAAACTGTTTAGTTTGCTGATTTTGAATAATTAAAATTGTTATTCAGCAGAGTTTGAGGAAAATTGAATTTAATTAAATACTGTTTTAAAAGAATCATTTAAAAAAATTTATATTTCATGGGGGGAAACTCATGGATCATTAATCCAAAAGTTTGTACTTAAAAAATATTGTTGATCTCTTTTACCAATACATAAATTATACATAATTTATGTTTGGATGTGTTATTAAACACATTAGCTGTAGTCATTATAGGTATTGATTGCTTTAGGGTTGGAATCTTATTATGTTATAGAAGAAAATTATTGTATTAAAAAAAAAAAGGAATTATAAAAGAATATCAATGAAAACTTTGATATTTTCTTTGCATTCATTTCTAGTCTATTTAGACTGTAAAGTTTTTAGTAGCTGCTATTATTTTATGTAATAAAACTAAGGAAACGTTTTGAAAGAACTGAAGATTTTGGACATAAGTTATAAAATATTGTTTGTTTAATAGACACAATGCCTTATTGTATGTATTCCTTGTACCATATTGTAGTATTTACTGGAAGTGTGAAAATTGTTCCTTTGTAGTAATTAAATCATTTTAAAATATATCTGAACATAGTAGAGATATATTATGTAGGCTCTGTTTTTCCAACTTGTAAAACAAGTTGCTGTACAAGTTTATTTATTTGGAACTTTGTTTTTAATATTAGAGATTAGGATACAGAAATACATTTCTGGGGATAACCTTATTTTATTCTTTCGATTAAGTTACGGTATTGCTGTACATTACTTTTAAGTAAGTAAGTTTAATTTTATATTTACTCATAAAAGAAAGTTTATATTCATATTCATCTACAACTATTTAGATTATTCCTGACATTTTTGTTGGAGTGGAAGGGGTAGGAATGTTAAAATGTTAAAAGTTTTTGGAGTACATTATATAAATATCTTTGATTTTTAAACACATAATAGAAATAAGTTGAACATTTTTGGTTATTAATACCTTTCATTACATTATTACAGTTTTCTCAAAGTGATTTTTAATACATTCAACAGTTCAGCAACATAGGGAGAAGGTACATCATCTTAAACATCTATTTTTCTACTTTTTTAGCTTAGAATGTTTTTGGATTGGCGTTATCCTCTTGCTGTATAATAAGATGCTGATTACTTCATTGGTGTTTCTTATATAATCTCTATATTTTAGTCATACATTGTTAAACCAAGAATTTCTATATATAATGTTAATCTCTTTAGATATAACATGCAAATGGTACATTTTATTTAATGTAAAGTTGCCTATTAATATTAATCCTGTCAGTGAGGAGACCTAAATTGAATTGAGAGCCTTGTTTGGACTAAATAAGACATTAAGGTACTAAAAACTATCTAAGATTTTTCAACTTTTTGTTTGTATCTCGAAAGCAGTTGCTCCTAGTTGAAAACATTGTTTTATAAAAAATTTGACTCGTTAATATACTGGACTATACTTTCATTTTATCATCTTTACCTTAATAGTAGGACTAAACTTTCATGCAAGTTTTTACCTCTTAAGTAGTCTAAATTAAGCCCTTAATTCAATTTGTAACTTTATATAATTTTGTTCTACTCCCTCCCCCCCTTTCAGCATTCATTGGCTGGACAATATTTGTGAAATCATTTTTTTTTATAACAATTTATTTGTTAAAAAAGAAATGGTTATTAGAGTCCCACTTCTGTGATTTATGGAGCAGTACAATTTTTTTTTTTAATTTAGTTCATTATTCCTTATGAGATAAACAAATTTTATTTTATCATAATGTTTGATTTTGATTTATGAAATTGGAATAGTGAAGTTGGACATTCTTTACTCAAAGGGACAGACTGCTAGTTAGCAGGTATGACAAGAGGTATTACCACATGACCTTTCTAATTCGTTTAGGAATTTTTATTTTAATATTAGTTACTGGAAGAAAGTCCACTTGACAAATTTTTATAAAAGTGTCATCCATTCTTTGGTTCGTTCTTTAAAATATTCATAGATGACCTATATCTATGTCATGTGTGTTATTTATTTCTGATTGTTAGATTAAATAATTTTAATAAAAACTTTCCAGTTCTCTCTAATGTAACTAACTCCTAGTTTTATTTAGTGTCGTAAATTAAAAATATATTTTAACTTTTGAAGTGTCAGTATTGTTTTTTTAAAATTTACTAGTTACTTTTGCTAACTATGTTATTGTATATATTATATTTTTTTAAAGAAATTTGTGCTGTTACTCAAGTCTTCTTTGCTTGGAAGTTCTGTTTTAACATACACTTTTAGTTCAATTGTTTTTCTATCTTAACTTAAAAGATACTCACATACATTTTTAAAAACAATTTAAAAGTGATGATGAAGTTTAGTCATGTATTTTTGATTATAGTTGTTGATTGAATTCAAGATAGAGTATTTGAACTTTTTAAGTTTCATTTGTAGACAGTATTAGATGTTAACAATTAGATGTTTAAATATTTTTAAAGACTGTTAAATTTTATCATTTAGTTTATTTTTAAAACACATTTGGTGTTCATGTTAGTTATCTAGATAATGATCTGCTTAATTTTATTTTAAGTTTAATTTTTTCCCCTCAAATATGCACATTAATCACTTTCTTTCTTTTAATGTTTAACCTTTAAAATAAATTATTTAATGCCATTTTGTCAGGTTTTAAAGTTTTTTGTTTACTTTAACACAAGAGTTAATATACAATAAATTTTCCATTTACATTGCATATTGTATTTTATTTATTCAAAATAATATGTTATTCTTTTATTGTTGTCTTTCTACCCCTTAGGTGGCTGCTAAAGATCCAAAGGGAAGTAACTGGATAGCTTGAAGATCGGGAATCGTCCTTAATTTTTGAACAGGAAAAAAAATCCAGCATTGTGATTTTAAACCAGCCATAGATTGGGAAGTTACAATTTTTAGTTTAATACTTTCTCATTTTAAATTTGATGGTTGGTCTACCTAGGTATGAAATTTGATGGCTATCTAAAATTTTAACCCCCTTACGAGTTATTTAAAGTTAAGGGAAAAAAACACCTGTATTTATAGAAATAGCTTATGTACAGACGTTTCAAAAACTTCATTAATGATTTTGAATGTGTAAATGAAAGAATCATCAAGCTGGAGATTGTGATATTTGGTCAGAAAGTGGTGATCTTGGGATTATATGCTCCAACAGATTGTGCGACTGCTTCAGAAAAAGATAGTTTCTACGAGAAGGTTCAGGACATAGCAGAGAGTGTTCTGGCACAGAAAATTGTTTTCTTAATTGGAGACTTAAACAGCAGAACTGGTAAAACAGTGGGCTATTCGGTAGTAGGAAGATTTGGAGAAGAAACAGTGAATGTAAATGGGGATCGTTTGATTGGATTGTGTGAACAACTCGATATGGGTTTTCCCCCCCACAAAAATACACCTTGCAGCTACCTGCTTGCTAGCTTAGATCAATAATTGGTAATATAATAATTAAAAGGAACACATGCTTGCTTACTTAAGACGTTAGAGTGAAGAGAGGTGCTGAATGTGGATATGACCATTATCTTGTTCGAGGAATATTTCTTTTTAAATACCAAGGTGCCCGGAAGGAGATAAATATCAAGCACGAAACCTCAGAAGAGATTTACTATTCCATTGAGAGCCTGATGCAGGAGTCTGTAGAAAAATTGTATAAAAACAGACTAGAAATAAAACTTCAAAGTGGAGGTGAATACAACCATATAAGAAGTTGTCATCAAGCAGTGTTTGAAGCAATTGGCATAAAAAATAAATAATCGGATAAATACTGGTGGAATAGTGAAGTAGCAGAGTTGGTAGAAGAAAAGAGAGAAAAATATCATGCATGGCTCTCTACTAGGAATGTAACAGCATTTAATGAATACAAGAAATTAAACAGAGAATTCAAAATCAATTGGAGAGAAGCTATGAATCAGTTCTGGGAGAGGAACTGCCAATTGATTGATAGTTGTAAGTATGGACAGAGGAGCAGGGAGGCGTGGAAGAGGCTTAAATCCTTGAAATCATCCTGTAAAGGTAAAGTAGGAATTCAAGTTATTTCTTCTCGCTAGTGGATGGACTACTTCTCAAAACTATTGGTAGAGGAAAGAAGAGACCTTTATTTATTAAAGCCAGTTAACAAGTTGATGCAGAGCCGGGAGTGGAAGCCACTCTAAAAGAAATGAAAAATCACAAAGCACCTGGACCAGGGAGCCTCCCAATAGAGCTTGTCAAGTCTGGACCCACATGTTTAAATGAAAAAATAGCTGTTATTTCAACGTAAAGTCCCTTCAGAATGGTTAACAGATCACATCACGCCTCTCCATAAAAAGGGGAATAAGAGTGATTATTCAAACTATTGTAGTATTACTGTAGCTCAAGCAGCGTGAGCTATATGGAGGCTACATGGTCGAGTTTTAAAGAACAGATTGGAGCAGGAAGCAGAAGGATGTATATCAGAAGAACAAGCTGGTTTTAGAGCAGGAAGGTCTTGTGCCGATCATGTGTTCACCATTACACAATTGCTAGAAAAGAAATTGGCTTGTGCCTGTGAAGGTCAGCTCGCTTTTATTGATATTAAAAAAGCATGCGATACTGTTCCATTGAAACTTCTATGGATGGTACTGGGAAATATGGGAGTTAGCAAAGATTTTGCTGACGCAATTAAACGCTTATATTGTGGAGCAGAAGCTAAGGTCAAAATAGGAAACCGTTTGAGAGGTAGTTTCCCCATCACCAAAGAACTAAGACAAGGGTGTAGTTTATCACCTACCCTTTTCAACTTGTCTGGAGGAAGTTTTGAAAGAGTGGAAAAGGAAATGGAGTATGGGCATAAGAATAGGTGAGGAAACTTTATACAGCCTTCAATTTGCTGATGATCAAGTGGTGATAGCCTCTGAGGAATATGATCTTAGTTATATGTTAAGGAAGCTAGAAGAGGAATACTCTAAATTGGGTCTAGAAATCAGCAAAGTGAAGACAGAATACATTGCCTTCAATGCTTCTACACCTTCTCTCCCATCAGAAAATTGGTCTCTAGATCGGCGTGCTCTCTTCAAGTATTTGGGAGTGTACTTAGATAGCAAGGGAACACTTGAGTCCGATATAAAGGAAAAGATCACCAAAGGAAAGAACTATATCGGCATGATAAACTCCGTACTGTGGAGCCCAAGTGTTTTGCTAGAAACCAAAAAGAGGAATTTTCATTCTGGTTTTGAAGCTGTAACCCTTTATGTTTCGGAAATGTGGGTAGTTGGAGCAAGAGCACAAAGGCTGCAAGCTATAGAAATGGATTTTTGGAGAAGAAGTTGTTGCATTTCCAGAATTGTGCGAGTGAAAAACTCTGCCATAAGAGATATCGTTAAAGCAGAAACGATAATGCACAAATTTGGGACCAAGCAGCTGCAGTGGTATGTTCATCTGAGAAGAATGGGCCTCGAGAGATGGTCAAAAATGATATCGGGCTTTATCCCAGAGGAGAGACAAAAAAGAGGCCCCCAAGGAAAATTTGACTGCAAGGAGTTGAAGAGGTGGTGGCAGTAAGAGGCGTGGCAGAGGGAGATTGGAAGGAACAAGATTATTGGTGACAAAATGTATTGGGTTTCAGCATATGACCCAAGGTTGTAAAAACCCAAATTAAAAAGAAAAGTAAATTAAATTTGTACCTTCAAATTGCCCGTTACAAGGGGATCATTTACGGGAAGTGGAGGGGTCCTTAAAGAGAATAATTTATATATTGGTGTTTTGAACTACCTCAAAACTTCACAATCTCAGAGAAGTAGGAGGCAGCTACTCTCATGCACTAATTAGCTACAATCTCATCCCATTAATTTTTAATTTTAATAGGACCTTAAAGTACGAAAAAAAATTATAAAAATAACTTCTCTCACAAAAGTACCCATAATCCTTATCTCCTCTAGTGTACCCCTTTACTAAATCAGACTAAAAAATATATAAGAGAATTCAGTAAATACTAAGTGGTGTTTTAACACACTCACTACCAAGGGTCAAAGAATATGTAGTGTTGAATTCTCTTTTCTTCATGCTGAGTGGGATCTGCGACTCAGTTATTTGGTCATCAAATGATCTCTTGTTTATTTTAATAAAAAATAATTTTACATAAATATAAAACAATATTAATATTTCTGTATTTACGTAAAATACATTAATATTCTATAACAAATTTCATTATAAAATACAATTTAATGACATAAGGAGATGGGAGTCAAGTTGATTAAAATTTTATATAAAAAAACTTGGTATGAAAACAAAGGGGTAAAGTTTTTGAATTTAGCCAAGGCAGATTAGTTAATCAACTGAAGGGTCATGAAATTTGATTTAAAAAAAACCTTTTCTATCACAGGATGTCATTGTATTAATTCTAACTCCTTGGTGATGGAAAAAAATAAATATGGAAGAAAATGGTCCGTGTGGAGGTTAAATATTTCTGTAATAAACATTTAACTTAACAGAAATTTTTTACCTCCACCTGGATATAGCATTTCCAAGTCTATTTGAACCTTTTCCAAGTCAACTGTAACCTTAAAGAATTGAACAATTGAATTTTAATTGTCACCTTTGAAAATTTAAGGCCTCAGAACTCAACAGGATTAATTTTGTTATTTTTACAGTATTTTTAATTTTGTTATTTTGAAAACTATTATTGGCACAAAGCAGTAAACGAATGGAATTAATGTAATTTTCAAAAAGCAATGATTTTTGTTTAAATAATTATTCTTTGTTGAAGGAACCCATTAGAAAAACAAAACAAAAAAACATTTTTTTCTGAGAAAGTAAAACTACGTAAACCGGAGTTACGAACAGTTTCTTTCTTCGATTTTGAAAAAATAAAAACTCATAGCAAAATTATTGCACTAATAAAAACTTCTTTGACCCTGAGGAGAAATGAGAGAAAGAAAATCAACTTTTTGTTTGAAATCTTTTCCTTAATTTTTTGTAAACTAGAATATTATTATGTTTATTATTTTCTTACCAAAACTATGAACATACTAATGTTAAGTTCATGTTACATGTTTTTACTTTTTTAAAATAAACTTTCTCAAACAAAAAATCATTTATTTGTTTTTTAATTATTTCCCTCATTTTTGTACTAACATGAGTTGAGAATAAAAAAGTTGTAATGATTTTATCCTGGCGAGTCCTGAGGCCCTAAATTCGCCTATTCTCCAAGACAGTAAATTTTCAAAACATTTTCAAGGGTGACAATTGAAATGGAAACGGTTACAATTGAAATAAAAAGGGTGACAGTTCAGCTGTAAAGCATTACATTTGCTTTGGAAAGGGTAGCATTTGATTTGTAAAAGGTTACAGTTGACTTGGAAAAGGTTCAAATAGACTTGGAAATGCTATATATAAGGTCAACTATTATTATTCAATTTATTTTTTTATTAATTGTTATAATTTTTAAATATTTTTATTCAAGAAAAAGATAAATAAATATATGATTAGTTTAAGAAAAAAAATTCGTTATATTGGTGAGGCTCACGACTGGCAAAAAAATTGTTATGATTAATATAAAATAATTCTTCAAAGAACAGTTGGAATAGTGGCTCGAACATATAACAAAATTAATTGATCAAAAAACTTTAAGTATACTTATGAAATAGTAAAAGAAGATGGATCATGACATTGTCATATCTTTAAAACTGATGCCAAGAAAAACAAATGTTATATTAAATTTTGAAATAAATAATATATAGGGTGTATTAATTGAAGTAAATGTTCTACCTTTAAATATAAAAATGTTAAAAATCATTACTAATCAATTGCATTTATATATATTTTGATTTAAAGTAATAAGAAATTCAGATGTATGAATTTGACTATATAAATAGCAGTATAGTTTTATAATAATCAGCAAAAGTATATTTTTATGTTCGAAAATGTCTGCATATGAATGAAAGGTCATATCGAAAAGAAAAAAAAATGTTTTTAGATATAAATCATACATTTTTAGCTATCCAATCATCTTAATTTATGTAATCTGTTTTTTCTTCAAATATTAATATATTAATAAATGCTGCTAATATTGAATACGGTCAACTTGTTAATTAATTAATCAATATTTTCGAACATTAATTTTGTGCTAATATAAAAAATAAAAAAAAGGTTGTAGTAAGTTTGTCACTATATTCTAAATGTAGGTCAGTAAGTTAACCTGACCAATCAATAAAGTCTGGATGTTTGTTGCCAGGCAACTCCCTTCTCTCATCTAGTCTTCATCTCATCTGAAAATCTGATCTTATCCAAAATTAAAAATGGAGGTATTTTATATACAATCACTACCCTTAAAACTTCCTTTTCTCAATATATATTTTCACGCTAATCAAAAATACTTATTTTTTTGTATTACAATGATTTGAAATATATCTAATTAATTTAATTTGTATTTTCTCAGTTTCACTCCATGAAACACTTAATCAGAAGTTAAAAGCAGTAAAGGAAAATATTGAGGCAATCTCAATTTAATTCAAAACAATGGGTATAACACTGCTTTCATTTGGTTTTCTGTTTTTGGCTAATGTTGAATGTGGGAATCCTATTTATTTTAATATTGGCGGAGTTTTAAGCAACAATGAAAGCATTGCACATTTCCAAGAGATCATTGCTGTAAGTATGACCAATAAACCCAAGACATAAGGTTGATATAACCAGTGTAATATTGGCTAACAATACTGTTAGTATTGGTTTGACTGAGTGGTGTAGAAATTGCAATAATACAATATTTTATAGCTTTGATTTTAAATTTTACTAAAAAATATAATGCTTGGTTGTGCATAATGTTTGATTTCCATTTTTTGTTTTGTGTGACATTTTTATTGAAATATTTCATGTAAAAAATGAATAAAGTAATTAATTATAGTAACAGTTTTATTCATATAACTTTTTTTTTTAATTAAGTACACAAAAGAGATAGAACAGAATTTATATTTACTATAAACTTCTAGGACAAAATTCATGATTAGTAGTTAAAAATATATATATATATATATATATTTACAGAAAAAATATGTCTAGCCATCATTAAAAATTGTATTATTCTGATTGAGATGGAGATTCTGTTTTGACTAAAAATTAGACATAATATTTGGTATTATTATGATTGCGTTATTGAAAGTGCATTTGCGGATTGTCTGATTACATTTGACTGTACCCTGGCACATTAAGACTATAGAGAGTATCTAATGTCACCTTGAACTGTTCAATAGCTCAAGCAGGAATTGAAATACTTTATATTTTTAAGAATGTACCTATCAGTTTGTTCTCAATGATGATGAGTTTCCTATATTTTCCCATTCAAAAGTGATATATACATTATTGAAAATAAAGAAGTTCACAGTTTGAGATGGAGAAGAACAGGCAAGGAGTAAAGGGAGAATATTGTTTCTAGACCAGTCAGGCTGTTAATTAAAAAAACACTCTCCTTCTAGTTGTTGCCAGGTCTATTCAGAAATCCAGTTGCTCATTAGATTAAAACAGGCTATTTCAGGCTTAAATGGGACATAAAGATTGGTAGAGTTGTAATAGAAGTAAAAGCAAAATTTATAGATTCAGCTAAAAGCAACAACAGTCCAAGAATATTAAATGTTTATATAGAAATTGGTTAACGTATATTTTATACTGCTAAAATTTAAAAAAATAATTCTAGAGAGTAAAGAATATTCCCAGACTTCCCTTTCCGGAAATATTCTTATAAAGTATGGAAGGGCACACTGGTTACATTCTATATTAAAGGAAGCTGCACACAATAGTAGTGCAATTTCCAGTTTATGCCAATAAAAAATAATCTCTTTTATCAAACCAATAAAATAGTAGATGCTTGTTCCTGAATGGGATAATAAGGGAATGTCCAATATATTAGTAGGAGATTATAAAACAAGCTTCTGGGTTCTGATAGAATCCTAGAACTCAAGCATTCCTCCACTAGAATACCTTCCACACATATCCTTCAAAATTTTAGATAAGGTGATACAAAAAAAAATTGCAGCAGATCTTTTTCTTTTTTCACGGCTTGGATAATTTCACCTTACTGATGATTAATGTATAGCTTATATTTTTTAGGTTCTGTATTTTTGCTATTTCATTTTTTTTATTTTGTATTTTTATAGTAAATAATACTAAGCTCGCGTCTTTTGTCAACAAATCAAAAAATCAGAATTTATGAAACAATTTTCGTTCCATCTCTTCTCTATGGATGTGAAACTTGGTCACTAACGCTGAAGGATGAACGTCTTCAGGTATTTCGAAAATAAGGCGTTACCTAGAATATTCGGTCCAAAAAAGGATTAGACCACTGGGGAATATAGGAGATTACATAACGCGGAATTGCGAAGCATGCATCTGGTAAATATTATTCATGTGATAGCGTCGCAAAGGTTAAGATGGGCATGTAAAGTTGCTGGGCTTAGTAACAAACGAATTCCCAAGATGTTAATGGGCGCTGTACCGACTGGGAAGCATCCGAGGGGCAGACCGAGGCGTAGGTGGGAGGATTGTGTTGGGAATGATCAAGCGGGCTTGGGTTTGGGTGGTGCACCATGGACGGAGGTTTGTAAGCATAGATTGGTGGTATCGGCATCGACCTTTCAGGTTCGTTAAGCCGGTCATTTATTATTACATATTTATTTTTGTAGTAATAAGTACTTAAAAATTATTTTTCATCTCATTAATATTGCATCAATTCATTTAGTTATAAATATTGAATGAGTTAAACCAATTATATTACCACAAGTATAAAGATTTATATCTTCTTGACCTAATAAAAAAAAGGAAAGAGGTACAATAATAATTAAGAAAAGTATTTCAACATTTTATATTAAAATTCAAAATATCTTTCACTTATACTATTTACTACTTACATCTTAGACCAATACTTCCTATCCATTATTAGAATACTAAAGTGTTTAATATTGTGTATAATATATAGTGTGTAAAGGTTGTTCAGATTTCACAAATGATGAAGAGTATAAATTTGTTTAAATAATTAATTGCTCCATGATACAACTTAGATTTTTGAAGTTACAATTAATACTATACTATTTTTTTTAATGATTCCAGCATTTAAATTTTGTACATCAATATGTACCAAGGGGTGTTACTTATTATGCCACAGCAATGAAAATAGATGCTAATCCAATCCGAACTGCATTGAATGTTTGCAAATTATTGATATCTCAGAGGGTAAGTTAATATGATTTAAGAATTTTCAAATATATAACATTTCAATTAAAAACATAATCATTTTAATAAATAATCAGCTAACAGAAACTTCAAAGTTATTATTATAATTTATATATCTGTTTTCCTGCTGTAATTAAATTATTAATTAATTGATTTCTTTAGTAAATCCTATTATAAATTTTTTTAGACAATACTGGACAGAATGTAACTTTGTAGTTTTTGAATTAAAAAAATATATACTTTTGATATTGGTGACTAGACCCAAATTTTTAACTTTTAATTTTTTTACTCAACCTAATTTTAAATAATATCTAAATATGACAACAATAAAATGGTCTAGTGGGTCACTCTTGATGTAGTGATTAGTATGAAAAACATTATCTGGCCAAGATTGTGGGTTCACAGCCCAGAAGGCGATTTTTTAAAGGATGTTAAAAATCCTTGGTTATGCTGTCCTTTGGATGGGAAGTAAAATGGCAGTGACGAGCCTGTATGGTGGCATGTACTCTCATTAGCCACAATAGCATAAAGTGATGTTAAATAAACAAACAAACTAGTAATCTGTCCAAGTTGCATTATTACTCATTCCTGAGCCTTAGGTTTTGGCAACGACCTCCTCCCATTGTCATAATATCACACAGCTGATATCTTATTGTGGATAGTTCAAGTATCTCTATGTCCCCATCTTGTTCTCATTCTTTCTCGCTACCTTTTTCTCTAGATTGGTTCTCTCAGAAGCTTTTTTTTTGTTTTTCATTATCTTCCATCATGGACACATGAACCTCCCATCCTATGTGATTTAGATTGAAGAATATTACCAATAGAACATTGATGCATACAATTAAACCAGTTGGATCAGGGATCTTCTCTGGTGTTCTGATTCAATACCATCTCAAAAGTAGACTGGCTAAAGGTAAATCATCTCTTTTGGTCAGAAGCCTCCTGCTTAAAGTACTGTACCATTTGAATTATCTGTTATGTCCAATCATTGGCAATAGTGGGAATCATAACTGATGCATAAATGCTAAATCTTGATGTTATATTCTTGTCCTCTCCCAAAAATTGTCTTCAAGTTAAAGATTTAAACTAGTGTAGATTTACTTATACCCTTTTTTTGAATCTATCTTGATATCATATCTTCAGGCTGGTCTAAAACCCTTTAAAATTAAATACCTTGAAAAATTTAGTCAAATGTTTGTCTTAGGTGTACGCTGTGGTTGTTTCTCACCCTCTAACCGGAGACCTCAGCCCTGCTGCCGTCTCCTACACTAGCGGATTCTATCACATCCCAGTTATAGGAATTTCTTCAAGAGATTCAGCTTTTTCTGACAAGGTGATTTATAATTTTTTTTCTGGATTTTTTGCTTTATGATAAAAGTACATTAACTTTTTTTTTTTTTTAATAGAATATACATGTGTCCTTCCTTCGTACAGTACCACCATATTCACATCAAGCTGATGTTTGGGTTGATCTGTTGAAACATTTCAATTACTTGAAAGTCATTTTCATACACAGTTCAGACACTGACGGCCGAGCAATCCTTGGAAGATTTCAGACAACTTCACAAAGCCATGATGATGATACTGAAAAAATACAGGTTTGGTATTTTAATAAAGCATAATTTTAATTTATTTAAATACTAGTAAGATTTACAGAATATTAATAATAATATACTTGAGAAAAGAAAAATGTTTATACTGAGTTATATATATTGAAATTATATTGAAAAAAATGTTTATAAAGAAAAATGTTTATACTTTTGTCAGAAACAAAACTCATATTACTGTCCTAATACTTTTCTAGGAAACTAATTCTATTAAAAAAATCATAGATTTTAGGTTTTATCTTTGATAGATCTGTCTAGTATCTAAAGTTTTTTATAGTGAGTTATTATATTTAATTTGCTTTTACTATTATTATATTATTATTATACAAACTTCAATATTAACTAGCATTGTTGTTTATTTTATAAGAAATTTCTTTATTTTATTAAGTTTATTTGAATGATATTCCTTTAAAAACAGAGTATAAATCTATTTTGTTTATGAAAGGAAAGAAAATAGCTTATCAAATATTCAGTTGGTTACTAACAAGATTTTTATCAAATAAAAATGTATACATTTTCAGGTAGAATCGGTAATTGAATTTGAACCAGGTTTAAACAATTATACAGCTCAACTGTATGAAATGAAAGATGCTCAAGCTAGAGTTTATTTACTGTATGCAAGGTAATTAAAATAAAGATTTAAACTAATAAAAATTAGCAAAAACTCAATAAGAGACCTAAAATATTAATTAGAATGCAATTGGAAAAATCTCAAAAAGGAAAGTCCTAAGTCTCCAAAATACTGGAGAAAATTCTAACAATAAAATCCTGGGAAAGATACTAACCAGTCCATTTTCTTTTTTGGATTTTTTCAATTGCATTCTATTGAAGATTTAAATAAATATTCTACTTTAAATTATAACTTATTATATCCACCTCACCACCTCTTTTCTTTTTTAACTAGCAAAAAGGATGCCAATGTAATATTTAAAGATGCTGCTGCCCTTAACATGACCTATGCTGGGTATGTATGGATTGTAACTGAACAAGCCCTCGATGTCCAAAATGTGCCAATCGGGGCAATTGGTCTAAAGCTAGTACATGCTACTGATGAAAGGGCTCATATTCATGATTCTATGTAAGCTTCCATTGACTTTATAATATTTATGTTACTGATGGCACTCGCATAATCTTTACTTTTTAAATTTTAACTTTTAAACCTACTTTATCACCCTGTTATATGTTATTAGCTATTATCAGATATTTCAATCAATTGATATTGAACTCTGGCTTCTGTAAATTACCTGTTTTAATACATTTTCAGATATGTACTTGCATCTGCGCTAAGGGATATGAATCAAACAAAAAATATTACTGAAGCTCCAAAGGACTGTGATAATTCTGGATCTATTTGGGAAACTGGCAAAACATTATTTGAGTTAGTATGTTTAATAAATAAACTGTTTATATTTCAAATTTTCTTTGGTGCAGATATCAGCATCATCGTTTATGGGAATACATTATTAAAACTATATTGGGGCACCTTCATATTTTTATAATATATCGAGTAATTTTTAAACGGATCTAAGACAGGGTAGAGAGTTTGAGTGGAAAATAGTTGACTGGATAATTCTAATGATGGATCGAATTGGCCGAGGAGTGCAGTAAAAGATGACACAAAATATGCAGAACCTAGTTTTTAATTGTGCCGAAACGTTTTGCCTACGATGTAGGCCATATTCAGGGCAAGCAAACAGAGGGTGCCTGGTCTGCGGTGTCTTGTCAAGCTAACAACCCTGACAACCCTGACAACCCGAAACGTTGTCACGATTAAAAAATAAGTTCTACTTATTTTTTGCTATCTTTGACTGCATCCCCTGGCCAGTGCAATCCGCCACTAAGAGATTGTATGTGAGACGTATGGACTTTTGAAATTTACTCCACTCACTTTTGAGTGTGGCTCATTGATGGTCATGGCAAATGCAAATCATAACTGAAACTCTGAAGGTTTGATTTTGAATAGCATGTTTCTCTGAATTTTGGGGATGTGATTATTATTAAATATTATTTTACTGTATTCCATATAAAGTTATAATTTTTAATTGTAAATAAAAAGTTTTGTTACCAATTTAAAAATACAGTAAAACCTCTATTATCCGTCACTCTCTGTTAACCGTCACCTCAGTTTTGTGGAAAAAAAAAAAAAGATGTGTATATATTGTTTGGTTGCTAAAGTCATAGGCACCGGCTAAGAATCAATCGTTGTGTCTTGACAACTTCGATTCATCTGTTGTTTACTCAAAACCTAGGCTTCCTCTCACACATTTCTCAGAAATTAATTATCTCCTCATCCCTACCTAATGTAGCTTCCGCAGTTGAACTACCTTCAGTCTTCATTCTTGTCTTAGGGGTAATTGTCGTTTTCTTAAAAGTACGTATAATAATGTCGGCAAAAAGACAAAGGAAGAGTTTAGATCTCGCTATTTAGTTTGAAATTGTAAAAAGTTTACGAAAAGGTAAAAGTGCTTCAATCTTAGTAAAAATCTATGACGTCCCTTCCATATAATTATTAAGAAGGGGCATACTACGTTTGTGCACGAGGAAAGAGCTAAACTCCACCTTTAAATTGATATTAATTTCTCTAGAGGGAAAAAATGGACTTACAATGATTCTGCTTTTAGCCATCGATGTATGTAATTATTATTATTTTTTAAAAATATTTTTACTTAAACATTACCTTATTAGTACGTAAATAAGTTACGAGTACATATAAAATGTCGAATGTTTGAAATATATTGTTATATATATATATAACATATATATTATGTATATATATATATATATATATATATATATATATATATATATATATATATATATATATTTATATATATAAATATATATATATATATATGTATATAACATATTGCTCACTCCCACATCCGTCTATTTCCCAAATCTGTCACCATCTTGGTCCCATACCCTGACGGATAATCGAGGTTCTACTGTAGTAGCAGTATCAATTAAAGGTGCACATGCACACTCTAAAAAAGAAATATCTTTCTTAATATATGTTATGTTTCATTTGTTTATTACTTCTGAAAAAGAAAAAACTCTCCAAAAGAGTTATGTATATGATGAAAATGCAATCTAATATTTGTTATTATATATATAGATGGTTATAGTCAAAGAAGGATATGGGAGATTGGAATGAATTAAAAATTAATAAAACAAAACTTAAAAATTTTATAAGAAAACATTGTGATATAGCAATATTGAAAGTTAAAAAAAACATTTATTTCAGATATATAAAGAACCAAGCTTTGCCTAAAGGTGCAACAGGCATGAAAGTAGCATTTGATGATAATGGTGATAGAATCAATGCAGAATATGATATTGTAAACGTACAAGGTCCTACTAATCACACTTCTGTGGGTACCTACACTTACGATCCAGTGAGGAATTCAATTTTATTTAGATAAATTTCATTTTTTGGTTGTAAAACCAAGTTCTCGCTTTTTAATGTTTTAACTTTGTTAGAAATTGGACAAAATGCGACTAGCCATTGCTGATAAAAAAATCATCTGGCCTGGAAAAGTGCAGACTAAGCCAGAAGGTTTTATTCTTCCTACTCATCTTAAAGTTCTGACTATTGAAGAAAAACCATTTGTATATACTCGTCTACTTAAAGATGATGATAAGAACTGTACAGCTGATGAAATAAAATGCCCTCATTTCAATAACACAAATGATTCAGGTAGTGGTCAATACATATTGAATTAAAATTTCAATATTATTTTTTTATTTCAGTAGTAAAAAACAATGTAACTTACAGGAGAAATGTACTGCTGTAGAGGATTTTGTATGGACCTTTTGAAAGAACTAGCTCGTACAATTAATTTTACTTTTGACCTTGCACTATCCCCAGATGGTCAATTTGGGAATTACATCATCAAAAATATTTCAGGTAATTTTTCTATATTTTTGCTATGCCTTTTTAGTTATTATTATAGAGCGTGATAGACAACCTAAAAAGTGTATCAGTTCCATATACCTTTGTGCATATACTCTCATCCTCTTAATAATAATATATAAATGATTAACCAGAGGAGATTACTTTTCTTTTACCTCTTTTGCAGAACTTCAATATATTTAAAATATTTAAAAAATTAATGCAGGTCGTATATTCTCTGACCACACTGATAATCAGATAAAGTGGGCTGTGAAAAATCCAATCGGTAAATTTTATAAGAATCACTGAACTAAATTCTAATATATTTTTTAAATAATGTTTTAGTTTCCCCAGTTTAGTTCAAATTGAAGCTCTTTTCACTGTTAATTTTTAAAATGTATTGATTGCTATCATTATGGTTTATAATTACCTAAAAAATGTTTCAACTTTTCATGTTTATTTATCAATTTATTCTACTCTAGCCATGTCATATCTTTAATGCAAGTTATTAAATTTTTTTCTGAACATTGTTTTAGCACTTTATCTAAAAAAACAAATGTAGTATATATAACATACAATTAAAAAAAGTAATAAACATATTATTGTTTTAATTTTCATTGAAGTTCAGCAGAAAATAAAAATATAAGTTTAATTAATTTCATTGTTAAACAATGAAAGCCCTTTAATTAAATTCAGTTTAATTTTTGTATAGTGTATCATGTATTTTATTACCTTATTTAGGAAGATAGTCGAAACATTATTTTTCATTTCATAGTAAATGGAAATACTTGGGAATCCATTTCCATTTGGGAAGCCCACTTCTTGTTTTTATGATCGATAAATAATATTTTTTCTTTTTGTTTGAACATGATTATATTTATTTGGATACCAACATTTTAGCTGGTGGGAAAAAAGAATGGACTGGTCTCATTGGAGAATTGGTAAACGATAGAGCAGATATGATAGTTGCTCCACTAACGATCAATCCTGAGAGAGCAGAATTCATAGAATTTAGTAAGCCATTCAAGTACCAAGGAATAACAATTTTAGAAAAAAAGGTAAGGAGGCTAAAGTTTTATTATTGTTAAAAAATGGATTATGGTAAGTTGGCGAATCATAGCACTATTTAATAATGGTTTTGTAAATCATAGCATAATATTATTAAAATTAATTGAAATATTATGTTTTCATTAAAATTTACAACTAAAAATATTGTCGCATGAACATTTTATTTTTATTTAACTGTAACAAATATATATATATATATATATATATATATATATATATAAATATTCCATCAATAATAAAAAGAACTTAGAATAGGCTAAAGTAACAGAGAATTGTGGAGATATCAAAACCAAGAATTGCCTATTAACAAGACTCTCTAGTGCTTTGGCCCGAACTTACTCTAGCCTTTTCTTGATGTTCCAAGTGCCATCTTTTGCCAAGACTCCAGCAGTGAGATTGTATAAGTGTTTATTTTTTGTAGCCATCTCGATCTTCAACATTAGTGTCGTTTCTTCAACCATTTTCAAACACGCTATGGATCTTAGTTATGGTTTCAGTCCACGTTGTCGCTCTTGTACTATATCTGCTCGATAGATTTTCTCCCTTTGGAAGGTTTAAACTTGCTAATACTGATGGAACCGAAGAAGATGCTTTGAATCTATCGAGTGCAATATGGTTTGCATGGGGAGTTCTTTTGAACAGCGGCATCGGTGAAGGTAATTTGAAATAGTTCTTAGACATAAATATTGCCAATTAAGACAGCATTAATCAGTGTAATAAATTAACTTTAATGATGCTTGTATAGTTTATCTTAAACTGGTTTTCAGGAACACCACGAAGTTTTTCAGCTCGTGTTCTAGGAATGGTTTGGGCAGGATTTGCTATGATCATTGTTGCATCTTATACTGCCAACTTGGCAGCTTTTCTTGTCTTGGAGAGACCGAAAACAAAATTATCTGGAATCAACGATGCTCGAGTAATGATTTTGTAATATTCAAAATTTTTTCAGTAGTAATTTTGGTGATTTTACTGTTAATTTTTTATTTTGTTCAGTTAAGAAATACAATGGAAAACCTGACCTGTGCTACCGTTAAAGGCTCAGCTGTTGACATGTATTTCAGAAGGCAGGTAGAACTTTCTAATATGTACCGAACGATGGAAGCTAACAATTACAATACTGCTGAAGAAGCTATACATGATGTTAAAATTGGGTAATTTGATTATCATTTTTATATAGATTATAGGATCATATTGGACTCTAGTTCATATTTGAAAATCATTTAAATGGTTGAAAAAAGTTTCTAATTTGACTAAAAAATCGTTCTTTTTAATCTTATCTTCTCCTACCATAAGATCAATGTAGAGGATCCTGACTGTGGAGCCTGATCCGTGTATCTCAGTTCTGAACCAGCTGACTCCGCCTGCTACAACTTATGGCTCTCAAAATATGAGGATGTTTTGGTTTTCCGAAATAATGGAAGAAACCTCCAATATAACTCCCAAGTCTTACAGGAAGAAGCTTGCTGCTGGAGATGGAAATAAGCAGAAAAAACCCAAAACTATTGAGGATTGGGAATAATAGTCATGTGTCACATAATAGACATGTGTCACACATAATAGACATCTGTCATCCGCATACGTGTTAAGGATAGTATTAGAGTTGGAATGTCAGCTATATAAACTGTGTAGGGGATTGGGCCGAGGATACTGCCTTGAGGAACACCAGGAGATTGAGGAAAGAAGGATGAGTAGACACTATTATAATTTACTGTGAATGACCTGTTGGAGATATAGGATTGGATAATGAGAAAGTATGCAGGAGGTAGAATTTACGGAGTTTGTAAAGCAACCTGGGGTGCCAGACTCGGTTGAGAACCTGTTCAACATCAAGGAAGACCGCTGGACAATACAATCCACATTCCAAAGCCGAGGAATCTACATCCACCACACAATGACATTGCTGGATAGTGGTGTGCTATGTTCTGAATCCAAACTGGTGATCTGGGATAATGTGGTTTGCATCGAGGATGGGGTACAATCATTTCAGGATGAGCTTTCTGCTATGTTGAATAAAGTTTTAAACTTTAACTAAATCTTCCTCTGATCTGGCACATTTAGGGCTTGAGGGGTGCTGAACTATAGAATATTCCAAGTTAGATGATAAATATTATGAAAAGGTTTATCTAACAAACAATTATTGACAGTAATAGGTGATTTTTTTCTTCTTTGTACAGTTAAATACAAAATTACATTATGTGATAAGCAAATTTTGCTTTCACTTTTAAAAAGTTCATAGTAAAATAAACTTTTAAAACATTTGATTTGAAGTTAAGCAAGAAGTCAGATCTAAACCGACTGAGTCGAATAATATGAAGTTGTTATTATTGGTAGATGCAATCTTAAATAAATCTCGAATGTGAGTTCGTTTTTTAGTCTTTTAAAATTATGTTTGTTGTTGATTTTTAAAAACTGGAATACAGTATCAAATTATATTTCTTGATAATTTATTTTTTCATTCGTTATTATCCTCCTCAAAATGCTTGATTGATAATGCTTATCTAATATAATATCTGCAGCCCTGGTTGATGAGTGGTTAAGTTGAATATTGCTCAAATTGAGTTTACTGTACTGAAGGAAGCGGAATCCTATCATTCCTTTAGATTTATGGATTATATTTTAACTGCATTACAAGCCCAAGAGTGTGAAAACGACACAATTCTGCTTCTTTCAGTAAAATTAACTCGTTTTGGACAATATTCGACTTAATCACTTATTTGGCAGGGCTGCAGATTTAATAGAAGAAGTTCACTATTTATATGTATAATATTTAAAGTTAAAATATAGACTAAAGTATATTTTATTTGCTAGGAAATTGATGGCTTTCATATGGGATAGTTCTCGATTAGATTTCGAAGCTGCACAAAATTGTGAACTTGTGACTGCTGGAGAACTCTTTGGAAGAAGTGGCTATGGTATAGGCTTACAGAAAGGGTCAGCTTGGGCGGATGTTGTCACTCTTGCCATACTTGATTTTCATGAGAGTAAGCACTTAATACACACTTTCTATGAGTATTGGTTTGAAAACAGATTTTTGATTTTGCATATATGTTTATTAAACTTATTGGTGGATTACTGTTTACAACTTATCAAAATGGTATTTTAAGGTGGTTTTATGGAAAGCTTGGACAATAAATGGATACTGCAAGGAAATGTGCAACAGTGCGAACAATACGAGAAGACACCTAATACTCTTGGGTTGAAAAATATGGCTGGGGTCTTTATACTAGTCGCAGTTGGTATCCTAGGTGGGATAGCCCTGATTATAATTGAAATGGCCTACAAGAAGCATCAGATTAGGAAGCAAAAAAGGATGGAACTTGCTAGGCACGCGGCTGACAAGTGGAGAGGAGTTATAGAGGTAGAATCTGAATCAAATATTAATCAATCATCTGAATAGCTTCTAGCAAATATCAATTTATTTACAATAGTTTAGAATCTTCATAAATATAGTTTTAATAGAAAAAAATTGATCTTTGATAAGTAATAATTGTATTTAGGAAAAATAAAATAGATACATCTTAAATTAAAATTGGTTGTTTTGGAAATATATAGTGATTACCTTAGCTAAACTTTTATTTAATTGAATATTTTTCATTTTTTACTATTTCATATTATTTCTATATTGGATTCTTTTCATTTAAAATGTTTAACTGAATCAAATTTATGATTTCTCAAAATGTTTTATACAATTATCATATTAAAAAGTAAATTGTATCATTTTGATACTTAGAGAAATAGTTGAATAGAGTCTTAATAATTATTTTGTATTTATTTAGTAATTAGTTTCTAATTGTAGTTTCTAATACCTATGTTAGCCCACTGCAATAAAAATTTGCTAAATCCAGTTTTCAAAAGTTTTCAAGGAAATTGTAAATATAAATATGATTTCCTTGAAAAATTTATATATATCATAAAAATATTATGAAAATCTCATTTATCATGCTTTTTATTCCTTATAAATTTAAATTTATTTTGGAAATTTTCGAAACCTGGATTTAGTGGGTTTTTATTCTTAAGGGCCAAGAAAATAGAGTATCAGTAATGTTAATAAAACTGATTCTTGATAATCAAAACCTAAATAGTTTGATTTCTATGATTACTAACTTTTTTCTGATACCTTGATATTTTTCTGGTTAAGTGAATTAATGATTAAGAAATAGAAGATCACTCAAAAATAATTTTTAGAAAAATTTTATCTTATCAACGGGTCGAAAATCAATTGCAAATGAAAATTAGAAATCAATATTTACCTAAAAGAAATTTTCACTGAGTCGGATACATTTTTTTTTTTTACAGAAAAGTTAATATAATTATTTCAAAAATTTAATCAAACCATTTTTTAGTTAATTGAAAGTTTTCTCTCTTAAGTTTTACAATAATATAGTATTATTTTTTTTTTTTTTGTGTTTTAGTTGTTTTTTGTTTTATCATATTTTAATTCCTATTAATATGTTATTTTCTATTACAAATTATGACATTAATTTGTATATGGCTGGTTTCTGTTTAAGAAAAAGTATAATTCCCTCTGGATTTTAGCTATTAATTGTTGTACTTTCAAGCAGATTCTAAAACCGAGGTGGTTGATATTAACTGGAAATTTTATTTTTATTGTCAAGTCATACAGACACATTACACCTGTTCACAAAATATTGAGATATTTTTTTGTGATTTGATGTGTTATCATTATCCACTGGAAGGGATCTCTTCGACTGATTATCAATGGTACTAGTGAAAATTCTTGATTTCTGTCAAATAACAAAACACAGTTTTTATTTATAGAGAACCGGTTGTAATACTGTATAATAGAGACTTTTTGTTTTGTAATATGCCAAGAATTGAAATATGAAAATGGAAAAGAAATTAAAAGTTATTTTATATGAAAGAAAAATGAAAGAAGAAGGCGAAAAATATAGAAATTATTATTCCACTATGAGCACCAACTTATCTTGTTCATAACCATATTAATCTGTGCTCTCAGACATCAGTGAGATTTTAAAGAAAGGCAATGACATCTTTTTAAAAACACAGGGAAAACACGAGATAATATCATCTGATATTAATGAAAAATGATTGTTGACAATTTCTTAGAGGTCAAATTGATTCAATACGTCATCATTGCAAGTAGGTATACACTAAACAACCAGCCCCATTCTATCCAGTAATTTGCCAACCTCTTTCAGGAACATTATTTTTCCGTCTAGTTATTTTTCTTTATTTTAAATGCAACTTGGTATCTAATGAAATTACTAAATAATCAGAACAATTTATAAAATATGCATGTGACATTAATGTGTTTTGATGTCTGAAATTCCTTTTTGATATGTCTGTTCTTTCTTATTTATTTCTCTTTTGCACCTCTGCAAATATTAACCTTCCATTAGACATGTCTTTTTTACAGAAAGGATAGTTGTGCCAACTGACAGGCGATGTTATTAATACTATTCTGATAAAAATAAAATAAATTTTTTCTTCTAGTTATTTTTATCACCATTATTTTTTTCAAAATATATTTGTTTGTGTCACAATTGATGATACATATGCTTCGTATTTGTCTTTATATTTCATTTTTTACCAATTAAATGCATGGGTCATTATATGAAAATTTGCAAATCATACGTCTAAATCATTTTTAATCCCTTACATGAGTGTCAGTCTTTGGGAAAAAATAATAAATATAAATATAAATAAGGAAACCAAAATATATTTATTAGTAGTAACTAAAAAATTGAGAAAGATCATTTTTCCTTCCCCCGCCATATTTCCACTCTGCCCCCTAGGTAAGGTACATTAAAAATTTGTATCTTATCTAGAATTGACTGATTGTTTCAATTCACTAACTGATTTAGTCATTTAATACATGAGGATTCCATTAAACAATTTGCCTCATTAATTACTTTGTTTAGTCAATAAAAAATAAAAACTGGATGTCCATACGTTTTTCCTTCACTCCCTTACAAGAAATGCTTAGAGATGTAGCTTGAAGGGTAACATGGCTAGAAGGCTTTAGCAGAAAGAGATGGTAATGGATAGTCCTGGATAGCTTTTGCAGCTCGAAATTATCGAGATTTTAGGAAGTGACATTGGAAAATCTTCAGATAATGACCAGTATAATAATCTTTGATAAACGAACAGTCCCATATAGTTATAATAATTCCTTTTTGTTTATACCCATTGATAGACTGGGCATTCTGGGTACCCTTAATGTGTGGGAAAAAAACCTTGTGGCTGAGGGTGACCCCAGCAAATTATTTTCTTACACAACTATAATCTTAGGAAAAGTACAATCTTAACAAAATACTGAATCCAATACTTAATGGGTTGTAGTGGTAATTTTTTTCTCTCTCTTAAATCTACTTATAATTACTATTTTTTTAAATATATCCGGTTGTATTATCAATAAGGATATGCAATTTTTATAATGGAAGCAATCAATCTACTTTTTCTGTCTAAAATTAAAATTTACAGAAAAAAAACTGTGCTTGTAATTAGTAGTTGTTAGATATGATCAACAATATGATCGTTCCTTCATTCTAGCTTTATTACAGTCTAGTGACTGATTTTTCTATTATTATGAACATGTTTAACACCAACTGAAACACAGCACGTAACTAATGGAAGGTTAAAAAATTGGTTAAAATTGAATATTTTTTTACTTCATTGTTTTGTGGGTTAATATAGAATCTATCAGTATTTTTTTTTAATTAGTAGTAATTTGTCAATGTTATTGTTAATGCTTAGCAGTAATACAACAAATAAGACCTCTAAGACTAGCTATTTGTCTAAATAGATTATTATGACTATGAAATTAAACATTTCTACACACATTTATTTTTTATTGGTTTATAATTCTTTAATTTTTTCTACTTTTTAAAATTTAATTTCTTCTCTGTTGTATGAAACAAATAGTGAAAAAAATACTGTTTTAATTTTAGAAAAGGAAAACTTTGCGTGCTACAATTGCTGCTCAGAGGCGTTTGAAATCCAACGGCCTTCCAGAAACAGGTGTTAGCCTATCTGTCGAAGCACTTCCTCGGGGTATCATCGATCTTCCAAGCCCAGTGAGAGCATGGTCAGGGATGAGACAACGAGGAGTTTCAGAATTACCAAACCTACCTGCGTAGAAAATCTCCTACCATTATTATATTTATACACTACAATTAATCAGTCCAAAGAGATTCTAATTTTGGCGACATTTAGTTCATCACTTAATCGATTCCTACTTGATCTCTAAGCCAATTTAATTTAATTAGAAGAATTGTTGTTATAAATTCATGTCTACGTATGTGTAAATATACATACTCCTAATTAAGAGAAAGGTTGATGTTAATTGTTATTAAAAACCTTATCATCCTAGTCAATCAGTCTTCTGCTTATACAATGTGTGGTATCGAACACCATAGTTCTAATGGAATTCTTTTGATAACATATAATTTTTATTGAAATTATAAAAAATTCATTATATTTTGAATTCTAGTAAACCATAATGTACAAATGTAGTGTTGTTGATGCAATTCTAAAGTGTTGTTTACGCAAATTTGCATATGATGCAGTTGCATTTTAACCTGTGATTTTCTATTCCTTTTGTAAAGTCAAAAATCCATAACTGCGCATAATCAGTTTGGTATTTTTGGATTTACTAAGAGGGTAGAAAACTGTATGTTAAAAGGAATCTTAATCGCCCGCCACTTTGGCATTGCATAAATTTGGAAGCAGTGGTTTGAATAGTTTTCATTTTTAAAATGCTTCAACATATTTTTATTTAACTCAAATTATAAATTAAATAGCCTTCCAGATAATGGTCCTCTTGAGATAATTATTGTCCTAAAATATCTCAAGTTCTACAATAAATTTGCTCAAAAATTCACTTTAATTAAGTGATAATTATTGTTTTTTTCTGAAAAGTTTGGGAGGTTTTCAAGATGATAAAGGGTAATTTACAAAAATTTTGTTTTTATCATTTTGTATAGAATGGTGATAAAATTTTCTTGTATATAGTTTTTAGAGATGCTCTTCTGAATACTCAAGAAAATGAGTATAGATTTTTTTCAATAATTATTAAGATTTTTATACAGGAAGATCATATTTATTTAAGATTTAAAAAATATATTTTATTTTGATTACAAAGTTAATATAAAAATTTTTTGTTTTTAAAATTAAATAATGAAAACTTATCACTCATTTAGTCATTTGGTATCTGCATTTCTCTAAAATTTAATTTAAACTTATAGAACGAAATTCTTCTGAGACGTATTTGTTTTTATTTAGCATTAATGGTCCCTTTAATTTATTTCTTAACAATAAATATTTTTTAGATTTAGACAAATAACTAAATTATATCAGACGATAAATGAAGAGAGTTGTTATATTTATTTGATAAGTACACAATTTTTCAATGTATAATTGGTTTAGAATAGACAGAAACAATGAATTTGGTTCTCGAATTCCTGTAGTTTTCCCTTAATTGTGCTTAATTGAAATAAATAAATTTATATTATAAGCCATATCTCATATGAAACAAACATATATTTATTATAGTTGTATATAATCATATTAAACTTTATACACGGTATAATACATTAAAAAAATCTTAGGGTCTAATTTGGTGACTTTAGGGTGTTTAAAATACCTTTTCTTTTTTTTTAATTTGAAGACAAGTTTGCAGCTTGGTTATTGTATTGGTTCTTATTCTAATAATTTTTGTTTTGTTTTTTTGCAACATTGTACTGATTTTTTTAATTGGTAAAAAATCATAAATATTTTAGTTTGATATTCTATTATGTTGCTGAGAAGGTTTAATATTATATTAACATTAAAAATACTGAATATGAAAGATAAAATCTAAGAATACTTACTATATAGATAATAATATATCCGCATATGCAGTGATGCACCTTATAATTAATAACTACCTGATAAATATCTGTAAGAATAAGAATAAGTTTGTAAGTTGGAACTTACAACTTGGCAAGATAGAAATTTTTAATTAAAATTAATGTGAGACTTTATAGTAATGTTTTAATTTATGATTTAGTCATTTATATACAATTTAGTGATAATAATGAACCTTGGCAATTCAGTTATGACCTATCTCCTTTTCTTCAACTTACACACTTATTAACAATTCTTATTGATATAATAATTAATTAATTCTAACTTTGAATATTCTTCACTTTTAAAGTAGAGCTTAACTGTAAAAGGTAACTTCCCTTATGGAGTGAATGATTTGTAAAAAATTGAGGGGATAAAATATGATTTATTTCAGATTCAATTAGACCAAGTTTTTGTATTCATTGTTCATGGACCTGTTGAAAGTTAATCTGAGAATTTTCCTTCTCAAGAACTTGGAGTCCAATCATATTTTTGTTGATTCCCTGAAATTAAGTATGTGATATAACGATTGAGTGGCTGTTAAATAGTTACATCTATTCAGATTTTACTTAAAATTACATTTAATTTTGAGATTTGAAGGTTGAAAATTTCAATATTTTTTTTTTACATGATGAGTGAAATTCGTGTAAAATAGGTAAAAATATACTTTGGTTTGTTTTTATTGATTTCACTCAGTGAATATTATATCTTATGTGATTTATATAGGGATTGGAGTGGCTCAGTGATAGAGAGCTGAGTAGCCGTAAAAGTTCTTGGGTTCCAATATCACTGCTTGGCAGACTTTTATTTTATCTGATATGGATCCTATGGGAACTAGGGGCTCAGGCAGCATCTATAAAGTGGGTACCCAAAATAAGGAGAAAAATCTGGGGGTTGAGTGTGATTTAGGACAAATCACCTCCCTGCACAACCATTTGTCCAAGAAACAGTACAGTCTCTACCACATACTAAACCCAATAACCTTCATGGGTTTGCAGCAGTACAGGATTTGTATTTATTTATAAATATATACTACAATCCTGTGTGGACCTTAGCCTCCTCAATATAAAATAATAATATATATATGAATATATATTATTATCATTATTATTAAATCAATATAAATCTCAACTAAAAAATCCTAACGGAAAATTATGGAGGGTTATTTTTTGCAGTTAAACTCTATTACAAAAAAGAGAAAAACATTAAAATTAGTAAATATTTTTATTTTGAAGAGAAAAGATTTGCCCCCATCCCGGCTGGGGGCAAATCTTTTCTCTTAAAAATAAAAATATTTAAAAATTAAAGTAATGATTAAAAAATTATAATAAATTAAAATTAGTAGTTTATAAGATCCCCTATATATGTATATATGTATGATATTAAAGGTATTTATGAAATTATTGTTGCTTTCAGTTGTTAAATATAAATAGATCATATATTATATTTTTCTGTTGAAAATGATGAATAATTATGAATTGTTTAATTATTAATAGGAAAAAATACAATAAAGAACAATCTGTATAAAGTTTATGCAACAGGAGTGGTTATTGTATTGTATCAGTATTATAAAATTGTACCTATTTTTCAAGATCAATTATGTACTTATTTTTTAATTATTATGCATCCTTTTAGTGCTGTTACTAACACAAGTTTACAAAATTTTTTGTCTTTGACATTTATTTTTTGGGAGGGGATTGGAAGATGATTAAGAAAAGTATATGTATTTTTTTTTTCAATATGTCATATTCCTAAAATGTTACCTATAACGAGTAATAGTTTTAAAATATTTATAAAAAAGAAAAAAAATATTAGTTAACAAATGACTTTGATTTATCAAATCGTTCTTGGGAAATGATAGAGATGGTGAAATACAGGCATATTGCTCTCAAAACTTCTACTAGTGTACAAATTAATAAGAGAGAAAAATAAAAACAAGATATTAATGCCCTCACTGGTTTAGAGTCAACTACGCCTATATATTGACATTACAATGTACTAATGGAAGTTTATTTCTGGAAAAATATTTAAAAAAAAATTTTTTTTTTTAATGCCCTATTATTTTGCTGAAAAAAAAAACCAGTCCTGGCTCGAGAAACTTAATTTTCTTTTAACAGAAGTATTAGTGAACTTGATCAGATTGGAAACCGTTAATTTATAAGTGGATTAAACCTGCTCTAATCTAGCCAATAAAAATATCTTATATTAATAGAAAATAAATGAGGGATTCAGTATATAACCCTACCTTATACTAGCTATGAATACTTGAGATTGTTAATTAGGCTACAAATCTCTGCTCCTAAAGTCTTTATGAGCCATTGTTGATTTCATTTGTTATTAGTAATTTAATCGACATTTAAATATTTCTAAAATGCAGACGGTGAAAAGAAAAACAAATAATATCTAGTTCAGAGCTCTTCTGCCGTTGAAAACAGATTATATTTATTTTGAGGAGGGCGATGTAAACTTGTGTAATTTGATAAGTTATATTGTTTTACTAAAAGCCGATATTATTGGTATAAGTATTATACATCAGTATTATTAAATTTATTCTCAATTTGATATGTGTTATTTTTTGTTTAACATTATTGGTTTGTTTTTAACAACTATAATAATCATGGTGAATTAAAAAAACTAATACTCACAGATATTGCAACTATTTTATTGAAATTTAAATCCCTTTTTGTTTATATCCCGTCCGAATATTATAGTCTTTGATAAATTTTGTATTTTTGAAGAAAACATTGTTTATGACATCTAGAATATCATCAGTTTCATGGTCTCCACTTTAACAAGTGTGACACTAGTTTCGACAGATTTTCGAAAAAATGATATATTTTAACGAAAGACAAGTGCTATAAATTTTCTATAATGAAGCTTGTTCAACTATGAAAATATCATAGGAGATTAATATTGAAAGATTTGCTAAAAAAATGAATAAGCCCTGAACAGAGCTGTAAATGCAGGTGCAGGAGTAGTTCGAGAGGTAGGTGGGAGAATTGCATTAAGCTTGATTTTGTGGATTTGGGTCTGGATAATGGTTTGTGGATAGAAGTTTACAATCAGCGATTGATGATTTCGGCATCAAGACTTCACGATTACTCAGCCTTTTATTGTTATTATTATTCAAACATTAATTAAATTGCCAATAAAATGGTGTCTTATTATTGAAATTGGGAATCACTTTTGGACTGATTTGAGAAATGATCATAATCTATTTTCACTTTGTCAAATTGTATTTAATAGTTAAAATACACAACTAGTTATTGAAATTTTTCATAATTTTTTTTTTTTGCAGGGGCCCAGATCAGTCCTTCCCCCTTTGATAATTAAATAGGACAGGGAAATAATATAAACTAAAAAAAAGCCTCCTCATACTTAGAAACCATGATCATTTATAATAACGAAACTTTATTGTTGCAAATGGCTTTCTTTCTTTTAAAAGTTTTAGATATAGGCGACTTTAAAAAAATTCATTTTTATAGAACTTAAATTTTCTGCAACTGGATGTTTCCTATCAATGTTTCCTATTAATAAAAAACTATCAGTCCCTTCAATAACAATTTTTTTTTCTATCTCAAAACTCATAAATATAATTACAGCCACTTATAATAAAATCAAGTCTGTCATAATCTCTCTCTTCTCATAGCTCAGGGTATGTCATGTTTATGGGGAAACATTGTAAAAAAATCAGTCATGATATGCTCTCTTCAGAAAATAATTCAATATTTTTCAAAATACCTGTAAATTATCCAATAATTTTCTATTAAATTTTTTTTATTAATGTAGATTTATTGATATTCTTTCTTTCTGGATATTGTTTAATATAATTTCATGCAACTCGCTGCAAGCTATGTTTTTTCACTTGAATGTAAATGTTTATTATCAAGAATATCCAAATACTATAAATGAAGTTTATGAAACTTTTTTTAAATTATATACATTAAGAGTTATCTTTAGCTGTTATAAACAATTACTTAATAAAGAGAAAATTATATTTTGTATGTACATTTAAAAACAGTTCTTATTTAATGTATTTATCTATGAAATCTAAGTCCAATGACAACAGTTTTAAATAAATAACAGATACTTATTAACTTCTCTTGGAAAGTTCTGTGAAACTTCTGTGAATTAGGGAATGGTTTAGTGATTCAGCCGCTAGGGGCGCTTGTTTTGAGCGGTTGGTAAAACCTTTTGGTGGGAGTGAGCGTTTGGAATCTGATGTTGGATGTAGTGTTGTTAGTAACGTGCAGTTATTTCGTTTGGTAGTCTTTATATTTGCGAATGATTTCTTTTCTCGTTACTTAAGTGTTCTTCTTACGTGTTACTGCAGTGTAATCGGCCTTAGGATCATTTATGTTTTTCTTTGTTATGGACTGTTAATTTAATATCTGTGCTGTTTCAAATGTAATGACTTTCATCCACAGTTCAAAACTCCTGTTTTATCTTCTAAGATGACATCAGTGATTCAAACATCATTTTTAAGTAAGCTTATAAACATATTTTTTACAATATCTGACTAATTGTGTAAAGTTTTTCATAACATGCTCATTTAATTTGTGGATAATTTTAGAATGGTGATTTTTACGTTAAGTTGTAAATATTCTCATAACATTATATTATTGTTAACGTTTGGAGAAAGTTTTGTTGAACAGTGTGTTGGTTTTTGTTTATTTGTTTAATATTTTCTTATTTAACATAACTTGAAAGATTCCTATTCTATTATTTTCACATTTATATATAAGCCATTGTTAAAAATTCAAATTGGGAAGTCAGACAATGCACATTACGACTTGGAAAATATGAGGGTAATAGTGTTTTGAAATGTTCACCTAGTTACATTGTAGGCTCTAAACATTGATTTCCCTTATGTTTTGTTAGTTTCTAGATATATATAATGTAACTCGATTGAACTGAATTCAGTAGTTTGATAGAGTTATTTAAATGTATTGTTCTATATCATGCTTATTGGCTAATTGCGCTTCAAAAAAGTAACCCAGAATATTTAGCAGTGACATAATTAACTTTTTTCTTTTCTTTTGAATTATTTTTTTGTGGAGCATAAATTTTCTTATTGTAAATAAAGCTTTAGTTTTGGTCACCATAGTGACTTTAATGCTTGGTGTGCATGACATAAAAATTTTGGAAAGTGTTAATAATACCGAGAAGAGTACAATTGTTGTGTATGTGTTGAATTCAACTATTATTGTGCCATTAGAGACCGATGAAAATTTTAATTCATTTACATTTTTTATATGATGTAGAAGCCATCATGATTAAAATAGTTTTGTTTTTATTTCATTATCAGATCTTTAATATGTAAAGTTTTATTAAGTATTACATAATTACATCCACTATTCTTTATATTGCTTTTATTATTCATTGTTTGTTAGAGTGCATTTAAAAGATTTTCATATTGTGGTATGCCTTTTTCGAAATGTGAATAGTGCGCAATGTGTATGAAACCAAAGCTTGTAGCAATTGAGATATATCTTCTAATTTCAAGTATATTTATAAGTATTTTAAAGAAAGCACTGCTGCAATATTAGATCTTTTGTGTATTGATAACATATGCAAGTACAATGCTTTATTATTAACCATGATCACAGGGGAAAATTTTTTATGTAGTTCTACAACATTAAATTATTGCCTAATAATACAATTTATTGTAGAAAATCTTGGATATGACTGATCATATTTTTTTAGATTCTAAATTTTGGCATCTCTTCAATATTTAGTATAGAGTATTCAAGTTTTACTTAAAAGGTAATTATTCTGGAGGTTGTCGCTTCAAGTTGAGTCACAAGTTTTAACTTTTCATTTGTTTCCCTTATAATATTTTCCAAAAATACAAGTTATCATGAGCTATGGTATGGAAAAAAGAATATAACTATTGGAAATGTGTATACATCGGTAATTATTTCATCTGGATACAACGTTTCGACAAATAGATATCATCTTTACTTCGAAATGTTAGTTGAAACTTTTATTTCTTGAGGAAATGATTACCGAAATCTACTCATTACCCATAATACATACTAAAGCTCATGATAACATTTATTTTTTGGATAACATTAAAAATGAAACAAATGAACAGTTAAAACTTGTAACACAACTCGAAGCTACAACCTGCGGAACAGACACACAGTTACATAATTAAATATCTTGTATAAATATATATTTGTAAACTATTCATTTAATTTCGAATGTGAATAATATCTAGTATTTGTATTAAATATTAATACAACTGGTGTTTATATTTAATGGTGAAGTTGATATATTAAATTATAAATTTTGGATTAATATATTCATATGTATAATGTGGTTTAGCCTTGAATTTAATTACTAATTATGGATTTGATTGATATTTATTTTTCTTATGCCTACTGACTGATGCTATGTGTCTAGGGATCTTAAATACAAAATTATTATACCAAAAATAAATTTATTGAGCCTATCGCAGTGTATATATTATAATTAGTTTTAGGGACGTAAGTGAACCTTTTTTTTTTGTTAGTATTTTTGAGTAAAAATTTTCGCGAATTTAGTGGGTTGATACCGTTAAAACAGTCTTTCCTACAATGAGTGTCACCCAAACCCAAATACTCTAGATGGGACATAATACAATCCTCTAGACTACTTTTTGGTTGACTCCTCCGACCATAGCTCATCCGATTATCACTGATTCTTTCATTGTAACACACCCTATTCATAAACCTAGATTTCTATTCTTTATACCGACTGTAGCTCAATCAATTTAGGTCATCAGAAAGCTATTTCGAACTCAGTTTTAAAAATAATTGTATATGGCCATTCTGATATTAAATTCAAACCTGTAATTTGAACCCTTAGAGAATAGCCTTTACCTTGGCGATACCCTGAAGATGTAGCAAGAACCCGAGACACACCTGACACGATCGAGTACACACCTGAAGGTAATAGCTCACTCAGTCACAGGCCGTTGCCTCCTCCGACCAACTGCCAGAGGAAACGAACCTCCAGGGCTCTTCCTTTCGGTCTTTGAAGGCGGCAATGTAATTTATTTCTCTTGTAAAAACTTCTCAGACCCTTCCTATTGTTTCTCAACGACAATGGAACATTATGTAAATTAAATAATTAAAGGGTTGTAGAGCCTAGGCAAGAACGTGACATGCCGCGTCTAACAATGTAAAAAGCCATATCGAAAAGTAAAGTAGCGTTGTGGACAAAATGTTGGTTAAATTTAGCTTGCAAATTCTTACATTTAAATTATTAATAACGATTTATATTGGGATGTTAGGGAGTCATTGATGGATTTGCTAAATTATCGAAAACATAAATGTATTATTACGAGTGAAACAACAGATTTTTGTTTTTCTTAAGTCCTTTGTTTTGCCCGCCAGATTGGAAGGCTGATTGTACAACCCTTTATTTTAGGTGTTTTTGTCTCGTACATTCTCACCACTGTCAGGTTTTGCGGGCGCTGTATATGCTACCCCGTATCTGTCCCTGAGTAATCTCATTAGAAAATTCATCTGATCGTGGATAGTGGAATATCAGTCGACTGGCGGTCCGCCCGGACTCTCAAGGGCAACATGATACAGCAGGCGTCCTGTCACTCAACCTATCATGATATTTTTTTTCTATTTTTTTAATATATTAGATTAACGCGTTATTGAATAATAAATTTGCTACCGCATTTTAATGACAATATTTTATTTAAGTATCAATAACAATATTGATTTGATTCTCTAGTCAACAACGCATTTTCAGGGCTTATTTCATCACAAAACCTAGAATTACTTTAATGTAAGACAATTGCCCCATAAAGATCTGTGGAGCGACTGCTACTGATAAAGCGACCGTATTGTGAATTTTATTATTTTAATTGTTGATTTTATTAATTTTTAAATATTTTTAATTGAAAAGACATGTCCAGGACCGGGACTCAAACCCGGGTCTTCCAGACCGTATTGTGGAGTTGGACCAATGAAAATCGAAGGAGTAAAGAATAAACAAAGCATTAATGGCCGATGCCTTCATGAGCGAACCATTCAACTCACTTCCCGGAAATGCTTGGAGTAGGGCGCTCTGTGAGTCACGCTCCTCCGAGCCCAAGCACCCGCAGCGTATTTTCTATGAGTGAGATCATCCATCCACCTTCTGCCTTTTTCATCATGAATTCTTCCTAGAGAATGATTTTTTCTATCTTCTTTGGAGTATATCGCGGACATTCCCACGGTATATGTGGTAGTAATTGATTGTTACCTCAATGAGAAATGTTTTTTTGTAATAACATAAGCATAAACTAAATAAAATAAAAAAAAAAAATTTGGGCGTTAACGAGAATCGGATTCTGTTAGTGTAAATTGTTTACTCTAGCTGGTGGGAGCTGCGCGTGTGAAAGCAAGTCTGGGAAGGTCATCTTGCTGGCATGTAGGCTTCTCAGATTTTTCTCACAGTCGTCAGTTAGTACTTTGTAATGTGGCATTATAAGTTAAATATACTAGAAGCATTTGAAGATTGTTAATGTATTATTATGCTCATTAAAAAAATTAAATAGTTTAGGAAATTTGTTGGGTTGGGGTCAATGAGAAAACAGAAATAAGTAATAAATAATTTTAAACTGAAGTTTCGGACCATGCTTCAGTGGATAAAAAATACAAAAGACAGTTTTCTTATTCAAACCGAAAGGTTTTTTAGTACAAATATTGAAAAATTATTTAGAATATGAATAATATTTTTTATGTTTTTTTTCGATTTATTATTGTAAATAATGATCCATTGCAACGGCCCATATACCTGTTTTTCTAATCCTCATTCCTATTTAAAATTAAGATTTTACCTCGCAATGTCGAATCAAAATCTTGAGTAAAAAAAATCGGTTTGTCGCAAGCTCTTGGTAGCTATGAGACTACTGAACCAATTTTCTTAAGACCTGGCATCAAAGTCTCTGGTCATCATAGGACGAAACTTGGAACTCGTTTTTGCGATCCTCCTTTAAGTTCCAAAATCGCGGACGATAGAATATTTCCGTTATTTATGAAAATATAGGCTTTTTTATTTATTTATTTTTTGAAATTTACAACTGTATTATAGTAATACTACAAATAAATATAATGAATGATATGTAATGGCATGAGATAAAGACGTGTAGATAAACTACCCACTGGTAGTTCTGGAATAACAAAATCAACGTCTTCTTTTTATACGTTTCGGAGTATTATCGGGAATTGAAGAGGAAGCCAGGTTTGAAGCAGGTCTGTTTGAGTGGGAATAAAGTTTTTCATGAAAGTATTGGTATCAGGTTCGGGCAAAATCATAAACTAATGGGACATTAATATCATTATGAATTGTTTTATTGGTAATAGAGTATGGAACTGAGGATTTTACGAATGTATTAAGGATTTTGGAGTGTAAGGGTTGGATACGATGGCTTAATGGAGCCCCAAAGCTCTAATCCATATAAGTCTTATAATAGTCGTGTATATGAGTCTTTTGTAATTAATTCGGAGCTTAGAGCGTTTGTCTAGTAACTGTTGAAGTAGCCTAAAACGGCGAGCTGTTTCTTGTCGTTTCAGTCTTGTATGAGGATTCTAAGTTCCTCGTAAGGTATAGGTAAAAGGTAAACTCTTAATAATCAGTATACTGAGACCTTATCGGTCTTTATAAATACTTTTGGTTTATTATTTTTACAATATAACTATTACATAAGAATTATCATTATTTGGAAACAATAAACTGTTGTGTATCAACTTGGAAGAAGTTTTCATTTCTATCTCCTCTTTATAAAAGTGTATTAACATACATACTGTATTAAATTAAAACGTTTTAATTAAACATTATTATGAAGAGTATGTATGGTAAAGCCCATGGAGATGGCAATTGAGTCCTTGGTGAAGAAGATATACAACCTTGCCTGTGACCTTTAACCTATGCCCACCGCAGCCAACAGGAAGCAAGTCATTCGCCTACGCTCATACTCACTTTTGTTTTTTTATTTCATTTGTATGTAGTTCATATTTATTTACATACATATATATTCATTATATAATGTCAAATGTAGCGCTATGGCTGTCGTAGGGCCGTGAATTCATTTGCAATGATCTCTGAAGTTAGAGGTACCTTGTCGGTGAAAATCGTAGAATATATTCTCATTGATAAAAATATCAATCGGTTATATGATACTAATTTGTAGCTTCTTCGCAGATAATTTTTCATTATACTGATTATTTTTATTTATTGTAATAATCGATCTCACAATAATATAAAATAAATTTTGATCAAATACCTTAGCAGTGTAGTATGTATATTTTCTAGAGGGTATTAAAATTATACATACACAAATATAGTTATTAGAGATTTTAAAATTGAATTCACTGTTGTCAGTAAATGAGCATAATTTTAAATATGCATAAGTTTGACTTTAAAAAAATAAATCCACGCCTTTAGTAGATATTTAATTTACTTTTGGCGTGGTGTAAAAACAACAAATAACCTTTTGTTTTGCATTTTGGAGATGCCTTCCCTCATAGTTAGTACGAGCTAATTTATTTGAAACATTTATTCACATTTTTCTTCGATTGTCTCCATTGTATTGCATTTGAATGTTCATTTATCGTCGATTGTTGTATATTGCGAATCAGCTGATTGTTGTAATATCTCCATAGTAACGTTTTGTTGACATCGGCGTGAATTGTTTCCTGGTAACGTAACGAAACTTGCCATCAGGGTCAAATAAAAATCAATTCTTACCAGGCGTGGGCGTCGCAATTGAATCCCAGCTCGATAACTGAATATTCAGTTAAATTGAAAGAGATTTATTCACCTTGCTGTAATGGATTAAAATGATTTGATATTTTTATAAAAGGATTTTTTCTTGTTTCTAAAAAAAAAATATGAAGTTAAATAATCTGGAGGGATAATTGAGTAGTTATTTTGGTATAACGATTAAATTGAAATGGGAATTACCTATTTCACCCTGGGTTTTTTTCTGTAATTTATTTTTATGAAATAAGATGGAGTTGAAATTGTACATATCATAATATTTTTGTTAAAAATGCATGATTGACGAATTGAGTTGAGTAGGGATGAGAAAGGAAACATCATCACGGAATAATGAGTATTCAGTAGTGTTGGTATGGGGAGGGGGGGGGGGATATACCGTAGGTAAATACAAAAAATCTTTACTATCATCAGCTTATGTTTGGCCCAGAGGTAATCACTCCATTTTTCTGAGCAAACGGTTTTGCAGGGAGGTGGTTTATTGAGCCAATGTTTTTCCCTCAATTAAGACTGCCCACTTTATTTGGATGAGTCTTAAGGAAAGCCTGTATATCCTAAAGAGTTGATCCACGCTCTGTAACTGACTAATTTCTATGCCACGCCCGATAGTGCTCTTTCATACTGATCTATCGCGCTCCTAAATAGGAAAAAACAATTCAGAAAATATTTTCGAAAGTTGTCTAATAATGGGAAAAAGAAGTTGTGGGGAAGACATTTTAGAATGTAAGGGAATAAGGTAAACATTTTCAGGTATTAACAGAACGTATTAGATTGCTGACACATATTAGAGAATTAAAACAGAAAGCCTAACAAAATTGTTCGAATTCTCAATGTTCTTTGATGGACAATCGTTGAATATATATTAAATTTTTTGTATAGATGGGCCTAGGCTCAACAAATCAAAAATTTCCAGCTTGTTTGTTCTAAATTAGATTCCTGACCTGAATCGTTTACCTCAGGGCGGAGATAAATGGCAGATGCAGACTGCTCACAGCTGATTTACTGTTAACCTTTTGTGGACCGGTAGAGAACAATATAGCCATTGTCAGCTGTTAAGGCCACATCTACCAAACTGCTCCAATAGTGGCTCTTCCTTCATAGTTCTAGCTACAGGAGGCTGTTGTTGATTTTGCATGATGATTAACTTATGATTAAGAATGTTCACTCGAGCTATTCTATTTTTCTCCATTTAGAATTCGAAGACCATAATGTTATAGAGATTTTAGCCCATATGAAAAAATAGACAATCTTTGATAATCCCTTTGTATGCCAGTTAGCTGCTGATCAATTATTACTGAAGTCCAAGTCATTTAAGTATGTTTAAAAGTTTTATTTTTGTAAACATATTGTCTTAGCTTTTCATAATAATTAATTCTTTTTAAAGAATTCAACTGTTGTATTCCAAAAACTTAATAATAAAACATATCGTTAATTTATTCGTTTTTCAATAATGTTTACCGAAAATTATCGCTTCTAACAAATTGGGGATTTTATGATCAGGATATTTTTGTAATATGCAAAAGTGAGGGAATTCCTTCAAGCTTCTTTGATAGGTACCATGTATGTAGTCGTGATTTAATCTCATAATAATTTGGGAAGTTTTCCGTTGTTCGGCTGTTATTTGAGATAAATTTCACATGATTTTATAAAACATTTAATTTACAGTGTTTCTGCAATAATACAAAACTGCGCAGTGTATAAGGTAATAGTTTATACTGAATCGGGTTGTTATCAATACTTTACTATTAAACTTTAATGGGCTTTTAAATCCTTTTCATTTGAAAGTTACGTAAGAAAACTTCTTTTATAACTTATGTTATCGATCTGTCCGCATCAATTATTCAACTCTTCGTCTCTTGTAAATGATTAGTTCCGCTGACGATGCTATTACTATTATATCGATTATAATATTATTATCGATGTTGACATTCTCTGCAGTTTTAGATATGAAATCTCTTATCTCTTTGACTATGGCGCAATGCCTTATCCTAATTGGGGAGAGGTAATCCCGGCGAAGAAAGGTTGCTAACGGTACGCCACGACCACCTCGATCGGCTATTGCCTCTGTACCGAAGATAATAGGTTTAGGGCCATGTCGGCGGCGGTATAACGGCCTCAGCGAATGTGGTCGATGGCTCACTCAGTCTTTTAGCATACATCTGGCATTGCTCAGGTTTATTTGGTAGTGTATAGCATGCTGTTTAAAGTTTAATTAATCTCCATACAGGAAATGACTCGAATATAATAGTGAACAATGAAATAGTCCATTGGTACGAGATGTTGGCATAGGAAGGTTGATTTTGATATCAATGAGCTCCTAGGACCGTCTTTGAGTATTCTGTGACTGTGTATGTCTGTTTGTTTGTTTATTTAGTTATTTAAGGCCCCTTAATGCTACTGGGCCTGATCCGAGGTGGGAGACCTAAATTTTGCCTATCCTTGTATAATTAAGACGGGGATCTGTAATGAGTACCTGATACCTCACAGGTTCCGGACCGCCATTTTAAGTCCCCATTGAAGGACGGAATATATATAGCTTCATTAATCTCAAGAAAACTAGTGTCTCGAAACTCCCTAAAATATTTCGGGAGGGTTTGATTTATCTTTTTTAATCGATTAAAAATGTTCATTGATGAAAAAAAATACAAATTAAGGGTACAAGGGATAAACCAACATAGTCAGAAAAGTGTGTTTCTAAGGAAATTAAAAATACAGATTTGAAACCTTATACTGTAAAAAATACTGAACCGATGTAATTCATAAATGTTGTATTGAAAAGCCTATTTACTTATTTTTTTTATTTTTAATGTATTTTCTCAATTTATTTTTTACATTTTATTTATTTGGTAGGTTTATAAAAGAAAGGGTTTCTCCTGTACGACGAACTAAAATACCTAAATAACCCGCGACTGTGTTATTTGTTCCCATGCGTACCTCGGCAAGTTGAAAGAACGAATTTGACGATTCAGATGTCATAGTTATCTCAATATTTAATTTTTTTGACTTAGTTGGTTTTTTCCCTGCGCCCTTCAAATAAGAAATAGGTAAAATATAAAATTGATGTTTTTTATTGTTAATTTCGTGATGTTTATGCATTTATTAATAATTAATTAAAAATGTTTAGAATTAATTATGAATATGAATTTAGGAACTTCGAAAAGTTAAGAAAGTTAAGACCTATGGTTATTGGGAGTCCCGATCCTGTGCGATATTGATACTCGTTAAAGATCCCTATCCTAATTAAACTTGTATATCCAAAATTTAGGACTCACTCTGTAGCATTGTCCGATTAACCGTAGCAGTATAAACAAAACGAACTATCTGTATATTTAGCTGTAAATTATTCTTTGACAGTATCATAAATATGATTGCTGCTTTCATTTGATATTATTTAAAATTATTGGTGCTCTCGTCCCAGGAAATTTGTACCTAAAGCAATACTAATATAAATTACTGTTTGGGCCTGATTTCTACTAAATAGAACCTTTTGGATGTCAGTGTATCTCTTGATCCAGCGGAAGTAGTCCGCATCTAATTAAAGTAGCAGTAATTAAAATAGAGTTAGTCCGCGACATCAACTTTAAACGGTTTCGTGGGCGATGACTCTTGAGTTATCGTAATGTGTAGGTTTAACCACCAATATCAATTTTAAATAATATTAATTAAAAACAGTAATAATTTTAATTAATGAAATAAACAGAAAGATGTCAGTCATCACGAATTTCCCTAAGTACCACTAGTGCACCGTCGCGAACTGATAATGAAGATATAATACGAAGGTAAATAAACAATATTTTTTGTTTAACTTATAACCTGTTGACTAGTAATATTTATAATGAGCGTATACGCCAATAATTATAATCATTTATGGATTACATGATGAAGTCTCGGAAGAATGCAATGAAACTTAAATAAAATTTAGCATTTATTTATCAAGTCTAATTAGTCTTTTTGCGGCGGGAGATGGATGATATGGTACCTATGACCCTCCTGGGGCTCACCCAGTCTCTATAAAATATTATAAAAATAGGGTACCCCAAAATAAGGGGGAAAAACCTGGCGGTTGAACGTGACCTAGGACAAGTCACCTCCTTGCAGAACCGTTGTCCATGAAACAGTACAGTCTCTACCATGTAATGAACTCCAGACTCGTTCCCGGGTTGTAGTGGTTACAGGTTTTTTTTTGTTTTTTTATTAATTCTTATTGCACCAATTTCAATCGTTGGGAGAATTTTATTGAAACAGTTTCGAACATTGTTTTAACATAGACCACAATTGTACTACCAGTATTTGAAATATTAGTGTTTCCAGAAAAATTTTAGCACATCGTATACCTTCGTATATAACCCTGTACACTACAATCAATGGAGGGTCTTGGGTTTAGTACATGGTAGAGACTTTCTTTGACAACGGTTGTGCAGGGATGTTCAACCTCAAGTTCACGCTCAAACGCCAGTGTTTTCTGCCAATTACCCACATTACAGAGGATGGGTGAGTCCTACGATGGTCGTCAGATCCACAGGATCCAACCAGGTCCGTTAACAGATTAAATAATTTGTTTCCACAGCTGGATTTGACCCGTAACCGTCGGGATAAAAATTCAGAGCTTAACCCATTTAGTTACATACAATTATGCCATTATTTGTAGCGTTTAGCTATTAAATTTAAATATATTTTTTTCCTCATGTTGGTATATTATCTCTCCTAGATACATTGCTTTGATGTTATCTATACATTTTTTTGAACCTGGGGTTGTTAAGGTGAGTTAAACATATTAGAAAGTAGCCGCAGTGATTACATATAACCGTTCCTACTGCGGCCGCTTCATAAATTTGCTGAGGCATCTGTACGTCGCACCGCTAAATGACCTAGGCAATTATAACTGCAATCTTGGAAGACCTAAGCAGTTCTTACCGTTCAAAATGTCTTTATTAGCATGCGAATCGTTTTGGGGCTGAATCAGGAACCGGTGGGCGCAACCTCGTTTGCCTCCTCTCGTCCTCGAGTGTCCGCTATATATCGTAGTGTCCGGGTTAAAGGGTTCGGAGTCAATGACCAGTCCTTTTCCCCGCAAATGGAATTTTTTACTAAAAGAGGAAACACTACATCCTTCCATAATGGATTATGCAAGATAATTTATAAAAATTAAATTTATACACTATTGCGTAAATGTGGTTCAGAATCAGGTAGGGTAGTGCAGTGCTTCCAATAGGTATGTTAAGAAACTTTGAGACTGTTTAGTATCTGGATGGGTGACCGCTTATCAGTGAAAGCCATTCAGCCTGAGATTATCTATACAATTACCCCACCCCCTTGCGGACTCGAATCTCGACTTCCTAATGGATGCTACTATCGGTCGCTGGATAACTCGAATTGGACTGACATTACTGAAAAGCACGTCGTGTTCTTTCTCGGTGTCAAATAATCGACTAAAAGATCCATAAAGGTTTCTGGGGAGAAAATGCAGGTTTTCTTGTACTGGCTACCCCGATTAGCGCCGTTGTTGAACCAGAATGTTGGAATTTTCTTGATGGACTAGTGAGTTTAGGAATATATAGGCGGTAGTGATTGAAACTCTCTGAGGATTATGATTCCACTCAAGAAAAATGTTTGAACGAATATGTAACAATAGTAAATATTGATTTGTAGCTTAATTTCATTTCATTGCTATTTTTGCTTAGGAATGTTGTAAGGAGTTTTGGATTTCCTCACCGTCGTCGGTAACAAGATACTTTTCTATTGAACGAGGTTGTACGGGTTTTGATTTGATCTGGTTGTCATGTATTGAACTTAGCTTTTAGCTTCGCCACAGAAGGGTCTATGTTGAAACTTATCTTTCTTTGATATCTCTGACGGTTTTTCTAAAACTTATAGCTTGAAACTACATGCTATTTGGAATTGAGGGGTCGTCAACAACAATTGAAATACTTTTTTGTAAAAGTACTTATTTAGGCACAGTTTAGGGGCATACGTTAGGGAAGTTGTCCACTTCTTCATCTCCTTAAAAAACTAAATATGACAAAAAAAGTAGGTCTGTTAACTTCACGTATTTCTATTTCTAAATAACTAGTTCGTAACAATTTAAAAAAACAATTTCAATATAAAACTCTCCTGTGGTAGTGTTATAAGCGGCCCATATTATATTAAATAAATAAATTTAAAATTTATTACAAATTAAATTTGCTTATGTACACCTATTTTAGTATGCCATTCTTCTTATCTATTTTTATCTATGGGAAATCAGACGACAGGCGAAGTAGAGGAGGTTCTTGTATCAGATGGCTGGATAATGTGTAGGAGGACCTCTAGGTGCTGGGTGTACAATAATGGAGGAGAATAGCGCAGGATCGCGGAGATTGCTTTCGATCGTAGTGCCTGTATATTTTACGCTAATTTTCTACTTCAAATAATCTTTTAAGACAGATTTATTGATTGAAGGTTAGAATGGAGCCAAACTTTTATATTAGTGTCATTTGTTTTGATTAATTGAAGTTCTTTGAAAAGAAAATGTTTTATTCATCAAAAAGTATTTCTTCATTGAAGGTCTGACATTATAAATTTATTCTGGTTGGCATTACTGTTGGAAGTCTACAAGCTTAGTCATAACCTTCGCATTTGATTTGAATATATATGACGACTATAATGCATTGACCATTTCCTTTTCCTAGAAAAACAATGGAGATGATATAAGTTATCTATGTTATGCATAACTAAATATTATCATCAACTTAACTTATTAAATATTAAGTTTTTATTAGATTTTAGTGGCACCCGGCTGAATGATTTTCCGTGGCCACGTGATCAGAGCGGAGGTCTACTATGGGGTTTATAGCCATATTGTCTACGCCCAATGGGTAAATGTTGACGTAGGTAGGAGGATTGCGTTCACAAAGCCATGGCATTTGTATCGTAAATTCGGGTTAGCTATGTCTTTTATTGTTATTATTTTCCAAAATACATTATGGTTGCCCTCTATCTCTTCCTTTTCTAATTATAATTTTCTATAAACTATGATAAATAATTTGTGAGAAGAGAGGAGATAGTTGACTGGAAAATCTGAATAAAGAAGGAAATACTTGGGGGTGCAGTCAAATTAGACACCAAATAAGTGGGTACTTATTTTTTTTGTGCCGACGTTTCAAATGATAAATAATTTGATTTATACACTCTTTCATATTTTATTATCAATATTTTAATTTCATCATAAAATAATTTAATAATCTTCAATTAATATCTGGTTCATGATTCTTTAGTTTGATTGTCAACATTGTGTTCCAACAACCTTATGTATTCTTAGTAATTTGTCTTTTTTAGAGTCCTCTTAGTTTAAAATTTGATATTCAATTCAGTTTTTAAATATCCTACTAATATTATAAATGCGAAAGTTTGCATGTATGTTTGTCTCTTTTTCACGCAAAAACTACAGAACGGATTTGGATGAAACTTTACATTAATATAGGTTATACATCAGAATAACACATAGGCTACAATTTATAGTGATTTTGTGTAATTTGGTCATAATCTATGCATATAAAATGCTTTGTCCTGAATGACTGACTGACGTACCAACGCACAGCCTAAATCGCTGATCTTTGAGACCTGAAACTTGGAGGGTGTGTTACGTAGGCATCCGATAAGAAAGGATTTTCCGAAATTCTACCCCTAAGGGGGTGAAAAAGGGGGGCAAAGTTTGTATGCCATACAAACATTACATACTAATCCTTTACTGAAACGACAAAAGTAAACTTCTGTCCGTCCCGTTTGTTAATCAGTGTCAATATATGTTTCACGGCTGTGCTGATCCGTCTGTGATAAAATTTTATATGGATAATCTCAAGCCTCGGGAAGGACATAGGCTACTTTTCATCAACACACCACACAGGCGAAGTTTATATAAACTGTAACCTGATTGACTAAAACACCCAGCGGTCAACGCACAACAGAAACCACTGAACTTAGAATCTTGAAATTCGCAGATAGATTCTTTGTGTAGGTTAAATGAGCTCTAAGAAAGGAATTTGGACAATAAAGGGTTTCCCCCTTAATATAATATGGGTTCTAAGATTGTTTGGAATCCGTCAGTTTTGAAGTTAGACATCTAATATTTTGGATGTACGAGTAACTTATAGTTAAAAAAAAAATTAAATTATTTATTTAAAATGATCTGTCACGAAACTTTGTGTGGAAGACCAAATTCCATGCGAGCAAAGCCGCGGGCAAAAGCTAGTAGGTACTACATAAATAAAAAATTATACTCGTATTTTCCGTGGCATTAGACTATTCTGAGTTTCATGTTTTCAATTACATTATTATTATCCTTATTTATAATTTCTTTGTCTTATAATCTACTTTGTTAATACCCTTGTTTCGAGTTAGATCAAGCCAAAGGATTGCTCGTTATATAATGTATTAAGATAGTTTTGCCATTACGTGACTGAGTTGAAGAATGTATCTTTCACTCTTCGAAATGGTTATCAGTAACACGTATTATTACTAGTTTTTTCTTTCTTTTTTTAAACTTAATTTACATTCAAATATATGAAAATAAACCATCCTTTGTTATTTCCTTATCTCTTTTTGACTCGTATTCCACCTTGAACTACATTACTTAAAGCTATGTTAATTTTTTTAAAAACTAATTATCAACTACAAACTACATTTATTTAATGTGCAAACGAAATTGATTTTTAAAGCCTTTAAAAATTATTATGAAATTTAGGAGGGATTTGAGGAGAGGGGATATTTGAGAGTTGTAATACATAGCAAAAGACATATATAACATAAGTTTTTTGGACTGTATATTGACTATTTAAGGCTTGCCGGGATAATAATTTCTTGGCTTTTATATAGTCTACGGTTGCAGGAAAAATATCGATATTTTTTCTCAATAATAATAAATATGAAATTAAAAAAATTAAGGGGAAATAATAGCTTCTGTCGTCGATCGGTTGAAATCTGAATAATTAGTTCGTGTGTATAAATTTAGTGGTTAAAGCTGTTTATACCGTTTTACAATACTCAATTTTATGAGAAGGGCCAGTTCAGAAACAATGTGGTATTTTATAATTAAAAAACAAACAAAAACCTATACCACTGCAACCCGTGAACGGGACTGGGGTTGAGTACATCGCACTGTGTTTCGATTAGTAGGAGCTAGCTGGACAAAATTATTTTTCGGCATTTTTGCACTTCTTTCGACTAATTAAGTATTTTAATTATAAAAATGGTTTTTAATTAATTACCAACTGAATGTATTTAAAAGGATTGCTAGGATAATTGCTAGAAAAATTAAAAAAAAAAGTGTAATTAAGACAATATATAATAATAAAACTGATAAAAATCCATATTTAGTCTGGGACAAGTTCCTTTAGAATAGTGATTCGGGAAATAAAATATTAACTATAATGTCTTAGAGTAGAATACAATTACAATTTAATTAATAAATGAAAATAAAAAATTAATAAATATAAATTAGGAGTTAGCTCGCAATAACGAATTAAATGAATGAAAAAATATAAATACCATGACAATAATTATAAAGAAAGAAAACTATTAATATTTACGTTAAACAAGTTTTATGGAAAACAATACAAGAAAATAATTTAAGAAACAAAAAAAATATAATTATTTTAAAAATAAGTGTGTGTACATACTCCCATATATATATACTACTGTTCATCATTCAGCCATCCAAAAACTTTTAATTATAAACTATTTAAAGTTGTTTCGTGGTAAATAAATTAGAAGTATTGTTTGCCAAAATAATTTTTATTTTCCTTTCAGAGTCCTCTGTAATGTTTTCAAAATTAATTTTGGTCGAAAGAAACTATAAGAGATAAGAGTTTCTTTCTTCCTTTGGGTGCATCAACCATTCTTCAACAAAATATCTTCTCAAAATAAAGTACTCTAAGCAGGCTAAAATGTATCTTATTATTCTTAGGAAAGGTGTAGCTATTAAATATAGAAAAATTAGCCCTGATACTAATGGGTTAATGGCATTGTCATCACTTCAAAGTTTCAAAATAAGGAAAAAATCTTCGCCCAATTAAAAAAAAATGTATATAGTTTGATTATCAAAAGACTTTTTTAATTCGAAAAAATACCCATATTCAACGATTGATTCGATAAAAGTAGTTGAACAATAAATTTTTGAGGTTGAAATGATGCCTTGTTCCACTGACTTATTCTATTGCTGTGATTACTTTGGGCCCTAACCCTCAAGCTGTAAAGTGTGTCTGACTTAAACAAATATTAGATTACCCTGTTTTGAAGTGTTGTTTACAATATTCAAAAACCATATTTCAGATTTCTAAACATGACTTTTGTCCTATCTTGTACAAATCGAAACACTGTGCGCTCCTCTGATTTTCCCGACATTTATCAGAAATTTTGGAGAAATAGTTAGCCAGTCTTGTTTTTCCTTTCTTTCGTACTCTTCTGCAAGCTTTTAACATTTTCTTTGGTCGAAAAGAACTATAAAATAAAAAAATAAGGGTGTTTCTACCATTCTTCAAAAAATAACCTTTCTCGAAAATAAGTATTCCAAAATTAAAAAAAACAATGTTGTACTTGAGTGTGCAGGCTATAATCCATCTTATTATTAGAGAGAGATGCAGCTATGAAATATAAAAAGTTTAACCCGTATACAACCGGATGCAAGTCATTGCCAAATCTTGAAAGTTTCAAAAAGAGGAAAAATCCGGCATGCATTTAAAAAAAAATAATGATACGTTTAGATTGTCAGAAAATATTTTTAATTTGAAAAAAATAGCACCTATGAAGACATATATTATCGATATTCAAAAATTGATTCATATAAAATTATTAACATTATGATTTTGTGCTGTTGAAATGAAGCTTTGAATACAACTCATTTAGTCTATTTCTATGGATTCATGACTTTGGACTCTATTACTGCCAAGATGAAGTGTGTCAGGCATAAACAAATATCGGATTTCTAGGTTTTGAACAATTGTTTACAATATTCCAATAAAAAAATTTATAATTTTGAACATGAATTTTATCCAGCTAGCTCCTACTAATCGAAACACTGTGTAGAGACTGTACTGTTTCATGGACAACGGTTCTGCAAGGAGGTGACTTGTCCTAGGTCACGCTCAACCGCCAGATTTTTCCCCCTGGTTTTGGGTACCCTATTTTTATAACATTTTATAGAGGCTGGGTGAGCCCCAGGAGGATTCTAGATCCTATATGATCCATCTCCGACTGCAACAGACTAAATAAAAGCCTGCAGCGGGATTTGAATCAGTGCTCTACCGTTGAGCCACTCCGCTTCCCCTTTTTATAATGTGGATTTGTATTTAAATTACATAAGACTTACGTACCAAACGTATTGATAACCTAATAACTAAGAAAAGATTAAAAAAGATATTCTTGTAGTTCATAGCTTGCTGAAAAGTTTGTCTCTTATATAACTTAACTACAGTTTTGTATAAGAACATGATACGAGCATTTGGACCTTTATTATAAGAAGAACAGTGTATTACTCGGAATTTTTGTTGAATTGTGATCAGTATCAGACTTTTATTCAAACTATTAATTTTAAAAGCCCTTTACATCCATCCTATGGATAGAACGTTATAAAATTATATTCTTTTTTAATTTTTAAAAAAAAATTTTGTTATTTTTTTTATTTTAACAATTATTGAATTAACAGCAAATTAGAAGCCGGCGTTGTTATTGGGGGAAGGGGAAATAAGTAGCTACGTTTTGAAACGATTACAGAACACTACAGTTTTTAATTTTTATTCTTAATGTTTATTCAATAAACCGTACTATATTTCCCCCCATAAAGTTATCTTTTAAAGGTAAAATTCCATATTAAGTAAGGATTTTCTGGGACATAAGCTAGTTTTTTATGTGGGGAAATTAACTGAAGTAAAAATAACCCGTATTTGTATTACAGACCGTTTGCCGCTCTTCTGTTTAGCTGGCGTGCCGTCCAACATGTGCACCATCCTCTTCTGGAGAAGGAAAAAAGAAGTCTTTCGTATCCTTGAATGAAGAGAAGAGACTTGGGTTAGGGGAACAGGCCAAACGATATCCTTTGTGTGCCCCTCTTGCTGCCATCTGTCCGTCCTATTCCATCAACGAACAACTTCTTATTCGCTAAAGGATTTTTCGTTGAACAGTGGATAAGGAGTATTTGTCGTTAATGATATGTTTTACTGTTGGAGTTGGATGTTGTTATAGTTGTGGATAGTATGATTCCAAATAAGGCAAGGATCATTTACAATATTTCTAAGAATTATGAAATTATATTCGGTTGATTCGTAAGAAATGTTTGTTTTCAAAGGAAAGGTTATTTAATAAAACAAATTTGTGATATGAAAAAATGTTTACGTTTATTTTCTAAGTATTTTCTCCAACATGTTATCAGTTTTTTAATCCCAGAAGTGCAAAATTCAGGGCTTCGTGATAAAATAAAGTCTGAAAATGACTTGAGAATCATTTTCAATAATTTTATCTTTAAGAAATTGTCCGTATTTCTGAACAGATGGAAATTTGTTGGAGATAAGTCTGGGGAATAAGGTGGTTGTGGAAGGACTTCGTAACCCAGATCGTTTTGTTTCTTCCTTATCTGTCGTCAAACAAAGCAGGATGTTTTTTTGTAAGTTTTATTGATTATGTCAATAGCACTTATTTATTTATGAATTAATCTGTGTTGTCGCCAGCTGACAATTTCCGTTCGTTACAACTCCCTTTCCAGAACGCGATGTTAATATTTCTTGCAGCTTGAGCTGCCGGGTGTCCAACGAAAATCGCGTTTATCCATGGTCATATTTGATGGCATACAAAACAATGTTCGTTCATTTATAATAATAAAAAACATTATCAAAAAAGAGAGAATTTTTAACAGCCCATTACAATCAGTAAAAATAAACAAAAGAAGTCCACTAATTCCACTTCTAGAAATAATAAAAACGGGCATGTCACATGAAATGACACATATTATTGGTGTAATATGGGTTTTGCTGAACCCCGAAGTTCTTATGTGGAAATAGATCTTAGTCTGGTGAAGAACTGTGATCCAGAATATGCGGTAGTTGTCTCTCTCGTCTTGTCTCATTAATGTTGAGAGTTCCAAGTGAGTCTTTTGTCTAAGGTATAGTCATTTATACTTAATGTAGTTTTTCGAAGTTACAAAGTAATTTTGAATTTTGACTGTTCCTTGTTTATCTAAGGGAGCGGAGTGGCTCAGTGGTATACTCGTAGCTCTGAGTTGCCATGCCGGAAATCCTGGTTCAAATCCCGCTGCGGGCAATTAGTCATGGGCAATGTCTTTTAATTAGTATGTTTGCAGCCGGAGGTGGATCATATAGGATATAGGACCCTCCTGGGGGTCACCCAGCCTCTATAAAATATTATAAAAGTAGGTACCAAAAATAAGGGCGGGAATCTGGCGGTTGGGCGTGACCTAGGACAAGTTACCTCTTTGCAGAACCGTTGTCCATGAGACAGTACAGTCATGTATTGAACCCCAGACCGGTTCACGGGTTGTAGTGGTACAGGTTTTTTTTGTTGTTTTTTTTAAGTTTGTTTTAACTCTTTTTTATTTTTAACCTCTTCAATACTAAGCTTCTGTTATAAGATCTCTCATGCTCCGAACTACATTGCTGAAGTGCTCTAACACGGTAGAGAACATATTTGTGCTCGCTCAACGTTATGTAAGGAATAGCTTATGCTAGCTGTCTCGTGTTGCAACAGTCATTCCTGAGGTAATTGATATATGCCGGCCGTGCTTTCAGGAATCGACCCACATAACTCTTGAGAATAAATCTTAAGTATTCATGTATTGTCGAAGCTCTATGGAGCTATTTCCGAGATGAGTGAAGTAACGTAGATCTTGTTTTATGCCTCTTATAGGAATGTGACCTAAATCACATAAAACATATATTAAAATATTTGATGGCCTAAACCATATTAAAATCTAAATGCACAGACAGCATTACTGCAGAATAATGATATAGACGAAATCAGGATATTTACAGGCATTTGTTTATCTAACCATTTGGCGTGCGGTAAAAACCTGTTTACACTTTCTGGTAAAGACCACTTTCGGTTTATCAACTATTTGTGAAATTTAATATATTATCTCTTTATGCTTTAACTCCAATTTGAAAGTATTAATAATAAGTCTTAATTTTAATTATTATATTTTAATGTGTTAGTCTTCTTTTTTTTCAAAAACCCCTATAAATACATATTTTTGAAGTGCTTCTTCTTCTCATTGTGTTGCCTTGTTCTCCAGTTTATTTCATTTAAAGGCATTCCGTGAGTTATGACATATATGATGGTTATTAACAATAACTAGGATGGGGTTGGGGCTGAGTTGGTCTTTTGATATTAAATTTTAAAATAATTCACTTATCGAGAAATAAAGAATCACTTCCGGTCATCATATGACCAAAAAAAAAGTGCTTACACAATCGGATTATTACACCAACTTCAAATACGAAATTTCATCTTTCTGATTACACCTCTTTCAATTATGTAAGAGAAGAAAGTACTTAACTGGCGGTCACGTCTAAACTATGTCACCTGTGGTGTAATGGTTAGCAAAAGAACCTGCTATGACCAGGATCGCGGGTTCGCAGGCCGACAGGGTTTTTCAAAGGGAGTAAATAATTCTTAGTTGTGATGTCTTTCGGAGTTCACATTAACCTTCCGTTGGTAACATGAACCGTGCACTGGTCGTTGGTAACAAGGGGTGATTAGTCACCCCAACATATGAAATATGTTTTAAATGATTATTTTTTGCAATATTAATGCTTTAAATGCTTGCATGGTTAATGAATCTTCTATAGAGTGTATGAAATAGTTTTGTGAATAAAAATAAATATAAAATCCATTTAAAACACATGTACTTAAAGAAAGTAAAGACGTAGTATTGTTTATAACTTTTAATTTCTACAGGCAAGATTTTGAACCTGTATTTCATTTTTATTTTAAAATGAACAATAATTACTCTAACAAAAACATTTCTAATATATATATACACATATGATCGTTAGCAGTTTTTTTTTTATACTAAGTTCAAAAGCAATTTTCAGACACTTTTTAACGGTGAATACCGCAAGTTGGTTGACGACATTTGAAAAGGCTGTTTTCAATTTAGCAGTTCTAGACATAGGTGGTGGCACAAGAGACCATATATGTCTATTTTTACCTTTAATTATTATTCCTTCCTCCTCTGGTACTTCAGTGTCCGAATTACCTTTTGTTTCCGAATCGAGCAGTGATTGTATCTCAATATTATCTTCACAAGAAGTTATGGAGCCTTCATCACTATTCTCAAATTCACCCTCTAACAGTCTCACTAAAGTTGGGATCACTAATACCAGCCATTATGTAGTAAACAATAATGCAAAACAAAAATACAGCACAAAAACCACACATACGATTAGTAACAGGGGTTACACACCACCCCAAGCCTTACAAACAAACCACTTTGGAAAGAGGAATAAATACAAAACTATACTTGGACACACCTCAGATAAACTAAAGAATACCAGGAATACCAACATCCTACCCACAGTGGTGCCACTATTAACAAACAAAACATACCTGCTTGGGGTGACAAGTCACCCCTGTTACCAGCTGAAGGTTAAATTGTGGTCCCGAGCCAATGCTGCATCAGGTGCTAGTTAATGGTCCCTATCTTAATTAAACCTGGTTTGGCAAAATTTAGGACTCCCAATTTAGCTTCGTTCGATTAGCCCTAGCAGGATAAAGTGACGTTAAACGAACAAACAAATAAACACGTCGAAACTCGTCAAAATGAGCTCAAGAATAATTTGTATATGTTAAGCATCCTCAACAAGTGTGAAGTACAACTTATCAGATCTCTCCACTATTTGTTTTTATTGTTGAGGTATGGCATACCTCAATCAACAATAACATAAATTTTAAGAAGTGAAACATACAATTAATTAAAAATAGAAGACTGTCGAAGACTTGGGCCTAGCTCTCATGGAGGGTGTGAGACGCATTTGAATGACATGATCTAGGTTTCTTGGTATTTTACGAGTGAATGAAATATAAATATTTTATGCTGTAATTAAAAAAGTCCGTTTATCCATTGAATATTATATTATTTATAACTACTAATGCTGTAGGTTTACGCTATTTTTCACATTTCTAGAGTTATTCTATATACCAATAATTTAACTATCATTAAGAATGATATTTTATTTATGATTAAGAAGTTTTATATAAAAAGCTGATTTATCCACTTTTCATTAAAAAGGCTTTTAAGACGAATTAAAATTCGATAAATGGGAATCATTCATTTAATTTCAAATGTTTATTATTTATTATATATATATATATTTTTACGAATCAACATTATCAGTGATAAATTCCCTTATCTATACATGGAACACCTGTTGCAATTTTGGGGAAGTGGATTGTTTACCTTTTGCAAAAAACGCAGTTATGTTGTTGTTGATGCTTAATACTATAACGTACTTATATCCTTGTGTTAATATTTAAAAATAAAATTTTTAATTATTTTTTTATTTCGGCCATTCTGACAGTAACGTCTCTATGCTATCGACATCGTAAGTCCTACTGACGAGTCTTGTAATTTTCTTTCATCAAAAATGCATTTTAAATCAAATTATATTTCTATTCATATTCAACTAAATACTGGAGTAATAGATTAGAAATATTTGAAGGGTTTGCAAATGTGATGAATTGTTTACAGATCGGAAATAGAGAATTAAAATTTTGTTAGGTTGTGCCAGGTGTAACCTAGATTTAGGGTTTGAAAGGCAGAAGGTTCCATTTCATAGAATAATGGAAGTTAACAATATCCATTCTGTTTTATTACGTGATTTATTAGGACATGGATGAAGATGGTTTCTATTCACCTGTCAGCTTACATAAGATACGTAACACTTATTAATATTTATGTTTTAGTGTTGTAGAAAAGTTTTGAATGAACCATTGTTAATTGATAAAGAATAATTTGATGATATAAAAGAAAATATGGAATGAAGTTTATGCCATACTTTCAAAATGACATGAATTAAGATATATATATTTTATCTATTAGCCTATTTTATTTTAGATAATGGGTAAAATAGGCATATTTTATAATGGATGTTTTAACTGATTTTAAAATATAAATTTATTTTGAGGAAATTATATTATTTCAAACGTATTTCTATTGAAAATTATTTTTATGTTCATAGTTTTTAGTTAATGAAAAATTCTGTTTTTTTTATTTTATTTAAAGTTTCTCATAAGATATATGTTAAATGCAAATATTATTAATTATCTTAAACATAGGGATTTTTAAAAATTATTATTCAAAAAGAATCAACTTAAAATAAATAAAGGTTAAGAAGTAGAATATGGTGCTTATTCGTAAGTAATGAATCCTATTTGGGAAAAAAAAAAGTCGTTATAAATTTCTCTAATTTTTGGAAAATCGTTCGACTAAGACCTGACGATATTTTTTCTTTAATGTTTTAATAGTCTCCCACTTTCCTGGAATTAAAGTTCTAAAATCTGTTGAATTCAGTGAGATATAGGGAAGAAACTTCTATATTGGCTTCACTGGCCAAGCGATGATCTAAAGAAAAAATCAGATCCGATCTGATTAATATTTAAATAATAAAATGGGATGCCACCCTGAGATCGTTATACTTAATATATAGTAATTCTTTATCATTGATGAATAAGAGACATATCCCTCTCTTCTCCAAAGGTTGACTGACCAGGAGTTGGTTATTGAATAAAGATCCTTTTTATTTAAATGAATAACATTACACTCATAGTGTTCTGATCATATTCAGAATATCAAAGATAATTATATTTACAAATAGTTAAAGGGGGCCCCTTTGCTAGATGTGACAGTCTACATGTTGAGTTGATCGCTTCTTGCCTACGACTGGCTGTTCTGCACCTTAAGAGTAAAAGTAATAAACCCTAAGGGACATTTTAAGCCACCTGGCCTATGTCCCTTACCTTATTTACATAGGTACTCCTAATGTTCCAGAAAGGGTCACTTATAGCAAAACGTTAAAATTAGTTGTTTTATTTTAAGCTGCGATAGTATTTTTTATTTTTATTTACTATTAATATTGATTATAATGAAGTAATTTTTTGTTTAATAGATAAATCTAACAGGTTTGAGTGAGCGAAAAAATAAAGTAGATAATAAAATAAAGCATTTATTAGTAACAACCGTTGCTTGGTTCTGGTATGAACACTAGGCTGCTTTTATTATCAACAAAATATTTATTAACCTAAAATATATTTAAGTTTTTATGTAAAACGTATGTGAATAGACGCTACCTCGATTTGCCTAAGTATTTGAATTTTTATTTAGAATGTAGAAGCGAGATGTGCTCCGTTTGATGATTATTGGTGCCACCTGTTTGGTACGTGTCATGATCATGCCTTATTTAGCGAATCATTGACTGGCTGTATTTTAGAGAGACTTGTCGCACTCTAATCTTGTTTTATTTTGAAAAGTTGCTATTCTAGGAGCAAGAGTGTTATTTTTAGAGTATATGTTTATTTTGGTGGTTTAATTTAATGGTTTTTTTTTAAATATTGTTTGAAAAGTTTTGCGAATCACTTTTTAGAATTTGTTTGCCTTTCTATTCTGTTGATGTGTTCGGAAATATAGGAATTTATCATTGTCTTTAATTAAGGTATTATATCGGCCTATAGTAATTGTTTGATAAATTTATGAAAATTTAAGAGTTTATGTGAGGCGTTGGGAGCAGAAGAGGATAATTTCTTAACATTTTTCGCTATTTTAGTCAAGAAATTTTGCCGCTTTATGTCTCATGATTTTAGTCCGGTTCTGAACCTGATGTTTCGGTAGCAGAAAATTGCTTGACTAAACGAGCCAAAAATGTATAGAAGTCATTTCGGAGTTTTCTGCTTTTGATCCCAAACGCCTCATGTTTTGCCGCCCTCTTGAGAAAATTACGGCTCTTGAAGCTTTAATCATAGCTAAGATCCAATTCACCTCCCTTCACAACCGTTAGGTCAGTATTTTTATTTACTAAATCCAGTTCTTTCAACGAGTTGTGGTAATACAGGTTTTTTTTAAATCTGTGAACTCTAGTGTTTATGCTTTAGGAAGATAGGCATAGTGCTAGCGGAGAGTGTTCTCTGGAAAATGGGTCTAATATAGAGCTTGGCTTGTGCTAGTTAAGGATTCATTTTGCACTATGGTGTGACTCTTCTCTACTATTCGCTGATAGTAGACCCCTATACCCCGAGTTTGTTTGACCTGTATGTAGCGAACGATGTGCTTTCACTTACACATCCCCTCGCTCTTACACATTTCAGAGTACATTCTCTGTTTCCCATTGATCCTATCCGGATCTCCGCAGGGGGTGTTATTGGCAACTGTTATCCAGAAGAGGGCTATCATCAGAGTTTCCGATTTCTCTTCAGTTGGAAAGTACCAATACTTCTGGGCTGTTGTACCTCGATCAGTCAGTGTCCTTGTTCAGTTTCTCCGGCAGGATGTTGTATATCGGATATGTTCAATTATCATCGAACGGTCCTGCAAAAAAGTTTTCCGAAGAGAACCATAAAAGAGAGAATAATTCAGAGCTGCTCTATACTGTATATATTATGCTGCTTCTGAAGGAATCTAATGGTTTGGAAAATAGTATTTTTTAAAAATTGACAATCAAGGTTTTAAAAAAAAATTAAATATAAATGAACTTTTAGATTCACCATAATGTAACTTTCACAAAAATATTTATTTTTACAAAATACTTCAGTGGTATCTTCAATGGTAACTTGTTCGCCAACGTATCGCCAGACATGCTGCTGACTTCTTCAGGGCAGAGAAGAGAATGAAGTCTGGAAAAGAGAAGTCTAGCGAAACGATGGCGAAAAAGTTAGCGACACGGTCTAAACCAGAAGATACCACTGAAGTATTTTGTAAAAAAAAGTAGTGGCCGTGGAAACCTAAAAGAGTATTAAAATACTTATTTTATTTTTAAAAGATCATTTTTCATCGAAAAAATCGCGTACAGATTATGAAAAAATTCACGCAGGAAATGAAAACTTTTAAACGCTTCATTTTGGCTTGGTGACGTCATCAGGCTTGTTTACATTTTTGTGATAAAAAATTCATATGATGTTTTTGCATTTTAATATAGAATGTTGTCTTCATCTTGAGAAATAAAACAATTGCTTATTAATTAAATTAACTTATTTGAACTAAAGAGTCAATAACTATTATTTTTATCAATATAACCTATACATAACAAAGGTTTTTTAATGGTCTTTTTTTGAGTGTGCTTAAAACTTTGTAATGCAGAAATACTTTCTTTATCACAATCACTTGGTTCACTCAAGACAAATTAGAAAAATCTTTTTCTGTTTTATCATCAACATATGATGAAATGTTATCTTAATCACTGGAGTCATCACTATAAAATATCACTAGCAAGAAGTTTTGGCTCCTTCATGGGTGATGTTTGCATATTTTTTACCATTAAAATAAGCGAGGATGCCCTTTCTTTCAAACATGCCTTTGTTTGAACAGCTTTGCTTCTGACATGAACTTGTTTAGTATTGTGTTTATCTGATATCCATGATATTTGTGTTTCTGCATTCACTTTTGAAGATCATACAGGAATTTCCATTATTGGTTCTGAGACATTCAATCCTGTGTTTTCTATATATACATTATTCAATATTGACGGTTGCAAAACATCACTGATTATTGATTGTGTCATTCTTTTGACACCAAGAGGTCTTGGTTGAGATCAATGTGCTAGGACCCTCTTGGCAATTGAATTTGATTGGTACTGCTTCTTTTTTTAAAACTATTGGACCCCCTACCAATCTAAGTTTAATGATATATTCTACTTGTTCTTCTAACTGGAACAGACAAGGAAAAAAAAAATATCAAACTCAATGCATCTGAATATGGTGTTTGTTTATGAGAGAGTTTCTATGCACTATAAGTCAGTGGACTAGTTATTGTTGAAAGTATTCTAACTTTACACTATATTCAATGTAGAAGATCTATAATAACAAGCCATAACAATCTTTTTAGGATGATTTGCAGATACATTATCAAGATAATCATCTTATTTAAACGTAGGGAAAGACACATGCAGAGTAGAGGAGAAGTGAAGAGTACAACGAAAAATTACAACGAAAAGTAGACTGACAACAAGCCTGATGACGTCACATTATATATTATCAAAACTAACCGTTTTTGCGCGAAATTCAAACAGAAAATTTTCGAAGTCAAAAATTTCATGTTTAAAAAAATATTTGTCCCTCAAAATTAGCGGTAGCCCTTTATTTAAGGTTGATAGATTTTATTGAAACGATTGTTGAAAATCACCTTGGTTGTCCATTGAAAAACATCTGACATGCCTTAAATATAATATTCAGGGGTAAAGGAGCCTTTGGTTCTAAAATCAAATACATATTTCATTGGCCTCTAAAAAATTTGGAAATTCATAATAATTTTTCTAAAATTTTCTTCTCGAGCAGGCAGTAGATTCCGAATATATGGGCTGTTGTAACGTACCTCGGTCAGTCAGTGTCTATATATTTTTTTCATTTGCCTTTAAGTGCAGTAGTTTTGTTAGTCCTAGTGTTTTTATTGTGTTGTTATGCATTTTATTAAACATGAAAACATTTTTTTCTTTTTTACAAATAATAAATAAATATGCATGTAAATGAGATCGCATCTTTCATCTTCGCTATCTTCATCAGATCGCAGCCTAATTAAAAATTATCTATAAAAATGCGTCTGGTTTTTTAAACAAAATTTTATCTAATTTCAACTGCTCATTAAAGGTTACTTACCTTGCAATTAGATAAATAATGTCCGGAATTCATATCTAAATATCTGAAACTATATAGTGAACGATATTTTTTAAATTAAAATTATAGCTTTTTGATTAGGATAGTTTTCTTAGAAGCAGTTTTTAATATATATTGTTTTTTGCTTTCACCAGTTATAATTTGTTTTACAATTTAAAAAAAAATGTACAATCCTTGTTTGTTTTTTAATAGTGTCATGAAAGATAGCGCTGTTTATTTGTCTAAGGGATATTTTAAAATATAAAATTTAGTTTAAAATATAAACTAAGATAAAAAAAGGAAAATAGTAGAGGAAGACAAAATATCCCTACGTCAGTTAATGAAGGGTGCCGAAGAAGTCGCCCAAATGTGTTTCGACAGTTCAACTGAACTTAGAGAGGTTCTAGAAGTGCGCAAATCCTTTAAAACCGTGATGAACTGTAAGAGAAGAGTGAAAAAAAGTTTCTACTTAGGGGAAAACGCACTTTTCGAACAAAATATTTATTTATTTATACACACACTCTCACTCTCTCTGACACACAACAACATCTATATATATAATTTGACATTTCCAATACTTCCATGATAGTGTCCTAGGTTTTGTAAAATTAGACACGAAGAGCATTCCCACACGTCTTCATCAAATCGTCCATCCCGTACATTTTTTTTTTAATGGGAAAAACGACCAAAAGACGAAAAAAGATCAACTAACTTTAATTTAAACAGAAAATAATGAGGCTTTTAGGTATTATTTGTACAGGCAAATATTTAACAATTCAAAGATTTCAAATATAAAATTTAATCGGTCCAAATATGTTGTCTTTTACGTCACTGAATGCTGCTGTTGCTAATCGGGTGATGCTACAGTGGAAGTTCTAAATTTTGCTTACCCAGGTTTAAGTAGGATAGGGATTTTTAACGAGTACCTGACATCGTACAGGCTCGGGACCCCCACTTAACGTCCCTTCCGAAGGACGACATAACCAAGAATTTTTTACTCTCTTTTAAAAAATCCTAGGGCCACCTACCGGGCTACGAACCCGCGATTAATAATTTAAATCAAAATTCAATAATCGAAAATACCTTGACTTCTTGTGTATAGTACAATACTTTTGCTGATTAATAAATGAACTATGTTTAAACTATAAATCTGAACGAAATATGAATGTATAAATAATAAATTTAAGAAATCTTCTCATTAATGATAATTATAACAATCAAATGGAGTTAATAACTAAACTCTAATTAACTGTCTGTATAACTTCAGGATTTCTGCAACATATATCTGCAGTCCCGGTGAATGAGTGGTTTAGTCGAATTTCGTTAGTGTTAATTGTATTGAGGGAAGCTGATTCATGTCATTCTCGTAGTTATCGGCTTGAAACGGAATTACATCATAAAAAATAACTGCAGTTTAAGCCTATGCCTGACTTAGCCCCTTATTCACTATGAGAATAACACAATTCCGATTCCTTTAGTACCAGAAACTCTCTTTGGAGCAATTTGGACTTAACCACTTGTTCATCAGGCCTGTAGATATAAAAAAATAATGCAAATAGCCGAAGGCTCGATGCCAATACCACCAATATCCGTTTTCAAACCTCCGTCCACGGAGTACCAGCCAAACCCGCCAGATCACTCTTAACGCAACCCTCCCACCTACGCCTCGGTCTACCCCTCAGACGCTTCCCAGTCGGTACAGCCCTTATTAACATCTTAGGAATTCGTTTGTTACTAGGCCCAGCAACTTTACATGCCCATCTTAATCTTCGCTACGCTATGACCTGAATAATATTTACTGGATGGATGCTTCGCAATTCCGCGTTATGTAATATCTGATCTTCCCCAGTGGTCTCATCCTCTTTTGGACCGAATATTCTTCGTAACACCTTATTTTCGAATACCTGAAGACGTTGTCCATCCTTCAGCATTTCAGCCGCCAAGTTTCACACCCGTAAAGAAGAAACGGAAGAATGATTGTTTAATAAATTAATAAATACGAATAAATTACAATATTTAAAAATGATAATAACAAAACTTACTTGAGACTGTTAACGGGGTTCTACCGTACTTGTAGTTATTGATCTAGTATACAGAGTAAATATTAAATATATATGATGATGATGTTATACTTGACACAATTCGACACATACCCGTATTATTACAATGATATGCAAATACGGACTCGTTTGGCTGCAGCTCTCTTTGCATTACCGTTCGAGGTAGGTGACAGATAATACCGTGTATTAATATTCGGGTTGTAGTTTATCTAAAGTACTTAATGATAAGGCCTTATCAATATTCAAGGGATTGCGAAGGCACTGGTTGAGGCTTTCCTAACCACGGCCTTTGAGATTGAATAAAACAGATAATAGTATTCTTGTCGGTCATTATCGCCATTATGGTCCCGAAGTGCTCTGACCTCGGTCGCCAAGGTAACGCTGTGGTGTTTTCTTTTTTGATGATATGGATACGAGTTCATAGATTACTATCTCGACTATCTTAAAACGGAAGGCATACTTTTTACTTATCTCAGGATAGTAATGGTTAGCTTTGTGTTCATTGATGAAACTTATTTTGCTTCCTCTTAATACGCCACTTCGAGGTTTATCTAGATTCTAGATTAATTTTCCCTGATATGATATGATATATACGAGTAAATATTCAAATTTGTTGGGGTTGTACAAAATGAATTTCTTTCGCTATATTACCAAACAAATATAATAGTTTATTGAACATGCTGGGGTGAGGTTGCTGTATTTAATGGATTAGTCTGTTTGGACTGTTGCTGTGAATTGTGCTGTGTCTGATCTTCGTTGATGTGAATTTTTTTTTGGTGTGTCCTGATTATGCCTGAATTGGCGAATAGTTGGCTAATTATTTGTTTAACACTATTAGAGGTTTAAGTCTTAACTTTTAAACTTTTTTTAATTGCTATCTAGTAAATATTTTTTCTTTTTTTGAGTTTTTGATTATTTTTATCGTTTTCGTTTTCAAACTTCGAAAAAGGTATAATGACTCTTTCGGACTATTTCAAATAGGATAATCTAGATATTAAAGAAAGAGTTTATTCAAAATTATTTTTGCATACAATATTTGTTCGGAATGTAGCCACAAATTTTTTATTTAAGCCTACGTTTCGGTCCAAAACATTTTAGCCTTCTTCAGGGATAGTTAGTTAAGAGAGACATCAAAAATGAAGCTCTGAAGAAGTTATGACGTCTCTCCTAAGCAATTTATTTACATCATTCCTACCGTCCATTTAATCAAATTTTATTTGTTTATTGTGTTGAGGAAATATTAAATAAATTTCAGTTTTTAATGAATAAATTAAGTATATCTCAATTTTTTCAAATGAAATATAGAGGAATGGCAAATTTGTAAATTAATAAAATGGAAAATAAATTTTTTTGTTTTCCCAAAAAAGATTATGTTATGCATAGGATATTTAATGTTTAGCGTAGTATGCACAGGGCTTTAGTAATGCCTGCTAAAGAGAAAAATGCACCTTTGTCTGTTTACATGTATTTTTTTATTCCACTACCAATTTATAATATATAAAAACTTAATGGAAAAACGAGGTAACTCAAGGTTTTTCCTAAATGTTTAGGAAAGCAAACTTACCGCGAAATCGGAATCATTATTTTTATCAATATCCTTGCGAATCGCTAGTCCTGTTATTTTGAGAATGAAGGGGCTTATAGCCCAACTTGTGGAAGTCACCTTACTTCAATCTTCCCCAGGCACTGTTCGGATGAACCAGTTTTTCCCATTAACGGACACACTTTTTTAGCCGTTTGAACTAGTTTTGACCATACAATCGTATTCGCCATTAAAAGATCTGTCAGAAACCGCTGTTAACAAATTTTAAGAAAAAATCGAGTTACCTCGTTTTTCCCCTGTAGCCTTCATATATGTAAGATTATCCTCGTATCACTTTCAACATTAAAGTAGTTTGAACTGAAATCTTTCCAAGTTTTAGACTATATTGAAGTTTTGAAATTAGGGTCTACGGCAGTGTAAGGCACTGTGCTGGAAGGAAGTAGGTCTCACGCAATGTTTTAAGTGAATTCTTCTCTTTCAGACTGTCGGGCTAGTGCTGTTGTCAGCTCGACCTAGATAGCCTTCCGCTCATTAGTTTTTATAAATTTAAGTAAATTTCTCGAATATGTAAACCAATTATAAAAAATAAACGATTAATACGTATTACGTTGAAGTGAAAATATATCACACCTTTTTATGGACCCTGCTGCATTCATAATCTGGTATTTTGGATTGTATTTAATGAATATATGTGGAGTAAATGATAATTGAAAGAAAAAACGTGATGCATATTATTGTATATATGTATTTTAAAATGGTTTAAACAAAAAGCTTACTGCTCAGAGTAATTATTGACTATGACTCAGGGAGGTGAGACATCTGTGAATAGTAAATGTTTTTGCTGCATATGTAATTCATACTTCTTGGTGTTTGGCTTGCTGGGTTGCTCCTTACTCTCCTGGCTGTCCGTTGAGTGTTTCTACTCCATGGTAATGTTGAGTTAATTGAGGCAATATATAGAGAACATGTACATGATTCTTGAACATGTTCTAATATGACATTTTGTCCCAGTAGCAGGCCTAGAAAGTTTGGACATGGCAAAGACATAGAGGAGACACTTGTTTGTCAAAAAATGAACATTACAGGGAATGCATTGCTTGTCAATAACTTTATGATAATTCTTATACATTAATTCTATCTTCTCCTCATCTACCGGAGGGTATCCCGCGGGAAGAAACAGTCGTGGCAGTTATTATTGTGCCTCAATTAAGGTTTTAGTAAGGGGCGTATAGTTCGAAATTTTAATAACACCTCTTATCATTAATATTGATTGAATTGAGTTAGGTGGTATGAAATATCGGAAACAAATTTTTATTTTTACTTAACCTAAAAAAAATATTTTAAAAAAATATTAAATCAAGTCAATGGAGAGGTACCTCTGGGTATTGTTCTTTTACATACCTTTCATGGCATTGTGTATTATTTTCCTGTCAGCCGATATGCTGATGGTCAATTATTTGTATATTAGGTATGGATAAAAAATATAAAGAGGAAAAATAAAAATGGCCGCACTCTAAATTATGCAGTTCATGGTTGGGTGAATGGAGTAATATTAGGTATATTTTTACTACCCATATATATCTCCCTTAGTGGTAATTTTGTGAGGGTAACCCCCCCCCCCTTCTATGTGGAGATTAGATATTCTCAGATTCACCCAGAAATTTCTCTTTTGAACCATCTGTTCAGAAATCAGCCAAATGCATGGAGGAATCTCTCTTTTGAACCATCTGTCTTCTCTCTCCCCATTTCAACCCTCTTCTTACACAGGTCATCTGGATTAAGTCTTCCCACGTCTTCGACTTAAGAAGACAGGGCCTTCTTCTACCTGGCCCCAGATTAACCTTATTGTTATGTTTTACGCTTGGTCTATTCTAGTACTCCCCTCCATTCTTCTTAAACACAAGCAACTTCGACAGGGTTCGAAGTTGGCTCTCGTGCTGTATCGCAAGAGTCCAAGGTTCATTTGAATGGAATCGATTAGATGCAATTTGTATAAATTACTTTCTTCGTGTTTTATCAACAGTTCATTAATCCTATATTTATGGAATAATGCAATTTTAATATAACTAGGAAAACTATCAAAGGAATAATTATATATATATATATACAATATCTCCAGAAGGTTTGAATTGTTTTGTTTCAAAAACTTTATATTTAACCGCACAAAGAACGTTGAATAATTGAGCTTTTTCTTAGATCTTGTTATTAAGAAATTTTGAAAATTATTAATTATAATGTTGTTTGTGATTTATTTATATTTTAAAAAATTGCTTCAATTATTATGTTTGAATGTTATTTTTATTGATTTTACTTGGACCATTAATTAATTAGTGTTCTATTAGTACTAGTATTTTAGAATTTTACCTCAATTCGTTAACAAAAATTTAATTGAATAAAATGTATTCTTTACAAAATTAATTATTGTTTTTTTCTTTTTAGGTAAGTTGCTGAATTGGATTCATTATTGCCGGGTTATCTCCTTGATAAGTATTTTTCATTTTAAAAAACGTTTATTTAACAATTTTAAATTATTCCTCAAATTTGCCCATGTAAAAGAGATGATAATACAGATTGCAATGTCCACATAGGAGTAGATCAAGAAGTTGATGAGGTGGGTTGATTGTATTATGGAAGATAGTGGTATGTATAGGTTTCGAACTGTAGGGTTCGTGCAGTATGAACGTTCACTGAATGACCTTCGCATTGAATGTGTTTTTTACTTTTTTCAATTTCTACTGAGTGGTTATAGAACACCTGCCTCGATTTACTTTCAATGTTCGATATTTCTTACTTGAGGAACCAAGGACTGATCGTGCTTATTGGAATGGTATGAATAATCAGTTGGAACAGTGATTGGATGCCTTCGAACGGTGGGGAAGGATGGATTGTTACTAGAATATATTCCTTCATTGCGTCCTAATTAAAGTCTTGTTTTTATAATAGTGTTTAGTATCGTTGTCAAGGGTAGACAATGATGAAAATAATTTATTATATTTTCAGTATTCGGTTGCTAGTTCTAGTTAATCAATTGAAAACTCAATATATCGATGTACTATTATTATTATTTTTATTATTTTTGTATACGATTAAAAAGTTCGAAACTTTCAACAAAGCTTTATCACTTAAAAACTACGAATATAAAAGTAGAACCCATTTAAATTTAATTATTATTAATTAGTTCATTGTTACCACAGAAAGTTCCAGTAACTTATAGTTCATCGACGGAAAAATCGATATATTGTTCGATATTTTAAGTTTTCCATCGGTTCACTAGCACTAGCAATGCTGAAAACGTCAACAACAGCTATTCTTTCAAAACCTTAGATGAAGTGCGATTAGCCATAATGGATAGCAGCTTATTCTTTTTCTATTAGCAATACTTGAAAGTCGATTCTTCAGTTTAAATTAGTTGGTGTTGTGCAATGTCATTAAGTTGCCTGACTGTTTCGTGGTGAGTCATGAGACAGATGTTGATCTCGAGAATCACAGCTCAGCGTTTTCAGTCCCGGTGGGGGTAACTTGATTCATTGAGGTCGATCCTACGTCGTTGGGTACTGTTGCTTACTGCGTCATTGAGGAAATTCTGTCGGCGAAATCTTTTTTTCTTTTGATTTCGTTACAATTTCTTATTTGTTTCGCTCCCCATTTGTTCTAACTAACAACTTCTCATCCTACTGGTCGAACTCACAACGGTCCATGGAAAAATGATAACCCTTCCTCGGGTTCTGTCTGGAACAGTTTTGCTGTTTTCCAGTATGCCAATTCCTGCCAAGATGTTTTACAGGCTTCTTGGTCCCTTCCAACTATCATTCCATCCAAGTATTGTCAGCTGCTGTAGACAATATTTGTCATTTGCATTTTGGTATTCTAATTTCCGCTTTAGGTTATAGCTGATTTAGCACTACTCTAGTAGTTATGTGGTCGGTCCATGGAATTCCTAGAAAACAGCAGTAAACTGTTGTTTCTTCTTTTCCTCAATTCATGTAATATATCATTGTCATATTAGGTTGGGAAAAAAAACATTTATTGGAGTTTAATTCTGGTAATTTTCGTTTGTGGTTTCACGGAAAGTACATCTATTATATAACTTAACATCGTTTGCTTTTTTTTTTTTTCATAACAAGTCATCACGGCGGTAATAATGAAGTGTATGGTATCGTACAATTGGGACAGTAAATCACCTTACCATCATCCTCCAACTCATCCTGGCTACCGCCTGACCTTCAACTGTATATCCCCATCCTCATGATTATGACTAATGATGCTGGTTTCGCAAGTTTACTATTAACCAAATGCGGACATATATTGATGATGATGAAAAAAAAGAAGCGATGCTGTATAAAAATGTCATTGCTTGATTACTTATCTTATCTCGATTCTTTTCAACTTACTTATACAAATCCGTTTGCGTAACCGGTTATGACGGAACGAGCGCTAGGTCCTTCGTCTCAGCAGATAGTCATCTCTGCCTCCTTGACACATTATCGATATGAACCTCCACTTTGGACCCTAACTATTGATTCTAGAAAGCGCTGGATGGTGGGTAGCAGTCCTTTGTTTCAGATCGATTTAGCCGTTCCGACTTTCCCGCGCGTGCGACGGTTCTCGAGGCTCGTTATCACAGCCTGATTGCCGCTCTCCAACCTCAGGTTTCTCCGGGCTATCTCTCGTCTGGGGGCAGTCGACCGATCGCTTCTTCTTGCGTGTTTCCATGGTGACGCCTAGATAGATTGTTCCAAACCATAAATGAATGTCATATGAAATTTCGTAATTAAATAATATATCAATTAGTATTTTAATTTTTTTTTTACGTAGCGTCTTCAGCTCCCTAAAATTATTTATTTGACTTTGAAAAGTGGTTCCATAAATGGAAAATCAAAATCGAGCCACTTTAGCTTCCGACTACGGAAAGCTTCTTGTCTAGCTATCAAAAGAGAAGACTATTTACCTACGAAAAACTATGTACCTAATCTTAGACTCTACTCGGAACTGAAAAAAAAATTAAAAATACAAGAACTGAAAAAAAACTCTACAAACAACATTGACATCTTCTGGACTACAGATCTTAACATACGAAACAAACCACTAACCTACACTATTACACTAAGATCTATTGGGTCATATTGTGCAGAACTTGAGGGTTTAGGAAAACACATCCATATATACAATATACAAACAACGGAATCCAAAATTCTATAAAAACCACGTATATCACTCAGTAGAATTACAATTTTAAAAATATTATATTATATTTACAAACCTAGCTACATATGGTTCATTCACGCATAAATTACAATTGAATATGAATTCTAAACTGCTAAGTCATTACTTTGCGATGTGTTTCTAGAAAAATTTAACTGATTTACTGAAAAACAATTGAGGCGTTCAGGATCAAATACGGATAGCTCCGAAACTTCAAAAATTGAATTTTCTCATTTTTCACTTGTTTAGTCAAGTCATTTTATGCACCCAAAACTTCAGGTTCAGAATCGGACTAGAACTGTCAGTAATAAGGCAATATCGCAAAATTGCTTCACTAAACTAGCAAAAAGTGAGCAATTTCGGAGATATCCGCTTTTAAAAATTAACAATACTCAGTTATAGTATTGGCATGTTAAACCTTTAAGTAACATCGTTGGGCTCTCTCTTCCTCGATTGATCTGAACATCCTAATATTTTTAAAAGTATATATTCTCTTTCTTGTTTTGTTACATGTGAAATTATTATCAATAAAAATACTTTTATTTATTTGATATTCAGTTGTATTCATTTCGCCCGATCGTCTTGAAACATAAATTATTTATTTATTTAATTATGATTTAATCATTATAAAATTGTATGCTATTACACATGCATATCAATAATTTCCTGTACGTGGAAAACTTTCTAATGCATGTGCATTAATTTTATCCTAATTAAATCTCTTCTTAACCTATCTACTCTTAAAGAATGTTAATCATATCCATTTTGGAATTCCTCTTCTACTGCATTTAATTATAAATAGATTATGTACTGTTTCCATTATAGATTTTTTAGTCTACGCGGCCATTGTGTGGTTGTTCTATTTACCTAGGGCTTCGTATCGACAAGCTGTTTAGCCCGGACTACTCATACCGGAAGATACGAGCTATTTCAAAACATTATATAAGCCTTCTCAGCTTCTTATTGGTTATTACAACGACGTAATTTGTATACGAGTTAAAAAAAAATCAGCTTTCCTAAGCCAGTAATTCGATGATTGAGTGCGTTAAACAATACTTACTGTCTAGACTATTATTTTTATTTTTTGCAAAATATACGAAACTACCCAGTTGATCCTTTCGGTTATCATATGCTTGTCCTAAGTACCTACTTAGCCATGTGTGCCGAAGTACTTGGGACAGGACACTACCCTGCCTTCGGATATGAAAAATCCCTAATCCTGAAGATCATGATTAGGTTAATAAGACAAGGTTATTTTTCTTAGCTTCCTTGAGAAGTGTGCAAAGTTTCAATTTCATTCGATGTTTTGAAGTTACCGAAAAAAGAGCTCTAAGATTTCGTAACATACACACATACAGGCGAAGCTATTAAAAGCGTGAAAAAAACCTTTATAGTTGAACTATAACGTTTGTGACGAATACCGAACGAACTCACAGAGACATGCACAGGTGTTGGGCCTTGGCAGGTGTGTTTACTACCTGATAGAGGGTCCTTACTAACTAACTTCATCTAATATTAACTTACCAAGAATATTGCTTATTATCATTGCATCGTATATGTTTCTCCTAAGAAGCAATGTAATAAATAAAAAAATAATGTCTGTATAAATTTAAAATTTTTACCGAAATTTATTTTTCTGGAAAGAAAATGGTCCGGTTAGAGATCAGAGAAATAATTTCTGAAATTGGGTTGAACAATTATTTGAAAACCAAAATTTTGACCCACTCTATAAATCTTCTTGAGGGATATACATGATTTACATGAATAAAACAAATTTAAATAATAGGTAAATATTGTAATTTTATCTACATGTCACTGTTTAATAAACAATGTGATTTTTTATCTACATGGTTGTTGTTTGTCCATTTAACAGCGTTAAAGTAACGTCACGTAATACGTCACTTAATGCTGCAATGGCTAACCGGGAGCTCTAAATTTTGCCTATTCAGGTTTAATTAGGATAAGGATTTTTAAAGAGTACTTGACATCGTACAAGATTGGCATTTTATTTGTTTGTATCTTGTAAATCTAGCCCTGAAGAAAACCTGATATGTGGGTCGAAACGTTGGCTTTCAAATAAATAGTTCAATCCTATTTCTGTGACCTTCATCCGGACCATTTCTTCCCCATAATAAGACCAACTAATATTGTTCAAGATTATTCCTTTTTCTTCTATTTTTCCCTATCCTCTGTTATTTATATATAATACAATTTATGCAAAATAGATTTTAAAGTATTTTGATGATATACCTGTAATTAATCATGTTTATAAGAAATTGTTAAAACAGTGCCGTAATATAGTAAGTTTCTCTATTTATTATTGTTAGTAGTTATACTTCATTTAGATCATAGTTTAAAAATTTAATCAAATATATATCGTTTGATTCCGTCTAGAATATTTAATTTTAAAATATATATCAACATAATTTTTTAGCTTTATATAAAATAATAATATGTATATAACCATTAAAAAAAAGTAAACAGAATATACAACTGAACTTAAAGTATATATACTCAATGTCATATGGAATGTTTAAATAAATACAATTTAAATTGCAACTGATGCATTACATTAAATAATATATTTAGTTGTGGGAGGTAATTGATTAAAATAATATGTTTTACTTAGCAATATTAAGTGTAAAATGCATTAATTTAAATATTTTTAAACATTAAATTATTAAATATATTAGAACACCTCATTGTTAGTACATCTAGATAGAATCGATGATAGAATGGGTTACGTGAGCGTGCCATTTGTTAGATATCTCTTCATCCACGGCCATTGACAGTATGTACTCGTACAAACTGCTTTCTCATGCTTCCCGAAACCTCAGCCTCTACGCTTAGGCAAATCAAAATATATCTATGAAAAATCTAGTGAAATAAAATCATTAAAATTTAATAGCGTTATTATTTCTTTTTAAAAAAATCCACGTTTGACTCATTCCAGTTTTAGAAAATATATCTCTCTTAAATAAAATAGTGCAGAACTTTTTCCAAAAAAGCCGGATGTTATAGGATCTCTTTATTGAATCAAGAAAAATTCAGATAATTAAATTTTTTAAATAAAAAAAAATTAAAAGAACAACGTTAATTTTTTTTTTAAGTTTGCTTTCTACATAAAAATTGTATTCCTGATAAACTGTAGATTCAACAATGAACACTACATATAATATTTAAATTTGTGAGAATATTAGAACAATAAATCTTTAAACGAAATTATCAAAACAACAGTAAAATAGAATTCTGTTTTATAAGAAAATAATTAACCTTAATATATTGTATATATTGACTCGCCATATATTCATAGACTAGTATAATACTGTATATACAACAAACAAACCAAATAAGTAATAATGTACAAATCAACTACAGTAAACCCAAAATAAATGTAACATATGCAGTGGTTTTGGCCTAGAATTGAGGGATTTTTTTTGTATGTGTTTCGGTAAATAACGAAAGAATTAATGTACTGTTCTTCAATGTAAACATTAAATAAATACATTAGAAGTTTATAATGAGAGAAAGTAATATTCACTGTGAACGACAATTAATTTTATTTTTTTCTTTCCTTCTTGTTTTTCTCATAACACAAGCTTATAAAATCTTACGAACGTAATAGAAAAGATTCAATACATAAATACAGGTTAAATCAGTGATAGGAAAGATATTGAAAATCAGCTTTCTCAAAAAAATATATATTATAAGTATAATATTTTTGTAAAAAATTAATAAAAGTACCGAATAAATGGAATCCAAGTGTCTGTTTCCAAAGATATGATATTTCATTTTAACTTATAACAGATGAAGCTTTATTAAAAATTAAAAATGATGAGGAAATTTTTGTCTTAGTCACACCCACCTATTCTAATATTGACTAAATCAACGTAAACAAATGTGTCGCGTTAAAGATTAAAACTCCTATTTATCTATCGGTATAATATTATATAACAGCTCGATAGTCGTTCTCAATAATATAACTTTTCAGTCGAAATTATAAATATTTGTACATTATAAATCTTAAAACGTATTTTTGTTTTTAATTCTGGTAAAAAGCATAACAGTGAGGAATAGATCGTACGATTTTCAACCCATATTTTTGTGAATGCCGTGAAAGGGTTTTAATTTGAGTCGAAATTTCAGCAAATACGGATAAAGATTCAAGATACTACAATGCTGAATGCATATCTCATAGTCCTTGAAGACATATACACCTTAATGTATATTTTTGATTGTAGATAGCTTGTCTATCGAAAAATTAACTTTTTTCAGATGTTACAATCTTGGACTGTTGTAGCGATGAGTATATGCTTGCTATGAATGGACAACTTTTTATCTTCTTTTTATAAATATTTGGCACGTATTTATTAAAATGTTGTCATTAATCGTGTTAACATGGATAATTTACCATGTCCCATAATAAAGAAACCCTGGAGTTTAGTTCTCTGATATCTTATTGATGGGTTATTTAACAAAATAAAAATTGGTCTTCCTACGGCCATTGACTACAATAGCAGAGTAATGGTTTGGAACATATGTCCATCCTTCGCCATCTGTTTCCTGCTTTGCCTGTGGTAAATGCTTCTAGCTGAGCCTCAGTTATACGGTGGTAGTTTCTGTGCTGATAGTTGCTGTCTTGGTAACTCCAGTAGGTTTCCTTGGTTACAGGACTATCTTATGCCATACGATAGTTAACAGTAACATTGGGCTACTGTCACGTTTAGATTACTCTTAAACCTATTCTGTACCTGGATAGGCAAAATTTAGAGCTCCCCCTATAGCATCGTCCGATTAGCCATAGCAGCATAAATTGATGTTAAATGAACAAACAAACCTATTCTGTATATCAACCTAACCTTTTTTACTGATCGGTTTTTTATGCAGCTTTTATGCAACTTTTTGCCGTTGTGTAATTGTTTTCTAAACAAATGATTACATCAATGTTTCTAGATTTTTTTTTTTAATTTTTGTAAATTAATGATATTAACTTTCTGTTAGATCTTTTCGCATTAATATTGCTTTGTTGGCAGTATGCAGCAAGTCAATATAAAATTGATTAAATTCAGAGTTTTACAACATATATGACTCAAAATACATTTTAAATAAATATTTCTATTTTAAAAGTTTCCGGCGTGTATTGATTTTTAAATATATTAAGTAGAAACTGGTCGTAAAAATGTTGACTGAAGAAGAACGACAAGAATGTGTTTTGAGAATGAAAACAATCGTCCATTGCATGTAGCTCTTTTGTAGTGCAAAAGTATAGAACGGATAAAAATTCAGTGAAACATTGTTTTTTGAAGGGAACTAAATTAAAATTGGAAAGCAAGGTATGAGTTTTTTTTTAGTGATTTCAATAGACTGTATAAAATACGACCATTTAAAAACAATGGAAGTTTGAGTAATTTGATCAACTATACAATTGGAACAACGTAGGCTGTTCAGGCGTTTTGTGGAAAGGGAATGAAATATTAGATACTTTAATAATTTTAATAGAAAATATATTTGAGTCATAAAGTAACGTTAAGCAATCCTTGTGACAATGTATAGATTGGTTTTCTTCATATTCTTAGCAAATATCCTATAATTAGGATGCATATAAATAAATAATAAAATACTGAACCAACCCTTGATGTTTAAAAACCATCCTTTCACGAATTCAGACCTTATTATAAATTCTAAAATCACTCTTAATCCAATCCACTTATACTTAGGCCAACACCTCCCATGTGTACCCATTGTCTCTGGGATTCGTAGGATTTATTAGAAATTCTTTCTTTATAAAGCCCTACATCCTTTCAAGCCCATTATAATCTTGGCTATACAATCATGCGAATTAAATTAAAAAGGAGCATGGCTATGTGATTTTGGGTTATGTAACCTTCAAGACACGGCTATCCATCATAGTCAACAGCCACATTCAATAAATTAATAGGTAATATATATTTCAAAATGCCGACGAATGGTTTTATCATTAAAAATAAACAAAAAATTGTATGGGTGTTCTTTATGGGGAGAATCTTGATAGTAACGTTTAAAGAGTGAAACAATTTTATTTGCAGGCACCCGGATTGAAGCTTGCATTAACTAGTTCGGCTCCTTAGAAGGATATACTCTGATATAAATACGTAGATCAATCTTGAGCTTCGTCAAGGCAGCATATCCTATCAGGCCGTAAGATACAAAAAATTCAACTGGCCAAGGATTTTCCCACAGCCGCAGTGAAGCGAAGAGCACGAGGAGGCCAGGACAGGCGGTCCCTACACGGCTATAATGAAAACCATTATTTCAAGTATATTATGTACTATGTAAAAAGGACATCATCGAGTGTCCTTCAGAACCGCCTCAGTAAAACTATCCTTCTTCACATTGAAGGGGTTCTCCTGTTGCCTGACATTCAAGCCGTAAAGAGGAAGGACATCTACATCGCCAGGATTCAGCTCATCAATTCCTGTCGGCGTCAGTGGTTGGCATTTCGAGCAACAGGCTACAGAGAAGGAAATAAAATACTCTCAGTATAGCCTCCACTTAAAAGATTCTTGTATCGGTATGATTCTTTATTTGATTATAAAACCAAAAAATAACCAGCCCAACTGGGTCATTCATTATACATATTGGCATTCTTGTTGTGTTAATTATGTGTTTAGTCATCTTATCAAAAATTTTCTTGTGAATTCTGAAGGATAACCAGAGGCGAAGGAAAACACGACCAGGAAAAAAAGGATGTTACGAACGTTTAAATCTCTTAATTGTTGAAATATTTCTAGTAATTTTTTTTCTCAACAAATTTTTTCTTAAGGTAGTTTTTGTTATGATTTTATGCAGCGTTGAATCCTTTAAAGTGGGGATTCCGCTTGAATTTTTTGCACTGTGAAAAACATGCAATCGTCAGGATGTTTTATTTTGTATGCTAACTATTCTATTTTTCCAGTAGTATTAGACATGTATAAACTTGTTCTTTATGTCGCTTTTTATTATTATCGCACAAACCATTTTTTTCTCTCATTATATGTAGTATTACAAGCGAACAGAAGTCTACAGGAATGCCGATGTAAACAATTGCTGTTTAATAATACCCAAATACTTAAGATCATCCTTAATGCAATATTCTACGCCTCGCTCCACTCCTTCTTATCTGCCCTTAATATATTTTTAGCGATTTCGTTTGTTACTAAGCCCAAAATATTAATTACCCAACTGAATCTTCGGAGTGGAATTCTGTATTGTGTGATCTTTATAATTCCCCAATGGATTCGTCTCTTTTGGACCTAACATTCTATGCATAACTTGTTAAAAAAAAAAATCTGTTCAACCACAACCTTTAACGGATTTTGGGTTCAGTACATGTTACAGACTGTAATGTTTCATGGACAACGGTTATGTAGTCCATTCCTCAAGTATTTCTTCTGGTCCTTTGCCAACGTTTCGCTATACATACTTACCTCATGGCTTAATATGAGACGCCTACGAACCTCCACGGTCCTGTAGCGTCAAATTTTCAAAGTAAATAGAATTAAGTGGCTGACTTCTTAGAATACATTCTAATTTACAAACTATAATTAATTAAATAATTTATTTTTATAATATGTAGTAATAAAAACATTAAGAACTGCAATTCATATTCTCTGGTATTGCAAAAACCCTATTTATGAAGTGAATTATTATCTCATTTCTATTTCGAAGATGTAAAGAAGCCCCCCAGCTTTACAAAGTTAAAATAAAATATTGTATAGTAATATAAAATATAAAATATAATTTTTTTTATATAATAGTAAGAAAGATTCAATCAATTTAATAAATCCAAGGATTTCTATCTATTCTGTCTTATCCTTTGATGTAGCCGCTTAATTTATAATACGATAGATCAATGAAAGAGGCAGATAGATCCTAATAGGGACTGCTCAGGGCAGTGTAATTATTTTCGCTTTCTAGAACTTTCTTCCGAATCCTGTTGCTGAGCCGCCATTTCCCAGAACAGCCGGTTGACTAAGCAGATTACTCTATCCCCTCTTTAGTAATTTTCCTCTTGTAACATCATGATTTTTTATTTTTAAGTCTCATCATAATAGCATTATTATTTGAAAAGAAGTCTCTGTAAATTTTTCTTACTTTTTTCCTTTCTGTGCTGCTTTCTCTTCCCGTAAGGCGGCAAGTTATATTCCCACCTAACGGCTAGTGATATTGCACTATCAAGATATCCCTTATCCTTCCTGGACCGTTCCCAGAAGCTGACAATGCCAGAGCTGGAGGAAATAGAAAAAGAAACGAAGGCTATTGTCTCAAGGACTGTATAGTGTTATAGAAGAACTACGCTAGCTCGTGTCATAGTTCTTTGTACGGAAACTATCATAAATAGTAGATGTTTATATTACTTTTACAAGGCAATACTATAACAGCCATAAAAACAAATCTAATATTTGTTTATATTTGTTTTTGAGTTAATATAAAAAGTTAGATGATCTAATAAATTAAAAAGCTAGTACTACTACCACTACATATCATGAAGAGTCTTGGGTTCAATATGTGGTAGATACTGTACTGTTTCTAGGACAACGGTAGTGTTAGGAGGTGATTTGTCCATGATCACACTCATTCGCCAGGTATTCCCCCAATTTTGGGTACTCTGATAGAGGCTGGGTGAGCCCCAGGAGGATCTTCAGATCTCAAAGAATCCATTCCCGGCTGTTAACATATTTAATTATTGGTACTTGTGTATTAGACGCAGCACCAGAAAAGGCCAATGCGCAACCAGTTACATTTCTAACAGTTACCTTGGATAATCTTCTTAAATATTTTTATTGGGATTAGAATTTGCATATCATAAAATGCAATATAATAATAATGGAAATAAATAAATTAGAACTAATAATAATATAATTGAATATATAACAACATAATGAAATAAATAATGGAATATATCAACAATTTAAAATAAAAACCACTCCTAACCACCAAACAAACAACAAATCAGCAACAAACAAAAATTTTTATACAACTCTAGAACGCAGGAAGAAGCAAAGAAGAATGAATCTGTAAACAATGTAACTGTTATTGTTAGAAATGTAACTTATAAAATGTAACTGCTTGCGCATGCGTACAACATTGGCCTTTTCCGGTGGTGCATCTAATACACAAGTATCAAATTTTTAAATAATAACTTTCACCGCGGCATCCCACCGCTCTTCCACTGAGCCACCTTGCTCCCAAACCCAATGAAATATAAACAAATTTTATGTGACAACGTTTATTATTATTTTTCAGGCAAAGATAATCTAAGGGAACCTCATTGAACGGGAATGATTTATGCTGAATCAATCAGCTTGGGAGTAATTTATGCTGGGAGCGCTGATGCTCGTCAATTTATGGCGCCACACTAGAACTATCTAGAGGAATACGTGGTGACTAACTGCTTTGAATTCATCTATAATATTCCTAATCATGGGAATGTCGACTTGCACTCGGTAGGTTGGCTAAAGTGATATTTAGACCCGCAAGGGGCCTTATACAGTGGAGGTCGGGTCTTTGAATTGTTACAGCTTTAGATTCAACTTCCTTACCAGCGATATTAAATTCAAATAATATAAAATTAGTTAATTTAAAGTTAAATTAATTATATCAATAAACCTTGCCTTAATAGTGAAAAAAAGATTGATGGCAGAATTACATATAATGTTAATAGGAAATGAAAGCGAGACCAAATGCAATCTGGAGAAAATTTGAAGTTTTTTATTTTATATGACGCGTGCAGCCTATTAGGGATAACATGAATCAAAATGAGTCATCTAGTCCCTCTATGGACTGAAAAAAATTAATCGTATTGTGTGGAAATGAGTATCCTTGAAGTTAACCATTTTTGGGGCTTACGAAACGAATGTATTGTTCGAATATTATACCATTTTGGCTTTTAATGAGAATATCAGACTATGTAGCCTTTAATGATAATTTCAAACAGGATTAGATCAAATAAGGGTTAGTTTGGATCCATGTAGTCCTATGCTTTGGATCAGTTGTTCCCGACCTGGAGGGGCGCCCCCCTCAAGTCAGGGAGGCGTGAGACCAGTTGGAAATGAAAAAATGCTCACTCAGTTTTAGTTATTCTTCTCTTACCAGTACTTTTTTATCTTAAATTGAAAGTTATAATGCTGTATCTTGTGATAGCAAAACTAAATGTTTTGTTTTTAATGTAATACCTTTTGTCGTTTTTTTCATATAACGATACAAATTTAATGAAAGAAGGGGCGTGGGAGGCTTTCATTTGATCAGGGAGGGGGGTGGTACAAAAAAGGTTGGGAACGATTGCTTTGGATGATACATACCCATTATCTACTTATGGATAGGCCTATACCCGATTACAGATTACCTATGAGCTATGTTATCGAATACTGTGACACATGCAAATTACTGGCACTTGTATTCTTTGCACCTGGATCTAAAGAAGGCAATGTTTGTTTACTGTATTTTCTCAATCTCTTTCTGTTTTATCTCTACGGTGAGTCACCATCCGTCCGATAGCATTGCTCTTGTTTCTCTAGGTTCGTTTATTTCACGTCATATGATATGCAGTGGTGCAGCTTTTTTTCAGAAGGGTGGGGGAGGGGATATCCATCGATCTAGTTTGAGGATAACTGACAAATGATTGAAAATATGAAAATTATAGATGGTGAAAACAAAAAACGTACAATATTATACGGGATCTAAATTATAAAATTGTAACTTTACCTGTTAGAAATAGAAGAGCTTTTCAGAGTCTTCTTCGTTCCCTCAAAGAAGTGCCTGGTGGGTGATTATGGTTAATTGGCATCACGCGACGACATTATCGCGACTTGTGGGATACGAGCCGAGAGGATTAATAAATACATTAGGCTAAATTCTGGTGTATCTCCACAGATACATTATCAAGAAAAGGGTTAATAATTGTCCAAGATCGATTTTATCAAGTTACATTGCTTACTTATTTACTGGAACCCACCTATATATATATATATATATATATATATATATATATATATATATATATATATATATATATATATATATATATATATTTGTAGATGTTTGTTCAAATACAATGCTGGAGAAATAGAAGAGGAAAACTTATATATTTATAATTTTAGATTTTCATTTTCTTCATTTTCACTCAAACCCTCTAGTTTCAAACCTAGCTTCCTCTTCAATTCCCGATAATCCTCCGAGGCGTCTGAAAAGAAGATGGCCCCGTGACTTCTTAGAAGAACTTGTGATTTGAGTACTACCAGTGGGTAGTTTCTCTACTTGTCATTTTCACATGTCATTATGTATCGCTTAGCCCATTTACTTGATGTATTATTTCAATACAGTTGTAAATATCAATAAATAAACTACAAAAAATATAAAAAGATTTTCATTTTATGTTATTGTTACAGCTTTCTTTGATCAACGTTGTTTAGGTAATGTTAGTATATCTCACATTTTTCTTTTCGCTTTCGCCTGACTTCACTGTTGTATTACCTTTCGAAAAAAATAATGTGCCGTGTTAAAAGTTAATTAGTCGAACAGCGAATAGCGATAAGGATAATGAAGCGTTGCTGCCATAGAGGCTTCAAGCTATCACTGATTCTTTCCTTTCATTAAACAGTCGGGTTTCTCTTGCCACTTTCGGTTTTCACATCGCTCTTGTAAAAAAAAATTAAATTGTAAAATAATTCAGTCGCCTTTCGCTAATGAGATAACTTCGTTAATTATTCCGTGCCGGCGAAATGATTAGTTTACTCTCGCATACCGTAAGTGCAGATTACCGTAAAGGCATAACCTGGACCAGACAGTACATAAAGATGCGTTGTTGTTACTTTCGTAACTATGAAGATTATAAGTTAATATATACCGTTCCTGTAATATGCCCAAAATAAAATAATAAAGAAATGTAAACAAAGTAATGCCTTCATGAAAGGCTCACTCATTCACATTATATTAAAAAACTGCCAATATCATAACGCTATTTTTACAATTAAAAATTGTGTTTGAATAATGTAAGTATTACCATTCAACAATAAATAAAATGGGAAAAGCCCCAAATTTATTGAATGCTCTTGTTCACAACGAAGCTATCATTACGTTGGTTTTTCAGTTATTGAAAGCACATTAACTAATTTAAAACATTATCTCAAAGTGTCTACATTTTTTCCATCGTCCAGTTTCAATGTGTGTGCATGTTATTTATCTTGCCTGCAGCGGGATTTGAACCAGGAATTCCGGCATGGTAACTCAATGCTCTACCACTGAGCCACTCAGCTCCCTATCTTGTAGTACAGTTATACAAAATTCAAACAATATCGTTTTACACGAGGAAGTTAATAATTCACTGTCTAAACCTTCATGTATTTTAAATTAAATTATTATATTGTATTCATGGCCCGAAACGCAACTGATGTAAATTTAAAGGCAATAAAATATAATTGCAATAATATGAAACATAATTATTTTGTTAATTATCATTTCCTTTGTAATAAATTAGAAATATGATTATACTTAAGTGATATTTCGTACTAATAACTTAAGGATTTCAGTTGTTCTTTGCAATACTCGTTAATTTTTACTTTTTTTTTTTCCAGGTGAGTATCTGATTCCGTCCTATCTTCTGTTTTTCCTTATAACAAAACAGAAAGGTAAGAATTTGAGATTTTTTTACACACTTAGTAGCGGTTTAATAAATAAAATTGATTTTCTTAATTAAATTCTTGATAGTACCCTAATTAAAAAAATGTTTAGATGATATATTTGAATGAAGAGCTTAGTAAGAACTCAACAATAGGACCCGTTTTGCTAGGGATGTTTCCGTTGGGTTATTCCACAGGATCCTCTCTGTTTCGCATTAAATTTTAATTAAAAATATTTTTTTTAACGTGAATCTCATTGCACAATTATTGTTGTTTCGGGGTACGCCTCATCTTCAGGATTATAATTTCCCATGATAACATTATTATTGCAATGATATATCGTTAATGAGGCTAAGTATCAAATGTAAAAAAAAACAACATATTTTTCGTGTTCGATTGATAGCGATTGCTTTAGGATTGATAATTGTTATGAAATTCATACAGATTCATCTATAGGGCTCAAAACCACATTTACTAGCATGGATAAAATACGTTTACGTATACGATACACACTGATTTTGAATGAACCTTAAATAGAAAGAACATGTAAATTCTTATCGTAGCGTTTTAAAAAGTAACTTATTTCGAACAGCTTCACGGCCCTCAAAACTCATTGAAATATAATTATGTATTAGAAATATCATTCATTACCCTTTGACATCTGAAGACGCTCGGACAAGAGCCTCAGCAGACTCGCCTATTACCAGCTCGTTCCCTCCGACGCTGCAGCTAATGGCTCCCAGTTGTCTTCACTAACGGTCCCGGCTATTTTGTCACATTTTACAGTTCTATCCTCTCACAACCTTGCCAGTCCCTACCGTGCATTGGATAAGGTGTCTGGCAGTGGTGGATTCGGAGGAGGAGAACAGATAATTCCCATGTAATTCTCCTCCAAAAAGTAAATCATAAATACTAAGGTAAAGTAAATAAATTAAGTTAAAGATCAAATATATCTGAAAAAAACAACTGAATATGGGCCATTTCATGCTGATTTAAAAAAATATCCTGGGTAGGTTATTGAAGAGCTCGAGGTCTATCCGGATGGCTTTGAGGGGCGTTCTTCACTTAGGAATGAACTTCAGAATGCTCAGAGCTTTAAAAAAAGACCAACAAGAAAAACGGGTGAAATTTGTACAGAGGAAAGAAAGCAAAAACGTAGGAAACGAATGAAGGAAATATGGAAGAGAAGAAAAGCACAGTAGAAACAAACGTAGTAAATAGTGGCTCAATTGTAAAAACAAAAAAAATAAGATCTGAGTGAAGACGACTCATCGATGGAAAAATGGGCTAAGACTGTTCCCTCACATTAAGGAGGTACCAAAAGATAGGAGTTAAAAATTAAATTGTAATTTCATTTCTTTAATTTCTACACCCATAATATTCTAATTGACCTACCTAGTATCAGTATCCACCGTGATTATCAGCATTCATTAGATAGGAGGGAAATTAAAATGGGTTAAAATCAAATAAAATTAAAATCAATCGACGAAAATTTTACGTTTTGTGACCATTGCAATTAAATAAGTGCGTTGAACTTTTGTAAATTTATTATTATTTTTCTAAACCTGATGAAAACTCAAAAACTATCTGCATGGTCCAGGTATTAAATTCCTACTAGGCTCACATTAATGGGATCCTTAATGATGGTTTTAAATCGGTTTTTATTTGTCATTGGGAAATTAATAAATGGGATGTATTATCATATTAAATTTAACTTATTTTGCGTTATTTTCGCTTCCAGCTAATTCAGGAATTATTTGAGTGTAAGTGAAAATAACTAAGTTTATTTTTTGTTCTCGCCTAATGGATTATACTAGTTTGTGGTTTAATATTCATTTTATTCTTTTATCAATAGTTACGATTCTAGGTACTCTATACAACATTTGAAGTAGCAGATATGTAATTAAACGGCTCGAAGGAATTGCCCATGAGGAAGGGAAATTAAATGGCAAGAGATAATAAAATTGCCATCTAGTGGCAGTTTGATCTGATCCATTGTCATGATCCTACATATTGAGGTTGAACTGATCCAAGTTTCGATATGTAGAGACTTAATGCTATAGGAAAAAAAACGTATCGGGCGATTTTCTGTGAAGATATCCTCACCGATACAACATTCATAATGATTGCAAGCGTGAGCACTTTTCCAGAATATAATTTGTTGCTTAAGCTATGGTAAGCAATTGCTACTGCAACATCAATACCTCCTCAACAAGGAGTAGGTATCCACGTGTCATCATGCTGTGCATTATCCTTAGGTGAGTTATGATGGTTCACTTCTATTCGTATATGTAAAACTCGAAAACAATTTTAAACGATTTTTTTAAATATCATGTTTGTTTTTTTAATATGAATTATTGATATTTACAACTATAGTAATATTACAAGAAGTAAATCGGCTAATATGACATGAAAAACACTTATGGAGAAACTCCCCATCGTTAGAACTCCAAGTAAATATCATGTTAAAGAATGAAAATTGGGTTTATAGATGATGACTACAAATGACAAAAACTAGCTGACTGGTTTTAGTACATAGATAGATTATTTGAATTTAATCTCGATTGTTGTGTTTACCTTGTCATTCAGATCAAGGGTTTCGTAACCGGGATGGTATACTATAAGCCAATAGCTTATCTTGTTTGAATTGAAGAGCTTTCTCACATATTGATAAGGTTTTCAATGGGATCAGGTATATTTTATTTGACCGAATAAGACCGATATTTAACTGGAGTATATGATCATAGGCAGGTCAAAATTTTTGTAGCATAATGTACTTGTACCGTTCTGATTTTTACAATAACCTTTTGATAAAATCAAGCATTCACCACTGTCTTAAGAAGTAGATTGATTGCAAAATAATCTATGACTGTAACTGATAAAGGATCGTGAATCTGTATGAATTTATGAAACTTCTTAGTAAAAAATATATTGATTATGACCAATGGTTGTGCGAGAAGGTGGAGTGAACATGGTCCAAGCGTAATCGCTAAGTTTATCGCCGAAATCCAACGGGGCACAGTATTCAAGATTACCTCTCATATGAATCGCTTAGAATATTTTTTTTCTCTTTATATTTTTATCCACACCCGTCAAATACAAATAATTTACAATCAGCAGATTGCCTGACCGGAAAATAATACAGAATGACATGAAGAAGAACAGTAGCCAGCGGCACCTCTCCATTGGCTTGCTTTAATGCATAGAATATAACACGAAACATGAAGGGTTTAAGATTTCACAGAAATAAATTGGAATTTCATAATGCAATTCACATTTTCGATCATGTATTCCAAAATATTTTCTTAAATCCTCAACTAGGCGGTTATTTCACAAAATAAAGTAGTTTATCAAACTATTACCGTTATGATTTTGGATAAGTGTAAATTTGTCATTAGTTGAACATAATGAGTTAGGCCTACCATTTGGAACTAAAATTTCACCCCTCTTTAAATAAAATATATAAATGTTATACATAAAAATATATAAATTATACATTTATACACAATTCTTAAAAATACGAGGCATTAATGAAAAACGTGTGCTCATTAAAGTAGAATCTAATTATGACTTAAAAGCAAGAAAATCTATAAGAGTCAATAAAATGAATATAAAATTTGTGATGAAATCTGTTACTCCTTCTTGGAGTTCTGTTTTTTTAATAAAAAAAAATTTCAACTAATCATTGGAACTTACTGAATATTCTGAAACCACTGATTCCATCCTGAATAGCTCACTAATATTTGTATTAAATACTGTGATATTTCGCCACAACCTTCTATGGTAATTATTTACTGAATGAATACGGAAGTTTCTTTCCAAAGGCATGTCCCCTTGAAATAGTTGTGCGGTCTCGAACTTCTAAGAATCCCGAGAAAAATACTGTTTATATTAATAGTTAAGCAACCATGCTGGGTCTCCTAAAGTTCACGGCTACTGTTGGTGTAACCAGCTCTTCGGTACGCTATCTTTGAGTTGAGCAATATTGTACTTTTACACATTTATATTGAAATGGATCATCAATACATCACGAAACAATCTGATGAGATAACAATTTCTCATTATATTACCATTATTCCTACAACTATACAAGGAAATAGTATTCACAGATAGTATTGGGTAATTTTGTTGCGGTAAAGAATCTAGAATGAATTGTTGAGCCAGAATATCGTGAGCTAATGCTTTTCCGACATGCAGCATGTTCGAATGTAACTCAAATGGACTGCGGATCAGTGAAATAAAATAAATTTATTTAAAATGAATTATCGCCATCCTTAAAAAAAATGTCAAATTCATTGCAATCAATCGGTTTATTTGAATAGTACATTAAATGCTTACTAGTTACAATTGAACTTAAAAAATCTTACATCTTATATACGGTCAGATTGCTACGAAAGTTATAATGCTTAAGTATAGATTTATTTCAGATTACAAATTTTAAACATTATTGAATACTACGATTCATACTAAAATCATTGTGCTAGTAATTGTATTTGATCCCTGTTCCACGCCTTCGGTTTGATGCAACAGGCACATCTAATTTTTAAATTAGGTCTTCAATATATCCTCATACATATCTTAGATCTAACAAACTATAATCTGATATATAACTATAACCTGAGTCCTATAGGGTGGGGAAAAAGGTTACTCCACACAGTTTTGACGTATTTTCCTTGTCGTGTTGCAAAATGGCTAGTTCTTTTTGACAAAAGAGGGGTATTTTGCACTCAAAACTGTTTGATCTCTGTTTAGCTTTTCACAGTAACAGTTTGGGTCCATCCCGACCTTAAGAGACAAGCTAAAAATACAAGACGGCTTCGAGGGCTGTTTATATCTATGTGTTTGTGCGCCTTTGCGTGTGCGTGTAGGTAACTGAAGATGGATGACTCTCTTAGCACAAGCAAGCTGGTCCACCAACGTCAAGATGGTGTCTCTCAAGACCAGCCGAGGACTGGAAAGCAGTGCAAGGGGGTTAATGTATACACATGTATAACTGGCAGGAAGGGAGGAGTGACGTATAAATAGGAAAATCACACATGGAAAGGACCATCAAATTTTTATCTGTTTTTACCATTAAACTTAATTGCGTCACATCAGTATGACGGAGAGCCATCTTTTTAACTACACTAAATTTTTCTATGACGAATTATAGATAATAGCTCCATAAAACTCTTCTGTCTTTATTCACATGTAATAATTACTGTTAGTAATACATGTAGTAATGCATGTTGGCGGGATCAGGGTTTTTTTTTTATTGAAGTAAAATATGTGACGTCAGTATATGGATTGTCTGCATTAATGTTATTTTGATGGAATCGTTCGCAAACTGGACTGGTATGCCAAAACGCTGACCGGTTTAGTTATTATCGTGTGTTTGAGACCATTAAGGTTCGTTTTGAATTGTGCAATCCTTCGGTTTTTACGATCTCATATCACTTTGAATACCATACCTTTTTTTCCTCGATGGAATTTCCGATGAAGACTTGACTTTGCAAGTATAGAAAACTTGGTCTCTACCTCCAGGTCTCAGGTTTTTCCTGTTCCAGCAATATTTCGCCTTTGAGGATTTCCCTCCTGAGTCACCTGCGGGTCGGAAGATAAGGTGATCGTTTCTCAGAATCCGGGTATGACGTCATCATGTGATTGTAGGATCTCGAATAATTTTAAGGTGTTCCCTTGTTGCAATTACCTTTCTATCGTTGACGACATGTAAGCAGAAAGGAAGGGCTCTCCTGAATATTCTTGAATAAATTATACTAGTTAACATTCGAGATTATTCGACGATAATAACCCTTCAGGTTTTCAAATAAGGTAGGAAAAAAAGTAACCGTCTTCCATCACTGTGAAGTCGTATAAAATTCTGAAATATCAGTAAAATGTTAGTTTGCCGTACATTTTCTAACTTCAAGGTAGATAATTCTTAAAAATTTGATTTAAAAAAAGGGGTGGTTTTAAAGAAAGAAAACAAGTTTTTGCCAAAACAAGATAACAATAAATAATATGAAAAAACAATTCTGGAAGAATAATATGTAATAGGATCCAAATATACCCTATTATATTTTAAGGAATTTATTTGTGTGAAATAAACTTCAATTTACTTGCAGAAAAAAGTCAATTTTTCGTTAGTTGAAAAAAATAATAGATTTTACATATGTGTATTTTTATGGAAAGTAAAAAAAAGGGTGATCATGAATCAAACTGAAGCACATTAATTCCTTACACACATTCATCTATTAAATATGTTTGTTTTTATGTTTTATTTATTTATAGAAATTGTATTTCTGCTATTGTAACTATGTAATTTGTTTTCGCGACTCGCTAATTTTAATCCTTTTAATTGTTTTATTTATGTGACTTTACTTTCCAATTTTTTATTATGTTGTAGAGGTCTATTGATTCAATTTTGAAGTATAATTAAATGAATAATATGTTTATTCAAATTCAAATTATAACAAAGTGACGTGTACTACACAGTTTAATTATTTAAATAAATTACTAAAATTATGTAATATTGTATTTTTGATTTTCAACCACTGGGCGCTTTATAGACAGCAATATTTTCTCTACTACATATTAACATTTGTTGTATCAATGTTTTTTTTCTTTTACAAAAAAAAATGTATCAGTAAGGTTCAAATATTATTTTATTTTCAACGGAGTTCCAAAAAATTAATTAAATTTGTATTTAAATTGCTACATTACATTTCTTGTACTTAAACACCATTTTACTGATTTAGATCTGCACATGCAGATAAAGCCTAAATAATTTTAAGAGATCGGAACGAAATTTTTAATTCACTTGTTTAATCTCAATTTTTAAATAAGAATCCGGCATGGCTAGAAAATTATTTATGTATTAAAAATTAACTAACGATTTTTAAGTAATTAAATTATTTTTTATAAAAAATTACCATTGGTCATATATATGACTTTATGATTATCCTCTACGTAATAGGCAGCGTTTGAAAAATTTTTATTGGCCTCAACGTTATAAGTATAGACAGAATCGTGTGATTCTTAGAACATGAACAAAAAAAGTAATGAATCGTTATGAAAGCTATGCAATGTTTCGCGAGAAGGAACGTGGAGAATTCTGGAAGAGAAATTACTGGGAGAACAGGTATTACCCAGAGACCTCTAAGTTCAGGCATTGCTTTTACCGTTACGGGGAAGAATTCTATATTTAGGTTTAGGTGGTTACTTCGAGGAACCTCAGGTCTTGAGAGCTATTCCTCGAAAACGAAGCTAAGTTCGCTATAATCCAGCCATTAATAATTACTCTTACAGGCTTTATTGCACCAGGTTTTACTGGCGAAGTTACGATCGAGAAATCTTCCTTAGTATTTTGAAATTATCCACCAGAGGGAATTCAGTCAGGATCATTAAGTTCAAAAGAATTAGTGCTAGAAATCACCCTTGAAAATTGCATACAAGATATATCTTTATGCACTTATATTATCACATTATATCTTTCCTAAAACGTTCAATAATTGTCTTCTAGGTTCTTTCATTTAATGTTTAGTTTAGAAACTTTCCCAGCATACTCGAAATTTCTCACCTGTATATTTACGGCTTATTCCTCTGCCGAAGTTGGTACCATCAAGACTTGGACCGTAAAACCAATTTATGTAAATTTGCCTTACAATTTATCTTCATGGGGGTCAGTTCATTCTAGATTGACATAGCCCGTTCCCAAAACTGAAGATGTTATACAATTTTAACTTGTTCAGGTGCGAATCAATGCCTTTAATTTAAATGCTTGATACGCACAGATGGTTTAATAGCAGGATATAAATGAAATCAAAGTTTGTTTTAATTGCTTTGTTTACAAAATTTAACCGCATGTTCTTAAGGTTAAGAATTTTATCAGGATATTCCTCATTGTCGTTTTTTTTTTTTACTTTTTACGTGACATTCTGTACATTTTCGCTAAATTTAAGTAAGCTCAATTAGTTAAGTAGTTGTGGAATAAATTCGATGTATTCTAAATCGTGTGAATGAAGTGAGACCTAGAAATTTTCACTCCATCCTTCAAATTAAGTAATCGTTTAAATAAAAATTTTCTTCCTCTAATCTAACTTTTTAGCTTATAAGATTAACTTACGAAATCAGGGTGGGAAGGCTCTTATTCGAAAGAGTAAGATTGATTTAAAAAAAAGCCAATCATAGACAAAAAAAAAACATTATGCATTATCTGTGAAACTCCAGGATTTTCCTTTGTCCTCTGTTTCCACGTTGTGTTGAAAATCCCTAAGCTTTCTTTTACGGAAGGCCTCCCGGTGAGGAAGCGAACCTTTGCTTTCATCCTTTCGCCTAAGATCCTTGAAGAATAGTCTCTTAGAAAGTGCAGCAGGTTTTACTGGTAAAAAAAAGTGGAACGAGCCAAGATGTGTGAGAAGAATAATTATTTATTCCTCCATATTTTCGCTAAGTATTTTTCTCCTTAGATCTTTTTTTTTAAATAAATGCTATAGGAGTTAGAGAACACAGTAATGGAGGTGCTGTTAAAATGATAACTATTGAAATTATAATTTCTTTTGGTAGGTCATTCCAATTGATTAATCAATAATTTATTTTATTAAATCTTGGCCTATCCCTATTGATGGCTCCACATACATACTTATGTAGTGTTTATTTACTTATTAAAGATAAAACTAACCCATTATATCTCGAAGACCTGACTAATTATGAGCGCGTATAGTGACTTTAACGGTGGTATATGACAGGTTTTGTACAGGTCATTCTTCCTCATTTAAAATTAAACTGTTGAATATCTTTCTGGCAATGTATATCCGTTTTTATATAGTTACTTAATGATAATTTATGTTTATTATACATTTACTTGTAAATAAATTGAATAAATTAAATAAATTATTGTAAAACACTTCACCATATAATGAAAATATTGATTGGATTATTAAGTGACAAGTATTTATGCGAAGGGAATATTGTAAAAAAAATAAAAATATATACAATTTTTGACTTACACGTCTTAATGCTAATCTTACGCATCAATATTTATTTAAAAACAAATTTTATATTTTCAGTAAGTTTTTATCCAATTACCGAATTAGAAATAGAGTGGTGTCGAAAATAATATTGATTGCATTCTGCGCACTTCTTCATCTTGATTATATACATGTTGTAATACAGTACTTACTGGTTTGAATTGTTTAGTCTATGCTTGGTATTTAACAGAAAGGAAACTCAACAATTAAGGATGCTTTAGGTAATTGTGGTCTGAGTTCTTCGGAAAATTACTCACACAGGTTAATTATCTTCCTTGTAGATACGCAATTAATTTCAAAACCTTAAGTTTTCTCATTTTTCCATATAGAAAAATACGCAGTTGCTACGTTGTATGTTGGGTTATGGATTTTGATGATTTCGTTTGATTGAACTCCAACCGAAGTTACACGTACGTTGATATTTTTTTAAACGTTATATTGTTTTTATTTGATTTTTTTTAGAAGACGCAACTATGTGGTTTTTGACTCATAATGAATTCTACACGACCATAGAGTTATGGTATACCCTAGACTTCATTTTGTCCATTCGGAGGCTCTTTTTTTTTTCGTCTAATGTTATGAGCAATTCTTCCTTAACTATTTTTTGGTTTGAATTATGCATTTATTACTGTATTTAATACATAGAGCAGCTGCGCACATTTTTGTGAATTTTCTTCTTTCCACTCCCTGTAAGTGAACAAGGATTATTAGATTATGAATTTTGAGTTAATTTTATGCATACTTGAAAGTGAATGTATGGTTGTTTATAATAGGGATACTGATGCGACCAATATTGATTTTGATTTATTTTGTTTTTAGATCTCTTTGGTTTTTACTTTTCATAAGTATATTTGACGCTTAATTTCATTGGCTGATATTCTTATTATTTCATAAATTACTGATAATTTTCATGTTGCTTTAAATCCATCCTTTCCTCTTAAACAAACAGGCCTGGATTACAGTAATGATTATATAATTGTATTGTTTGAAATGAATGAACGAATTTTCATATCAAACTGTTGACAAATCAAAATGCGAAACGAAAGTGAGAATTTTTGACATTTACACAATTGAAGATATAAGTTTTGAGTTAAGAGAAAAACAAAAACGTGTATGAAAATTTTCATTTGAGTATTTTCTTATAAGTTGTAAAAGGACGAATGTATTTTCACTTTTCGAACAATTTCGGATTAATAACAAACAGATTAAGAGGAAAAAACAAGAATCAAAAATTTGATAATTTTCATTCCCTCCTCCTCTTTTCGTAAACCAAAGAACTGATTTTGGTAGATTAGAAGTTAAATCGAGTTTACTAATTTTCCAGCCTTTCTTTCTCCTTTTCTCTTTTCGTACTTGTGAATTTTTCGATAGTGTATTTTCGCAATTAAATGTATCAATTGACTTTTATAATATTTATAGCTAGTTTATAAGTTTATAAAACACTAAGTGCAACCCAACAACTCCCATTTAACCAAAGCTGATGTGAGGTTACTCGATTCGGTGCAAGATGGTATACCTAGTTCCAGAGTGAATTTGTCTCCATTTTTTTCAAGTATTAATATTTCTGTTTCTTTAGGTTTATGCGTGGATGAGAAAATATCTTATATGCTTTTTCACGTGTTTAATTCTTAAAGTTTGGATCCTTTTTCTTTTTTACTCGTTAGTTTGAAGAGCCTAAAAAATTTATCAGATTAACTTTATTAGAAAAATCAAGAAACTCATTAATTACTTAATTTATTATGTATTGCAGTTCTACCGCATAATTCTCTCGATGTTTAGTGTACATTAGTGGACATGTTTATAATTCGTCCGTCCGAGGCTATTCTTTTAGAATTGTATACTGCGAAGTTTTTCCCGACGACAGGTTGCAGGCCTATCAGTCAACCCCCAACCTGGTGGACCGGTTATAACTTTTATTTATTAAAACAGAACCAATATTAAAACTGACTGGCTCAAGAATATTCCGTTATGTTATGCTAAAAACTAATACTAAAGCATCTCCGTAACGCTCTAAGTAGAAGTATATACCTGAAACCCCGGTGAATAAGCGGTTAAGTCGAATTTTGTCCAGAGAGAGAGTTACTTGTACTGAGGAAAGCAGAATCGTGTTATTTTCGTAGTTTGGGTTGGAATAGAATTTTAATATATGGAATAACTCTATTTCAATAAAATACCTGACTGAACAGCCCATTACGAAAATAACACGGTTCCGCTTCCCTTAGCACTAGAAACTCGTTTTCGAGAAAATACTATTTAACCACTTATTGACTGGGGTTCCAGATTTATTTATAGATACGATAAAGTTGTTAACTTAATTTAACATTGCTGATAGGAAATATCTTGAAGTTTATCTTAATATTATGGATTCCTCCATTAATTTCAGAATAATATAGCAATGATATCCTACACCTAGTACTTGCTAGAAGCAAACACCACATCGTGCTAAACTTTCTAGATTTTCTCCATCCATACATTTATTGGTAATTCATTATTTTCGAAGCACTAAAGAAATTATTCATCCATTATGGTAGTCAGTCTATTATTTTTTTCTATAAGCGTAATAAAAATAAAAACCTGTACCACTACAGCCCATGAAGGGTCTTGGGTCGAGTACGTGATAGAGACTGTAGTGTCTTGTAAATTATAATTTTTGGATTTCTATTGATTTGGAGAGAACTGACTTTCTTCGTGATTAAGAAGTAACAAGGTTGGAGAGTATCCGCTGAAATTCTTCGTTATGGCCACGAAATTCTTTCTAGTTATTTCGGTGTTCTCGTTTCGGAGCTTATTTTTTTCTCCCCTTGCAGGATTACGTTGATTCTTGGCGAGTGTTGAAATAGGAACTACACCTAAGACCCGCTGACCTCAATACTTTTCCTCCTCTTCTAATATTTTTCCCGTTTACCGGCGAGCGGGATTCCTGATTGGCACGCTAAGAAGGCCAGGGTTGTGCCCGATCCGCGGATATCGACTTTCCACCGTTCGATCCATCGAATCAACTAAGGTAATTGAAAGTAACCGCTCTAACAAAAAAAAATCCGATTAGCAACGATTATAATCGATTTCCTGTCAATCAGTACCAATGGGGTGGGTGAAACACGATTATTGGAAGAATTGTTATCTTTTCTACTGTAATTGAAAAAAATTAATCTTTCAGATTTTTTTACTGATTCTTAGCATTATTTTTAGGCTATGGTGAATTTTCCCGAGTAGCGTTGCTAAAGAAAAATGAATCCTTAGCATTACCAAACCTTATAGGCAAATGTTGAAAAATCTGTTTTATGATTTCCTTAAGAGTTATTAACTAAGATTAAATGAATATGTTTGAATTATACCTGAATAAATTGTTACATTTTTTGTTTATTAGTAACAATATATTATTTATTTAATAAGATTAAGTGCAATGTTTTATTTAATTCTATTGTGGGAAATGTGTGATGTTCATGGGTTTTAATATGCAGTTTATTTACTGTCTTCTATATGAGTATTTTCTTTCGGTTCTTTAGAAAAAATAGAGTATTGACTGAACTTTTTCCGATATCCTCTATTTCGGCTGCGTTATGAGACTTTATTGTTCAAATATTCATGCCAAATCTACGACGAAATGTTTTCAACTACACCACTCCATCAATAAACCTGTACAATATTGACATATCGCACTAGTATTTCTAAAGTTACGCAAGTAAAAAATCTACATTTTTTGAAAAACGGAAAAATTATTGGTAGTTGAACACTTTTAAACTTTGTTTCTACAAGATTAAAGACTCAACTGAAAATGTGTCTCTAAGAGTGATACAAGTTACTTTGGGCCGACAAGCTCTGAAGCTAAGTCGATACAGTTTTGATGAATGAGAGATAAATACTTACCTGTTTATTTATATTCATAACTCAAAAACTCAGATTTTTTAGTTCTGTCACTTAAGAAATACTAGTGCGATATGTCCCGGTAATAAATTAAAACATATATAGTTAGTTATTTTGGATTAAGCTGTAAATACGTAAAATACAATTTGTTTATAGATGACGACTGGTTTAATAACATATTTAGATAATTTTAATTTATCTGGATTCCACAACAGAAGAACCTTGTGAAGTTTCAGGCTTTCCAAATAATTTTACTATCCTCCACTATTCCCGCTGATAATTTATTCACGGTAAAATTGTTTTTGTAACAATGCTAGAATTGTAATGGTTCATCATCATTGTTTACAAAGAATTAAGGAAACCGGTTCAAATTTTTTAATTGAATTTTTATTTGTATATCAATCAAATCAATAGGGGTAAAGACACAGGGGAGAGACACATCCCAAACATTTTTTAATTATAACCATCTGGAAATAATAAACCAAACGTTTTTATCAAATCCAATGTACATCAACCTAATATGCCCAAGATTATGGATTGAAAGCCCGGCAGATTGCCTTAAGATTTTTTAAAGGGAGTAAAAAATCCATAGTTATGCCTTTCTATGGAAGAAACGTAAAATGGCGGTCCCGAAGATATCGTTCACACTTAAATATACAAAATTCAGGACTCTCACTGCAGCATCGTCCGATTAGCCATAGTGTCATAAAGTGGTGCAGAATGAATAAACTAACAAGGGCAGTAAAATTCAGTTTTTATCATAGGCAAACGAAAGGCCTCGTATTGAAAAATTATTGTACTTTATTACTGATGAAAACCATGTTACGTACACATGAAGAAAAATAGTAATAAATAATAAAGAAAACCTGCTGGGGTAAATTCCTTTTCCTAACGTTTGCGTGCTTCAGCTCCTTCATTTGTTAGGACTCTCTTTTGCAGTTATCTTAATGCCTTCCTTTGGTATTTAGTCGGAGGAGAAAAGAGGCCATCTCGACCTCCTATCTTAATGTTTCTTTATCGATGCTCCAGTATAAGTTCCGTTACAACTTCGCAAAGTACTATTCCTTGTAGCAGAGTCCTACATAACTTCAAGTCTTGTTATTTAACTGCTTCTGTTCGAGTAGCAACTTTGGCTCTTTATCTTCAGAATGAGCTTAGTGCTGAAGCCTTTTAATTTTTACTTACGATGTTACAATGTTTACAATTAAATGATATATATGATATAAAATTTAATTGTAAAGTGGTATGATAAGGTTATAAAATTTAATTTTATCTACGTAACTCAAAATTAAATTAGTTCCAAACTGCATACAGTTCGAAGCCTTATGTACGAAAAAATTATGCTCTGGATTATTAATAGAAATATTATTTGGTGAAATTATCATTAAATTATAGAATTATTTAATAAATATTATATTAAAATTCTGATTAATGCTACTATAACAGACAGAGCAATATCATTGAGTTCAAAGAAGTTGCCTTTCAATAAATGAAGATGGGAAGCCAAGCCGTTCTGTTGCTTAATTTTCTTTGACAATGGATTCGCCACTTTCGACACGGGCGATGGCTATCGGGAAAATGACATCATATTTCTTCTTTCTTCTTAGAGGGATTGTTGTGAAATATCTTTTACAGAACAGTAATGGAGGCTGTGTGGGTTAGTAACAGGTCGGCGCATCAATACGCAATACTGCTCTTTGGAAAAGGAAAAAACAAAACAAGAAAAAACTAAAGGACTTGGATGTGCCAAGATTCCATTGCCACCTTTATTCCTTCTCTTAAGGCCTCGTTCGAAATACTTTTTTCTGAACAATCGATGAGTATCGAATGTGGGAGTGCTTCAACCACTACAACATTGAAAAGGTTTTTCTTTTAGCAACTGTTTATCTTAACGTTTATGTTAAAAAGCTATATTTTAATATATAAACGAAGGATTTACTGGGGTTTTTTTATCCCTATTGCATTTACGTCAATGTCTTCATTATTTATGCATGTGCTGTTAAAATCTTATAATTTTTTTGATACTTCGAAACATTAATGGGAGGATAATAGACTTTCTAGTTTTTTACACACTAAGAATAAGTTATTTGGCGTCCTTTGTAGTTACCGTCGTGTTTCTCCGTGCATTTCCTGTTGCAGCCGCGTATTCCGTGTTTCAGTTTCTTACACTCATCAGCTGGAGTTTTCACTGGAGTTTCAAGCAGCTTTTTTTTTCTTTTATCGTTCCCACTTTCCGCTCGCTATTTCTCCTATTCTCCTGAGATTTCTTTTCCCGGGAACAATCTCAAATTCTACTCGCTTTCCTAAAACTGGTGGTGTGATTATACTTGTTGAAGAACGTACTTACACGTACTTCTGATTGTGCTGTTCCTCAAATTCTCATTGTGTACTGCCTTTACTTTCTATGACGTTTGCTGACTAGAAAGATATATACCAGCATTTTTTTGGTAAAATTCATCTCTTTTTCTTTAGTGATGGAAGTTTGTGTGTTTTGTTGTCTAAATTTCGCCATTTCTTATTTTATCGTTAGATGATTTTTTTGCGGAATCCATCATTCATTACACTATTATTAGAGTCAAATTTTATACTCACACGGCTGTACTAATTGTAGGATGGTCATTTTTTTTTTTTTTTTTTTTGTTCAAGTTCTGTGCATTTTTACCTATTTAATATAAATATAAACTGTAAATTTATCGTCTCTATTTCCTTGTCACAGAGGTAGATCTACCTCGAATCAACTAGGACAGGTTCAAGCACTCAAAACTTGTGCTCCATTTATTGACAAGACTTTATCATCACATTGCCATGGAGTAGAAAACCCATCGGACTGCCATCAGAGTATGGAGCGACCCAGCAAGGCAACCACCAATAAGTATGCATTCAGTTACAGCAAAGACATATGCTATGTCCAGATGTATAACCCCCCAGTGCTAGATTCGGTAATAATTAATATTAGTTATAAGGTAATTTTTGTTATTACCATTAAGTAGTACATACAATTTTTTATAGAAGGTTTTTTTCTTACACTGCTCTTTCATTCTGTAAAACTAATATTATTAAATACAGTCATATACCAACCACAATACCAGAACGGGAATGTACCATATATCATAATAAGGGATGGAGTCCAATTTGCTTAATATGGGAAGGGGTGAATGGTGGTTATGCGTCAACGTTACAGCTTTAAAATTGTACAGATCCTATGGATGTATTGATTCCAAGACTATTCATGTATTTTTTTTTCTCCTAATTGTAACAATAAATGTTTCAAATTCGCCTCTGTTTCTATCTATACAAACATTATTTAACGTTATATGATGTAGTTCGTTCAATGGCCTGTTTTAATTACTATGTTATAGTTATCACTTATCCTATCTAGTCCAAAGCGTGGCGATCCGTGGAGAAGACGGTTGAGCGGCGTTGACAGGAAGTACAATGGAGGAGGAAGATTGACCGTAGCCGGGGGAGGAAGATGTGCGAGCCGTTACATTAGCACGAAACAAAGGCCCCCTCTAACGGTATCCACTGTCCATCCAGTTCGGGAAAGAAGTTGAGGGATATTTCCAGTTCGCATGGAAAGAAGTCTTGGTTGTCTGCCGATCAGCAGGAAGTGTTCGTATTCCTCTGATAGTCCGATCCTATCCATCCTATCTCCCTATCTTCTTTACCATTGTTCTCTAGAAATTATTACTTTTTTCGGCCGAAAAATTATGAGATTAATGCTATTCCCATAGGTATGTTCTTATAGGCTTTCTTGAGATTCATTTAGGATACTAAGACTGTATACTGTCTTGAATAAAAAACCAAATATTTAGTGATAAATATCTTATGTTAGCATTGATGATATAATGAGGTCAGAGGATATTTTCGGTCAAAAAGAATACTTATTATTAATATTTACTTTGATTTCGGGAATTTTTCTTATGTCATTTTTTAATACATCTTCAAATGTATTGAGTTACCATTCAGCTGTTGACTTTCAGTGATCCCTTTCGCTTTGATTTCAGACCAATCAAGTTTCATCTCTCCTACCCAATCCCTACCTATAATACCATCAACTCTTAGGTCAACTGCAAAAGCTTTCCAAGAAATGAATTGTTCTTATAAACACATCTTACAAAGGAAAACCCTTTAGGTTTTATAATTTCTCCCGTATACGTACGTAGTTTTACAGACGTTTTATGCAATATTTTTCCTACATTAAGTCTCTTATAGTCATTTAGAGATATTATACTTAAAGCAGATCCTGTATCAAGCTTTATGGACTTTCCTTTAATATCAATGCTAACTATAAACTTATTTACTACCATCAAAAGAATAATAATGTTCCGTCTAACAGACAATCCAGTTTTGAAATTAGATAAAGTGTGGTAATAATGATAATGATAGTAATGATGGTAATGATGGTAAATGCAATTATGATTAGTAAAATTAATACAATATTTTAATTTGACAATAAATAGTTTTTGTGAAACACAGTTTTTTATTTTTAAAAATCGACAGAAAAAGTGATGATAGGCAAGCCAGTTGTGAAATTTTATGCTCCCCCTTCTAAGGTTCGTTGAAAATAAACATTAAATATTCTCCAGGTTATGTTTAGCAGCGAGCTGTAGATTACCGACAATTATTGTTGTTGATTTTACATAATTTTTGAAGAGTTCTTTTTTATGAGATGCTCTCGGCAATTCACCTGAAGAGGTTTTTTTAATGACTGTTGAGTGTTAGACACTTTAGTCAAGTTTAACTGTCAAGTGTTATTATCTTGCTTAAGGATTATAATGTTTACTATTCAATAAATTTGAAGTATCTTAACTACCTACAGTTGGTCCTTCAGAATGTTTATTAGCATGACTCTCAGTATATCAACCCCCTAAACTGTTATTAGAATCATATTAAAATAACGATAACTATAAATACATAAATAAACGATATCGTTATACCATTAGAGCACAAAAAATAAAAAAATCTGTACGACTACAACCCGTGAATGGGTTTGGGGTTCAGTACATTGTAGAGACTGTACTGTTTCATGGACAACGGTTGTGCAGGAGATGATTTGCCCTAGATCACGCTCAATCGCCAGATTTCCCCCCATATTTTGGGTACCCACTTTGTAGAGGCTGGGTGAGCCCCAGGAGGTTCCTAGATCCATATCCGGCCGCTAATAGATAAAATAAAAGTCTGGCCAGAAGCGGGATTTGAACCAGGATTTTCGGCATGGCAATTCAGTGGTCGACCACAGGTCGCCCCAAATTTGAATTTTGCAACTCCTAATATGCACTAGCAATAGTTATTATCATTTTGACTCTCTGATATATCCAACTTTTTGAAATTTCCAAAGACTGGAATGCTGAGTTCCAAAACACCGTTCCAAATCGACCTACCTATAGTTCCATAATTCATCTTACCTTCCCGCCCCATGTTCTGAGAACAGATGTGAGCTCAGGGTAATAAAACAAGCTATGCCCCAGTTTTCCTCCGCCAGCGAGGTTGCCAACCTTCAGCTGAGTGCCATTCCCTTATGACAGTCTGCAATAATAATATAACTCTTCTAAGAATGTTTCATATTCAGAGTTAAAGAGAATTAATTTATTAAATCAAGAATTTTGAGAAACTAAAAGTAATAATAAAATTTATCAACGTTTTGTTAGATTACAGTTACTAGAAACTTACGAATAAAAATATTCATGTACAATCTTTTTTTCAATTAATGATAGTTTAAGAGGAATATTACGATTCACCTTTTAAGATAGATAGTATGAAGTAACTCCTTAAAAAAATGTACTACTACAGCCCTTGAAAGTTTTTGAGAAAATAGTTGTGCACAACTGCGAAATCACGTTCAACCGCCAGGTTTTCTCCAATTAAGGGTACCCACTCTATAGAGACCAGGTGCCTCATGAGGGTTTCCAGTTCCCACGGGGACCGTACGTGGCTGGAGCACGATTACAAATAGTATATTAATAAATAATATACCTTCCCTAGCCAGATAATGCAGATTTTTAAGTTTTTTTCATAAAATAATGACTCCATATTATGCATTGTCCTTTACTTATGTGTCATAATTTTATAAAATTAAAATATATTTTTAGTCCATCTATATATAATAAAAACAAAAAGATATGTTAAAAAGTAGGTTATCAGAGCCAGTGTTGTGGTTGGTTTGGTCATTTGTTGTCCTGTTTGTTCTCTCGATGTGACATTGTTCACACATGTCGATGCTAGTTATTGCAGTAGATAATTCTGGTTTTATTTAATGAACTAACAAATGTATGAATCTTTTGAGAAAAAAAGTTCTAAATAGAATGAAGGTGGTGACGTGCAATGATTGCACTTCTCAGTAAAATCAGTGGCAATCTACTGTTTAAACTGAAACTAAGGAAGGGGAGGCGAGTTATTAATGTATTTTAATGATTTAATGAGCTTAATTATATTTTTTGGTTAACCATTAATTTATCTTACTAACTTGTGTGGTTACGGTTTTGAGATGGTAATATTTATTTCATCTCGTACATATATATTATTTATTTACAAATTTGAAATTTAAATTTTCCAAACTTATGAGTTTTCACTTCTGTCGGCAGTTCTGAAGACTGGATATTCAAAAAATAATTTTTAAAAAATTCAAATTTTTAAACAATTTATTTTTGTTATACAGAGCCATGTGAAATGATTAGTAATAATAAAACCGTACATTAAAAGCTAACTCTATTTTTCTTTTACTTTAACTTCCAAAGACTATCCTGCCCCTTGTTCACTTCCGCTAATGAACTAGCTCCCCCTGGAAGAAGTCGATGGCCCTCGAGAACAATAGAACCGAGAGCTGCTGCAACTTTCTGCCTTAACTGTTTTTAAAACATTCCAGTTTAATTAAAGCTTCCTTCTGGTTTATATTTTTTTGTTTTATTTTTTGAAAATGGTGTGGGAGGGGAACAGATTCGAGTGTTGTTAATTCGCATTAGGTCTTTTGTTTCACAATTTCCTTTAGGAATTGTTTAATTTCCTGTTTAAAGCAAAACAATTTCACATTTTGTTTATTCTCATCTTCTTTAGTTTTGAAGCTATCAGCTGTTTCTTCTTATAGACAGATGCAAAACGCTTCATTAATACCTGTGTAAAACAAATAAATATAAATGAACAAAAACCCAAAAAAGAGCATTAAATGATTTTTTTATTCTTGTATTCATTGATATTACAACTATAATAATATTACAAGTAAGTCTGCTAATATGAAATATGACATGAAAAACACTTTTGAAGAAACTACCCATCGGTAGCACTCCAATAAAGTTCTATAGTAGAAGGTCTCGAGGCCATCTTCTTTTTAGACGCCTCGGAGGGAAATGATTATTACAATGCAATGAGAAAAAAAAAAACGTAGCCTTAAGTATCAAAAATACATGATCATATCAAACCAGTCGATACTTCGGCAATTCAAATATCATAAGGACATACAGTACACCGACAGCCAAACATGCATCATTCAGAGATGGCATGTTACATCTATTTGTACTGTTTTTGTGTGATGAACTATATTTGACCTTCATTGATTTAAATTTATGGTGTATGTTTTGATAATGCTTGAATTAGCAAAGCGTTGATTGGTTAGTTATATCTAAGTATTAAATCTACAGCCGTGCTGAATGAGTGGTTAATTGGAATTTACTCCAAAATGAGTATCTTGTACTTTGTAACCCGAAGTAGTCTTGTACTTTGTCACCGAAATGGTGATGTTTTTGTGAACAAGGGTATAAGGCATTGGCTTGACATGAAGTTGTTGCTTATATTACAACTCCAGTTCAAGCCAAAAACTACGAGAATAACACGATTTTGCTTCCTTCAATATAATTAACGCACTCTTAAAATTCGAATTGACCACTTATTCAACGGGGCTACAGATATAGACCTAAGGCTTTGTGTTTATGGATTTTCCTAGTCATATTTTAATTAAGATAAATCGGTTTGGACAAGTTTCATTATTCATTAAATATCAATAATGTATAAAACATGTATTCCAAAACTTAACAATAATGAACAACTATTTCATATTCGGTTGTTGGATAACCGTTCTGTTCCACACATAATGTGATGATTTAGCTTCAGTCTTCTCGACGTATATGTGATATTGATATTTAAATTTTTATGTAAATAGTCTATCAACTTAGTTTGTAAATATTGAAGTATGTTGAAAGTGCATTTCAAATTTGTAAAAAGCTTTCCAATGGAGTATTTTTTTAATATTTACATTTATGTGAACGATGTTACCATTACGTCCTTAATGGAATTTAATTTACTTTCATTTTACAATAGATTTTTGATAAATGAGCCTCATTCTTGGAAACTGTCACGTTTTCTGTTTCTCTCAAGTGATTTTCTAGAACGGCTTGCAATTTTGGCTGACCAAGACTGACATCCGAGAGAACTAGCCTATTTTTCTGACTTTTCCTCGAATTAGGAAAGCGAAGTAGAGCAAAGCCGGACTTATTTAGGCTTTCTATCACTTATTCAATAACATACTTTGAAGAAAGGCAATTACCTGGCTTGATAAGCGTGTCTTGTTACTTTCGGACTGATTTCAATTTAGGCGATTTGAACGTCTTCGTGGGGTATCGTTCTGCCTTGTAAACTGGTGTATAATAATTTTTCGCTAAAATGCCCCGAAACAGAAATAAAATGGAAAGCAATTCCTCGGCCGTGTATAATAATTCAATTAGATATAGTTAGTAGCTGATGTTCACCGCATTTCTGGTCTTTCTAAACAGGAAAATGTTGATTTAGTCCAGTCAACTTTGGGATTTCACTTCGAAAAGTAACGGAATAATCAGAAAATTCGTATAAATCTTCATTTTGGTATTACAAATGTAGCCTCAACAGCCTCATAAGATCACGTGTGAGCGTCCTTAGATATTCAAGGTCAAAAGTCGCGAAATTCAGGACATCTCGCTTCCATTGCGTCAAATATTACTTGCATATTTATAAAAATTTCGAGTATAAAATTATCTATAAATTTTGCCTTAAACAACTGTTTACAGACTTAACGGTCAATGCGAATTTCAGTTCATAGTACGTGTTTTAAACTTAATTATTTGTTCAATATTACTTGTAAATCGAATAGGAATTTAACATTACTTATTTATCTCAACCTCGGACACTTTTTTATCCCAAGTTACTGGGTTAATCTCCAGTCGTTTGAACAGGTTCCAATTATTAACCCATTATCAAACAGTGAACGCTTTATGTATATTGTTTATATTTATTCATCTACTATATCGGGAATCTACTAATATCAAGATGACATATTGAGTTGTCCAACTTAACGATTTTTATATGTATCCGAAAAATGGTTAGGTTCTATGTTAAACTGCTCAAATTACCTTCAATATATAGCCACGATGGTATAAATTATCAGAAATGATTTTTTTATTTTACCTACTTGGGTTTAATTGTATGATCTTGATCCCAAATTTCGTTAAATAATTTATTTTATTGTAATTTCTTTATTCATAAAATATAACCTTTGCGTTCTATTTCAATTTTTTTTCAAACTTCGATTTTTCATGGAAGATATCTGAAATGAGAGGTATTTTTTTTTTCTGTCGAAATAGTGACCATTGGTCCAATTAAAAAACGTCTCGCACTCATTTTTGCCTTTGTTTTAGGTTTGATTCCTTTCTGGTAAGTATTGTCATTTTTTTTTTGTTATTCACACGTGGCCAGTCTAGAGAATTGACATCAGTGAATTGCCTGTGAAAATCAGCAATTTAGATATGTCGGCATGGTGATTGTATATATAGATATCTCGCTCAGCCTTTTGATTCGTTGCCTGTCATACTGCCAGTTGGGTTGTCATTTCTGTTTAATTCGCTTTGAAATCGATTTGAATCGAGTCATTTTGTATTAGTTAGCATTTGGCCAAGTCAGTATTTGAAGTTGAATAGTGCCCGAGTGTTGGAATGATCAGAGTCTTAAACAGTACTCTATTGAATGCCACGCCAATTATTTTTTCTCAGCCAATGTATCGACAGTGTTGCATCGATTTCTATCGATTATCGTTGCCAGCCTGACAGATTTGACCTGACCCTTACGTAAGGAACTACGACGAAGCTGAGAAGAAATGGGCAACTTTCACTGAGCCTAATGGGCGAAGGCATTTAGATCAGCTGTTTACTAATAGCTTTCTTTTCTCTCTCACATCTTTCTTTTACAAGTTGCTATTAGTCCAATCCGTTGTGAATCCAATTCTTTGACTTTCAGTGAAAGCGGATTGAAGAGTTCCAAATATATAGGAAGTTTTTTGTTTAATTCGCTTGTTCATCAATCTTATTTTGTTCCTTTACATTACATTCTTAACCAGAACCTGATTTAGGGAAGAATGTTTAACCTGTATACAGTTGTCTTGTTATAAATATATATATATATATATATATATATATATATATATATATATATATATATATATATATATATATATATATATATATATATATATAAGCTTGTCACTTTTAAGATAAAACCAGAATATTATCATGAGAACAACTTGGAAAACAAATTGAGAAAATACAATTAAAGAATATTGAATAGTTATGACCTTAGTTTTTATGATTTCTTCGGTCGACATTAGAGTCGTCCGTGTTTTCTTTATTCTGTTCCAACTCGCTGGATCTCTAGCTCCTGTTAATTGTCACCTCTAAGCAGGCTCTGGGACATCAGGAACTTATCAGTTCACGAAAAGATTGTCCGTGACTCGAAATATATAAATCCACTTCAAATCATGTTTATGGGATAGATATTCAGGGTTCAAATTATTATTATTTCTAAATCCGACGTTTCGGCCCAACCTTGTGATGAGGTCCACCAATCTGAAAAAAACTCATAAACCTGCAATCAGATTGATAATGGTTCTCATGTGTGGTCCGAAATGTCGGTTTTCAGAATAATAAATTTACATTGACAGTTTATTTCATCATACAAACTGCTCAAAAAATGAATCGGCATAAAAAAAAAAAACACAAAAAAAACAGTATCTTTTATTTCATTCAAACGAAATCCTTAATGATAAATGTGACGTCAAAATGATCAAGCCTTTCTTAATATTAGCTAACTAATTTCTAAAAAGTGACTGGATGTCTGAACAGTGAGTGAATCTATTAAAAAGTGGGCGGTCAAACGTGGTGTAGTGGTTAGCACAAACTACGGTGCCCAAGATCGGGAGTTTGTAACCCAGCAGGTGGCCTTACAATTTTTTTTTAAATAATGAATTTTTTTTTAAATAATGAAAAATTCTTATTTATGCCGTCATTCGGATGGGATGTAAAATGGAAGTCCCTAGTCTGTGCGATGTCAGGTACTCGTTAAACATGCTGTCTAATTATATCTGGATAGCCCTCGCAGCTTTAAGTGACCTTAAAGGAAACAAACATAAAAAAGTGTAGGTCTCTAGGAGACCCCAGCAAATATTTGTTTTATTCTACTGACTTCAGGACTTATTTATACTCTGAAATATAGGAGCCCTTATGATTACTACTTTTGATAAATTCCTATTTGAATTTGAATTTTGTTTCTATTGTGTATCCCTTGAAATTGAGCAACATGTCTTCTGAAAACATTTTATATGCAACTATCAAGAATCGCACTTAGCTCTATCTCTGGAAAAAAAATCACTTGTATCCTTGGAATCTCATCGTTTTAAATGATAGTGGAAATGCGTTGGTAGAAGAAATCCTTAGTAAGTGAGAAAAATATTCGTTGAATTTTCCCTCTAAGATTTGAATCATGAATTTTTGGATTCCTACTAGAAAGATACTAAATCTCCTTAACGTGAACTAGTAATCATACTTCCTGATATAGATTGTTCCTTGTACATAACCCAGTTTCTAATACCTTCCTCGTGATGCTGCTGCTGACCACACCAATTCCCCATCCCTAGACCTAGACCTGAGCTGTCATTACTTAGTGCAGCGTTAATGATCTCTAACCATCTGCGTTCGCTCAGGTCGTTCACCTCAACTCAACTCCGTATCACATTTGTTGACACTTCGTACGCATCATTAAATATATAGCACTATCATATATAGAATTTTGTGATTGTCAATAATGTCTTGGAATCAAATAAAAACATATATGCTATAATTTAAAATAAAAAAACAAAACATTTTGCATATATCTTTAAAGTTAAGTGTAGAAAAATATGAAGGTAGTGAATGCCCCCTTAACGTAAGCTGAAGAGAAAAATTAAATTATCTGATAATTAAAGGGTTTAATTAACTTAACTCTATTCAAATAACTGGGCCATATTATTAATTTGTCACACAAATAAACTATAGTGTTTACCATCTTCTGAGGTATTTATGTTATAACTACTAGATTTTTTCCAGTACTTATTAATTTACAAAAGTATAAAAAAGGCCTTCTCCAAAATAAATACGTGAAATTCTTTTCTGCCCAATACATTTGATAAAACAGGAATTAAGTAGTGGTTCTAATCTAGGCAGTTTAGTACTGCGGAGCTTAAATGTATATCTTGGGCCAGTAATTCGGAGTTCCTAAAAATTGATTTATGAAGTGTGATATAATATACGCATTCCTATCGTGTAATATAGAATGATTCCGAACCCTAAACACAATTTGGATTTTTCGAAAGTGATTATCAACATTTATTTTAACTCATTAACAAAAATAAGGATTTTGAAAAAGAAAATGGGGATGTAACTTAAATTGATTGTTTCTTTGATATCTCTCAATCAGGCCAAAGTGAAAGTGAAGACCATGTATATTTGGAGAATATGGTCACCAAAGAATGAAACATCCAAGAAATAATATATATTATAATGTAAATTCGTCGAAAATGAATTAGTATGACTTTAAGAAAAACTAAAAGAAAGACATCATGTTTGTACATTGTATACCACAATATGTTAGTTATGGAAAAGATTTTCGAAGAAGCGTTATTTACTTTTTTGTAAAAATGTTTAAAAAAAATGTATTTATTAAAATTTAAAACTGTATAATAAAATACATCAAGTAAATATAATGAAAGATATATAATGGCACGAGATAGCCCTCTACTACTACCTAATCGTAGTACTGGAATAAACAAAAATGTTGAAAGCGGAAATCTCTTGGTACTTATCAACCTGATTGTAATATACCAGTTGTACACATTATTTATTTATTTATTTTTTGTGATAACTTTTAAGATAAAACCAGAATATTATTATTAGAACATATTGAAAAAATGTAATTAAAGAATATTCAGATGGGCTTTAATGATCATCCATTTTTAGGATATCTTGATATAAAAGAGTAATAGGGTGTAAAATTAAAATTGTTAATTTAATTTTAATTTCGGGAACGTTAATATTATATTTTCTAAGGAATATATCCAAGCGGTGAACGTGGTTTCTTGTATTAACAATGAGATAAGTAAATAATTTTAAGATAATGTTTAATCAAATGTAGTAATATTAAGAATTTTTCAGCACACAAAGTACAGAAAATCTTGTTTCTTGCAAATTCAAATCACTTAAAAGGTTATACGTTGGCTTTGAACGATGTTTTTCAAAATTGTACATAAAAAAAGGGGTGTGGAAATCTGCTCTGTAAGAGGGGGGTATAAATAAAACTTATTTTGTTTATTCTCCCTTCCTCTCTCTCTCTCTCTCTCTCTCTCTCTCTATATATATATATATATATATATATATATATATATATATATATATATATATATATATATATATATATATATATATACAGAGAGAGAGAGAGTTCTCCCGAGATATATTGACCCGTGTGCTTTGAGTGGAGAGGTGTCAGAGCCTGGTTACATCACACAACTGCCACACCTCCGACCCTCGTTGCTAAAGCGCTAAGATGGAGAGCTTGGCCTAAGGAGGCAAGAGAGAGCTTATTTATCTGAATATATATACACATATGTATGTATGTATATATAAGGCTTAATGGTAAACATATTAAATTCAAACAGAATTTAAATTCTCTATTCATTGAAAAATTACCTACTGTAATGGAAGCTGGAACGAGCTCAAAATTATGAGATAATTCAATGCTGATTACTTTGTATCACTAATCTAAACTGTTCTGTGATATTTTAAATATTATTATATAAATATATTTAATTTATTTTATTTTTTGTGTTTCAGGTGAGTTGAAGTTACCTTTGGTCTATTTTCATTGTAGGAAAGGGTAAGAGGTTCCGACTATCATTTGTAGAATAATATTTCATTCACTGTTACTATTAACAATAGTGAATTGTTTTAAAAATGATAAAGACGATTACAAATTCGCTGTATCGAAATGTTACGCAATTGTCTTGATTATATTGTACGATTATGCTGGAAATGCAAAATTGGTGTTAATATTTCTCGATGAGTATGCCAAGACTATAAATATCTTAATATTCAGTAAAACATTTATTATTAGGGTTAGAAATTTTATATTAACTAGCAGGTTACCCCATGTTCCAATTTTTGCAATTGTAGAATCGTTCAAATCAGTTGAACTCTCATTATATATTGTTTTTCTCATAGACCACTTCGGATCTTATAACGTGATCCGACTTTACTATCCTTCCTTCTGCTGTATTTTTTGTTGTATTATTGTTATATTGTACATTTTTCTTTCTGAAAACGTGTTCTTGGCGCTCCTCATCACTCAAATAAGTTTTCACAATTTCGTTCTTCTTTTTTTTTTTTTTTTTACACAGTTTTATAAACTGATATGTATATATATATTTTATACTCCATGTTTTTGCTTCTTTAAGGCATTTATTTTGGTTTTATGGTATGCTTATTGGTTATTTCCATACCAATAATTTATACTTAAAAGCTTATCTGAGGACAATATTCCTTTTTTATATCGAGGCTTTGTATTGCACTTCCTGCACAACTCTGCATTCCTATGAATTTATTATTCGTCTGAAATTTTTTTTTATATAACGGAGAGATGAAAAATTGAAAAAAATATTTCCAAAATTGTTCTTTAAATTTAATGGTTTGTTTGTTTGTTCATCGAAGATCACTTTATGCTGCAATGTCTAATCGGAGGATCCTACAGTGGGAGTCCTAAATTTTGCCTATCCAGGAATAATTAGGATAGCGATCTTTAACAAATTCCTGACCTCGTACAAGCTCGAGACCCTCATTTTAGCTCCCTTTCGAAACTGGATTGGTTAATGATTGTTTTTAACCTGGGAATCGAATGGCCCATTCATCTGCTACGTTGAGTGTTTTTTAACTCTATTATATAAATGTTTTTTGACATTAAAATTAGTTTTTATAAGTTATATAACTCTTCACTTGTACCACATAATTAACATTTAAAAAATATACCTGTGTCCGATAATAGCGATATTCCTATTAGGATTCTATTGTCATCGACATTATGTTAATGATAATGGGAGGATAAGTTTTAATAGTTTTTTGGAAAAGTGTTTTTTGGCCTTTGCTGTTATCTGAGACAAACTGTTAGTTATTGTGTTGTAAAGGTAATTTATTTTTTTTCGTGATTCCTGGTTGTTATTTTGATTTTTTGATGGTAAATATTTTACTTAGTAAATTATTCAGATATCAGAATCTGTCTGATTTCTAATTTAAAAAACACTATTTCCTTCTCTATATTAAAACCTACCAAGTTATGAACCGAAGATATTTGGCGTTTTTTCCAGGGTTTTTCTATTAGAATTATACTGTTTCCAAAATGACTTTTTTAATTGTTATTTAACGGTTACAAACCTCACGAGGTCATTGCATGCTTACATTCAACAAAAATGGCAAATGATTTACCCTATTTTTTTTGTTCTCACAGTTACCTCACACCTGATGACTTTTTACACTATCTGGGGCGTGGGACGACAAAGTGTTATGTGATGCAGTTAAATTGAAGGCTCTGGAAAGAACTGTTTTTAATGCCTTCATTTCGCACAATGGGATAACGTTATTTATTTCCCATGCCGTGGAAAAAACTAACGGATGGCCTGTAGCGTCGGCTGCTTCGAGAATTAAGACGTTTTTTACAGCGTGAAAACGATTGTCAAGCTGTAGCGCCAAATCCATATTCTATAACATGTAAAGATAATTCGACTTAGTGATGGGTTGTTTTTCGACTTATAAGTCGACTTCAATTCCTATAGGAAGCTGTTTTATTTGTATAATTCTTGTTTTATACTAATAGAATCTGGATACGTTATACCGTGACACAGCCGTGTCTTTTCATAGTAAAATATTCAATAAATAATTAATTTTATAAAGGTTAATGTAAGCTCACGTCTCAGCTCTCTCATTAATTCTTCCTGTGTGTATGTACTGGTCCTAATCGAAGCCACCTTGATGTTTGTTGGTGGACCGGCTTGCTCGCTCTGTGAGTGTCACATCTATTTTCATATCACTCTTGTTGGCGTTGGGTATTGCTTCACTGGTGATTGCAGTTACCAATATGTATCAATTCTTTCTATATTGACTTCACTGCCCAAGCAATGATCTCACGGAAAAGTCAGACCCTTTGATATGAGTAATATTTGAATAATGAAATGGGATGCCATGATGAGATTGTTATATTAAAAATAGTAATTCTATATAATTAATGAACAAGAGCCATATCCCTGTCTTCTTCAAAGGTTGACGTGTTTGACTGACTCCGAGTTGTTTGTTAAATACAGATATTTTTTCATTTTATTAAGGAACATTATATTTATTATGTTATAACTGATCATAGTTACAACTGAAATTATAAATCTACATACAAAGAAAGAAAAGGGAGCCCTTTCGCTATATGTGACAGTCGACATGTTGAGTTGGCGTTTCTTGCCTTCAGCTGTCTCCTTAGAGTAGTAAAGGAACCGACCCCAAGGGACACTTAAGCTACCTGGTGGATTCCCCTTTCCCATATTTATTTAGGTACACCTAGTGTTCCATATGGTGTTACATATAGCAATGTATATAAGTTTTAAATTTTTTTATTTTGAACAGAAAATATTTGTTTAGGCCGGTATTCAAACCCGGTCACCCACGTCACTAGCGTGGTGCTCTAACCAACTGAGCTAACCTCGCTCGTAACACGGCCAGACAAATCCATTCTCTTTACCGATCCTATATCCCCGTGTTCTCGCAATTTTGCGATGTCTACAAGGGGAAGAATGTTCATTGAACATTACTTTAATTAGGATCTTGTTGACTTTATTATAACAATTTATAAAAAAATAAAATTAAAGAAATTATAAATCTTTCAGTTCTTCGGATTTAGCATGTTAAACTTCCTTTTGGTGACGTTTCGAGACTGTATTGTTCTCATGATCTTTCCTTAACAACGAAAAAATATGTTTTCGTGAACTATAGTAAAACACATTAGTCTAGGTATAAATAAATGACAGTGCAGTTTTGTATATCCTTTTTTTTTTTAATTTGTACTTTATTTTTTAATTGAAGTTTAACTCAAAAAGTTAATCAAGGGTAAGAAATGTTTCGGTGGTCATACCTAATACTTAATTGCGATATAGACTATTTTACTAAACGTATCTATTTTATTATAAATAAATAAAATAAGAAAGAAAATTGTACTCGGATTTTTTTTTCAATAACAAATGCCGTTTTGTCCTTCCCGGGTTTGGAACGGGATGGCATGGAATGGCGGTAGCAAGTTGAATACACTCCGGACCTTTGGCATCCGTCTTGGGAAGCGATCGTCCTGAATATTAAGTGTGAGCTATCAATAGCAGGTTTTGTTGGAAATAAATCGAGTTCCAATATAATTTGATATAAAAGGTATATCGATATTTTTATACGGTATATCGTAAAATTAATATTTTCCAAAAATTCTCGAGGTATGGCGATTTCAACATACATCAGGTCTATAATATATAATAATAAAAATAAATATTGGATTTAAAGAAAATGGATATGATATAACAATAGTATCTGGTTGCTCCGGAAGAACTAAAGTAAGTTATTAAGGTTTGGTAGAGATACCGAGATGGAAACTTATATATATATTATTTTTATTTTTTGCCTGTCGATGATTCCAGAAACATATCAGGGACTACTATAAAAACAAAAAATAAAATAATGAGACAAAAAAATCACATATTATGTTTATATGATTATGCTTGTTCAATTAAGGTAATCCCTTTAAGATGGGAATATTACGATTAATTTTGATTGCCGTTTCTGTATTAAAAGAATTTAGTGGACTGTATGAAATCATGTGCTGGGCTGGGTTGAGACTTGAAACATAAGCTTTTATTGAACTAATTTATACTGTTTGTGACCATGAAAGAAACAGATACAAAAATGAAAATATACATGCTACATAGTTGAAATGGAGGTGAATTTCGGTTTTTCATGGCATTTCTTTGGCCGACTCTCAAGATGGCGGGCCACTTACTCTCATAACAGAACTAGCTGTACATAACAGAGTTAACATATTTTTGGATCCCTGGACACAGTAACATACCAGGAAATGAAAGGGCCGACAAATTGGCCAAGAAAGGAGGAGAAACTGCTCCAATAGGACCACAACCATGGTTCGGGGTTCCTCTCCCCCTGGCTAAGGATACAATCAACAAACTAACCAAGTGGAAGTTAAAATCGTGTTGGGATAGAGCCAAGATAAGGAAAGATTCATACTAAACTTTTTATAAAGGATCCCAACGACAATCTTTCTGAGAAAATCAAGAAAGAAGCCGCTCATATGTCGAGAACCGACCTCAAAAGTATGGTTGACACCATCACTTGGCACTGTAAACTCAGGAAACATATCCATCGCTTGGGTATTGAACAAGAACCTCGGTGCAGATGGTGCACAGAGGAGGACGAAACCCTCTGACACGTTCTATCTATTCTATAGGACTAAGTTGAAAGAGGAAATTTGACCTTGGCCCTGGGGGCCACAAGGAACTTCAAAAACTGATATTTAAAGACTATCTAAAATTTCTCAGAAGTCTAGACCTAAGTTAGGGATTTTTAGGACTCGAGAACAATGGGCATTCTTAGCCCGAAGTGCACGATAACAAATAAGAGTCATATACGAATAATGACGTGTGACGAACAACTGAGACTCTACGTGGGGTTGCCAGTTTCGACTTGAATTTCCTATCCCAACTTGATTTATATCACGGTGTGGCGTGAACAATGCTAGTCGATGTAATGTACAAATTAAGTAAAATTATATTTGTGGATGGCCTTAATATTTTAATAATTAATAATAGAAATACAAGTATTAAAGAATTCTTTAATACTTAATAATAGACGGGACGATTCAGTATGCAAGCGTATTGAATAAAACGCATGCTCATGATTTTCCACCTTAAACTTTTTTTGTAGCCTTTTCTTGAAATGCTTCGTGAAGATTTCACGCATGCGCTCCATATTTTCGTGGATATTTCGTGACTCCTTGGTCTCGTGTCCTTCTGGAAGGATAGTTACGAAAAGAATCGATGGGCGGTTACAGGAGCATGGAATGGATAATATCCATCGGGTCGAGAGGTTGCGGAACAGTGTAAAATCTAAAAGAATCGCCAGACAATAGGCCCTGGAATTTTTCCTTTGTTGAGTACAGGAGCTCTGAGGGAGTGGGGATGGAGACTGTACTCCATTGTGTACACTGTGGCTCTACTGTCAGCTAGATTCTTAGCTACTGAGGAGAAGTTTATTATCGATATTTATATCTGCAGTCCTGGTGAATAAGTCGAGAATGAGTCGAATTTTGGAACTACCAAAACGAGTTCCATGTACCTAAGAAAGGTGAATCAGGTTATTCTCGTTGCGCATAAGTAACATCAAGTCAGACATTGGCTTGAATTGGAGTTATGGGTTATATTTTAATTCAATTTCGTGCCAAACCTATGAGGATGGCCCGATTTGCATCCCTCAATACAATAATCTCTCTCTGGATAAAATTACACTTAACCATGTATTCACCCGGGATGTAGATGTATGATTATGAATCCAGGTATCTAGGATCAATAAAAAAAAATGTAACCTTTAAGATTATTTTTCATTACGAAACTGCTTCTATATTGTCCAAAAACTGAAAGGAATGCAACTTTATCCTGTGCCTTACGTTTCCTTGTTTATTCAGTTAATGCTATTTTCTGCTTCGATGATTAAGGGGACGGTGCTACATTTGGAGTCCTAAATTTAACATATCCAGGCATAGTTACGATAGCAAATGCTATAAGTGACACTATTTGGAACTTTAAAAGAATCTAAATAAATAGGTTTAATGGTCACTGAAAGGGTACCATTTCTGTCCCTTAGGATGAAGGATACTTTAAGATATAGGGCAGCGGCAGTCGTAGGCAAGAAGCGGACAACTCAACATGTAGGCCCTCACATGTAGCCCTTTTCTTTGTTAGAAGTAAATACGTAACCAAAGTTGTAACTGGGATCAGCGCAGAATAAAAGTAATGTTATTCTATTAGATGAAAAAGGATCTTCATTTGCTATACAACTCCTAGTCAGTCAATCAGGTCAACCTTTGGAGAAGACAAGGATATGTCTCTTATTCATTAATGATATAGAATTGCTATATATTAAGTATAACGATCTCAGGGTGCCATCCCATTTAAGTATTATTCAGATCAAATGATCTGGCTTTTCCTCGAGATCATTGTTTTGGAAAAGAAGGCAATATAACAGAAACTTAAACAAATACTTTACACACACAGGCTCGGTACCTCCATCTTACGTTGCCTCCGATGGATAGAATAACTAAAAATGTTTATAACCCTTTAAAAAATTCTAAGGCCACCTGCCGGGCTGAGAGTCGGTAGGTGCTTCTAGGGCACCCAAATATTGTTTAACGATTGGGATATTGTTTAACATCCTGTCCTACTCCTCGAAAGATTCATGGGTTATTACTAAATTTTATCAACGCATCTGAGCAGAGTGGGAAGAGTGCGATTCAGTCCATAGGTCCTCCATGAAATAAATTTCATCTTTCAAGGGCGGAATCGGACTCGCGCTGCACTAGTTACTTGCCTAATTCTTATGGCAGAATATTACTAAGCACCATGGCGATAGCAGTATGCTGATATTGTTTTTCTTAGTAAGAAAAGGTACATTCCTATCGCGTTTTGTATTTACTTCCCACGGTGTTCTATTTATACTGCACTACATAAAACATCCAGTTTAATTCATATCTCAGCCACAATACTGTTCTGGATATTAGTAAAATTATCTTCAATAGCTCACGTTCTACTTCGAACCTTCTCTAAAGATTTATAACGGAGGCTTAGTTTAGAAAGTTCTATGCAATTTCTCCGGAAGTGGAGTGCCGGCTAAAAAATGTGAAGGATATAAACAATGATATAATGACTAAGTGAACTCTATTCAACGTCCGTCCGCCGATAGATCGTTATTCTTCAACCTGAATAGGTAACAGCTGATAACAGGAAACAGGTTCATTTTATGTCAAGGCATTTATTTTATGAATGCAATAATAGCTTTGGGAAATATATGCAGCATGGGTACCTAGATCTACGTTTCACGAGAATTATAGGTTCTTTAAACTTACAAATAAATAAAATTGTATTCAAAAGAATTTAATCAAAAACTGTTCCTAAACTTTCAGAATAAAAAATTAGTAATTGTAGTTAATAATAATTTATATCGATTATTTTTTTCTTAATTCGTTTACGTTTTTAATATGTTTTTATATATGCATAGCAAACATATGCATTTAATTAAAGGCGTAATGGGAGAACGGGACAAATAAATACTCAATGTACTTATCTCTCAGTTCAGAGCTCATTACTTTCCTCCTTAAGAAGAATCTATTAATATTTTTTTTTTTTTATATCTTGAAAAAGTTATCATATTGATTAGAATGCAATTGCTTGTTTATTTAACGTCACTTTTTGCTGATATGGCTAATCTTACGGTGCTACAGCGGGAGCTCTAAATTTTACCTATCTAGGTTTGATTAGGATAGGGATTTTTAACGAGTATCTGACATCGTAAAGGCTCGAAACCCCCCGTTTAACGTTCTTTCCGAAGGACGGCATAATCAAGGATTTTTTACTCCATTTAAAAAATCCTAGGGCCAATTCAATCAATAAAATCATTATTATTTTATATCTCTTTTTGAGAATTTACTGATTTTAGTTGCTTTATAGTTTTCTCGTTGAAGGAATTGGATGAACTACTCAACAATATAGATAGATATCACATCAGTGATAAAATTAAATCGTCTCCGGTGAACTGGACATGTCGCTAGTATACAAATAAAGGCCACTCCAAAGATGCTGATGACAAAATAGTTACAGGGATGTCGAGTGGTGGGTATGGCAAGACTAAGATGGGCGGATTTCATGGCAAATGATACCAAGAAAGCATGAGTAAACGGCTGGATAAAAAAGGCAAGCGACAGAAGAGCATGGCGATTGGTGTTGGAGAAGGCCATTAATCGCTTGCGGGTTGTTGCGCCAGTATAACGGTAATAATAATTTTGTTGCAACATAGAAGTTTTAAGCTTTATTTTAGATATTCTTACCCAGCTGCTTCTTCAAGTGTTGACCTCAAGCACTATATAGCAGTAGCCTTTAGCGAATTGGTAAAAGAACTCGGCGCTCAATCGTGATCTTGGTGAAAACCTAATTGTGCAACTCTCCTTTCTTCTGACGGCCCTTGGTTTTTACAAATAAACTCTTTTTTCTTCTTTAGCGGTAACCATTGAAGCGTTTTAGCCAGAGCTGTGCTGTAATAAGGTGTAACATCTTCCACCGCTCAAAGTTCTTCTACTTCTTCCTTTCTTCTTATTTTATCTAATCATTTCTTACTGGACAGCGAGTCATTACAACTTCTTCCGTCAATTGTCGGACAACCTGTACCTATAGCAAAATATACTTTTAAAAATGAATGCAAACAAATGTATGTAATTGCCTTCAAAACTTTTAACACGTCATATTCTAGGTTAATTTAATATAATTAAAGTTATATTTTCTCGAGATTTAAGGTGGGCTTGTTACAGTGTTGTGCTTATTAATGAACGAATTCTTAAATAGTTTTTTATATGTGACACTGTATACTAGAGGTGGGCAAAGTAGTTCCTTTTACTGAATCGTTCTTTTTGAGATAGTTCATTCTAATGAACTAGTTCAAAAGAACTACATAGTTCATTTTTCAAACTAGAAATGTTCAGAACTAAGAGAGGAATTGAAGTGTGGAGAAATGGGGAGAAACTGAGAGATCAAATGAACTAGAAAGGTTCTAGAAAAAAACAAAACACTTCAATCTTATTTCTACATTTATTTTATATTATTTACATTTTTTTAAACATTTTTTATAGTATTACTATACCTCACTTGTAATGAATGACCTCAGGGTGGCATCTCATATTACTATTTGAAATGAATTATATCAATGGATATCAAGTTAATGAGCGATGTGCCGACTTGTAAACGCCCAAGGGAGAGACCTAGGCGTAGGTGGGAGGATTGCGTTAAGAATGATCTAACAAATTTGGGTTTGGACAGTAGTTTGTGGAAAAACTTTTGTAAACTGAGATTGATATTAGCGGGAACAAGCCTTCAGGTTCGCTTATCTGTATCGTATATTTAATAAATTTTATTAAGTTACCTATTTTCATATTAAAGTAGACTTTTCTTTTTATTGGCGAATAAATGTATTTGAAAAACGATGAGGATGTATTTTTATCTGAAAAATACCAAGATAAAATAAAACTGAAAGATGAACTCCCACATTTTTGTGTTTACCGAGCATTCAAAAGTATCCATTAGCAAATAATTAAACATTTCCACACATGAAGCATTGAGCTTACGTATAAGGCTCACCCCATGACATCCATATACACACAGAAGGGTTAGAGGGTTAAATGATAACAGCTGGGAAAGGTTAATAGGTGCAAACTAAATAAAATGGGCCAAATAATCAAACAAACAGAAAATAAAATAAATACAAAATAAAAAAGTTGAATATTTTTAAATCTGACACTCGACTATTCCACAAAATGTTTTAATTTTTAACAGAAAAGTTAAAAAAAGAGGCATAAAATAATTACTTCAGTCGTTTTTGTTAGTTATTTGATTTGGCTTCTGTATCATGTTTTCTCTTTTGCATTTCATTAACTTTCATATCTTTTTATAAACTTTTCTTTTATTCATGTTCACACATTTCAGGTCATTATCCTCATATCCATTCAGGTATTATGATAATTTACATGGTACTTGTAAAATTACCTAATGCCGGACTCGGATAGAGGAAGTCAATGGAAATAACAAATGAATGGAAAATAACAAATCACAATAGTTGGATGTACATAATTGAAGAAAGAGTTGGTGTATTTTCGTATTAATTATTTTCACATGCAGATCGTGTTTTGACCTGCGACTCGTTTATACTTCAGACACTAATTACATTTCTTAAAAAATAAAAAACATTTAGCACTTGTGTGCTAACTAAATATTAGCATAGAGCTGTTAACAGGCGCTTTGTTGACTGCTACTTCAAGATTTCGCAACTCGTCATTGACTCGTCTAAACAACCTTACCACTCGCCTTAACACTTCTTTAATCCTCTTTTAAAAGACATCACCTCTTCAGCGTCCTCGCCTGGTTTGGCGCGTCCTTAGAGATCGCCTTGCCTTCTGTATACGATTCCGTGGTTACTTCTTTCACAATTACTCCTCTCCTAATTAAATAAGGTTTGTATGTCCATAACTTATTTGAATGAGTTCCAACTCAGGTGGATGTCTATAAATAAACCTTATGCATATTTTATATATGAAATTCCTTTTATGTATTTGAGGTATATTTGACATCGTCGCGGCAATTGGAATCAGATAAGGATAGTATTGTACCAGGAGTATTAATAATAAATAATAAATAAACCTAGCTAGTAAAACATATCAATGCTTTCCTGTGAATATTATAACAAATATTGTGTGTTTTGTTTCTTATTTAAATTGATTTTAATTATCAAAAAATGTTTTTATTTATTTAAAAATCCTTCTTGGTTTATTTCGGATCACACGGCATTAACATTCCTACTGTAAAATCATATATTAGCAACAAATACACAACATTTCACTTATCAAAACTTCTTGTTCATTCTCTTTCCTTCTCTGTGTTCCCTGAACTTCCTATGGGAAGATAAAAAATACGAAGACCCAGAGATCTGCTCAAAAACCTTTAATAGTTTCACATTTCTGCAAATCTATAATAAAAAATCATTAGTTCAAATTAGCTGGATGCTATGATCCGTAGGTGCAAATGTAACATACAAGAACAGTAATAATAATATATATGAACTATTGAAAAAAATTGTACAATTTTACTATTTATTTTTAAAATATTAGAATGTTCCTAATATTTAAGGCCAAAGCGAATAATCCTTGTATGAAGAAATCATTGAAACAGTCCATCAATGATTTTTTCCTACTAATCGGGAATTTTCCCCAGCCTTACCATCTTACCTTCCATTAATTTTACAATGTCGATCAGTACTTATTTTAAAAAAAATTGAAAAACAAATATCATTTGAAATATCGAATCTTGACCCCCCCCCCCCCCCCCCCCGCAAGGAGTAGTTGAATTCTCAGTAATTGTATAGGTGAGAAGGGAAGGAAATAGAAAGTACTCTTGGTGACGTGAAATAACAAGTTATTTTTAAAATAACACTCCTATAGAAGGCATTGGGTTTTTCATCCTTCAAAATTGTTAAAGGATGCAATAAAATACAAGGATTAAATGTACCCAGTTCCAGAAGGACTCTAGGACTAATACCTTGGCTAAGGATACCGGCAAGAAATGAAGTGACAACTGAATGCCTATCCTTCGCAGATAGCTTGTCCTGTTTCCGAGTAACCTCGTAGTCGTTCGAGTATAGTCAAGAGTGAGATTCCTAAGAATAAAGATCAAGGGAACTCTGCCCATATTTAATTTAGTGAATTAGATTTAAAGAAACTTTCTGATAGCCTTAGACTACATTTAAAAGGGTCACTTAATTGTAGGAATGGCTGCCGGTTGGAATGACATCGATGCTTTGATAACTAGCTGAATAATCTGTAAATGTTCAATGTTAATACTTTATAGCATCTTTGGAGCAATATAACAATTTTTTACAACAAATCTTAGTTTTACTTAGAGAAACAGCTGCTAGGATGCAATCAGACAAAACCAGACGAACAGAATTCGTGTTTGAAATCATGCACTTTTAGTTCACATATTTTTCGTTAGGTTTGTCAGGGTATACTGTGATAAAATAAACGTTAAATAATAATAATTTATTATTATTAAATCTTATGTAAATAAACATTTACGAATTTTCTCAGTTGATTTTTCATTTAATGTTAACTAATTTATTTATTTAATTAAATTTACTAATGAATTAATAGGCCTGGCCTAATTGATGAAACTAAATGAGTGTATAATTAAAATTTAATACGAAAAATAACTGTATTCCCGAATTTGAAAAATGTGAAATAAATTGTCAACTGTATTATTTAAGCATAAATAAAAATATTTACTTATTATTACCATTAGCAATAAGGTAGTAACATATTTCTAATAACTTAAGTTAAAATTAATTTTTCTGAAGCCATTTTACAAAATTCGCCAGTTGAGCCCTGTCATACTGTGATATTTAAGACCATTTAAATTGTTCATTGACTAGTTTCAGCAAATATTTTAATTAGATTTTTTATGAGTTTAAATTCCATATCGAAAAAATATCCACTTTATTTCAACTCTTACAACCTTAACCAACCATTTCCTCATCGTTAGTATACAATACCATGAGATGCCTCATTAATAATATGTTTGTAATAATTTCATTTTTATTTATAATAACGCAAAACTGGATAACTTAACAACTCCTCAGTAATATAATATTGAGAAGTTTTTTTTTAATTTGGGGGTAATATTGGAAAACTGTTCCTAAACGCGGTCAAGGAAATCGAATTTTCCATAAGCGGTGCTATTTCGAAGGAAATGGCATTTTCAAAGGGCATAAAATATTATCTTTGATGACAAATAAATACTGCCCTTGAATCAACCGTTACATCGATTCCATATAAATCGATTCTCTCCTTGTTTAGAAGAATCACAACAAAAGATATTTATTTCCCTTTGTGTTCCTTTTAAGCGATTTATTTATTCAGCTGTGGAAAAATTTATTGGAAAATTAATTTTTAAAAACTTCATATCTTATATCTAATAAATCTTAATAATTTATAGATGTTATAATTTTTTGCATATAAATATTAGAATAATTTAGATTGAATTTTATTATTATTATGTATATATATTTTAATAAATGTTTTAACATATTTTAATTTATGATTTAATACTAATTGATGAACTTCCCTGGCAGGCTATAAGTTAAATTAATTGATCTGACGTTAAATGCATGGAAAACTAAGGTATTTCTGTCATACTAATAAAGTAATTCAACATTCAAAATTGAGGTCTCTCATCTTGCCCCTGTTATAACTATAAAAATACAATGAATTGAGAAATGTTCACAAAAGCTCCTTGATATTTTACAACCGTTATTACAAGTTGCCGTTATTTGAAATTAGTTGTCTATTAATATCATTTATTTTAAACTGTTAATTCTTTGGTTCGCTGCTCTAAATGGGCCATTGTCAGTGCTATCCATTTTTTTTCCTGGTTCATTTGAAAATTAAAATCTCTTGGTCCCTCACTTGTGTTTATTTATGTCTTCGGAATATTATAAAACCTCGCTAAGCCTTTAATTTCAAAGTTTTATGGTAATAATCATTAAAATGTTTGAAGGAAATGACATTAAAAATGATAACTGCTATGAAGTTCCATTAAAGGCACGCCGCTAAATCATGTAATTTCAAATCCTATTAATATATATAACAAACCAGAAATTATATATCTCGCTGGTTTTTTAGGATTTTGACAGTAAATAATGTTTGGTTTTTTGTTTTTTTTTATCATCAAGCCAAAAATTCTTATCTCTGCTCAGATATATTAAGTGGCAAGTCTGTATAAAAAAATAATTAATACTGCAGTTACTCATTGTTAAGACAGTTTTGAAGAAAAAAAGTTTGTTTCAGCAGATAGATGACTTTAAGAAAAAATAAAATGAACAGATGAGTGATAAAACTAATACAAAAAAAAAGAACATTTTTTGACAAAATTTCACATTTTTGTAACTTTTCTATTTGCTCAGGTCATCGATAAGTAATTGGAAGTATTAATCAAATTATTTATTTCTGACAATTTACCTATAATAGTACTTATTTTGTGGATATGGTGATCATTACCTCTGGGGGAAACAGGTATTAAAATTATATTTGTTCAACATATATATTTATTTATATGCAATGATAAATTAAAATATGAAACACGTAGGATGTTTCTGGTTCAGAATTGATTTCTATTTCACAGTAGGAATGCATGTTTTTAATTGGTTTTAATCATAATGATCTCATTGCCATTTTATTGGCAAAAAAAAATGTTTTTTCTTAAATTCGAGATTATTGATTTTCTTTTATTTCAACCTTGTTTTTTTTATTTCAGCCTAAAGCATAAAAAAATCTTTTTAAAGATTAAAAAAAACAACCTTTTTTTGTACATCTTGGATGTTTATTTTTCTGATTTGTAAGAATAAGGCTTTATTTGGTGTTATTCACATTCATTTATCATTGGCCGCGATGTATTTGAAAAGCATGCTTTATATATATTTATTTTAAATATATAATAATTTGTACATTATTTTATAATTAATTGCAGTACATAAATTTTCCATATGATTTACGCCCACCAGTTAGTTGTGAAGTGTCTCGATACCTTTTTCCTATCCTGATCTCTTAACTGCAAAGACTTCCCAGTAATCCTGCAGGATGTCTGCTCTCACCATCCGGAACTGTTGATGAACGTTGGTGGTTCACCACTCCGCAGCCTCTGATGATCGGTCCAATCATTCTTCTTCTGCTGACCATAATTTCACCGCAGAATTACTTCATGAATAGTTTCTGTGTATTAACCTATAATTTAAACTTAGATACATGGTCATGGTAGTATACATTCCATAACTTTTTCAATGTAGATAACATAGAGGAGTATCCTAAAATGGAGCTGTGAACAATATTTTCAAAACCAGAAATTGAATATTTACAAAAAAAACTTACACCAATGATTTAATGATAGCTCCACACTGCCTGAGTCAAGTAATGTTAATACTGTTAGTGATCTTTAACAGATCGGAGATAGAAGGTCAGTTAATTACGTAATTAACATTCAGCCTTGGTAGAAGAATATTGTAATAAGAGAACATTGTCTATTAAATGTTCTTATAATAACTTCAGCTCAATAGTGAATCAATTACTAGTTTCTTAAATTACCTTTAGGCAAGAAAATTTAAAAAAAATAACACAAAGATGTGTAAATCTAAAACATGAATAAAATCTTACGATTTTTAAAACAAAATAATAGTAGCCAATTTAAGACAATTAAAAACGAGTGGGAATTGAAAGATATTTGATTGATTCTGCCGAATAAGGAAAATATATTGCATGATGGTTTGCAACCTTTTTATACTTAACCCGGTTTAATTGTTACAAGTTGCCAGTCTTTTAAAATTATTTCAGTAGATCCTAAAAATTAAAAAAGACTTACATTAATTATTATTTTTGTCTTTGAAAGATATTAAGAATAACATTTCTTTTTGTGATAAGCCATTTTTAAATATTAACATTGCTATATTTTCAATTAACATAGTTCCGATCGAATTTCTGAAACGCAATTTTCAAGGTGTATCATGTTAAAAATTACTAAAAGTTTTCAATTATTACTTATATCTATTGATAAATGCTCGTTTTTGTTGTTTGTTTATTTAGCTTCACTTTTATGTTGATATAGCTAATCGGACAATAGCTCTAAATTATGGTTTAATTAGGATAGGGATTTTTAACGAATACCTAACACTGCAAAGGCTCGGACCACTCCCCCCGTTTAACGTCCCTTCCGAAGGATGGCAAAACCAAGGATTTTTTTTACTCCCTTTAAAAAATCCTAGGGTCACCTGCCGGGCTACTAACCCGCGATTTAGGGTTCAGTAGGCTATTATGCTAACAACTAGGTCGCCCCTGATGTTCGTTTTTTTTTTCAATTTAAACACACATATTTTTGTATTTAATTTAAATTAAAAAAAGTAGGAAAAACATAGTCGATTCCTTGCCTAAGTTGATGAATTGACAAAGACCAAATGTAAGGTAATAATAACAAAAAACCTTTAACCTACTTCAACCAATGAAGGATCTTCGGCTTCGGTTCGGTACATAGTAGGGACTACACTATTTCTAGGACAACAGTGTGCTAGGAGTTGATTTGTCCGTGACAAGGCTTAACCGCCAGGTTTTTTCCTAATTAAGGTACCGACTTTATAGAGGCTGGGTGAGCCCCAGGAGATTCCTCGGGGTCCATGTATGACTGTTAACAGATAAAATAATTAATCTGTTTTAGCCGAATTTGAAACCAGGATCTTCAGTACAGCAACTCAGCATTTTGCCACTGAAGCGTAATTATATCCAGGAAAATCTTACATCTATTTAGAAAAAGGAAACAAAATTGAAAAGGAAATCCCCAAGCTACTAGTTAAATAAATAACGCAGTAGAAAATATATTAGTAAACATGTTTTGCAATGTAATTGACATGTTAATATAAAGGTCAGCCTGACTGTTGTTTTTTATTCAAATATTTGTTCCTTGGAAGGATATATTTGCATCTCTTTGTATGACTAAGAGGTTGGGTGAGTTCTCTGCGTCGCTGAACTGGTTTCTGTCCTGTCTTCGTCCTTACCTGGACAGTTAATGACTGTCATCAATCTTCCTTAGTAATAAAACTGGACCACTTTTCCCAATAGTTAATACTATATTTCTTGTTTATATATATATTGTCTTTTGCTTAAGGAAAAAATTAAGATGTTCCTCCGTTTTGCATACTTCCATGCTATTTTTTTTTAAGTGAAAAATTCTTTTGGTAAGGAAAAAAACTTAAGGATTCGCACCATAAACGATTTTTGTAAGGTTAGAATCGATTGATTCAAGGATAATGATGGTTAACTAAAAGGTCGTATAATAAAGAACACTTGAAATCAATAAGCGTTAAATAAATTTGTATATTATTTTTTTTTAAAAACCTGTACCACTGCAACCCATGAACGGGTCTGGGGTTCAGTACATGGTAGGGACTGTTCTGTTTCATGGACAACGGTTGTGCAGGGAGGTGATTTGTCATGCTCAACCGCCAGATTTTCCCCCTTTATTTTGGGTACCCACTTTAGAGGCTGGGTGAGATCCAGGAGGGTCCTAGATCCCATCTGATCCATCTCCGGCCGCTATCAGGCTGAACAAAAGTCTTGCCAGCAGTGGGATTTGAACCAGGATATTATCTACCTCTATTAAATTAGTTTAAAAGTTATATAAATGTAACTTCTTCTTATTATATTTGAGTATTCATTTGCTTTACTTGGACTAATTGTGACTTGGGCAAGGGATATTTCATTTAGATAGTCATTAGGTGAATCCATTACAGAAACTGGGATCATCCTAGATGAAGACCCCGGACTTGACCCCCAGACTCTTCGTAACAGTTACCTCCTTCCACTGGTCGTGTAGCCGGTTCCTCTTCGGCCATCGATGAAGAAGTGGATGCCCACAAGGTGTCCGCTTGACCTATCCTGCCAGGTTATAAATCGTGGCTTGGCTACCGCATTGCGATCTTCAGTCGTGCCACGAATTTGAATAAGTGTGAGCCAATGTCCTTTGCGCTAATTTTATTCCACAATAATATTTATATTTTTTTAATAATTAAAATATTAATTTTAAGATTTTTTTAAAAATATGAACCGAGCTTGTACGAAACATTTATATATATGCATACATTGGAAAATAACAAAAAAAAAAAAATGAATAAACGATATGTAGTAGAAATGGTTGACTAGATATATTTTGAGAAATGTTGAAAATGGTCGGAGTTTGCAATCACTAAATTTTATAGAAAATAAGTAAAATTTATTTTATGTGTGCCAACGTTTCCGGCTAATTTTTTTACCATCATCAGGGCTGAGAATTAATCAAAACAGAACAACTACATCATCAGTGCAGTGAAAAAAAAATATAGCAGGTTTTATAAACAGAAATCATAGGAAAGGCAAGAATGAAATACAATGAATAAAAGTTTAAATTATAAAATACTTGACGAAAAATGAAATCGGTGAAGATAATAAGCATATTAAAATTATTTTAATGATTTTGTGATGAATTATATTTTGCAATAAAATTTATTCATTTATTATTTTTATTTGAAAAATACATGAATAGTATGAATTTCATGTTATTGCTGAAAGACAAAATGAGTCTGAAATTGATTACTATTTAAATGAATGTGAAGTTAAGATAAAGCTATACACTAAATTAATAAGCATTAATTGTTATGTTCTTATCTGGAGAAAAGAAGGAATAAAATGGAATACAATAAAAAAATATAATAACAAAAAAGAACTTACAGAAGAATGTTGAGACTATGTGAAACTAGACAAATTTTAACTCAACAGGGTCTAAAAAATATTCTTTAAAATGTCTAAGAGTAAATTTTAATCTCGGTGAGAATTAAAATTCGATTTAAATTGATTTCGATGTGCTCTAGTTATATGATAAACTATATAAAAAATTAATTTTTTTTTTTTTGTTTTGTTTCAGGTGAGTAAAACCTGACATTTTGGAATGGGTAAGAAATTTTTGTATTATTTTAACTAATACAATTGGTAAATTTTTAATCATATGCAAAATTGATATTTTTATATAAATTCTAGATGTTTGTTGGGTGAAGGCTATCAATTTTCAAATATTAGTATTTCAAAATTCATATATTAATTTTTTTTTACCACGGACTGGCCACTAAGTACCACGCGAATATCATTGGTTAGGCTTATTTAAGGAGTCTGGATTTTCTTTCTTCCCGTCTCATCAGATTCATGATTTTCGACTACGTTTCTTTTCTTTCTTTGGACCACATAAGAGGGGTACATCCTTTTTTCTCTTCCATTATTGGTTTGATTCTTCAGTGTTTTCCTGTATGTGTCTCTATCTTTTTAAGGTTCTTTAATTCTTCTCTTATTTGCTTCGTGTATCCTCCCACGCTTTTGTAGCTACAAATTTTGTTAAAGATCTTTTTGTTCAATATTTCCTCCTTCATCCTTTTCATGTACCCATTGAATACCAGCCTTCTGATTCTTATCTCGGTTTCCAGTTGCTTTGATTTCTCCTTTGTTTTCCTGAGCCCATAGCGGTCATTAATTATTTTAATTAAATCAAAATATAGTTCAAATTATCTATAATATACTAAAGATTCTCATGTGATGTGCCCTATAGAATACCTGAAAAAGGTACGAATGTATTTTATAGTTTTAAACAGTTTTTAGTGGTGTCCTGTTTTTGTTTTTTCTTATAATTGGGCATCTATATTTTTTTGTTTATTTTAATCAATATATTAATTTCTGTTGCTGTTTTACTATTGCTTGTATTAGAACTAATTATTCATATCTGTTTCATTTTTTTGGTACGTCTCTTCCTGAATATATTATTAATGGATTTTTATATTACTTTTTGTTTTTAACGTTTTTAAAAAATGAATGTTCATCTTTATGGGACATTCCTAGGATACTGAATGTAACTGCTACTAAGAATTATATTTGTTTACTGTTATTCATTAACAGTTGATTAACTGTTAAAATTTTAACTGCTACTAACAATTAACTATTCTGTACATTTGCGGACAGTTCCTGGTTAAACAAGGCTAAGGTCCTTGACTTTTTGTCGCAGTTGTGACTGGCCTCTAGGACCTTTTTAGGATTCACAGCTGACTGCAAATCAAAAGTCATTCTTCTAAACAATGCTTGGGATCCGTAGATAAACACTTAAAGAGAAAAACGTCCGGTTAAGGTGGTTTAAATGGCTGGCTGGTGGGAAATTATCATTAAAATACAATTTATTTTCTTTCCGGATTTTCAGTCCATATTTGTTCAGCCTAAAAATTCACAATACAAAAGTTTTTCTTTCTCATCTTTGAATATCTATTAATAATCTCTTTGTGCCTGCAAAGTTTCAGTGGGAATAGGCTGGTCATATATAAAAAAGAAAGAATGATTATAGATGAGAAATACAAGTAGACTCTTGTTTATAGTGGAAGCTTTAATAAATATTCTTTTGAACAGAAGAATAATACACCTTACTTCATTTACTCAGTCTAACTTTTCGTTATATAATAATATATTAATCTTAAAAAGAAAGAAATATTGTATTCAGGTGTGATATTCGATCTTTAAAAAAAAAAAAAGGAATTCCTAAAAAAAGTTGATAATATTTTTCTTTGAGGCCTAACAGTCTCCAAGTTACAAAAACTATTCCTTGACACAATTGTATTCCAACTTGTTTATCTAACTTGCGATAGTACTGCACTACTATTCCCCTGTCCCTGGATTCTAGAATTTAAAAGTATGTCGTGGTTCTATCCTGAAATTGGGATATACTCCTGGGGCACACTCTATAAGATCTCTATAAGATGGAATATATTCAGTCTTGGCCATACTCAAAAACTTGATGGTTGTCAGCCAAGGAGCTTATAATACTAGTATTATAATAATAATAGTATTATAAGCCCCTTGTTGTCAGCAGACGAATAGTTGTCATTGTTTGTAGTGGTGATTTTTTATTTTACTTAACTGAATCAGGTCAGTTATCTTAACCTTGTAAAAGATTCCGAAATTAAATATCAAATTTAACTAAAATGGAAATATCAATATATTACTTTGCTAAGTAGTTGTTTAGATTTAGATTTTAAATAATCCCGTAGTGATGGCTACCGCTATCGTTGCTGACGTCATCTGATTCTCTTTATCGGCTTTCTTTTTTTTCTCTAAGCTGTATCTGCCTTCCTATTTTCTCATCTATTACACTTTTAGATTTTTTTTTACCCTATACATTCCAACTAGTAACCTGTCATCATTCATTTTCGAATGCTCCCATCTATTTTGAAATAATACTTCTGTCGTTTCTAAGATAGTTTTCTTGTAATTATTGTACCAACAATATTTCTGAATATATGTTATACTAAGGAATTTGGAATCTGTCCTGTGTTAAGGTGAAGGTGTAACCTTAATGCTACCTTCATCCTTCCATATTTTGAGTTTAGATGTAGTGTGTGTTTAGTTTATTAATTTAACGTCACTTTATGCTGCTATTGCTAATCATGCTATGCTACAATGGAGTGCTAAAGTCTGTCTATCCAGGTATAATTAGGTTACGGATCTTTAACAAGTTTCTGTCACCGCACAGGCCCAGGATCCGGATTTTACGACCCTTCCGAAAGATGGCATAACCTAGGATTTGTTACTCCTAAAACCTCCTCCCGGGGGGGGGGGGGACCACAGACCTTGGGTATTGAAGTTTGTTATGCTAACTACTAAACCACAGGTGACTCAGAAATCATCTTGAATATCCTTGTTCCATACTTTGTTTTACATAAATATGATCCGCTTCATTTGTGTAAAAATTAAAACTGAATGCTTCTTACCTGAACCGAATTTATCCTTCATTATGGGCATAGTTTTGAAATTTTACTTATTAAATGTATTCTCACTAAATGCAGTTTAGTTTTTTTTTTTTTTACATTCTTTTTTAAATGTCTTTACTAAATACCTGTTAGTGTTAAGATAGGTTTCCTGTAATAATAAAGGAATAATTGTAGTTTTTTCTCCCTCCGTCGGGCCAGACATCCTGGAAGACCTGCGGCAGGTAGGAGAGGAGGCACATACAGGTGCCCTCGACTTCCGCTGTGCCGGCCCTAACTGCCTTACACACATCACTGCCTCTTGCCATTCCTTAATAGTTAAATTGTAGTCATCTCTATGCCATCAGTATATTTAATAACAGGAAATTACATTTCGGCTCTTGATCAGCTGATCGATCATCTCTGTAGTTCTTATAACTTCTGCAGGTGCACATACTAATGTAAATTCATCAACCTCATTGATAGTTGTACTTTAATGATTAGATATCAGGATTTATGTTTAATAAAAGTTTAGTACATCTCTTAAATTTTGAGAGCTCTTATGTATTTTTATTTTTTTAATGTATGCATTTACCATCCATAACCTTTTAATCACCAGAGATGTACAAGATACCCTTTACTAAGTATTTGAAATACAAAATGCAAGATGCTTTTAATTTAAGTATTTCAGATACCAGATAAAAAATACTTTCTGGAATGGTATCTGAAATATTAGATACAAAATACGTATATTTTAAATACTTTTTCAAGTTAAAATACTTCTGTAAGAAAACAACTTTTTATTGAATTTAAGTGTATGTGTTTTACATGAATTATTTATGAATAGATCGCGTTGATCGCGCAAATGTGACAAGATTTTTTGAAGTTAATGTGACAAGATATATCATACTTTTGAGATTTTAATTGAGACATAAGTAAAACCAGTTCCTCAAACAATTTATCTTCAATGAGGCCTCATAATCATACCTCCAAAAGAGAAGAGTCGCTCCACTGGGGAAGAACTTGGCAACAGGTGTTATATATGAAAAATATTTTGTTTATTGTAGGATAAGTATTTAAGCTCTTTAAGCTGGTATCTTTATTATTTAGGTATTGCAGTGTTTCTAAGTCAGCGGTGCTGCCAGTAGACCCTGTGTTTTCGCCACTTGCAATAGAGGAATCAGAATCCTCTAAAAACATGTGCATATTAAGATTCATCTATTGACTTTTTTTTTTTATATCACCTTCAATATTATCTAAAACCTCCGATTTTTTCAGATCAATTAATTTTTCGTGTTTCAGTAACCATACGTTCTTTTACATATTCTTTCTACTCTTTTGGTACCCATTTCATTTTAAAGAACGGATGTGACACTGAGGCGGCTAATATTGCATCATTTGTTGCAGGCTTTAGCTGCAAACACTTTTTAAAACATCTATTTAGATTTTCTTCAATGACATCTAGCAGAGAGCTGCAGTATTTTAGATTTTCGTCTAAACTGCGTGTTCAGTTTAATCTATGGTGACATTTAAAATTAATATCACCATAGAATCTTGTCACGTTTTGTGAATAAATCCGTGGATAGCTATTACTAAAAGTATTTTAGCAAGCAGTATTTACAAAATACTGAGATACCTGCCGAAAGGTATTTAAACACAAGATACAAAATGAATTTTTAAAAAGTATTTTAGATACAAGATAAAAATACATATTTTGTACCTTGTATCTGTATTTCAGATACTTGTATCTCAAATAAGTCTCATCTCTGTAAATCACAACTCTTATTTGAAAAAATAAACTGGTCCCTTCGCTTCTCCCTGTTCTCAATAAGTTTTTATTGGAGGAGATTAAAAGCAATGGGAATACAAAGTGAAAATTGATTAATATCGTGAAAACTTACTAAATGTTACACATTTTGATAACCCCTAAAACATTTACGTTTGTACTCTACTTAGATTATAAACACATAATAATTATCTTGAATGTTGGGACCAATATTGCATAATTAATAATTTAATGTATGCATTTACTCTCCTTAACCAATAAGCAATAAGTAATTAAATGAAAAAAAGTAGCTATAGTCATCAGATAGAGAAGCGTTTTTTATTTTATGGTATATTTTGTTATCTTATGAATCGCTAACTGCAGAAAGGTAATTAACCCAAGTTTTGAGATTTGGTTTTTAAACTTTTATCAGAGACAGAAGTTATGGTTTACTTCAGAAAGGACTCTTGTCCCCAAGATAGCAGCAGTCTTGAGACAAGGCCTTTAATATTTTGGTTTCTGCAGTATGAATTTTTATCTTTTTTTTTTATCTATCTTGTAAAAAGACAAGTGGACTAGTTGCCTTTCTGGATTTAGCAATGCGCATAGCCAAACGATAAATAAAAATGCTGTGAATTTAATAGAGTTCAGGAAATTTTACTGCCTTTCTAAATAAACTAAAAATTGATTTTGAAGTTTCTTTAAAGTAAACTATTTTCTTCCTGAATAAATCTAACCCGGAGCTAACATAATAATTCTCTTGAATATTACGTTATTTTTTATGGCAACTGAAACTTTGGATGCCTTAGAATTCATATTTGCTTTGATATTGATATTGATATTTAACTTTGATAGTTACCGTTAAATCCAATGGAACTTTTTTAATGAGTATATGCAAAGTGATGATAAAATCCGTTCATACTTAAGTTGCTGCCTCGAGGTCGAGAATATCTGAAAAGAACTAACTATCCTTCTGATCTTATCTTTGACCACTCACTAGAGCAGTGGTTCCCTACCTTTTTTGTACTTCACCCCCTTGTTTAAATGAAAAACTTCCTCCCTGTTCAAATAAAATTACTACTACGCCCCTCCCCCCTTGCACAATAAATTGTAGGGTCATATAAAAAAACAAAACAATAAGTAATGCATCGAAAACAAAATATTTAGTTTTAGCGACACAAAATACTACATTATAAGTTTCAATTTAAGTTAAAGAAGTACTAGCAAGAGAGAAATAACTATAATTGAGTCAGAATTTTTCATTTTCAACTGGTCTCTTGCCCCCCCCCCCAAGGTTGGGGACCTCTGCACTAGAGTAAAAATACTTTATTTAATAAGTTCTTGAACACATCTTTCTGCAGCCTATAGAATAGACAAATTTCTAAATATAGCGTCTGTAATTATTATCATTTCCTCAACTACCTTTGGTATCTTTTTTAGTATTCAAAATGAACTTAAAAAAACAAATCGTTGTTGCTACATCCCCAGTCTACTCTGTTTTAGGTCTTCTGAAATAATGCTTAATAACAGCTCGACTGCCTAACAGGCGATGATAAGTAGCGTTTATTGTATATCCTTGGAACACATTGTTCTTTGTTACAATAGTATTGTACCAAGAGGATTCATTATACAGGCAGCACCATAACGGGCAGAGGTGTTGAAATTCTTTTGAAGCCAGGCAGTTAACAACATGTCCGACTGTTATGGAGAAGTTGCCACAATCTTCTGACTCTGCACCTTCTTTTCAAGACGTGCAGATTGTTCCATTTCGAAACACGGGAAGAATTTCAAATGTTTCGAAGAGCGGGACCAATTAAACGGTAAATACAGCAAAAAGGATATATACATCGCTTATATCCAAGAAGGATATAAGTTGAAGAATGAAATAAACTTGGGAAGAGGATTTTTTTGTTCAGAAAGTTAGAAGAAAGCCAATTAAATCGATTGGTTTCGTTTGCTTCTTATTATTATATGATAATATAATATATTATATGATAATCAATAAAATAATCGTTAAAAGTTATAAATGCTTTAAAATATGGGACATTAAGGATCAAAAGGAATCAATATCAATATTTCTGAATATATGTTATACTAAGGAATTTGGAATCTGTCCTGTGTTAAGGTTAAGGTATAACCTTAATGCTACTGTATGCTTCATTGAATTCTAGTTTCAACTCTGTAGGTTTTTTATTTCATTTTTTTAATAATTATTTTATATATTTATTATTTATGGAGCGGAGTGGCTCAGTGGTAGAGCACTAAGTTGCCATGCCGGAAATCCTGGTTCAAATCCCGCTGCAGGCCATGACTTTTATTCAGTCTGTTTGCAGCGGGAGATGGACCATATAGGTTCTATGACCCAGTCTCTATAAAATATTATAAAAATCTGGCGGTTGAGCGTGACCTAGGACAAGTCACCTCCTTGCAGAACCTTTGTCAATGAAAGAGTACGGTCTCTACCATGTACTGAACCCCAGACCAGTTTTTTAAAATTATTATTATTTATGGAAAAAATGGATTTCTTTAAAACATTACAATCTTATTAATTACGAATCCCATCGAAACCTAAATTTGTAAAATTACATTTAAACTGCTCTCAGTCCATGTTCTAAGCGTTTTTACCGATTTCGATTTAATTCCAATATTTAATTTGTATTTATTAGTATAATCAAGGAAAAAGATGATTTGTTTTTCCCTGAGTTGGGTTATTAAAAAAAAATGTTAACCTACAATCCATTAAGGGTTTTGGATTCAGTGCATGGTGGAGACTACTATTTCTAGGGCGGTTTTGCTGGGAGGCTATTTGGCCGAAATCACGCTTAACCGCCAGGTTTTCCCATAATTAAGGGTACCTACTTAAAAGAGGCCTTGATGAGCACCAGGAGGGACTTTCGAGATTAATTATTAACGGGTTTAATAATTTACCTGCCACGACCGGATTTGAACCCGGAACCTTCAGAATTGCTAATCAGGACACAATGGACTACTCCGCTCCTTATTTGGGTAATTAGTGAAGGAAAATACTGCAGGTTGTTGATGTTCCTAAATCAGATGATACGGTTCGTTGTCCGTTTCGTGAGGGATCTATAGATAGCGCTGCCTCCAAAATGTCAGTTTATAATTAGTTCGTGGAGAAACTTAGGGCTTCTACATCCATGTATATATGTACTTGCGTATCGCTAATTGGTTATGTAGAAAAAAATGTATTCAATAATTTAATTTTTTACTATTATTTTTTTAATACTTATTTCTTATATAATTTGCTGTAATACACAAAAAATACATGTTGTAATTTACAAAATAGACTAGCCTCAAATTAAAAACAATTACCATTCGAAAAATTTAAATGTATCTGTAATGACTTATAATATAAAATGAAAGAAAAAATATACTAATAGACTTTCAACAGAATTTTTTTTAAATTGTTTTTTAATAATTACTTAATATATTGAAGAATCCCTACACGATTTAGCTCAACAGTGTAGCAAACTTTTTTCAAATCTATCAGTCATAATAGAATATATGTTGAGTAATATTAGTTGACCTTATACCTATGAGGAAGAAAATGGCCTGGCTGGAGGTCAGAAAAAAATCTCTTTAGTAAGAAAAAATAAACAGTTTCTTACTAAAGAGAATTTTTTCTGACCTCCACCCGGACCATTTTCTTCCCCTAATAGAATATAACCATATTTTTTTCCCTCTAAACAACTAGAGGTCATTTGATTGAGGATATGATGGTAAATCATATTTAATTGATATTTTCAAAGTTTCTGAAAAGTTATTAAAACCACATGAGAAAGCGATTGAACGCAGTGTGGTGAAAAATAAACCTGTAAGAAATTCCTGATGATTGAGTGTTGTTGACTAAACATTGGATGCAATTATATGAAATATAACGACGTTGAAGAATGTCCGATAATAGTAAATTATCTGAATTCATACCGATAAACGAAGTGTTTAAGGAGAATGGATTTAAACTGCTTGAAGACATTAAATTCAAATTGACATAAAAGTACACTCCGTATAAACTTTATCTACTTTGTCAGGCTTTTTCCTTTTTGATCAAATTAAAATTGTTAAGTCCCCCTCGTATAACAGAGATAATCCATTTATTATCCAAACCCCCTCTCCCAAAACGTATGGTTATTTTCATAGGTTCCTCTTTAACTTAAACTAGCCGTAGATAAAGCCACTGTGATAAGTAGCTAGTTAAATTAGTTTAATTGATAAGATAGCGGTGAAAATTGTCCACGTGAGGCAATCAATTTTATACTGTATAGCGCGTTCGTTTATTAGATCTTAGATCAGCAATATATCGTAAGCGATATATCATACGTCAGAAAAAAGACCTATAGGGAGACGATAAAAAAGGTTCATACTGCCGCGATTCCGCAACATATCCCAGGTGACATATTTCTGGAAGTACTACCTGTCTGTCTCCTCAATTAATTAAGATCGCCCGATATGTGATTATGTCGACAAGAAGTGTAGATATTTCGTTTGTATTAGTAATATTATTTACGTACATATTCTTCCTGTACCCAGAATTTTATTTTGTATCTAATCTTACGCTTGAGCCAATAAACTTCATCATTCATCGACCAGGTCGCGCCGATTTATCAGCTGCTGTTGTCAACCCTTCTTAGCAATAAATCGTCACAATATATTCCTTTAAGATATGTGCCTATCTTTTACTTCTCGCGATAGCCCACTCTCTGGTATTTTTTAGCTAAAAACCTGGGATCTTATGTTTAGTTCCTTTATAATATATAATATAGCAGGACTTTTTAATACCTCTCAGAAAAATCACTATTAGTAAATTAGTTAAATTAAAAAAAATATTGTAGGATGGAAATAGTTGGGGGTGCAGTCAAAAATTACACAACAAATAAGTGGAAACCTATTATATTTTATGTGTACCGACGTTTCGACCTACTGTGTAGGTCATCTTCAGGGCAATGAGAAAAAACAGACAAAAACAGAAATGACTGTAAAAATACATAACACACAGAGATATAGAAAAATTGAGCGAAAAAAGTGAAGGATATATTATGAAAGGATATATGAATAAAGATGATTACATAATAGATGTATAGAAAGGCGATAATGTAAACAAAATACAAAGAGAGAAATCAAGTTAAACAGAACATTATAAAATGTAAAAGATATAAATATAATGAGTGAGATATACTATATAATAACATATAATGTAATAATATATATATTATATTATATCATATATTTATATCATTATATTTCTCATTATATTTATATCTTTTTCATTTTACAATTTTCTGTTTAACTTGATTACTCTCTTTGTATTTTGTTTGCATTATCGCCTTTTTATACATCTACTATGTAATCATCTTTATTCATATATCCTTCCATAATATATCCTTCACTTTTTTCGCTCAATTTTTCTATATCTCTGCGTTATGTATTTTTACAGTCATTTCTGTTTTCTCTCATAGCCCTGAAGATGACCTACACAGTAGGTCGAAACGTCGGCACACATAAAATATAATAGGTTTCCACTTATTTGTTGTGTAATTTTTGACTGCACCCTCTACTATTTCCATCCTACATTAGTTCCTACCAGTCAACGAATTTCTTTCCTACATAAAAAAAATATTATGATACTAATGGAAGAATTCCAAATTAGAAGTCTTATGCCTGATAAAACCTGTCGAAATTTCGCCAATTCCGGTGCCATCAGAACATACGAAGAATACCAAAATTAGAGATATATGAAAAGAAGAAAATGAATCACATCTTGAGCTCATCTCTTTATTGTGTAAGAAAGTTTTTAGTGATGTAATATTTTAACGGCGTTGCTTAGCAACGGACAGAGGAACTACTTTTCGTTTAGTCTTTTGTCATTCTCGATTAGTTAAATTATAAATATTTTTTTAAATTATCAAACCTCAAATTCACTGTTCCATAGTATATCTAGGTACAACCCTTGATCGCCATCTCAAGTTCTCCACTCACCTGTACACAAAATCCAAAACATCACTTACTAACATCATCAGCTCTCTCACTTTGCGTGTCATTATCTATATAAATATTGTTTCCGCCACCAGTGCCATTATACTCATTAGTTTCAGAAACTGGAACGGATTCCATACAATTCCTCACAAACATACAAAAATATAACAACAGCTTCTAAATGACTTCTTTTGGGCCAAAAAATATACTTCGCGACAATTTCATGCCAACTTTAAGGTAACGAGACTTATTTGTTTATTCCTTTTAAAGTTGTTGAGTAAAAATAAAACTTTTCTGTTTAATTTGCGGATACAAGGCCAAATATATCATAAAGCAGGTTCGCTGTTGCCGGTGACAGATGGCGACTATAAATTCCTGCGAATGAAATAAATAGGCAATACAACAGAATAATTTGATCAGCGTGTTGCAAATAGCAGTTCAGTGAGGAGGTCTATAGGAGAACAATTACAAACTTTGTTTCATGAAAACAATCAATCGATTACATTGTTTAAAACTGCACTGGATCTTATGCCATTTTATGGTAATCATAAAATTGTTATCAGAGCTGATAAAACTCCTGTAAGATAACATGCGAGATGTTTCAATGCACCAAATATCGATGAAGTTGACATTGTAATGTTTGAAGAAAATTTGGAAGCCCTTTGTTTTAGGGAAATATGGCAGAACAAGGTCTGCCGGGACAGCTAGTTATCAATAAAAAATCAAATGTAACATATCTCACGGAATGGCTTCAAATGCAATATATTGCAGAACAGGGCAACCAAATAATAATAATAATAAGAAAACTTCAAAAATATTTATTTATTGGGGTTTTGGAAAAAAAAAAACACTGTTACGTTACACAAATTATAGCGCAGTTTTTAGAAAATTTAAATGGAAAAAGGCATCGATTTAAAAAATAAATTAAGCTACTTCTTATTCCATCATTTTCATTTTAGGGTTTTTATTTCAATACAGAGAATGCATTGAAATAAGATTAAGACATTTTTACTTTAAACTGTAATTTTTTTTTTTATAATTTATAAAACAAACCTAAAATAAAAAATAAAAAGCATTTCATTATTTTATTTAATGGGAAATATTCAATATCTCAAAACAATACTAAGTGGGTACTCATGTCTTAATTGGCTTATTCTTGTGGTCGTATCGAATAAGTACTAAACTGAACTTCCATTTCTATAATAACATCGGATTAGCTATACTATTTAAGTTCCTATTGTAGTACAATTAAATGAACAGCTGTACAATGGGGAGTCGATCCGCCGCAAGGTGGGCAGGGTGTACTCCTATTGTAGGCCTAAGAGAAAACAGCTAAGCAAATTTAATAATTACAACAGTATCAACTGTGAAAAAATAAATGATAATTTTGAATTTAAAATATGGAGTTCAAATAACAGAATGATAAATAAATAAAAATGTGGAAGAAAATGGTCCGGGTAGAGGTCAATAAATTTCTCTTTCATATGGAGAAATTTTTATTGAGTAGCCAACGTTTCAACGAAAACGCCAACGGCAAAAAAAATAAAATAAATAAAAGGCTTAACGAACCCGAAGGGTCGAAGCCGATACCACCAATCTATGTTTACAAACCTCTGTCCACGGTGCACCAACCAAACCCAAACCCGCTAGATCACTCTTAACGCAATCCTCCCACCTACCCCTCGGACACTTCCCGCTCGGTACAACGCTTATTAATATCTTAGGAATTCGTTCGTTACTAAGCCCAGCAACTTTACATGCCCATCTTAATCTTCGCGATGTTATCACCTGAATAATATTTACCGGATTCATGCGCAATTCCGCGTTATGTAATCTCTTATATTCCCCAGTATTCTACGTAACACCTTATTTTCGAATACCTGAAGACGCTGTTCATCCTTCAGCGTTAGCGGCCAAGTTTCACATCCGTAGAGAAGAGATGGAAGGATGATTGTTTTATAAATTCTGATTTTTAGATTTCGGGACAAAAGACGCGAGCTTAGTAATTTAGAGACCGAATAATAACAAACATTTCCCGCCTTTAGTCGCGCCTTTATTTCCTCTTGAATTTCGTTTTTTCCAGTTACCATTGACCCTAAGTAACATCTCCACATATTCGAACTTATTCCCTCCTACAACAATATCACCAAGATTTCGCTCTTTTCTGCTACTAATCATATACTTAGTCTTATCGGAATTTATTTCCAGCCCTATTTCCTTAGCAGCATTCATTAAAGTTTGTGTATTTAGCTTTGTAGTTTATTCATCCTCACCCAACAGTACCGAATCGTCCGGAAACCCAAGCACGGATATTTTACTATTCATATTCAAATTCAAACCTCTTTCGTTGTGTATTACCTTTTTAATAATGTACTCGAATGCTAAATTGAGTAGTACAGGTGATATCAAATCACCTGATGGAATTGTTGGGATTGTTTTAAACCTGAACGAACCTCAAACTTCCGATCCTAACCTTGTCGAAATTTCGCTCATACACATCCTTACCAGATAAACTAATTTCTTTTATATGCCCTGTTCAATCATTACGTTATACAAAATCTGCACAGAATGATAATATATAAAAAATCTTTTTACCTCCCTCTCTAAGAATTTTATTTATTCATAGGAACGTTGATTGAACGAAAGTAATCCTTACGTCTATCTTCCAGTCAACCATCCCCTCGCTTCTCATGAAAGTAATTCTCGTATTTATTGTAATTTTCTGTAGCGTTTAAGCATTTGGTAGTTGATAACAAAGGGAGTAATAAATAACATAAAATGTATTTCGGTTTGTTTCATATCCCAAAAGGAAAATTCAATAATGATGGTAATTGCCGCTTTGAGGTTTGGTGAACAAAAGGTTGTGGTCTCCGAGTCGAATCTGCGGTATCACGAAAGAAAATAAAATCCATCTTATTCATCACAATTTTTTTATCACGAACTTAGTTTTTGTGTGAATTGTATGATTTTTTCCTTTTAAATCGTTTGTATTAGACATTTGCACAATCATTGGCTTGGAAATATTACAGTCCTTACTATTTACAGAACCAGTCATCTGTACTGCTTCCCATGTTGAAGGAGTACAGATTTATCATTAAATAAATTATTATTTTAAAAATGACTTCCGAAATTAATTTATAATTTTATTTTGAGTGTTAAAATACTGTTTGCTGCAAATTAAAAGAGATATAATCTCAATTCAAATGACGTTGTAGATTCGCCGGTAGTTGGCTCAAATACTGGAGTCATTCTTGTCAGTCTTTTTAATTGGCTTTATTTTTAGACCTTTTCTTTTTTTGTTAAACCAGCGTAAGAAAAAGATACTCGGCTATTCACCTCTCAATGTCTTTAGAGCAAGTTTTGTAAAGAAAATAAGTTAGTCAAATTCATACCATTCACTCGAGCTTCGCTGGACTTGAGATTATTGAACAACAGATAGAAGACATGGTATAGATTGTCAGAAAGGTACACAGCCATAAGCCATTGATATCATGTTTCTAAGATAAAAACGATAATTTTTTACTAAATTCATGGCCATTGTATCTTTATTAATTACAAAAATAATGGTTTAGTCTTATATCAACCATATTTAACTAAATTAATTGATATTGTCTAGTGAGTTTAGGTTCATTCCTGGAAACCTTGTTACAACAGATAAATTTTACTTTTTTTGTCTTTATAAGTTCTTACATGAAGAAATAGAAATACACTTCGCCTTTATAAAAATTCTTAAAAAAATTCTTTGTTTTTTGCCTTATGTGCATTTATTTTTATTTCATATTACATACAGATACAGTAAATGTTCTTTAAAATTAGACGTTGAATTAATGCGTTATCGGAGGCTCTATTTTTTTCAATAAACATAAAATAAAATTTTCGCTAATTTTCATTTCAGAAGGAACTATATCACTTGAAAGCTACTAAACATTATAAAAACCATTACTATGAATTTTTAGTATAATTTGTTTTTTATGACTAGCTTTGGAGGAAGAGTGGTTTCCATAATACTAAAAAATGTTATTATTTACTTGTTGATAGTATATTAGTTGACCTTGTATATATGAGGAAGAAAATGAATCGTATATAAAGATCGTCCAAAATGATCCGTATTTAAGAGAATTTTCTTGACCTCTACCCTGACCATTTTGTTCCACTTATTTTGAAAACTGTATATCGAAACATTAGGAGATCTTTCAGGCTGTAAATGTTATCTATTTTATTTTACTTTAATAAAGACATTCGCAGTGTTTCATTTCATATGGTCGGAATTTTTCAAGATGTTGAGCAATGAATGGATGAATGGAAAGTGAGCAAAAGTTTTATGGTTAACCCTTCTCCACTGCTTTCTTGATTTAATGATAATGAATCACTATTCCTCCAATGCCTCCTTAATACTCTTTTCATTTTTAGTTATGGCGTAATCATTCTTAGTCTTTCCCATAATACTCCATGCTATTTAGCTATTTTGTCTATTTATTTATTTGAATCCTCTTTTTTCCTAGTTTGGCATATCCATTAGCGTCTTTTTTAATTACAATATTTTTACTAATTTTAAAATATTATATTAATGATTTTTATAATTCCCTAAAATCCCTGATAAATACCTACATGATGGACTTGTACCCCCACCCCTTGGGCTAACGTATATTTTCTTTTTTTTATCCAAAATCCCGTTTTGTTAAACCGGCCTATGGATAAACAATCAATACACTTTGACTGAAGACGATTTTATTAATTTATTTAAATATTAATTTTAGTGTGTGAATTCAAATATGAATACGTGCGTATTCTGTTCACACATTCACTTCATATATAACTGAATAAATTATACATATTTTTTGCGTATGAAAATAGCTTTTGAGTTTTTGTTTTATTTATCATACAAAATATTTATCTTGTGTAACGCAGATTGAATTTTATTAATAAAATTTTATTCTCTTAAGAAAAGGGGAGGAGAGGGACTGACTGGTCTATGATTTAAGAGAATACTTAAATTATAGATAAGCAAATTTCATAAGATCGATTCTATTTCATACAGTTCGATCCCGTCGTATCGAGATCATTCCACCCAGTCAGGTGTAGTGATGGAGATGATGCGGTTAGCAAGAATCCTCTAGGCATATGTTGCTACCCGCCATCTTGGTCCTTTTTTTACTCTGTGGTTCTGTTTTGTTCCATGTTCGACAGTTGTTTCAGCAATTATTTTTGTGTCTTTCGTATATTTGTAGAGTATATAGTATCCAGTATCATAGTTGCGTGTATAATAAGAATTATATACTCCCTAAGGGAAGGATTGTATCCTTCGAAAGATATGGAACTCGTGCTGATAACTTCTAAGCTCGAGTATTATGTTGACATGTTTTCAATGAATGTCAACAACTATATATCACGGTTATTACGAAGATGATATTTTTCTGTTTGTTTTTTTTGTTTTTTTATGATGTTTAGGGTAGCCATAGTGAACAACCTTATTAAATTGATTTCAGTCCTTCTGCAACGGCGAGCTTGTTTTTCGAAGTAACTATCCATTTGCGAATTAATTTTGCTAAGTTTTAGTTTGCAGTCATTTCTTATGTTGAATAGGTGTTTTATTTTATTTTCTATAGTAGAAAAAATGTTTCTAAAGTGTGATAAATGTGTATAGAAGTGGTTCTGGATGTCCAGTTAGTATAAAATAATCTGGAAATAGCTGCTTAAAACTGATTGTTTTTAGGGAAATGTCGGGTTCTTATCTCAGGCAAGTAGTTTAGTTATATCGTAACCTAGCTCAATATTTTGGTACCTAAATACTTCAATAATGCATCAGAAACTTAAGTATTGAGTAAAACGTCAACTGAGCGTATTGACAGGTTTGAAAGAAAGAAATTGAGAAGAATTAATGGATCTGTACAATCATACTCACTATATGATGCAAGTGCCTCACAATTTCTAAGGGAACAGGGGATAGACTAAGATGGTTGGGGCATGTAATCAGGATGGGTGAGGATAGGATAGTCAGCAGACTGTACTAGCGAAAACCCGATTGAGTAAGACCGAAGGGAAGATGGAAGGATGCTGTAGCCGAGGATCTGAAGAGAGCATGTGTATCCATCAGGCGTTCTAACGTCACACAGACTCGTATTTTGAGCTAAAACCTGGCCCAAAATATATTGGCACTTTTTTCTTGTCAAAAGGGTTTCAAATTACTAAAAACCTATTCGGAAGTCGATAAAGTGAAGGTTATCGAATTTTACGGAAAATAAGAAGTTTTAGTAACATTATTATATTTTTTTAAATTATTATATATTTATATTCGTTAAGCCATTCTTTGTTCTTATCAAGAAAACCATCTTCTGTGATATTACATGCAAGCCATTTTCGTTTATTAATTACTTTAAACACCTTAATAGTTTTTTGAAGGTTTTCTATTTTCGCGCGGGGACAGTTTGTTATATCCACTACTTATTCTACTAAATCTCCAAGTTTTCCGTCAAGCCGTCGCACAGTAGAACGAGCGTTAGGGAGGCCTAGACATTCATTAATATCTCCGCTTCTGGTTCTCTTAGAATAAGGCTATTGCTACGGTTTTAAAGCTTTTTGAATGGACTATTTAATTATATGATAAACAGGATCAAACATTTTAGGGGAAACGTGTAAAAATTCTAGATTTGATATTTCGATGTTAGATAATTTATTATCTAACATTGTACCTATATACTACTAGAATGTGTACAATACAGTATTCTTTGGAAAGACAGATACATAGGCATTAAATAAAGGTATACAAAGGAAAAAGTAACAAACCAAATAATTTAATTATTAAACAAAATTAATATAATAATTGATAATTACTTATGTTAGTTAATACACTAGGTATAATTGATACATCAAAATTATAATAAATGTAGGTGCCTATATAAAATTGTTTTATTTAAATAACGAAATAAAAATTTAAAAAATAAATAAATACAAATTTAAAAACTTGACGATTTGTTGTAGGGACTATTGCACCTATGTGCACCATTACACATATGTCGTTCAAATACCACACACAAACTAAGTTTCATTGTCAATAATATTATGTTAGATAAGGCTTCGGATAAATGAATGTAAACAAACATTGGTAAACAAAAGAAAACTTGCGAAAATTAGACGCCAATATCAACAGAAATTATTTTAAATTAATTCTCAAGGCCCGGAAAAGAAAAAAAATTTTCAAAACGTAAAATGCGAGAATCCAATCATGTGACTATTTAAACATTGCTATATAGATCTTTGAGAATGATTTATTTTCCATTTACTTCATTGCTACTTTTTTAATTGCTTTAAATATTTTTATTAATTTCTATATAAAAAATACACACTGAGCAAACAGTTGCATATTTAAGGAATTAAGTCAGTTTTAATTTATATAATAGGATAGAGAAGAAAAATCATATTCCAGTCAATATCTGTTTTTTAAACCTTACAAATTCGACATTTATTTGTCACTCTCAATTTCAGCAATATTGTACTATTTTCTCGAAAATGGCACCTAGTAGCAGAATCCGACTAATGGAAAAAAAACTTCAAACATTCTAGTTATTTACTGGGAAGGTAGTTTTTTGGGCGATTTTGAGCGATTTTCGCAATTGATTATTTTAGTTTTATCCCCCAATTTTCACCGAAAATTCCCAGACGTTTGAAATAATCCCAAGTTTTATTTGCCTAAAATATCTTATTATGGATGAGTTTTTTTTCTAGTAGGTGCACAATTAATTTAATGCATTACCTCAAACAGTAGATTGCTTTAAAAATATGAGTTTTTAGAAAAATTTATATTTCAATTCAGAATTTTTCATATAAGATTTAATTTCACAATTAATTTATCTATGGATTTTATTGAGAAGAAGTATAAAGTATAATTTAAGATCAAAATGAAGGACAAATTTAGTTATTTGAGAATTGGTCCAATGTCCAACAAATGTGTTGATTCGTTCCACTGTGCGTCGTTGTAAGCTTCCTCTCGTGCAGCTGTTTTCTAGTCATAGACATGACGGAATTACCAATATCTAGAATAATATAAACACATGTTATTTAAAATCGCAATGAAGGGTGTGTTTTAGGGAGTATTTATTTCTAAATTAGGGAGTAGTTATTTGGCTAAAGTTATAGTAGACATACTAAAGTATTATAAAATTTAGGTCTGATGCTGTTGCGGGGAGTTGAATACATTCAAAAATACAAATGTTTGCGAAAATACATGAAAAATGTCAAATATTGTTAGGTAGATAGTTATACTACTAGATATGTCAACTAATGAGAACTCTTTGGGGACATGGCCCCCTGCCCCCCCCCCCTAAAATCCGTCAATGGGTAGAAGAGGGTAGAGGGGGGTAGAAGAGGATAGAGAGTAGAGATGTTTGTTAATCTGTTATGTATTTTTCTACATGATATATATATATTTCTGATACACTTGATGAGTCAATTAATAATAAATAATGAAAAGAAACGTAAGTCCGAAGTGCTAGGCATTTATTGTGTTGTTAGCGAGCAAACATTTTTTTTAAGGTAAAAAATATTAAATTGTGAAATAAACTGAAAAAAAAACCCTGAAAAATTAAGGAATTTTCATTAATGGATCCTGAAATTTGCGGATAGCCATGGGCATAGCAAATGTTGCTGAGTAAGCCTACTGTAATGGATGGGAATGAGTTATGGTTAATTCCACTTCAACTCATTTTGTTTTTACATCAATTCAAACCAAGAAAAAACGTTGTTGTTTGGCCTTGCATTGTCGGGATGAATGATGACCTACCTACCCTCTTTAGCCATTTAATGACAACTACATGTTTTTACAAATCATTAATCCACCCGCTGCTAACATGTGCTTCCGTGACATTGCCCTTATCACGACGCCAGTAGCCTGCAGATTTTTGAAAGAAAAATCATGAGAACAATGTTTGGCTTAGTGAAGGATGAGGACTAATTTAGCCTTAGACACAACGAAGAGCTCTATCACATCTATCAGGAGCCAGGTGTGGAACGATTCATAAGAATCTTAAGGCTTCCCTTATTACGCTTGGAATGGATGATGCCTCACAAATTTATTATTTGGGTTTGTCGAGTGAAAGAGAAAGAGAGGGAGACCGCGACTGAGATGGACATAAGACGTCCAGGAACTATTGGTTTGTCCGAAAAATAATGCAGGATTTGATGTTTTACAAATACCCCTCCAAATAGTTAACTATTTACGTTTGTAGAACTTTTGACTTTCATAAATGCAAACACTTGTTAATCCTCTTTCAAACGAAAATGTTTGCTCACCTGTGTAACATTTTGCTACCTGGAAATAATTCAGTCTTTATTAAGATGTCAAAGCGTGATTTCCGCATACTTTTTTTTTAAGAGTTCATACTTGGCCAGAACGGGGCCCAAACGAAATATCAACAAAGTCTGGGGGGAATGGACTTTTAGTTAACATAACACAGTTTGCTATTTAGAGGGATATTTTAAAGAAAAAATAAAATCCTGCTTTATTTGTGTGGAACAACACAATAATTAACACAAGAGCCTGGCAGACCCTGGCGTAGGGCAGAGAGGAATGAAGGCGTCGACCTGACGCGGCCCAGAGCCGTACGGGTTTGTATTGCCGGTGATGATGATGACAATTGTCATTATGTTCATACGAAAAATTAAATATTTTAAAATGTTATTTTACTTTAATATGAAAGATCTGTTCTTTCCGATCTCTGTATTCGTTCACACAGATCCAAAATATTCGAGCGTTCCTTCAATTTTCCAACACCATTTGCAAATCAATTCCTCCTAATATCCGTCATGCTTCTTCTTTTCATTTGCTGTTATATATTTATTTATCTCTTTATTTACTTTGTATTTTGTCTCTAATTGTACTTTTTTATGTCTTATTATTAATTATTGTTGTATTATTATTATTAATATCTATTCTCCTGTTGCAGACTCGCCGACGTGGACATGGCTGGCCCTAGCCCTGCTGGTGCTGACGGAGATGTGCTCCGGCCAGCCGCACCCCCGAGAGGGCTACTTCAACGGCAGCTCTTACGTGAACATCATCTCCCCCCTTATGCTGAACAAGCACATCGGCCTTAGCTTCCGCACTTGTAAGGGTGGCCTCCTCTTCTCCCAGAGGTAACTGCTGATCTAATTTGTAATCCTTCCTACCTTGGAGAAGTAGCCTGTACCCACCCTGTTCTAATCCTCTTAGTATCCATATTATGCAATGTTTGCCGACTCCTTAGTTTTTTCCCCTCTCATCCTAAGGGGTAGGGCAATGACTTAGTGCAGAACTAACGACTCACTGATACTATATCGGGTTCCATTGGGTAATATAAGTATTGTGTCGTTTCTTATGAAATGTTCTTGTTTTTTTCTCGCCGGTTCAGGCTACTTCAGCCCTTACTTGATAAACGCTCTAAACGTCCAATTAATTACAAAAGACCCATATAAATGACTATTATAATGCTAAGTCCACACCAAAAGCAACATATAGGAACATTGGGTTTATGATGCTTGTTTGGGGAACTTTTTCCTGATTTTTTCTAAAAGTTTATTAAGGTTCCTCATCTTTTACGGTTGCTAAAACAAAAGTTCCTATATGTTGTTTGTTTCCATATTTCGCGGTATAGATCAAAGGAAATTTAGAAACATTGGTAAACATTTCTGTTTGTCAGGCGCAGTGTGGACATGATTCGTAAACTAGTGCGTCGTGTAGCGATGGGCGTACTTATATTGTATTGATAGTTTATATTAATAAAAAAAAAACACATAAAAAACATTTCGTTCCAGTGAACAACAGAAAATGTTATGAATTTAATTGAACTGAATAGAAATGTCAATACGTATGGAGGCCTGTGTATTTCTTTCTTAAGTTCTAGTCCATCATTTACGAACTATTTTTTCTTTTTTTTCAAAATGAAAATTTCAGCCACTGCTTCCTGTAAATCGTCTTGGAACCACATTGCTTACGGGTCATTCCATGTCAAATCAACCAATAAAAAAAAGTTTTCAACTTGACCATTTCAGATTTGGCTGAAACTTGGTTTATGTATACTCTCTGACATCCTGACCTCAAATTTAATTTTCGAAAAATTGTACCCCTGATAGTTTTTTAGTTATAAATTTTTAAAAATCACAAAATGGCGCGTTTTTTAACGTGTGCTAAAATCTAAAGTCTGCAATAACTTTGGTTCGATTAGTGCTAGAGATCTGAGAGATAGCTCATTTTAAAGAGGGTTTAATGGGTTTTAATTTGATACCCAACTTCAACACATTAGGGGCACGTGCTCCCCCAGACAGTTTTTTGTGTACTGTGAAGAATCCATTATAGGCAAATCACATAATCATAGTTGTTAAGATAAAAGAAAGTTCATGAGTGAAACTATTGTTTTGATAGTTTAATAAACCTTTGAAATTGTTCTATAGATACTAAAAGTTAATTTGTAAGTTATTGTTGATTTTTTTTCCCGTCTGCCCGTTATGCCCCCCCCCCAGAAAAAATCCTGGATCCGCCCCTGAATTTTATCACTAGAAGTAAATATTCTTCTACTACAGTGATGAGTAAAATGATTTCCTTTCTTCTAATAATTTTAATAATTATTAATAAATTCTTTCTAAAATGTTCTAATAGTTTTTAAGTAAAATCATTCTAAAATATAAATTTAAAATAGTTTTCATCACAACTATTTTATTTTAATATTTTATTCTACATGATCCCGAGCATTTTTATCAAATTTATTTAAATATTTTTGGGGATTAGGATATGATTTTGAAATATTCTAGAAAAAATGTTCACTGGTAATCTATAACCGTTATTGATAGCATTTCCCATCTTGATTTACATTTTTCCCTTATCAATGATTAACAAGTGTATTTCAGAATTCAGACAAATCAGGATATTGTTTATACTAATCAAGGATTTTTTAAATATCTTTTTAAAGTTATAATAAATATTATACGAGCTAATGAGAATGACAGTGGTGAATGTAGAGTTTTCTGTATTTTGGGAAAGTGAATGATTTTTAAATGATAACAAAAAATTTAGGCAAGTATTATTTAAATATATTTACAAAACCTTTTTTCACTTTCTCAAAATAAAGGTAACTTGTCCTACACCTCCACTATCACGGGATAAAGTCTTCAAGTTTTACACTTAATATAATCAAGTGATTTAGGCACTTAATTGATGTTAATCGATTAGTGTTATTATGTATATTAACTGCATTACCATTTTATAGAATTAGCTCCTCGATTACAAAAATTAGGATTAAATTTATAATTTTTCTGTTTGTATTTTATGTATTTTTTATTTTGTTTCAGGCCTTCACTTTATTCCTCGATAACGTTAGATGTTAAACCAGAAGGCTTGGTTTTTACTGTTAATATACGCAATCATAAATATGAATCTCGAATATCTGCTAATTTATTAGATAACGAATGGCATACTGTAAATATCCTGTACAGGATGGGAAATCTTACTATATCTACTTCAGGTCATATGCAGGTAATAATTTTATATTTTCTTATTACTTAATTGATTATTGTTATTTTTTTTAAATTAATTAATCAAAGTAAATCTTGCATTTTATCCTTTTTTTAGGATTTGTTAGTTATAATTATATATTACTTTGTTTTTTACATTGTGTAGTTTAGTTTTGAATTGGATAGCTAAAATAATAAACTTCATCTGCCTTCAGGTTATTGCTAATTCTACTTACAACTCAGAAATTTTATCCGATCCTGATCTTACGACTGGAAACGATGTCTTGGTTGTTGGAAAAGGTTTCGTTGGCTGTATCCTAGAAGGGCCAAGCATAGTTTTCAACGCTAGCCAAATGCAGCATCAGCACGTCGACTGGGGTCCTTGCCCGCTGCCCAACAGAGCTTGTAAGCTTTTGATTCTTTTTATCAATACAACTCTAAAATTTTAAAACTTGCTAAATTTCTCTTAAAAGGATTCACCTAGGTTCAATTCTCTTTTAATTAATTTTTCCTATCTTTGAAAATATAAATATATAAGTTCCATACAACTAGTTATCTAACTCTTTCAGTACTTTTACTCAATTATAACAAAAATAAGAACTAAGCCCAATTTTTTTGAAAATTAAAAATGTTATTTTTTATGTCTAATTAATGAGTATTTATGTTTATGTTTACAGAAATATTCGGCAAATTTTATCTCTAATAAAACAAACAAGTTTTTAGCGATTGTCATGTAATATTTTATTTTACAATATATATTGTAAATCGGGACAGACTGTAACGGAGAGGTCACACTTCTTATTCCCATAAATATTTCTCTTTTGGATTGTTTTGTGATCAATTTTATCTGTAACCTCTCCTCCGCTTTTTCGTAGACCCTGTTACCCACTTTCAGTTTTCAGTGCCTTTTCAACTTACTTTTCTCAACACTTATGTATGACCAAGCATTCTCCAAAAACTTGGAGTCCGAAGTGACCACTGAATCTTGTAGAATGGTTGTTTTCCCTCTAACTTATCTCAGAATAATCATGGCTTAAGGCTTTATTATTTAAATTTTGTTAATCATTGTATATTGTCTCTAGTATATAAAAAAGTTTTTAGTGATCACCTTGTAATGTTTTATTTTACATGTCAGGTGAAATAATAAATGTGAGTTTAAAAAAATTGATTATAAGTGATCAAAATATTATATTATGTATCATGTAATTGCGAAAAATAGTAAAAATGATTTAAAATTGAATGTAATTGCAATTTAAAAATGCAAAAATTGAAGTAAAAATTAAAACGCTGGGATAAAGACCTAGAATTAATCTAAACTTACCATATATTGAAATAATAATACAATCTGAATTAAAGGCTTTAGTAAATTATAATTATACGATTTGAACAATGAGTATGTAAGTATATATGTATGTATGCAACAATTTTTAATATGTGGGTAGGCCCCTATAGTATTATATTATTTAATTTTATTATTTTATATTACCTATCAATTTCTATCATAGAGTGTTTATTGTAACTTGTGAATTGAAATTTGAAACCATTAGGACATAAAAGAGAAACCCATAAATCACTTATCCACGTCCTTAATTA